>CM070785.1:40454062-41054062 GCA_036346955.1 Dipus sagitta | reverse complement strand
CGTAACTGACTTTCCTGAGTCTAAATCCTTGCCTCTTCATATTCTATTTCAATATAGGGTGATATCCTTAAAACACAAGACACATCACGTCACATCTGTGCTCAAAACTCTCCAATGTCTCACCCAGAGCAAAAACCCTAAGACTTTACAATAGCATCCAAGACTCTACATGTACAACCTCCCCATTTTCTTACTTCTCTGGTATCATCTTTTTTGTTTGTTTTCATTTTTGGAGGCAGGGTCTCGCTCTAGCCCAGGCTGACCTGAATTAGTTTCAGGGTGGCCTCGAACTCATGGCAATCCTCCTACCTCTGCCTCCCAGGTGCTGCGTGCTCCAGCACGCCCTGGCTCTGGTATCATCTTAACTGTCCTCTCCCCTGTTTAATTCTCTTCGGCGATGTTGGCTTCTTGCTTCTCCTTAAACAGATTATATATACTCCTCCCCAAGAGCCTTAGCACTAGGTGCTCCTCTGTATGCCTGTGGGTGTCTGTCTGCTTCTTCAATTACTTCAAATGTTTTCTCCAATGGCCCTGCCTAGACACTTCCAAAGCTTCAACCCACCTTACGATGTTCTATTTTATAGTAGATAGCAATCTGTTACTATAGAAATACTATTTCATGCAAAATAATTTATAATTGTAAAATTATAAATATGGGCTGGAGAGATGGCAAACAGTTAAAAGGCACTTGCTTGCAAAGCCTGCTGGCCTGAGTTGGCCCACGTTCACTTCCGCAGTACCCATATAAGCCTGATGACACAAAATGACACAAGTGTCTGGAATTTGTCTATAGTGGCAAAAGGCCCTGACAAGCCCATTCTCTTTCTCGCTCTTCAAATAAATAACAATATTAAATAAATAAGGGCTGGGGAGATGGCTCAACAGTTAAAGGTATTTGCTGTGTAAAGCCTACCAACCTGGGTTTGATTCCCCAGCACCCATGTAAAGCCAGATGCACAGAGTGGTGCATGGGTCTGGAGCTCATTTGCAATGGTTGGAGGCCCTGGGGATTGAACCAGGGCCTTACGCATGGTAAACCAGAGCTCTACAACTGAGCTAAACCCTAGCTTCACATGTGTCTTCTAAGCAGTGTCTTCTAGATTTTAATTTCGGACAAAGTTCATCATGTTTTAAAAACGATTTGTGCCATTTGGGTCCTATCTTCAAAAAAAAGTCCTTAACCAAATAGAAAAATTTTCTTCTAAAAGTGTTATTGCTTTAACTCTTATTTATTTATTTAACAGGGAAAGAGGGAGGGAGAGATAGAGAAAATGGGTATGTCAGGGCCTCCAGCCACTGCAAACGAACTCCTGATACGTGCGCCCCTTTGTGCATCTGACTAACGTGGGTACTGGGGAATGGAACCTAGGTCCTTTGGCTTTGCAGGCAAATGTCGTAACTGCTAAGCCATCCCTCAGCCCTGCTTTAACTCTTAATTTAGGCCCATACTGCATGTGGGATTAATCTTTGCATATGGTAAAAAGTAAAGCTTTATCTTTGAATTACCTGGTTACCTTGGTTGAAAAACAACTGACCATACATTTACAGGATTTACTTTTAGATTCTCTTTTCTAGTGCCTTGACCTACATGTTGATTCCTTCTTTCTTGGTCATGAACTCCAACTCTTTTTTTTTTTTTTTTTTCCCCCAAAACTTTTTTGGTCATTTCAGCTCCTTTACATTTTCATATGAATTATATAATTCCTGATTACCTTATATAAAAAAGATCAAGACGCTTCTCAGCTCTACAGATCAATTAGTTTGTGAATTCCTGACATTTCATTTTATTTTTGGTTTTTCGAGGTAGGGTCTCACTCTGGCCTAGGCTGACCTGAAATTCACTATGTAGTCTCAGGGTAGCCTCGAACTCACGGTGATCCTCCTACTTCTGCCTCTCAAGTGCTGGGATTAAAGGTGTGTGCCACCACGCCCAGCCTGACATTTTAATATTGACTTGTTTGACCCATGAACATTGAAAATCTCTCTTGCCACTTCTCCAATCTCATTTTTTTTTTAATTTGAGAGAGAGAGAATGGATGCACCAGGGCCTCCAGCCACTTGCAAACAAACTCCAGACGCATGTGTCACCTTGTGCATCTGGCTTACGTGGGTCCTGGGGAACTGAACCGAGGTCCTTTGCCTTTGCTACCAAATGCCTTAACCGCTAAGCCATCCCTCCAGCCCCCAATCTCATTTTTGACTGCAATACTATGTGGTTCTTAGTATATGGGTCTTATAGGTTATTTTCTCAAATATACCCATAAATTTTCCACAGATTTGCTTCTACTGTAATAGGTGCTGTATTATATATATTGATTTTTCATTGCTTATTGCTGGTAAATAGAAACATAATTGCTATTTTGATCTTCATCTTCAAGCTTTCAACCTTGTGGAATATTGTCATTAGCTCTTATGGCATCTTTTTTGTAGAATGAGAATTTCCTATCTAAAAAAGCATGCTGTCTGGATTAATAAAACTTGTATCTTTTATTTATTTATTTTTATTTTCCGAGGTAGGGTCTTGCTCTCGCCCAGGCTGACTTGGAATTCACTATGTAGTCTCAGGGTGGCATCAAACTCATGGCGATCCTCCTACCTCTTGGCTCCCAAGTACTGGGATTAAAGGCATGCGCCACCACAACCAGCTGTTTTAAATCTACATGGTGTTTATTTTAGCCATAGAAGCAGCTAGAACTTACAAGACAACACTGAATAAAACTGGGGAGGAGGCACAAGGGTAGGTAATGAGTGGGAGGCAAATGAGAGGAAAGTATACTAAATGACACATAAGTATGAAGATGCCAAGACAAAATCTATTACTCTGTATGCTAACATGAAAGGATTAACGAAAAGGTGCAAAAGAAAAAAATCAGTTAGCCCTACACAATCTAAATTCTAGGTTACCTATGGATTTCTTTTCTTTTTTTTCTCAATTTTTATTAACATTTTCCATGATTATAAAAAATACCCCATGGTAATACCCTCCCTCCTCCCACTTTCCCCTTTGAAATTCCATTCTCCATCATATCCCCTCCCCATCTCAATCAGTCTCCCTTTTATTTTGATGTCATGATCATTTCCTCCTCTTATGATGGTCTTGTGTAGGAAGTGTCAGGCACTATGAGGTCATGATATCCAGGCCATTTTATGTCTGGAGGGAGCACGTTGTAAGGAGTCCTACACTTCCTTTGGCTCTTACATTCTTTCTGCCACCTCTTTCGCATTAGACCCTGAGCCTTGGAAGGTGTGATCGAGATGTTACTCAGTACTCCAGTCACTTCCTTCCAGCACTATGATACCTTCTGAGTCATCCCAAGGTCACTTGGATTTCTTTTATTAGTGTACAGAGGGCTGGAGATATGGCTTAGCGGTTAAGTGCTTGCCTGTGAAGCCTAAGGACCCCAGATTGAGGCACAATTCCCCAGGACCCACATAAGCCAGATGTACAAGGTGGCGCATGCATTTGGAGTTTGTTTGCAGTGGCTGGAGGCCCTGGCACGCCCATTTTTTCTCTTTCTACCTCTTTCTCTCTCTCTGTTGCTCTCAAATAAACAAAAGTAAACAAAAACATCCCCCCAAAATAGAATATTAGTATACAGAGAATTTTCCTTCAATTTCAACTTAATAAAAATGATATTTTAAATTATAAATAGAGACTAACTTGTTTAATGCTGTGTTCTCCATCTACTGAAGTACGCATTTCCTTTTTAATGTTAGTATCATAGGGCACATTGTTTCGTTGACCGTAAACTAACTTTGCAATCTTGGTACAAACTCTCCTTGGCCATGACCTTTACTTGCCATTATGTGTGATTTGCTAAAAATTTGAATTATTAATATTTTTTATTCCTTGCATTTCTCTCCAATTTAAAAATACAAATAGGGCTGGAGAGATGACTCAGTGGTTAAGTGCTTTCCTGTGAAGCCTAAGAACTCAGGTTCAGTTCCCTAGTACCCACACAGGCCAGATGCACAAGGTGGTATATGCATCTGGAGTATGTTTGCAGTGGCTGAGGCCCTGGCATGCCCATTCTTTCTCAAAGAAAAATAAAATAAAAGTTTAAAAATCCAAATAAATGTCAGGGTGTGGTGGCGCACGCCTTTAATCCCAGCACTCAGGAGGCAGAGGCAGGAGGATCTCCATGAGTTCAAGGCCACCCTGAGACTACATAGTTAATTCCAGGTCAGCCTGAGCCACAGTGAGACCCTACCTCGAAAAAACAAACAAACAAAGAAACAAACAAAAAATCCAAATAAACTGTATGCTTACTATTTAAAGGTTTTAGATTTTCACTTTCACTTGATTCTGTAGCTAAGGTAATATACAGGCACACTTATGAAACCAACGAAATACCAAACAAAGAGAAACTGTGCATGGTGACTCACAGCTATAATCCAAGCAGTCAGGGAACAGAGACAGGATTGCCATGAGTTTGAAGTCAGCTTGGGCTACAGTGTGAGACCCTATCATCTGAATGAAGGAAATGAAATGAAAGAAAACTAAAACAATTAAAAATAAAAGAGTAACAAGTTCAGAAAAACTGTGTTCCGATATCACTCACTCTATTTTAGTCGACTTTTGTACTAATGAGCACTTACACTTGGCCTTACCACTATGATGGTTAATACTGCCAGCTAGACAGGCTTTCCAATCACCATGAACACTAACTGCTGGGCTTGTCTGTGAGGCAATGTTTAGATCTGGTTGACTGAGGTGAAAAGGAACCCTCCCTCTGCCCCCGCCCCTTCCAGCACCATCCCATGGGCTATGGCACTGGACAGAATTAAAGAGGAAAGTCAAGCTGAGCACCATCATTCATTGTTCTCAGCTTCCTCACTGTGGACTGAATGTCGCCAGTTGCTCTATGTTCCTGCTCGTATGTCTTCCCAGGCCATGACAGCCTGCATCCCCTCAAACTGTAGCCCAAATAAAATCTCCTCCTTTAAGTTGCTTCTTGTCAGTTAGTTTTGTCACATCAACAACAAAGTAACTAATCATCCACCAGATAAGAAATAGTCTATCCTTCTGGCTATTCCACTATGTTAGCAAGTAAACAGACAAACAAAACCAAGCAGTATTTTCATGTAATATAGGATATGAGAAATTAATAATATTTTATAAGTTTAAAAGTTCCCAATTCAATGGGCTGGGAAGGTATCTAAATAATGGAGCCCTTGCACAATGTGTGCAAGGCTGGTGGTTCAAGACCTGCTTCTGCGTCCCCCCCAAAAAGGGGGGTTACTATACCCCAAATTAAGACTGATCCTGTTTTTTGAAGAAAAAGTACAAAATAGGCAGTAAAACTCTGATGTGACATTTGAAATTGGAAAAAGGATAAAAAAGTTAACCCAACCCAAATGCATGAACATATATAGCTTAGGAAAAGAAATAAATTAGGTAGAAAAATTTCACAATCCACATATTACTATTAACTTTTAAAAACTCTTAAACTATTAAGTTACTTAATAACATTTAAAATAATATCAAAATCTGAAATACAAATTTTAGGGGGAAAAAAACCTGCAAAACAAATACAGCTTTCATAGAGAAAAATCCACAATTTAAGAGGGGTTTCACATGGAATCAATTCTTACCTAAAGTTTTAAAATGTAATAATCGACTTTAATAAATAAAAATAAGGAACAAATACAGTGTTAAAGCTTAAATATGTACTATGCATTTTTAAAAACATACTTATTGTAATTATTTGTTTTATTCCCCTTCTCTATAAATTCCATCTTAGAGTTTCTTGTTAGGCATCCAAACTTTATAAATAGTATATAGAAATTACCTATGAAATAAAAAGTAACAGAAAGAAAACAAGAAGGGTTTGAAGCATCTGATATGTAATTATATGCAAACTATCTTCAACCTCTACAAAAAAATTACTTACATCTGCTTAGAAAGTTGTCAATATTTTTGTTTTTTCTTAAGGCAGGAAAATCCAAATCATAAACCAAAGCATCCAATCCATCCTAAAGAAACAGACAAACAGTTAATTTTGGGAGCACATTAGAATGTTTTTGTTTTTAAAAGTAATAAAACATATTTTAGTAATAGCTAATTCCCCTTCTTCAATAACCTTGTGTTCATTTAACACCCTTACTAAAGTTATATAATTAGTAGGAAAGATAAAATTTGTATTTTGTATCTTTTTTTCACTTTCTAAATCTGCCAGGCAGGGGAGCCTACCTGCAAGTAATTATAATTCATGTACATTTGTCTTCATAAAGACTTAACATTTTACATTTCACTTCCCTTGACTACTGCATTTATCTTCATTTCATAGGCACTCATTAGAAACCTACATCTGTGACTAAAAATATTTTACAGGGTTTTAGCTAAATACTAGTTAGTAAAACATGAGGTTCAGTAGGCCACCCAGAGTCAGAACCAGGCACACTGGGCAGAGGCAGACCCCCAGTGACCTCATACTCAGCCCCCCCCCCCCATCCAGGTGTATAAAGACCGAATGGAGAAGTAATGGGCCAGGCACAGTGAGTTTGCAGTCCCGTTCTCCCTTTCCCAAAATCCAGAGTGTGTCTATTATGGGAATAGACCCAGGCCCACCTAACCCTATGTCTCCAGTGGAGATTCACTATTACATTCATGACAAGACAAAGAGATTATCTCTAGATGGTCAAACCCCTACAAAAAACAAGTAACACAAGAAACCAAGGCAAGATATCCCCACCAAGAATGCCCACTCTCATAGTCAAAGTCAACAACAATAACGACTGAAACAAAATTCTAGACAAAGAATTCTGAAACACAAGTAAGATAAGCACATACAATAACCTTAAGAAGGACATAAAAATCTGAATGAAATCCAAGAGAGTTCAAACAATCAAGAACTCAACAGATACCTGAATGAATTCAAAGAGGATATCAACCAATGTCTCAATGAAGGACAGAGAACATAATCAACTAAATGAAATGAGAACATCAAACCAAGAAATGAAAATGGAGCTTAATGAAAAGGATATGCTAATGAAAAACCAGATGGGACTAAAAATTGAAATAAATCAATTGAAAAGCTCCCAGGAAAGCCATACCAACAGAAAAGACCATATGGAAGACAGAATATCAGGACTTGAGGACAAGGCAGAACAAAAAATAGAACAGGATGCCAAATTGATGGCAAGTTCAGAAAAACATATGAGCATATCATGAGAGAGACATGGGACACCTTAAAAAGAATGTTGTGCAAACTATGGCATAGAAGAGGGGAAGGATGCCAGGTCAATGGCATAAAAAAAATATTTTCAACAAGCTGGGTGTGGTGGCACATGCCTTTAATCCCAGCACTTGGGAGGCAGAGGTAGGAGGATTTCTGTGAGTTCGAGGCCACCCTGAGACTATATAGTGAATTCCAAGTCAGCCTGGACTAGAGTGAGACCCTACCTTGAAAAACCAAAAAATATACTTTTATCAATAAAATTATAGAGGTGTTTACATCTTATGAAAGAAAGGCCCATCCAGGTACAAGAGACAGAAAATGCAACAATTAGATAGGACCAGAAGAGAAATTCCCCATGTCACATTGTAGTTAAAACACTAAACACACAAAACAAAGAAAGGGTACAAAGAGCTGCAGCGAGAAACATAACAAAGGTAAACCTATCAGAATAACAGCCAATTTTTCAGTGGAAACTCTAATATGGATGAAGTATTTCAAACATTCAAAGAGCAAGGCTGCTAATTAAACTACTATACCCAGCAAAATTATCCCTCATAATAAAAGGAGGAAGAAAAATTTCCACAAAAAGGCATCTATATGAACATATGAGCACTAAGACAGCCCGACAAAGAGTAACGCATGGAATTATCTGAAGAAAACAAACATATTCAGATGGCTACGGGGGGGGGGGGGGGGGATCAAAACCAGAATAGTTGTTAAAGCAAATGATCAAGAAAATATCAACTCTACAAAGTTATGAACATGGCAAGGGATTAACCCACACCTTTCAATAATGACTCTGAATATGAATGGATTTAACTCCCCAATCAAAAGATACCAATGAGGCAGATGTGGTGGTGTATGCCTTTAATCCCAGCACTTGGGAGGCAGAGGTAGGAGGATTGGTGAGTTTTACATAGTGAATTTCAGGTCAGCCTGAGCTAGAGTGAGACCCTACCTCGAACACAAAAATAAATAAATAAATAAATAAATAGATACCAATGAACAAGATGGATAACAAAGAAAGTATCCATCCTTTTATTGTCTTCAAGAAACCCACCTTACTGTCAAAAAGACAGACACCACCATAGAGTGAAAAGATGGGGAAAGATAATCCAAGCAAATGGAAACAGGAAACAAGCAGGGCTGGGTAATTTCAAACCAAAAGTAATCAGAAGACATAAAAACGCCACTTTATAATGATCAAGGGAACAAATTCACCATGAGGATATGACAATCCTATACTTACACCAAACACAGGAACACCAAATTTTATAAAGCTAAGTCTATTACATATAAAATCAGACATACATCCGCACAATAGTAGCAGGTGACCTTGATAGCCCACTATTGCTAATAGTCAGAGATAAACATAGAGATAAAATAAAAAAAACATGGAGATAAAAATAGAGAAACAATGAAGCTAAATAATACCACAGAGATCAAATGTACCTAACAAACATCTATAGAAGATTCTACCCAAACTTTACAAAATACACATTCTTCTCTTCAGTGCATGGAACCTTCTCTAAAATAGATAACGTGTTAGGACACAAAGTAAATCTCAACAAATTCAGGAAAAATCAAGTAATTCCTTGTATTGTATCAGAACATAAAAAAAAGCTAGACATTAATAAGAGAAAGACCAGAAAATACACAAACTCCTGGAGATTGAACAACACATTACTATATAACAAATGGGTTATTGAAGAAATCAAGAAGAACATCAAAACATTCCTAGAATTGAATAAAAGTGAAAACAGAACATACCAAAACCTATGGGACACAATGAAGGCAGTCATTGTCATTAAGGGGGAAGCCCACATCACAAAAGCAGAAAAATTCCAATTTCAAGTAAATAACTTAATGATCCATCTGAAGGCTTTGGAAAAACAACAATCCAATCCCCAAAGTACCAGACAGAAAGAAATTGTAAGTTGTCTATTGACTTGGCTGATAAGTTTCCTTAGCTGTATAATAAATAGTGTGTGAGGGGAAGGGATTACTTTCATGAGATCTCACTGTTGAATAATGTTTGTCTTCTTTCCTGGGTACTGGAGCCCTATTCAGAAAAAGTCTGCATCTATGCCTATTGGAATGTTCTCCCTACTTTTTCGTCTAGTTGTCTGATCCATGTAGAGTTATACTAAATGAGGTAACTCAGGTTCAGAAAGACAAACACCATTTGTTCTCTTGCACATGTGGATCCTAGCTTGGGAGAGCTGAATTTGCTTGTAAGGTAGTAAGCATCAATAGTAGTCTCCAGGTAGCTAGATTGAGGCTTAGAGAGAAAGAAGTGGGGATGAATTAGGGGAGGGGATAGTAGACAGGCAAGTGGAAGGACAATACAAGCGTAAAAGGGTCTAAGGGTAAAGGAAGCAGGAGAGGGAACGAACACACAAAACTAAAGAGGGTATGATAGAAACCTACTTTTCTGTTAGCTAATAAAAGATTTAATTGTTTCAATGGGCTGGAGTGATGGCTTAGTGGTTAAGGTACTTGCCTGCAAAGTCTAAGGACCCAGCTTTGATTCCCCAGAACCCAGGTAAGCCAGATGCACAAAATGGTACATGCTTCTGGAGTTTGTTTGCAATGGCTGGAGGCCCTGGCATGCTCATTCTTTCTCTCATTCTCTCTCAAAGAAATGCACAAATAATTTTTAAAAATTTTTAAATATATAGTCATTTTAAAAGAGAGAGTTTGGACATTCATCCATGTAGGGTGAGGTGAAGAAAGCTTTAATTTTATAGCAGTAAGTTTATTCTTTTCAGCATCATCCATAAGCAAAGTCTATGATTTAGCCAGAGAAATAAAACTGATGAGAAGATATTCATCTAGCATAATCTACACCATATAACAAGTAAGGCTATGGGAAGTTAGGACACTAGACTAAAAGCAAAGCAAGCAGGCTTCCACTGTAATAACATGGGAAGGTTGCACAATGTGAGCATTGTGAATACCCAGCCATAAGTGCAAGGAACCCTTCCTTTACTCTATAAAATAGTCTATAAAATAGTGAAGAATAAGATTCCTATATGACCTAATGGTCATATTCTAGTAAGACAACTCAGGATCTTAACAGAAATGAACAAGTACAAACCCAATTCACAATACATATCACTCTACTGCTTTTTTGTTTTATTTTACAATTGAAGCATGAAAAAAAAACCTACCCTTTACTTCCACGTGCTCATCACTGAGCTTAAACATCAAACAAGGGAATGTAGAGGACAGCACACGTAAGAGGCCAGTGGATGCTAAAGAATTACATAGTTAAATTCTTTGATAAATAGTTAAATTCTTTGCTGCAATAGCAGTAAACTGTTATATCAGTTTCTTTCAAAGAACCTAGTGGGATGGAGAGATAGCTTAGCAGTAAAGACACTTGCCTGCAAAGCCAAAGGACCCAGGTAAGCCAGATGCACAAGGTGGAGTGTGCATCTGGAGTTCATTTGCAGCAGCTGAAGGCCCTGGTGTGCCCATTCTCTCTACCTGCCTCTTTATCTCTCTCTCTCTCAAATAAATAAAATACATTTTAAAAATTTAAAAAAATAAGCTAGTAACGTAGGCAAGACATGTTTACAATGTCTTATTTAACAAACTGGTATTAAGTAATGTTCACGCACACAAATACAAAAAATAAAAAAATTAATTGCACATATAACATTTTGCTTAAAAAAATCTAAAGTAGATCAATGATGTAGGGAAATGGTCAATGCGTTATCATACAACAGAAATTTAAAAAAGAAGCAGAAGAAAATTATTCAACTGAGACTGCTGTGAACTTTTCCAAATAGTTCTAAGGCGTGAGTCTCAAATAAAATAGCAATTAAGATTAAATTCATTACAAGATATGAAAATCTAAAGGTAAGTAGAAAAGATAAAACATCATGTATAAGAAACATTCATTTTTAGGTAAATTCCCAAAATTGAAATGACTATTATTCTAAACTCTAATACACAATTTTTGAGAAATAAGTCCGTTATGACAGTAAGACCAGAGCTTACAAAAACCAAATTATTACTCAAAGAATGCTGCCTAATTTTGAAAACATAGGATTTAAGAAGAATGTTTCATCATGTTGCAGAATGTTTTAAAAAAAATCTTCATAAGCTGGGTGTGGTGGCATATACCTTTAATCCCAGCACTCAGAAGGCAGAGATAGGAGGATCACCGTGAGTTCAAGGCCACCCTGAGACTACATAGTGAATTCTAGGCCAGCCTGGGCCAGAATGAGACCCTACCTTGTAAAACCAAAAAAAGAAGAAAAGAAAAAACATCTTCATAATCTGAAGACATAAGCTTCTGAAAATAAACTAAAACATAGAAGTAAATTAAGAGAATTTTATCAAATTGGTATTAAATATAACTAAATCTGTTTAACCAGTGGTTATTATATTCGTGCCAATTTTCTTCAGGACAGTTATCATACAAATAAAGTGCTTCAAGCTACCTAGAACAACACACAATGGTAGATGCCATGTATGCCTTTTCTGCCCCACCTTCTCTGCATGTAGCAAGGCTTCACTTGGTAAGCTACTTCCACATATGACTTGTTCTCTATGCACCTGCCTTTCGATCTGCCTCTAGCCTCCAGCTGGAGTGTGCACATTCATATTCAGACTGCCTCAACATCCTGAGAGAATGTTCATGAGGGCAGGGGAGATGACTCGGTGCAAGCAGTGCTTGCTGTGTAAGCGTGAAGGGCAGAGTTTGGATCTCCACAAGTGCACATAAAGCCAGATGCAGTCGTGTGCACATCTGTAAGAATTCCAGGGCTCCTATGATAAGATGCAAGGTGGAGACAGAAGAATGCCAGAAGCCTGCGGGGCAGCTACCCTAGGGTATGCAACAGAAAACACAGAAACGGTCTCAAGCACAGTGAAAGGAGAAGGCTGACACCCAAGGTCATACACACCATGGCACACACACCCCTGCACCCTCAAACATGAGCACACACGTCATACACGTACACATGTACTTATAGCGAAGAATAGCCTCATTTTAAATTGGTGAATTTAACAGCACGAAAATGAACTGTACAAAGAAAGACTATGTTGACTGAGGTCACCCACGCCCAGAAAGACAAATGCAGTGCATTCTCTCTCATGTATGGATTCTAGCTTCGAATGTTTTGACTTATGTGTTTAAGGAATAGTGAGTCCCTGCAGGGACAAGGCAGCTAGCAAAGGTCTATGGGGAGTGGAGGCCTTGGGGGAGATCAGTAACACTTGCGATATGAAAGGCAGGTGGGGAAGACTCCTGGGAGTGGAAAGTTTTAGATGAAGTGAGGGTATGGTGAGGGAGAAGGGAGTGGAAGCAATGTAATCAAAACTAAGGACGGGGGCTGGAGAGATGGCTTAGTAGTTAAGGCACTAGCCTGCAAAGCCAAAGGATCCAGGTCTGACTCCCCAGGACCCACATAAGCCAGATGCACAAGGGGGCACACGTATTTGGAGTTTGTTTGCAGTGGCTGGAGGCCCTGGAGCGTCCCCATTCTTTCTCTCTACCTGCCTATTTCTGTATCTCTCAAATAAGTAAAAATAAAATATTTTTTTAAATGTATGAATGAAAAAGACATATGGGAATCTACTACTTTATAAGCTAATTTTTTTAAATGTAAGTCTGAATGTGAATGTATGACTCCCATAGCCTCGGGGATTTTGTTGTTGTTTTTGTGATTAAAGTTAAGCTTCCTACACAAGTCTCTAGCAGCCTGCTGGAGGAGATATCACTGGGTGTGTTCAGAGCAGGCTGAGCTCTGGCTGTTTGTGTTTCTTGGCTGTTGGTGCTTGCGGGTGTTGGCTTCTCTTTGTCTGCTGTGGATGCTGAAGTGAGCCAGCTTCCTCCGCCACTGATGGTGCTTCCCTCTGGATTCTATAAGCCTGAAATACACCCTTTCTCCCATAAGCTATTTCTGGCAGGGTGTTTTTCCCAGCAACAAAAAAAGTAACTGCAATGGAGGTATTTTGCATGAGCAGATAATGTTATTCCTGAAATCCATAGACTATTAAATAAAAATTCCAGGTGTGGTTAGTCAGGGAGGCCCCAGAAGATCCTAAATCAATACAGGCTACTGCCACTGCTCTTGGTTGCCCACCAGAAGTAGATGGCCAGATCCACTGCTCAAGTCGGCTCACGCTTGGGTTGTGGGACAAAGAAGTGAAGATGGAGCTGAGCTGAAGCTTCCTCCTTGCTTACTAGCATTCACAGGGCTACGGGCTATGCAGTCTGCTGAGGGAGAAAACTTATCAATGGTGTTTCCCAGAAATGCACCCTGTATGCTGTAATACTGACCTTCCAGGCAAATGTGCTGCTGGTGCAACAGTGGTACAGCTGTTATGGGGACAACCAGCTGCTTTCTGGCAGGATCTGACATGATGGAATTCATGTCAGATACTGTAAACCCATGCATGCCTTGGGGAGGAAACAGGCCCTAGGGATGAAGCTTCTACTATAGTTTTGCTAAATGGGCATGTCAATGGCCTTTGAAATGCTTATGCTCATGCCCACAGATCACGCAGCTCTAGTGTGGGTCAGAGAAGCAGAGAAGATTCTTTCTGCAGTGGGTGTCTGTTAATGCAGAGACACATAACTGCTCAAGGTGCTGAGAATAGGTGGCTGTTTAGTACTCAGCCCTAAATGAGACAGCTACAACACTCCATTCAAGACTCTTAGAAAAGGAGGGCAGAACAATGTAACGACTGAAGGATGGGGAGGAGTGCTGTGAAATGTCTGTCTTCTGGACACAACATGCCTGTATGCTTGGGAACCTGTAGCACCTGTGGTTTCTTAAGACCTGCACAAGACTGGGCCCACCAACTTTCCATCATAGATAGTGGAGAGGTTCACAAGACCCACCCTGGGTTCCCTGAGGAACCACTGGTAGTTGAAGTCTGCTGGAGAAGACAGAAATCATTTTCTTCAGTGGTGTAACCTCTGGTAAGTATTAAATAATACCTCACCCCATACTCATGCAAACAAAACATATGAAAGTAGGCACAGGACTACTTTGGAAGTTCAGGAGGAGTTAGGCAGGGTAAAAGTAGTGCAATAAATATGATCAAAAATATTATATACATGTAGGCTAGAGAGAAGGCTTAGCAGTTAAGGCGCTTGCCTATGAAACTGAAGAACCCAAGTTCAACTCCCCAGGACCCATGTAAGCCAGATGCACAAGGTGACGCATGTACACGAGGTGACACATGTACACAAGGTGACGCATGTATACAAGGTGGCACACATGTTTGGAGTTTGACTGCAATGGCTAGAGGCCCGGGCATGCCAATTCTCTCTCACAACCTCTTCTCTGTATCTCTTAGGAGTTCAGAACAGGTGAAAAAAGCAAATGTAAGACCAAATATTGGGACTAGGAGAGTAGCTCAGTGGGTCAAGTGCCTGCCTTATAAGCCTGAGCACTTGACTTCAATCTCCAGTACCCAAGTGTATCAGTGACTTTCTCCTTGCTGTGATGAAACAGAGAACAGCATAGGGAAGGAAAGAGTTTATTCTGGCTTAACAGTTCCAGAGGGTAGAGTCCATCATGGCAGGGAAGTCGCGGAGGAGCGGGAAACCAGCACTGCATGATCACATCAACAGGAGGAAGCAGAGAGATGAATGCTACTGCTCAGCTCACTTTCTCCTTTTTATTCAGTCAGAGATCCCAAGCCATGGAACAGTACTGACCATAGGTAGGATGGGTCCTTCCATCTCAACCTAATTTAGAAAATCCCTCACAGAGATTTGATCCCATGGCAATGCTAAATCCTATCAAGCTGACAAGCTGAGATTAGCCATCACACCACGTTTTTTAAAACTATCACATGGGCTGGAGAGATGGCTTAGTGGTTAAGCGCTTGCCTCTGAAGCCTAAGGACCCCGGTTCGAGGCTTGATTCCCCAGGACCCACGTTAGCCAGATGCACAAGGGGGCGCACGCATCTGGAGTTTGTCCACAGTGGCTGTTGGCCCTGGCACGCCCATTCTCTCTCTCTCTCTCTCTCTCTCTCTGCTCAAATAAATAAAAATAAACAAAAAATCTTTAAAAAGAAAAAAAAAACTATCACATGCCTACAAACCCAGCACTGGAGAGACAAGAGGATTCCTATAGCTCACTGGCTAGTAAGTCTGATTTGTGAGCCCCCAGTCAATGAAAACCTTGTACCAAAGCAAAGTGGATGTTGTAACATCTAAGGTTATTTATGTTCTGGTCTCCACACTCATGTACACATACCTGAGCATGAAAACACACACACACATATACATATTTGGGGCTCCATAGAGAAAATAAATGTGAGCTGAACCTTTAAAAATAGAATTCAGAAGGAATAAGATGAAGATAAGATATGGCCATTGAGATACAAAATGAGAATAGAATGTTCTTAAATGAAAAGAGAGGAGGAGGAAGTTCAAGAGATAAGTGTGAGAAGGAATACAGAATGTTGAAAGTATGACATATATACCAGACTAAGAATTTTGGAACCAAAGGAATTTGGGGGAAGGATGAGAATGACATAATTGCTCTTTAATTTAGTGAAGTCTAGCAATTTAAAGAGATGACATGTTAAGACTATAAAACATATTTGGAAAGAGGAGCGATATAGCAGGGTGGTGGAGTAACAGAATCACAACAAGATAAAAGCATGAACTAACCTGGGGTAAATGAGAAATTCGGAGCACTAGAAGCAAAAATAAAAGATGAATTGCTAAAGAGGGACAGGGCAGGTTAAAATGATTACATGAGTCTAAGTGATCAACAGGCTGGAGAGGCTGCTCAGTGGTTAAGGTGCTTGCCTGCAAAGCTAACGACTTGGATTCGATTCCTCAGTACCCACGTAAGCCAGATGCACAAAGTTGCATCAAGTTCATTTATAGCAGCTAAAAGGCCCTGGTGCGCCCATCCTTTCTTTCTTTTCTTTTCTTTTCCTTTCTTTTCTTTTTTTCTCTCTCTCTCTCTCTCTCTCTGTTTGCAAGTAAAATATTTTTATAAAAAATGATTATATTATATCTTCTACTCCATAAGCACAGATAGTGACTTCATTAAGCAAGGCAGGGGAATGGAGACAGAAGAGCAAGAAACAGAAAGAACGCAGAAGCCAAATCATTTTGTACTTCAGATGACACTGCTCAGAAATGAACAATGTATGAATGCCTTACTGCAGTAAGTTATGTGCATTTTAGAAGTAATTAAAACGTGAGCTTTTTAAAATATACATTTATTTTACTTTATTTGTTATTATTATTATTTTGGTTTTCTGAAGCAGGGTCTCTAGCTCAGGCTGACCTGGAATTCATTCTGTAGTCTCAGGGTGGCCTCAAACTCATGATGATCCTCCTACCTCTGCCTCCCGAGTGTTGGGATTAAAGGTGTATGCCACCATGCCTGGCAAAAAATATATTAATTTATTTGTGAAGAAGAGAGAGAGGCTCTTGCCACTGCAAACAAATTCCATATGCATGAGCCATTTGGTACATCTGGCTTTCCATGTATACTGGGGAACTTAACCTGCACTAGCAGGCTTTTCAGGCAAGCACCTTTAACTGCTGAGCCATCTCTTCAGCCCCTAAAAGCTAAGCTTTATACTTATACCTATACTTCACCTTTTTGTGGCATGTTTGTTTTTGGGTCTTGCTATATATAAGCCAAGCTGGTCTGAAACTTAGGATCCTCCGGCCTCGGCCTCCCAAGCGCTAGAGTTACAGGAATGCACCAACATGCTCGGCCTCACTTAAGTCAGTATCTGATGTCAGCAAACTGGCGGACTAGGAAGCTTCAAGCTCTTTTCCCAACAATAAATCAGCACACACGCATGCATGCGTGCACACATACACCAGATAACATCTAAAATAATTTTGTAGGAGCTATGAAAACCAGAGGCTCGCAGGCAAAGAAGCAAATGTTATCTTCAAAAAATGGCTCAGGGCTGGAGAGATGGCTTAGCGGTTAAGCGCCTGCTTGTGAAGCCTGAGGACACCGGTTCGAGGCTCAATTCCCCAGGACCCACGTTAGCCAGAGGCACAAAGGGGCACATGTGTCTGGAGTTCATTTGTAGTGGCTGGCACACCCATTCTCTCTCTATCTGCCTCTTTCTCTCTCTGTCTATCAATCTCAAATAAATAAATAAAAATAAACAAAAAACCCAGGTCATAAATGCCTCAAAGGCTCACTGACAACTGAAGCAAAAGATCCAAAGCAGGAGAAGAGGGACTTCAGATCCCACACAACAGACCACCTAGGTAGTCCCAGAGGAGAGGCTAGGGGAGACTATCTGAGGAATCTGAGCACTCAAAAATAGTCATGTATTAGACAGAATTTAGAAAGCCACCTACATGCTGAGGCAAAAAGGCATGTTCAAAAAAACCCTGAAAATGCCCAGAGCTCTCACCTCAGGCTAATCCTGAAACAGCAAGCCTGGCAGGCGCGGTGAAGGAATGCTTCAGCACAGAATGAATCTGCAGCTGGTCAGTGCTTGCCTGCCTAGCACACATGAGGCCCTGAGTTCAACCCCAGCACTGTGAAGAAAAGAACAAATCTGCAAAGACTAAGAGAGGTGGTTCTCTCTTTTGGTGATTATGAAGTTTTTGTGGGTTTTATTGTTTTGCATTTTGCGAGCCTTTATTATGTTTTTGTGTATGTTTGCACGTCTAACATTTTAAAAACTTCTGACCACTGGCTGAATACAAATGTTAGCATCAATAAGGAACACTTCACAAAAACAATCTGAAAAACTCGTCATACAAATGGATCACTATAACCACCAACAATTAACCAGGGCTGGGCATACAGCTGTTGCCAAAGTCCTTGCCTAGAATGAATGCAGCCCTGGGTTCAAGCCCTGGCACCACATAAGCTGGGTTTGGTGGTGCAGCCTGGAACCCCAGCACTCTGGGGTACAGGAAAGAAGTCTAGTAGTTGACAGTCACGGTCAGCTATACAGTGAGTTAAAAGTCAGCTTGGCATCGATGAGACCCTACCACAAAAACAAACCAACCCCTCTGGGAAATGAAGACAATCTACCTTGATTTCCAAAGTTAACATATTGTAACAGTAAAATGGCTAGTTTTCAGTTAAAAAACAAATCATCAGATATACAGAGACAGACCCCCCGATTTTATTCCTAATCACAGGGATAAAATATTAGAACTCAGTAGATAACCCATTTGCCACGCAAGTTATAAATGAGGGCTGGCTCAGAGGATAGCCCACTTACCACGTAAAAGCGAGTACCTAAGGTCAGAAACCCAACACCCACATAAAGGCGGACTCCACAGCAGATGTCTCTAGTTCTAGGTCTATGGTGAGATGACAGGCAGAGACAGAGTACCTTGTTCCCAAGTCAGCTAGCTAAACCCAGCACTAGGGAGGCAGAAGCAGGAGGATCACTGTGAGCTGGAGGCCAGCCTGGAACTATAGAATCAAGTACCAAATCAGTATGGGCTAGATAGTGAAAAAAATAAATAAAGGAAATAGGAAAATTCACAGGAAAATCACAAGAACTAGCAACCTAGAAAAAGGAATTCATAAGAGCACTCCAACAGGAATTATGGAGCTGAAAAATAATTGCTTCA
Source organism: Dipus sagitta (assembly GCA_036346955.1). Taxonomy (NCBI): domain Eukaryota; kingdom Metazoa; phylum Chordata; class Mammalia; order Rodentia; family Dipodidae; genus Dipus; species Dipus sagitta. Next base: position 41,035,313 of record CM070785.1, on the reverse strand, counting down.
AATATAAAAGGATTTGGGATTGGAGATGGCTCAGCGGTTAAGGGTGCTTGCTTGCAAAGTCTGAAAGCCCAGGTTTGATACCCTAGTACCCAAATAAAGCTAGATGCACAAAGTGGCACATGCATCTGGAGTTCATTTGTAGTGGCATATCCATATTCTCTCTCTGTCTGCCTCCCTGTCTTTCTCTAATAAATAAATAAAAATATTTTAGGGGGCTGGAGAGATGGCTCAGTAGTTAAGGTACTTGCTTGCAAAGCCTAACAACCCGAGTTCAGTTCCCCAGTACCCACATAAAGCCAGATGCACAAAGTGGTGCATGTGCCTGGAGTTCATCTGCAGCAGCTGGAGGCCCTGGTGCACCCATTCTTTCTGTCGGTCTCCCTTCTGTTTCTCTCTGCTTGCAAATAAATAATTTTTTTTTCTTAATTTCAAAAGGACAAAAAGATATACCATGTAAATAATAATCCTAATAATAGAGCATAATAGGAGAATAATAGAGCAAGACATCTGACATCAACCATTTTTAAATACTCCACTTTGGAGTATTTAAACATTATGTAAATCTCTCTGGAGAGATGGCTTAGCAGTTAAGCGCTTGCATGTGAAGCCTAACGACCCTGGTTCGAGGCTCGATTCCCCAGGACCCACATTAGCCAGATGCACAAGGGGGCGCACGCGTCTGGAGTTCATTTGCAGTAGTGGGAGGCCCTGATGCACACATTCTCTCTCTCTCTCTCTGTCTGTCTGTCATTTTCAAATAAATAAATAAAAATAAACAAAATTAAAAAAAAAAAAACTCCACTCTCGATAGAGCCGGGCAGAAGACCAGCAAGACAAGCTTATCACCACGAGTCAACAGAACCCACTGACATTTACTGAGCCTTCATCCCACCCAAACAGAACATACATTCTTCACAAGCCCTCATGGAGCACTTCAATGGACTATATCCTATGTCACAACTCAAATCTCAACCATTTAAAAGAACTGAAATCATACCCTGTGTTCGCTAACCAAAATGTTATCAAACCACAATAAAAAAACAAAAGATGAATGGGAAAACCTCCAAACACACGTAAAATAAACAACAGATTTCTAACTAAGGCATAGGTCTCCAAGGAAATACAAATACATATTGAACTGAAAGAAAATGAGGAAAAGCAAGTGTGGAATGCAGCCACAGCAGCGCTGAAGAGGAACTAGCTGTACACTACTGAATGCTCTTCTGGGAACAGACTGGGCTGGGGATACAGCCCAGTTGTAGAGTGCTTGCTCGCTCAAAAAGAAAAGAGCAATGATTTTGAATCAACAATCTAAATTCCTTTCTCAAGAAACTAGATAAAAAAGAGGTAAATAAATGCAAAGCAAACCAGAGAAAAGAAAATACAGAGAACAAATATATTCATAACATCATACACACAGAAACACAGAGATCTGGTTCTCTGAAATAGTAATCAAACGGACAGATCTCTAACAAGGTTAACAAACAAAAATAGATCACACAAATTACTGATATCAAAAATAAAATAGATGCTATTAAAAAGATCCTGAAAATACACAAAAGGTGATAAGGGAGTGTTATTTTTTAAAAAACTAGACATTAATTTGAAACTTTGAAATAATGAACAATTCCTTTAAAAGTACAAACTAACACAAATAACCCAACATGATTAAATAAAATAAATCTTACCAAAAAAATAAAAAAAAAAAAGAAAAGAAAAAAGAAATCTCCAGGACTTAATACTTTTTCCAGAGAATGCTAACAAAGATTTAACACTAGTTTTACACAATCCCTTCTGGAAAACAAAAAAGGAGAGAAGACTTTTCAAGTTTGTTTTACATATCCACTAATAGGCTGATATAAAAATAAGATGAGGGGGATGGGGACATGGCTCAGCAGTTAAAGGCACTTGGTGCCAAGCCTGCTGTCCCTGGTTCTATTCCTCATTAACCACGTAAAACCAGATGCACAATGTGGTGCATGTGTCTACAGTTCATTTCCAACAGCAAGAGGTCCTGGCAGACAGATAAGACAGACAGACAGTCTCTCCCCCCCACCCTCTCTCTCTCTCTCTCTCTCTCTCTCACACACACACACATAAATAAATAAGTAATTTTAAAAAAAGACGGATGCCAGGCGTGATGGCATATGTCTTTAATCCCAGCACTCGCGAGGTAGAGGTAGGACTGCCATGAGTTCAAGGCCACCCTGAAACTACATAGTGAGTTCCAGGTCAGCCTGAGCTAGAGTGAAACCCTGGCTCCAAAAACAAAAAACAAAAACAAAAACAAAAACAAAAAGATGGAGCTAGGCATGGTGGCACACACCTTTAGTCCTAGTACTTGGGAGGCAGAGGTAGGAGGATCGCTGTAAGTTCACGGCCAGCCTGAGATTACTTCGTGAATTCCAGGTCACCCTGGGCTAGAGGCAAGACCCTACCTTGAAACAACAAAAAAAACGAAGTTAATACACAGGAAAAAAACTGGGCTAGAGAGATGGCTTAGTGGTTAAGGCACTTGCCTTCAAAGCCAAAGGACTCAAGTTCGATTCCCCAGGGCCCACGTAAGCCAGATGCACAAGGAGGTACATGCATCTGGAGTTCATCTGCAGTGGCTGGAGACCCTGGCATGATTCTTATACCCTCTCTCAAATAAATAAATAAATAAATAAATAAATAAATTTTTAAAATAAGAAGAAAACTACAGACTAGTATCTTTCATGAATACAGATACAAGCTTTAGAAAATATTAGGAAATATAATTCAGTAACACATAAAAAATTATGATCACTACAAACTATAGTTTAATCAAAAAACAGAAAATATATACAGTATTAAAAAGTAATGGGGGACTGAAGAGATGACTTAACAGTTAAGTTTGCCTGCAAAGCCAAAGGACCCAGGTTCAATTCCCCAGTACCCACATCAGACAGATGCACAAGGGGGTACATGCATCTGGAATTCGTTTGTAGTGGCTAGAGGCGCTGGCATACCCATTCTCTCTGTCTGTCTGTCCCTCCTCTCCTCTCCCTCCCTCCCTCGCTCCCCCTCTCCTTGCAAAAAAATAAATTAAAAAATCTTTGTGGGCTGGAGAGATGGCTTAGCGGTTAAGGTGCTTGCCTGTGAATTCATGTTTGACTCTCCATGTCCCACAGAAGCCAGACACACAGTGACACAAACGTACAAGATCCCACATGCACACAGGGGGTTCATGCATCTGAAGTTCAGTTGTAGTAGCTGGGGGCCCTGGCATGCCAATTCTCTCTCTCTTAAAAACAGTAATCCAACTCAATTCAAAAATATGAACAGCCTAATCTCGGCACTTGGGAGGCAAGAGGATCTGGAGTGCAAGGCCAGCCTAGGTTACGTAAGACTGTATTCAAAAAAAAAAAAAAAAAAACAACACATGATATTAACAGGTATAGAAAACCCAACCTTTACTCATGAGAACTCAAACACTCCACTAGAGGTAAACTTTCTCAATTGATAACAACCTGTACTGATACAGTAACACTTAGTGATGAAAGACTGAACGCTTCCTCTCAAGTATCAAGAACACTTTCACATAGTTGTGTAATGTGTAGGTAACTCGATAAAGCAAAGAAATACAAGACAACAAACCAGAAACCAAGAAATTAAACTGTCTATATTTGCAGATGACCCCCCAAAAAAAACACCAAAACAAAAAAGCAAGTAGAATGTGAACTCAGCAAGATCATATAGTCATAAATATTAACATGCAAAGCCAACTGCATTTCTGAACATTAACAATGACCATGAGGAAATGGAAGTTGAAAATACAATGCTATTTACACTTGCTCACACCATAAGGCAGTATTTGGGTATAAATCTAATAACATGTATACAGGATTTATTCTGACAACAACAGAACACTAATGAAAAGATTTTTTTCTGTGTGTGTTTTTTTTTTGGGGGGAGGGTTGTGGTGTGGCACCTTCATAGGCTCACCTACTTGGGAGTGTTATGCCAAGGGTCCCAATCTATCACTCTTCTATCCAGTCTTATTTTGAGCCACAGTCTCTTTACTGATTCAAGAGCTTAGGACACTCCTGTAATTCTCAGGTCTCGGCTCTCCTGCAGGACTACACTTACAGATGCGTGTGGCCACACTCAGCGGTTTACGTGGGATCTAGAGATTCCAACTATGGCAATCCCAGGCCCCTCAGGCCTTCGTGTTTGTGCAAGAAGCACGCTTAACTGCTGCGCTCTCTCTCCAGCCCTGATGAAAAGAGAATTTTGAAAGGTAAATGCATGGAGAGAATAAATATGGTGCTCATAGATTGGGGTCATTATTCTAAAATTAATATGGAAAGGTAGGGGAACCACAGGAGAGTAAAAACAATTTTGAAATCACTTTGAACAATTTTAAGACTTACCACATAGCCATAATACTGAAGACAAGTATATTGTTCATGGAGGGATAGACATGATTTATGGAAGAGAAGATAGAATCCAGAAAAACAGCTGGGCTTGGTGGCGCACGCCTTTAATCCCAGTACTTGGGAGGCAGGGGCAGGAGGCATCACCATAAGTTCAAGACCACCCTGAGACTACATAGTGAATTCCAGGTCAGCCTGAGCTAGAATGAGACCCTACCTAGGGAAAAAGGAAAAAACAGAAAAAGAACAACACAAAGATAGATAATTGATTTTTTTCCTCAGGTTTTCGAGGTAGGGTCTCACCCTAGCCCAGGCTGACCTGGAATTCGCTATGTAGTCTCAGGGTGGCCTTGAACTCAAGGCAATCCTCCTACCTCTGCCTACAAAATGCTGGGATTAAAGGTGTGAGCCACCATGCCTGGCTAGACAAGTGATTTTTAAGAAAAATAGAAAAGCAATTAAACGGAGGACTCTGAGCAGACTACGAACTTTAGCCTAAAACCTTTGATTTATGTAAAAGTTAACTCAAAAGAGTTCACTGATTTAAAAATTATCAAAATTAACTTTTGTATCACCAAAGATCCAGTTAAGGGACTTTAAAAAAAAACAGCCAAATTCTGGGAATGAATGAATGAATAGTTAATTTGCAAACCACACTTGAAACTCAACAGTAAAATAAAGCCAGATCAGAAAATAGGAAGAAGACATTAGCAGCTATTTCATCTAAGAGGATATATTGATGACAAATAAAAACACAGAGGGATCATTAACATTATGCAAATAAGTGAGAAACATATCATTAAACATCCAGTAGAATAATTAATATGAAAACTAAAATAACAATGATTTAAAGAAACCAGATCTGTTCCGGCCAAGATGGCGACCGTCTAGCTGCGCTGCAAATCCTGGGGAAAGAAAGATAGATGTAGATCCTAAGGAGAGAGCCACCCCATCATACCTCAAAAGGGCCCCAGCTGAAACTAAGAAAAATTGGAGAAACAAGCAAGGGGGCTGTTTTCCTGATGAACCGGATACCAGCACAAGGGGGAAGGAGATCAACACAGAGAAAAATCAACTCCTACCAAATCAGAGAGCCAGAGCCTCAGAGGCCCCCAACACCTCATCACTGAAGCAGACCAAAAATGAACCCAACATGGCTCAGGGAAATTTTGCGGAAGAGGGGGCGGAAAAAATTTCAGAGCCACATGTTGGGTCATGATATGCAGAGACATTTATCTTACCTATAACTGTGGGCTAACTCCACAATGCATGACCCGTATACCTCAACAAGGAGGGGCCAAGGCAAGGGGGTAGGTCACGGATGAGCCTAATAATGGTACCAAACTGACTGTATTTGCTGAATACAAACTAACTAATAAAGAAAAAAAAAAGAAACCAGATCTTTTTATTGTTGTTTATTATTTATTTACTTATTTGAGAGTGATATTTGAAAGTTTATTTATTTGAGACAGATAAAGAGGCAGAGACAGAGAGACAGAATGGGCGCACCAGGGCCTCCAGCCACTGCCAAATGAACTCCAAATGCATGCGCCCCCTTGTGCATCTGGCTTACATGGGTCCTAGGGAATGGAGCCTTGAGCTAGGGTCCTTAGGCTTCACAGGCAAGCGCTTAACCACTAAGCCACCTCTCCAACCCAGAAACCAGATCTTTTATAGATCACACACAGGCATGTAAAATGGTAGGACAATAGTTGGCAGACAATGAAAATATTGTCCATAGGTAAAAAGTAAGTACAGCCGGGCGTGGTGGCGCACGCCTTTAATCTCAGCACTCAGGAGGCAGAGAGGTAGGAGGATCACCATGAGTTCGAGGCCACCCTCAGACTCCACAGTGAATTCCGGGTCAGCCTGAGCCAGAATGAGAATCTACCTCGAAAAACCAAACAAAGAAAGAAAAAAGTTAAGTACATGGACATTTATAGAAGCTTTATCTGCCCTAGACAGCCACGAATTGGAAAAAGCAAAAGTGACCTTCAGTAGGTGAACAGATAAACTATGAAATAACACTGTGCAGTACATTAAAACAAACACATTTCCTACACATGCAGCTACCTGGGTGGATCTAATGGGCTTTAAGAATGAAAAAAAATCTCAAATGTCATACACAGTATCTGGTTATATTTAGTAAAAGCATTTTAGCAAATAGTCTTCAAATAAAATTTGGGGATGGCAACAGATTAGTGGTTTCCAAGGGCTAGGCTTATGGGAGAAGGGAGTACTGGGACTTCACAGAGGTCAAACTACGGAGATCATAGTGATGAAGGCCTAAGTCCCCATCAACGTCAATGATTCTATACATAAAAAATGGCATAGAACCACGTATACAAAGGGAATCAATTGCAGCTTACTGCTTATGATACCGTATTATAGTTATATAAAGTAAAACCATTGGGACCAACCTGAGTAACAGTTACACTAGATCTTTCTGCACTGCATTTAGACTGTCCTGTGGATCTGTGGTTATTTCCACATAAAAAATGAAAATAATGAAGGATGGGTGTCAATGTGAAAATGAAACATGGGTTAGAATTATCTGACAGCTTTAAAGCAGCCAAAAATTGAGGCTTGACTCCCCAGGACCCACGTTAGCCAGATGCACAAGGGGGCGCACGCACCTGGAGTTCGTTTGCAGTGGCTGGAGGCCCTGGCGTGCCCATTCTCTCTCCCTCTATCTGCCTCTTTCTCTCTCTGTCTGTCACTCTCAAATAAGTAAATAAAAATAACAAAAAAATCACTTTATCCTTTAAAAAAAAACTAAATAAATAAATAATCTGGGAAATAAAGAGAAAAGCCACATGAAAATTTTTAGACTGAAATGATAACCAAAATACAAAGCACATACTTTTTAAGTTCAACAGTCACACAGTAATATATATGTAATTTATCAGTAAAAATTACCAATGCTGGGCTGGAGAGATGGCTCAGCAGAAAGGTGCTTGTTTTCAAAGTCTAAGGACCCAAGTTCAATTCCCCAAGACCCATGTAGAGCCAGATGCACAAGGTGGCTCATACATCTAGAGTTGCTTTGCAGTGGCTGGAGGTCCTGGTGCACCCATTCTTTCTCTGTCTCTCAAATAGTATCGGGGCTGGAGAGATGGCTTAGCAGTTAAGGTGCTTGTCTGAGAAGCTTAAGGACTCAGGTTCGATTCCCCAGGAGCCAAGTAAGCCAAGTGTACAAGGTGGCACATGTGTCTGAAGTTTGTCTGCAGTGGCTGGAGGCCCTGGCGTGCCCATTCTCTCTCTGTGTCTGCCTCTTTCTCTCTCTCACTCTCCCAAGTAAATAAATAAGTAAATTTTAAGAAATGGGCTATGGAACTAAATAAAGAGTTCTCAAAAGAAGAAATACAGATGGCATATAGAGATCTAAAAAAAAATGTTCTACATCCATAGCCATCAGGGAAATGCAAATTAAAACTACTTTGAGATTCCATCTCACTCCTGTCAAAATGACTATCATCAAGAAAACAAAGGACAATAAAATGCTGGAGAAGATATGGAAAAAGAGGAACCCTTCTACACTGTTGGTGGGAATGTAGTCTGGTACAGTCATTGTGGAAATCAGATTTGCCATATGACCCAGCTATAGCACTCCTAGGTATATATCCTAAGGACTCGTCTCACTAACTTAGAGATACTGTACAGCCATGTTTATTGCCACTCTATGCACAGCTAGGAAATGGACCCAGCCTAGATGTCCCTCTGCTGATGAGTAGATAATGAAAATGTGGCACATTTATACAATGGAGTTCTATCCTGTGGGAAATTAAAACGACATTATAGAATTTGCAGGGAAATGGATGGACCTGGAAAGGATTATACTTAGTGAGGTAACCCAGGCCCAGAAAGCCAAGCGCCACATGTTCTCATATGTGCAGCCTAGCCACAAATGTTTGGACTTGTATATGAGTAGGAATAAAACCCGGTAGCAGAGGCTAGTAAGCCAGAAAGTGGCTATAAGGGAGGGAGGAGAGGGGAGGACTTAAGGGGATAATATTGTATATATGTAAGTAGAAAAACAGATTACTGGGGGGTGGAAAGGCCTAAGTGAAGTCAGAGGAAGAGATGGATGGGGGAAGAGTTAATCAAAATTTAAGATGTTATGAATAAACCATATGGAAACCTACTTTTTTGGATAATGGCACACCCAGAAGCCATAGATTGTTGCTATGAAAAATTTTCAGTGCCAGGGATGAGATACCTTTCAGTGAGTTGTTGGCCAGGGAGGACCCTGATGCCCCCAAAACATGACAGGCTATTGCCAAGGCTCTTGGTTTCCCACCAGAAATAGATGGTAAGACCCCACTGCTGAAGACTTCACATGCCTAGGCTGCAAGGTCACTGTGAAATCAAGCTGGTGCTGAGCTGAAAAGCCCCTCCTTGTAGAGCAGCTGACTGAAAGATGGAAAAGCTGCGCTGCATGCAGCCCTATGGGAGACAGAAGTCATCAGTGGTGAAAACAGTGGGCACTGCAAGCCTCAGGTTTGGCCTGGCTGGCCAAATGGGTACATTAGTAGCATGCCTGTTATGGGGTAAACCAACTTCTCTCTACTGGACTGAAGACCCGCTCTATGGGAGGGAATACATGCCTGGTCCTGAAAACCTAATCAAAAGCCTGTGGTGGGGATTGGAGGGATGGCTTAGCATATAAGGCGCTAGCTAGCCTGCAAAGCTAAAGGACTCAGGTTCAATTCCCCAGGACTCAAGTAAGCCAGATGCACATGGTAGCACATGCTTCTGGAGTTCGTTTGCAGATGAATGCCCTGGTGCTCCCATTTTCTCTCTCAAATACATAAATGATTTTTTAAATCTACGATAGGGAGATCATGAGCCTTAGGAATGCAATGCCTGCTCTTGTCTGGCTAAATGAATATGTTATTCTCGCCAAACTACCCTAAAGCACTAGCGTTCATACCCATATATTACTGCTACCCTCACTTTTTGTTAGAGAAGCTTCTCTTTTCAGCTGGCGGTGACCACTGGGATGACCCAAAAGGCAACACAGTGCTGAGAAGTGACGGAGGAGTGCTCAGTAAGCACTATAACATCTCTATCATACCTTCCAATGCTCAGGGTACATTGCGGAAGAGGTGGTGGAAAGAATGTAAGAGCCAAAGGAAGGGTAGGGCTGCTTACAATGCACTCGTCCAGACAGAAATTGGCCTTGACATCCTTGACCTGACAGTGCTTGAAACTACCTTCACAGGACCCTCATAATAGGGGGAAAAGATGATGACATCAAAATAAAAGAGAGACTAACAGAGAGAGGGAGGGGATATGATGGAGTGTGGATTTGTGAAGGGGAAAGTGGGGAGGGGAGGGAAATGTCATGGTTTATTGTCTATAAATATGAAGCTGCCAAATAAAAGATAACATAAAAAAAACAAACAAAAAACTATACAAATCGTTCAAATGAAAGCAAGAAAAAGGAAACAGAAACAACAAAAAAAGGGAAGGAGCACAAAAGAAGTGATAAAATGAGACTTACATCCCCACCATAGTGAAAATTATAAAGCTAGTAGTCATCTTAACTTGCTGGTTAAAAGGCAGGCATCATCAGCCTCAAAATGGATTTGCTATGTCTTAAATTTGTTTCTCATGATTATACTGTTAAAAACTTTATCCCCCCCATGGAATAATATTGGTAACTGGAGACTTTTAAAATGTGTTTAGGTCATGAAAACCTCTAAAGGTGCTTCATGCCAGAGGTAGGAGTCTTTTTTAGCCCCTGCAGGCTCCACTGTGTGAGAACAGAGCACTCCTTCCTCCTGCAGGCTGCCTGAAGCACCCTCTCCGAAGCTGAGCCTACACAGACTCTCATCAGGCAACTGAACATGCTAGTACCTTGGCATTCCCAGCATCCAATCCAGGCCTGTGAGAGAATGCATGCCTATTCTTCATACCTTAATTTCATGTATTCTATTATAGCAGCACAAACAGGATTTTTTAAGAGTTCTCATTATAGATTAATTTAAGTAACTTCTTAACTTCCCTTTTATTTTATTTCTTTTTTTTTTTTTTTGAGGCAGTCACTCTAGCTAAGGCTGGCCTTAAACTCATAGCCTCCTACTCCAGCATCTTGGGTGCTAGGATTAAAGGCATACACCATCATGACCAGCTATAATTACCATTTCTAGTAAAACTTTGGGGGATGGGAAACTGGGGGTAAAGTTCAATGATAGAGCACTTGCCACATATGCACAAAGCCCTGAGTTTGACCCCAATACCACACACAAAAAAACTAAGTAAATAAAAATACATTTTCTTTCATTGCTCCTTATATTTTTATAAATCTCTCCCTCTCTTCCTTCATTTTATTTTTATTTCATTTTTGTGCTGGAGATTGAACACCAGGGACCTCGCATATGCTAGGCAAGTACTCTACCACTGAAGTATAAATCCCAGCCCTACTAATCTCTTTCTTTAGTTCCCAGCTTTATAGAAAACTGAAAGACTCTCATATATACTTTTGCACACAACCAATGCAACCTGTTGCAATACATTGTCTTGGCTGAAGCATAAAAATCCAACCTCAATTATATATGTAGCTAGAAAATCAAAGAGTATTTTTTTTATTTTTGTTTTTATTTTTATTTATTTGAGAGAGACAGAGACAGAAAGACAGAGAGAAACAGAATGGGCACACCAGGGCCTCCAGCCACTGCAAACGAACTCCAGATGCATGTGCCACCTTGTGCATCTGGCTTATGTGGGTCCTGGGGAATCATCGAGCCTTGAACTGGGGTGCTTAGGCTTCACAGGCAGGCGCTTAACACTAAGCTATCTCTCCAACCCCCCCAGAGGGTATCTTAAGTCTTTCTAGATAATTATGAAACTTCCCTGCTACTATGTCAAACTTAGCAAGTGGAAAGGGGTTTACATGTATGTAGTATGCATACATATGATAACATGTAACAGGTATGTTAATGTGGGGGGTGCACAGCCTGCATGTGCATATTAAACCCAGAGGTTGGTATCAGGTACCTTCCACCATCACCCCCACCCTTGTTTACTGAGGCAGGATTTCTCAGTTGAACTCAGAGCTCCTACGATCAGCTAGTCTAGCTAGCAAGCTTGCAGCAGGGCACCCGTTTCTACCTTCTAAGCACTGGATTACAGGGGCCCAGCATACCCACGTGGAGCTCATTGATTTGGGCAGATGTGCTAGGCAGCAAGCCCCAGGGATCCTCCTGTCTCTGCCCCCTAGAGGCTGGGTCACAAGTGCACCACAGCAGGCTGGTTTTCATATGGGTGCTAAAGACCCACACCCAGGTCTTCATGCTTGCACGACGAACACTTCACCCACTGAGTCATTCTCCCCAACCTCACTAGCCTTCTTCCTGAAGTCACTCCAAACTTGGTAAAATGTTACTTTTGTCCACTGCTGAGTAACAGTGTGATGGTGTCATTAATCATAACCATCATAATTATTCATCATTATTCCACAACATCATGCTTTATGCTTCCTACCTACAAGCACTCACTTCCCAGACATGACAAATCCAACAAAGACTTTTTTTGTTTGTTTGTTTTGTTTTCCAAGGTAGGGTCTCACTCTAGCCCAGACTGACCTGGAATTCACTATGGAGTTTCAGGGTGGCCTCAAACTCATGGCAATCCTCCTACCTCTACCTCCCCCGTGCTAGGATTAAAGGTGTGTGCCACCTTGCCTGGCCTAAAGATATGTTTTAATAGTCAACTAATATTTATGTATGAATGTCTGTATGATGTATATGTGTGTATGTTTAAAAGTCTATTTGAACCAGGCATGGTGGTACACATCTTTAATCCAAGCACTAGGGAGGCTGAGGTAGGAGGATTGCTGGGAGTTTGAGACCAGCCTGAGAATACATAGTGAATTCCAGGTCAGCCAGGGCTACAGTGAGACTCTACTTGGAAACAACCCCCCCCAAAAAAAAAATTAAAAAAAAAAAAGCTGGGCGTCATGGCACATGCCTTTAATCCCAGCACTTGGGAGGCAGAGGTAGGAGGACTGACATGAGTTGAAGGACAGCCTGAAACTTCGTAGTTAATTACAGGTCAGCCTGGGCCAGAGTGAGACCCTACCTCGAAAAACAAAACAAAAAAACAAACAAACAAACAAAACTCTATTTGCCTTGTCCAGGATAAAGTGGAGGACTGAAAATGCCAGTATTTATCACAGGACAGATTTTCTGGAAATCTTGAACATCAAGAATTTGGATTTGAAGGAGCAAACGCAGACACAGCGGTTCTCCAACAAAAACTTGAGTGAATATAAACTAATATAAGCTACAGCTTCGCCACTAACGTTATTATTTTTTTTTTTAAAAAAAAGGATGCCTACATCCACTGGAAGGAAAGTCTTCACTTGGAATAACAGGATTCACCGCAGAGTCAAAGGCTAGCGGTGGCTGACTTCTCAAGCTCACAGTCCGGAAGCTTCCGAGAGCAGAAGTACTCTTATGGACTATGGCCCTCGGCAAACATCCACCTCCCAGGAATGGCAGCTAGAAGCAAGCCACACAAATTGAGCAGTTGAGTGTCTCACACATTCCTTCCAATTCTGTCTGAAGTATCTATAAGGGACAAACCTCATGTCACCAGACATGACAACATGCAACTTCTTTCTCCTTGGGTTCATCGAAGAACATGTTTATAAGGGAGCTTAGTCCCTTGATTTTAGAATTCAGCCTCCAATCAGGGAAAGGGCTTGGTGTCTTCTCCCTTTTCAACAAACACAAAGTGACAGGGGCAATCGCCCCTCCCCACAGGGCCACTTCTGCAGTGAGTCAATGGACTGGAGGCAGCAGACACCGTCACAGTCCACGCACACAGGGTGTTCAAGGTAAGTTAGGCAGACAACAGTGCTGCTTGTTTCTCTGAAAATGCTCAGACACGGCCACTGTCTCTCCTCCACCAGGTTATCTCCGGGCCTTTCCAGCTGCTCCGCTGACAGCGTGGTCCTCAGTAAGCAGTTATCTTAACTTGGAGTACACTGCAGGCTCAGTCAAAGATCTCACTTTGTATTATTCCTCATCTGGTCAAGTTCTTGACTAACATAAAAGACCACAGGACTTACCTTCCCCTTCCAACCCTGTATAAATATTTGTTAAAATCTTTTCCCTAAGACTTCACATCTTGTCACTTTATTCTTTAGCGATACCTCACTTTTCATTTGATTTCATTTCTATATTTATATATCCGTCATTTCGAGCGCTCTGTGCAATATCATCTCCCCACATGACGTGCATTTAGCTCTGTGGCATATTAGCTTTGATGGTCCCCCCACTACCCCCACACACGAACCACCATCAAGCCTGTCCCTTCTTAGCTATGTGCTGCTAGGGATTCATTTACCCTTCGGGAAGTGGCAACAGGGGACTAGGGAGATGGCTCAGAGGATAAAGCACTAACTCCAGCCTGAGTACCTAAGTTCAGATGCCCAGAACCCAGGTAAAGCCAGAAGCTCTGACAGGCTTCCATAATCGCAGCAGCAATAGCTATGAACAAGAATGAGACCCTGCCTGAAACGAAGGAGAGGCAATGACCAACACCGAAAGTTGTCCTCTGACCTCCGCACACGCATGCATGGCATGCACACACACATACACACGCCAAAATAAATGAGTAAGTACACCTCATTAAAAAACAAACAAACCACAAAGTGGCACTATCTGCTTTACCCAGACCACTGAACTGTTGTAAATATATAACCAATAAAGTCATTTGCTTCGTGTGTGTATGCCTGTCTCCTCTAGTACGCTGCTGCCTTATTTCCCTGCAGCAGGTCTCTCACTAAGGGCAGAGCTCTCCATTTCCTTGCGATGCCATCAGTTACACTGGTCCCCTAGCAAACCCCAGCGGTCCTGCTATCCCGCCCCCTTCCACGCTGGGCTCAGAGGCACATGCGCAGCTTTCTGTGTGGGTGCTGGGATCAAACTCAGGTTCTCATGCTTATAGGGCAAGTGCTCTTACTCCCTGAGCCATCACCCGGCCCTAAACGTGCCAGCTCTTATAAAACGTCACTGGCTTTGGATCCTTCATCTGAAATTCAGAACAAGCGAAGAAATAATTAAACATTATCTTCATGTGCATCTATTGTAGTTTAAAATATCATCCCCAGAAGAGATACTGTTGAGATTTAATATTATTTCTCTATTTTTTGTATTTTTGTTATTTTAGGGAGAGACAGAATTGGTGTGCCAAGGCCTCAGCCATTGCATCTTGAATACCAAACGCTTGTGCCACGTAGTGGGCATGTGCAACCTTGTGCTTGGCTCACCTTTTTGCATCTGGCTTATATGGGATCTGGAGAGTCAAACATGGGTCCTTAGGCTTCACAGGCAAGTGCCTTAACCATCTCTCCAGGCCACCATTGAGATTTAAATAAATCACTAATTATAACTTATCTCCTAACATGTCAACCTCCCTCCCTCTCTCTCTCTCTCTCACCAAAAAGACATTTTCTAGTAATTCAACAAATATTCTTTTTTTTTTTTTTTTTCGAGGTAGGGTCTCACTCTAGCCCAGGCTGACCTGGAATTCACTATGTAGTCTCAGGGTGGCCTTGAACTCACGGTGATCCTCCTATCTGTATCTCACAAGCGCTAGGATTAAAGACGTGTGCCACCATGCCCAGCTAACAAATATTGAAACCTTACAATGGGCCATGCTGCTCCAAGAATTAGCGACACTTCCGGGAACAAGACAATCAGACAGCTGCTTTAACGGAGCTTGCAGGCAGAGCGTCATCTCAAATAAAGTTGTTCAGTGGCCCAGAGTACACTTAAATAATACAAATGTGTTTTCATTTAGGAAAAAATTAATCTTATTGGAATTTCCAATCTCTGGAATTTGTGAAAATATCTTTTTGTATATAGTAAACTACACATTAAAACATTTGATCTAGGTTATCAAACAAAACAGCTAGTCTTATTCCTATGCCAGCTAAAGGCAATACAACGGTAACTGTTGCAGTTACCTTCTCATTGTTGAGACGAAGCACCCAACCAAAGCAGCTGATGGAAAGAATGCTTTTCTTTTAGCTTACAGTCTCAAAAGGAAGCTTCATGATGGCAGGGGAACCATGGCAGAGCAGAGGCTGGACATCATCTCCTTGCCAACATCAGGTGGGCAACAGCAATACAGAGTGAGCAGAACTTGGGCAAGAGGGGGCTGGCTACACCAACCCTAAGCCCACCCCCAACAACACACCTCCTCCAGCAAGGCTCCACCTCCCAAACTGTCACCAGCTTGGGAACCAAGCGTTCAAACCATGAGTTTATGGACAACACCTAATTTTAAACCACCATATTCTGCCCCTGGCCCCCATAAGCTGATGACTACCCATGATGTAAAATGCAAGTCAAAGTTGAAAAGTTCCCATAGTTTGTATCAATCCCAACAGTCCAAAGTCTCAACTGTGAGCTGTGAAACCAAAAACACAAAATGACACAAAATCAACATTTACACTGCAAAAGATGGCACTGCAAAAAAAGACTGAATCAATGCAAGCTCTAAAACAAACAGGGCAAACATCAAATCCTGTAGTTCCAAGTCTGACATCTGTAACCAATTAGGAAATCTCTGGGATTCCAATTCTGCCCCCAAGGGACCATCCATTCCACCAAGTAGCTCTCCTTGGCAGCTGTCCCACAGTCCTGGCACCTCGTAAGAAGTCTAAGCTGCAGACCATGGTCACCCACGCCATGGGTTCCATTGGTCTCTATGCAGGGACTACATCAACCCAGCCTCACATCACCCAGTGACCAGTCCCAAAAAACAAACCATGTTGTACATACAATGACATTTTCTTTCCTGCATTTGCTATACTCCACAGCACCAGGTAGGCTACCAAATTTACTAATCCAGTGGGGGAATAAAACCAATTTTGAAGAGCAAGAATGGCCTCTTCAGGACTGGAGAGATGGCTCAGTGGTTAAGGTGCTTACCAATAAAGCCTAACAACTTGGATTCAATTCCCCAGTACCCATGTAAAGCCAGATGAAAAAAGTGGCATATGCATCCGGGGTCCATTTGTAGTGGCTAGAGGCTCTGGGGTACCTATTCTGCCTATCTTTCTTCTATCTCTCTTTGCTTGCTTGCAAATAAATAAATTAAAATATTTAATTTTAAAAAAACCTCAGGGGCTGGGGAAATGGCTTAGTGGTTAAGGCATTTGACTGCAAAGCCTAAGGACCCTGGTTCGATTCCCCAGGACCCATATAAGCCAGATGCACAATGGGCACATGTGTCTGGAGTTCCTTTGCAGTGGCTGGAGGCCCTGGTGTGCCCATTGTCTCTCTCTCTCTATCTGCCTCTTCCTCTCTCCCTCAAATAAATAAATAAATAAATAAATAAAATATTAAAATAATTTTTTAAAAACTCAGGCTGTAGGGATGCTCAGTGATTAAGGTATTTGCCTGTGAAGCCAAAGGACCCAGGTTCGATTCCCTAGGACTCATATAAGCCAGCACATGCTGGATTTTGTTTACAGTGGCTAAAGGCCCTGACATGCCCATTCTCTCTTCTCTCTCTCCCAAGTAAAAAGCCTGTCAGCATTCAGGCTTCCCCTACTTTCAAAAGAGTCAGCATTTTTTCTGTTGTCCCAACGCAGATCAGTGGGCCCAAACTCAATGGTTGTAATCTCTCAAACAATTGTAACTGCGCAGGCAGCAGTTTGGGCCAAAGGTTTTCATTTCTTTCCGTGCCATATCCTTCTGCGCACACCGGTCCTTTTCTAGGCTACACAACCCTGCACAAGTTCTCAGACATGGGAAGATGCAGTAAGCCTCTCACACAAACTGCCTCTGGCCCAGTCTGGACAAAGCTCTTTTTCTTCCCCTCATAAGCCAATCGTGCACAGTGCAGTTTTTTCTGCATCTGAGTCTTCCAACTTAACCAGAATGTTCCATCAAACTCTGCTCAAAGCACTGCAAGGCATCTTTCAGGCCAGTTTCAAATCCTTCCACAAATTAGTTCCAAAAGGCCAAAAGCCACACAGCGAGGTTTCCAGCAGGAACGACCTGGCTCCTTTGGCACCAATTTTCTATTGCAGTCATCTTCTCACGGCTGGGTCAAAGCACCTGACCAAGAGCAGCTGATAGGAAAAATGTTTTTATTATGGCTTAGTCTCTAGGGAAAGCTTCATGATGGCAGGGAAAAGATGGCAGAGCAGAGGCTGGACATCACCACCTTGCCAACATCAGTTGGACAATAGCAGTGGCCAAACTCTGGGAAGCCAAAATAAACCTCTTTTTCCCTCAAGCTGCTCTTGGTTGGGTGATTTCTACCAGCAATGCAAACCTGACTGCAACAGATAACAATTATAATTTGTTTAATAACTGATACTTAATTATATTTTTCCTTCTACTTGAAAAAACAAAAAAACACTGTAATGCTATGGGGGATGCATCCAAGTGCCTGAATGGCAGGATAAACTTCCACAGGAACCTGACAGATGAGTATGAGGCATGGTGGTGAAAACTAAACGTCAAATTACCCACTGAAATTGTGAGGTTTCAAAGATGGCTCTGAAAACTGTCAAAAGCTTATCTCATGTAATTCTACTCAGCAACCACGCATTAGTATTAACTCTATTCCACAGACTGAGGAAACTGCAGTTCAGTCTGATCCAAGATCAAAGAGGAAAGAAAGGGACAATACAACAAGCAGGTATGGAATCTGCCTTCCTCTGCTGTCACTTTCCTAGAAATCCTCACAACTATCATGTGACCCAACCCTCCTTATCGCAGTTAACTGGTTAAGAAGTGGGCATCTGACTCAAGCACAACCAATGAATCTTTTCCTTCAGAGGCGAGCCTTGGGAATCAAAGGCTGAAGTTTGTGGTCAAAGCTAAAGCGGGTTATATATAAAGCCCTGGTGTTCTGGCTGCCATGTCCCCTAATGTGACCAAGACCAGCCTACAATGAGAGAATGATGTCAACATAAAGAAAGGGTGAGAGAATAGAGCCCTTCTTGTATTTGCAGCCCAAGTTGCCATATTTTTTAAAAATACTTTATTTATTTGAGAGAGAACAAGATTCACAGGCAAGTGTCTTGGCTGCTAAGCTAGCTCTCGAGCCCTTTTTTATATATTTATTTATTTTGATTTTTCGAGGTAGGGTCTCACTCTAGCTCAGGCTGACCTGGAATTCACCTATAGCCTCAGGGTGGCCTCGAACTAGCATCCTCCTACCTCTGGCTCCCAAATGCTGGGATTAAAGGCATGTGCCACCACACCTGGCTATTTTTAAAAATATTTTATTTATTTATTTTTATTTATTTATTTTTTTGGTCTGGGCAAAGTGACTTTATTAGCGAAAGCCAAGACTACATAGGACTTAAGAATCAGCACTGGGACCCTTCTTCTTGCCAAAGCTGGTCACAACATTGACAAAGTGCTGGTTGTGCTGCATCCGCTGCTTGGCCCGGCCTGTCTTCTCCCTCTCCTCCTCCTGTCTGGCCACCTTGGGAGTCTGACCTCTCACTTTTCCAGCACGGGCCAGGCAACCACGGACTTCACCTCCCAGCAAGTGCCCAGCTACTTCCAGAGCGGCCAGGGCCTCCACCCCACACTGGGCTAGGATGGCCTCATCTTCCAGTGGTGTGCCTGCCAGAGCACGACTTGATCTTCCGGGCGATGCCCTCCAGCGAGGCCACCGGAGCCTGGATCTGGGCGACTGTCTCCTGGCCGTCACCTCAAGGGTATGTAGCTCCTGGGCACAGATGAAGAGCTCCATGCTGGTGACTGATCCGCGGACCCGCCCCGCGAAGATGGAGTCAAGAAAGAGGAAGCGGCAGGGGCACGCGTGTCCTCACTGCCCGACGCAGTGCCACATCACCGCAGAGCCATCACTTTTAATTACGTCGAGTTTTCATGAACTTACAAAAGGCTTTGTGTGTACGTAAGGAAGGGTCTGTTACGTGCAGCTTCGCCTTGCTGGCACAAAGGTCCTGACCAAAAGCAGCTCACAGGAGGAAAGGGTTTATGTTGGCTTACAGACCCAAGGGGAAGCCCCCCAGCAGCAGGGGGAAACCAGGGCAGGAGCAGGGGGTGGCCTTCACCTCCTGGCCAACATCAGGTGGACAACAGCAGCAGGACAGTATGCCAAACACCGGCAGGGGAAGCTGGCTGTAAGACGGGGAAGCCCAAGCCCCCAACATACTGCCGCCAGGAGGCTCCAAGTTCCAAACTGCCACCAGCTGGGGACCTACCATTCGGAACACAAAAATTTTGGGGGGACACCTGAAACAAACCATTACAGGGTCCAACACTTAACAGATGAAAGTACCCAAACTAACCATGCTAGCTAATGTTCCTAGTTGCTGTGAAAAAATACCTGACAAAAGCAACTGGAGGGCCGGTTCACGTTGGCTCAGGGCTGCAGGCTGTCATGTCAGGAAGGCATGGCAGCATCAGGATGAAGCCACTGGTCACACTATACCCACAGCCCAAGTGCACAGCAGTGAACGCTGGTGTTCAGCCAGCTTCCCATTCTATGCGGTCCAGGGACCCTGCCCATGGAGAGATATGGCCCACATTTAGGCTGGGCCTGCCCACCTCAATTAACCTAATGTAGAAAATTCGTCAAGAACAACCAAGAGATGGTGTTTCTATGATGATTCTAACTCGTGTCAAGTTGACAATCGAGATCCACCACCACATTAATTCAGGAGAAAGAAAGAAAAGGGAAATGAGTGTGTGTGGGGGGAGGGGGGAGGGAGATAATCATTGACAACAACCAACAGGTTATTATTACTAGAACACTAATATCCACAGAATTCAATTTAGACCTTTAGGAATTCTCATTACAGTAAGATTTGTACATAAAACAGACCCATACAAACGGGTAATATATTACCTTATAAACTACATGGAATATATTATAAATACTGTAAGAGTTCAAAATGTAGAGCACAGTTCTGACACATATTAAGGCTGTAATGATGAGAAAACTGGTAAGCAGGGCACAGAAGCAAACTCAAGGGAAGAGAAAGGTAGGCCACAAAATATGTGAGCAAAAAGAAGAAAGAACAGATGAAGGACTATAGAAAGCAAGGTAGTCCACCTGAAAAGTTTATTTTGGGGAACTGTGGAATTAAGACTAGGCAAAAACGTAGGCAGAGACAAAAAGTACCAAGGTTAAGCCAGTCGTGGTGATGCACGCCTTTAATCCCTTTAATACTCGGGAGGCAGAAGTAGGAGGATCATCATGAGTTCGAGGACATCCTGAGATTATATAGTGAATTCCAGGTTAGCCTGGGCTAGAGTGAGACCCTATCTAGAAAAATTAAAAAAAAATTTTTTTAATTAAAAAAACAAATAAAAAGTACAAAGGTTAAGAAAAAGAAAGTTATAGTATGAATAATACTGGCAAACTACTGGGCTAGCCCACTAATCTAAAACTTGAAAATTTAGATTTCAGTGGGGCAACAGTCACAGCGAGCAAAGATCAAATTCAAAAACATTTAAAGTGTCCTATTCTACTTTCATTGTAAGTTTCCTAGATCATATTTTTACCTGTAATGGAACTTTCAATAAATCTATACTATAAGTGTAAAGCCAGGAGAAAAGTCACTATTAACACTCATCAATGTATGTATATAACGAGCACATGTAAGTCACTTCACTTAATATTCACAAAACCTATGAAGTAAGCATTACCATGACCCTCATTTTATACCATACATACATACATATTACAGGATCAAGAAAGTTGGAAAATTTGCCCACTATCACAAAAATAAATAAAAGGCTGACCTGTGAAATGGGGAGGTAGAAAAGTTCTTTTGCCAAAGGACATATTGTGAGGGTATAAAGAGAAGATCATGACAGCTAACAGATACAAGGAACTATGCAAAACCCTCTATATGTATTAATATTCCCACTAAATCTTGTTTGAAGATGATTTGTTGGAACCTTAAAACTCCTAAGAACTTTGCCCCAAATCACAACAAGGTAATAAGTGTATGACCTGGATTGAAGTAAAAAATCAGTTCTAGGGGGCTAGAGGGATGGCTCAGCAGTTAAGGTGTTTGCCTGCAAAGCCAAAGGACCCAGGTTCAATTCCCCAGGACCCACATTAGCCAGACGCACAAGGGGGCACAGGCGTCTGGAGTTTGTTTGCAGTGGTGGAGGCCCTGGCGGGCCCGTTCTCTCTCTCTCCCTCTTTCTCTGTCAAATAAATAAATAATCAGTTCTAGGGACTGGAAAGATGGCTCAGTGTTGTGAAGTTCTTCCCTCATGTAATTGTTAAGTTCTGCTGTCAATGTGATCAGATCCGGAACCGAGTAAGAGGCATGCTCTTGGACACATGTGTGAAGGCATTTCCAGGAAGAACTAATGAAGAACTTCCCCCGGAGCTGGTGGACTGTGCATAACAAAGCTCCAAGAGAACACAGCCTTTTTCATCCAGCAGTTTATGCCACTACTCAAGGGGTGTGTCTGCCCTTTTGCTGCAGACACTGGAATCCAGCTTCATCAAGTTCCCAAAGACCAGCAGCTCTCCAGGAATCCCCCAGGCCTTTCGTGACAAGCAAGACTGGGACTGCTGAGGCATCCAGTCTGGTGGACTGAGCAGCTACTGGGTTCCTCAATGCTCAAGCCTACAGAAAGCCATTGTTGGACTGCCCAGCCCCTATCCCATAAACTAATCTAATAAATCCCTTTATAATACATACCCATTCTATCACTTCTGTTACTCTAGAGAACCCAGTATCTTGTGAGCGTGAGGACCCAAGTTCACTCTGCAGTACCTATGTAAATGATGGATGGGCTCAGTAGTGCATGCCTGTAATCCCACTGCCGGGGAGCAGGAGATGGCTCTCTAGGCCTGATTGGCCGGCCAGCCTAGTTGGTGAGCTCCAGGCAATGAAAGAGCCTGTCTCAAAGGAGGTGGACAGCATCCCGACCCACATGTGCACCCCCCCCACACCACCACGCTCATGCACAATAGTAAGTTAAACTAAGTTAAAACAAAGCTCTATTGACCAAACAACAACCAAAAAACAAATTTCAACCTAATTAATAATGATGACTAAATAGGACAAATTATTAAGAAGACAAAAGTCAATCAAAACA
Organism: Dipus sagitta; assembly: GCA_036346955.1. Lineage (NCBI taxonomy): Eukaryota > Metazoa > Chordata > Mammalia > Rodentia > Dipodidae > Dipus > Dipus sagitta. The sequence goes on along the minus strand of CM070785.1, from coordinate 41,012,833 downwards.
CAACAAGAAAACTTTTTAAAAAATCTTTCCATAATGACGCCGAAATATAAAGCAAAACCCACAAAGGGATAAATGCTGGCTCATTTCGTTTACTGCGCCTTACAGACTGCATATGCTCTTTTGCATACTAACTTTTCAGGCAATGAAAGATCCCATATGACGGAAGGGCTGAGAAGAATAAGGGTTACAAAACTATTTCCCAGGATCCCTTACCACTACCTGCCATATCAAAATGCTTCTTTTTACTTAAAGCCCATTATACCGTATTTTCCCATAGGGGCACCCTCTTACTTTTACCCTCTTCTCCAGTCCCTTCAGGCCCAGAGGTACCAGCACCTCTCTTCACCATTGTTACTAGTCCAGGGACACTGAGCCACGGCCACTTAAGGGCTTCCTTGAATACTGTCTACACCTTTCAATAGTTGTCTTCTTAAACGTCCCTCAAAAATACCCAGCTTGGCCGTGCCAAGTCTATCACAGAATGACTCCAAAATACCTTTCTCTGCAAAGTAGCAATTAAAACCTAAAACACTCAACCTGCATATCATTAACTGTAGTTCAAGGGAAACAAACAGGCCAGCTGATGCATTAAAGTTCCTCCCAAGAATATTTGTTAATAAACGTTAAAGGAGGGGCTGGGGAGGCCATAAAGGTGCCTGCTTGCAAAGTCTGCTGGCCTGGGCTCAATTCCCCAACACCCACACAAAGCTGAATGCAAAGTATCATATATATCTGTGATCCCAACAGGCCTATGGCAATGGTAAGCAAAGCCAAGAGACTCTGAAGCTTGAGGGCCAGCTAGTCAGAGAAGGGGCACAGACACCATGAAGCTGTCCTCTGGACTCCACAGTGTGAAAAGAATAACAAAATAATAAAATATAAAATCACTATTTTGCTATCCCTAATAAAATAACTGATTCAGCTAAAAACCATCAAAGGATGGAATCATTAGCTATAAGGGTCAAAAAACAGTTATTATAGGCTATTGTCACCTGAACACAGTAACCAACCAGAACATCATGAAGGACGGACCAGTCAGTATCACATACTTTTTATTTTTATTTTTTTGTTGTTGTTGTTTGTTTGTTTTCAAAGCAGTCTCATTCTAGCCCAGGCTCACCTGGAACTCACTCTGTAGCCTCAGGCTGGCCACGAACTCATGGTGATCCTCCTACTTCAGCATCCAGAGCGCTGAGATTAAAGGTGTGTACCACAGTGCCTGGCCAACATTATGCAGTTCTTAATGTGATACAAAAGAGACAAGCGGGGCTGGAGAGATGGCTTAGAGGTTAAGCGCTTGCCTGTGAAGCCTAAGGATCCTGGTTCAAGGCTCTATTCCCCAGGACCCACATTAGCCAGATGCACAAGGTGGCACATGCCTCTAGAGTTCGTCTGCAGTGGCTGGAGGCCCTGACGTACTCATTCTCTCTCTCTCTCTCTCTCTCTCCCCCAATCTGCTTCTTTCTCTCTCTGCCTGTCACTTTCAAATAAATAAATAAAAATAAACAAAATTTAAAAGAGACAAGCAACATGTGGACCATGGAGTTTGTACAGATCCCAATTTTAATCAAGTAACTATAAAAAATTTTTAATAGCTTGGGCTGGAGAGATAGCTCAGCAGTTAAGGTGCTTGCCTACAAAGCGTAATGACCCAAGTTTATTCCCCAGTACCCACGTAAAGCCAGATGCACAAAGTAGTGCATGCTTCTGGAACTCATTTACAGTGGCTGGAGGCCCTGCTGCACCCATTCCTCCTTGTTTCTCTTCTCTCTCTCTCTGCTTGCAAACAAGTAAATAAATAATTTTTTTAAAAAAAATTTAAGTGCTGGAGAAATGGCTTAGCAGTTAAGGCACTTGCCTGTAAAACTTAAGGACCCAGGTTCAATTCTCCAGATCCTACATAAGCCAGGTGCACATGATGGCACATGCGTCTGGAGTTCGTTTACAGTACCTAGAGGCCCTGGAGCACCCATTCTCTCTCTCTCCTTCTCTCTCTCTGTCTCAAATAAATAAATAATAAAATATTTTTAAAAATTTAATAACCTATTTTAGACACTCAGGGAAATGTGAGTGTAAACTGGAAATTAATACCAAAGAGTTTTTAATTTTGCTAGACATAAATCAACGTTGTGGTTATATAAGAAAATGCTTTTTTTTCCCGAGGTAGGGTCTCACTCTAGTCCAGGCTGACCTGGAACTCACTATGTAGTCTCAGGGTGGCCTCAAACTCACAGTGATCCACCTACCTCTACCTCCCAAGTGCTGGTATTAAAGGCGTGCGCCACCACGTCCAGCCTGTTGTTGTTTTCTAAGAGATGTTTATTAAAGCATGTTAAGGATGAAATGGGAATTTCTAGAATTTAACATTTTAGTAAGAATGGGGATGAATAAAGGATGAGCTCAGTGTGACAAATTTTTTTGAGAAGTGCAGCCTCTAGATAAGAGGGGTTCAATATCATACTTAATGTGTTTTGAAATGTTTCACTATAAAATCATTAAACCAAGCAAAAACATCTGTTTTCTCCCACTGTAACTACAGTTTTCAAGCTTGCACATATTTAAAAATCTAACATCTCATGCAGAATCCTAGGACTCATCACAAAATATTCTGATTTTGTTTGTCTGGGCATGAGCCCATATTCCTTTTTTTTTTTCCCCCGGTTTTTCAAGGTAGGGTCTCACTCTAGCCCAGGCTGACCTGGAATTCGCTATATAGTCGCAGGGTAGCCTCGAACTTGGGTAATCCTCCTACCTCTGCTTCCCAAGTGCTGGGATTAAAGGCGTGTGCAAAACCACGCCCAGCTATATTTCATTTTTAAACAAGTTCCTCAAGTGAATCTCATAGAGACAAAACAATGGACTCATATCTGAAAATTACATAGTAGACAACTTTACCACAAGTCTTTAACTGTGTTTCAAACCTTAAAGGAAAAGCATGATCATCTACCTTAACTCCCCCCTCCCAAGTTTTGACACACCCCTATCTTAGTGCAAGGGCTGTTTAGTTAATCCTTTCCTGAGATGAATTCCATGAAGGAAGGACCTGTGTTTGTTCTTACTCACCATGGTGTCCATCAGAGTGCCGAGCACACAGTATATGCCAAATAAACATTTGTTCAATAAGTAACAGCCAAAAAAAAAGAAGAAGAGGAGTTAACATGACCAACCTACTGTTTCAAAAATTAGTTCCAGACAACCATCTGAGAAAATTTTTGGTTTTTTGCCAAAAGTTGGTACAGTAAGTATTATCATAAGTTAACAAGACATTCCAACTAAAATACAAGTAAAGAGATAGCCCACTTCTCTAAAACATCAGACTTTAGACATTATTTCAATACCTGGCTTCCTACTAATTAGGGATAAAAATTTAAAAAATGCACTATATAGTTCGCAAGAGTATTAGAAAAATAAACTGCTTGCATATGTTTATTTACTTTGGTTATTTGTAATAGTCTTAAGTAGCTCAGGCTGGCCTCGAACTTGCCATGTAGTGGAAGACGATCATGAACTCCTAGTCCTCTTGCTTCTACTCCCCAAATTCAGAGATTGCAGGTGTGTGCCACCATACCCAGCTCACAAATTATTTTAATGGATATACAAAATGAGTACCTTGATTACCATTTTTTTCTGTTCACAAAGTACAAACCCTTACAGTTATAAAAATAAGCCACAAAATTCAAAAACAGCACCAAATATAACAATTAAACTTCATTTAGGAACTAGTTCCAAAAACAGCATGACCACAAATAGTTCTAGTCTTCTATTTCTATCCCAACATCATTTAACTTTTAAATTTTTATTTCTTAAGTAATAAACCAGTGACTTTTTTTTTTTTTTTTGCCTGTTTGTTTTTTGAGGCAGGGTCTCACTCAGCCCAGATTGACCTGGAATTCACTCTGTAGCCTAGGCTGGCCTCGAGCTCACTCTGTGGGCCAAACTAGCTTTGAACCCACTGTGATCCTCCTTCCTCAGCCTAGCACGAATGATAATCTTTAACGGTTTCTTGAAATATAATAACGGATCAGAAATTTTAGAGATACAAAGGTCATCAATAAATATCTGATACAAGTCTTCATTCTACAAATAGAGAAACTGATAAAAAAAAAAAAAAAAAAAACACTAGTCGGTCAGAGAGTTAATAGCAAGGCAAGGCTGAGAATGCTTCGAAGCTGGGCATGGTGGCTCGCACCTATAATCTCAGCACTTGAGAGACTAAGGTAGGAGGATCTGTTTGAGTTCCAAGACAGCCTGGGCTAGAATAAGAACCTGCATCAGAAAAGAAAGACAGGGGCTAGAGAGATGGCTTAGTGGTTAAGGTGCTGCTGCTTGCCTGCAAAGCCAAAGGACCCAAGTTCAACTCCCCAGGACCCACGTAAGCCAGATGCACAAGGGGGCACACGTATCTGGAGTTCGTTTGCAGTGGCTAGAGGTCCTGGCGTGCCCATTCTCTTTCTTTCTCTACCTGCCTATTTCTGTATCTCTCTCTCTCAAATAAATAAATAAAAAGAAAAAAAAGAAGAGAGACAAAGAGAAAGAGAATGCTTTGAATTTTCAGTCCAATGTTTTTTCAATATGTTATGCTAATAGTTTTTTTATAAAATAACAATTTCCCAGACTAGGGAGTAAAATGCCTGCTGTGCAAAGAATGAGGACCTGAGTTTAATGAGGACCCTGCACCCACCTAAAATGTCAGGCATGGAGACATGAACCTGTATTCCCAGCACTGGGGAGGCAGAGACAGAAGGATCCCCATGGCTTGTTGGCTAGCTTGTCTAGCCGAGTAAGTTAAGTTCCAGGAGCTATGACAGAGCCTGTCTCAAAAATATGATGGAGGGGCTTAGCGATTAAGGCACTTGCCTGTGAAGCCTTAAAGACCCAAGTTCAATTCTCTAGCTCCCATGTAAGACAGATGTACAAGGTGGCACATGCGTCTGGAACTCATTTGTAGTGGCTGGGGGCCCTGGTGTGCCCATTCTCTCATAAGCAAACAAATAAATAAAATGATGGAAAGCAAGAGAAGACACTCAACATCGACACCCAGTCTCCACACATGCACCCACAGTGCACATGCACTCCCACACACATGTTCACATACATACAAACATGCATATGCACACACATACACACTATGCACACACAAAAATAACTATTTTCCCTTGTGAAAACTGTAATACCCTCTGTTCATCTTCTTATACATAAATATGTATGCTGTCCAACAGCTAAATGTGGACTTCAACTTAAATGGATGCTCCTCGCTTTGTTAGGACCCCCCAACACTGAATTATCTTTAGCAATAGAACTCCATATGAATATTCTTAGATTGTCCGTTTTATATCATTCATCATAGTAGAATCTGAATTTTTCACTATCCATAAACTAAATGTATAATAATGAGATAAAACTAAAAAGTGAAGTTATACAAAGTCTAATCTAGAACAGAATTTAAGTTTTGTATGTAGTTCCTTTTTCTGGATTAAAAACATTTCTGACTCGAGATTAATGAATGGCCCAATTCACGCCCCAGCTGTTACTCTGAGCCATCTCTCTGTACACCCACAGGGTACTTATCATGCAAGAGGGCCTATTTATAGCTTATAAAAGAGACACATAGAAAGAAAACAAGGTAACAACTAAATATTGACAGATTAGCCCCCAATTACCTTTCTTATCAACCTAAACCCTTGGCAAAATGTAGAAATGTCAAAAATCCTGACTGAGGAGCTAGGGATGTAGCAGAGGGAAAGCACCTGCCATGAACGTGTAAGGCCCTAGGTTCAATCCTCAGCACAGCAAGATAAAGCACAACTAAGTGAACAGTCTCCAAAAGCCCCCCCACTGATTGAATCCATTTTAAATGTCTGCTTGGATGCCTCAGTAAAGCACAGCCGACTGCAATGGGAGGTGTGGAGTGAGCACTTCAGAAGCCCATGTACCAGTAACTCTACAAATAGGACAACACCGAAACCGCTCAGCGGATGCTCAACACCGAAACCGCTCAGCGGATGCTTACTGAGCGCCATACACTGCTTTGCCCGCATTATTTGGTTCTTACAACAGTCTAGCACGATACCACCCCCTAACTTTCCCGAAGCTGAAACAGACTTCAGGAAACAAGCTTCAGAGGTTAGAATAAAATCCTATATGATTTTATAATCATGGAAAATATTAATAAAAATTGAGAAAAAAACAAATAAAAAACAAAAAAAAATCCTATATGACACATGATAATGCCTAGATTTGAATCCACATTTTGACCTCACATAAACATTTCCTAAATAAATGAACCAGGAGACTGTTTTTTAAACTGCTTATAAAAACATACATCAAAATACTCTGATCTAAACGGATTGTGTTTGAGCCCAGGAGTTCTTGGAGTCAGGCTTAGCATCACAGTGAGATTCCATCTCTTTAAAAAAAAAGGGGGGGGGTGGAGGGATGGCTTAGTGGTTAAGGCGTTTGCCTGCAAAGCCAAAGGACCCAGGTTCGATTCCCCAGGACCCACATTAGTCAGCTGCACAAGAGGGCGCATCTGTCTGGAGTTTATCTGCAGTGGCTAGAGGCCTGGTGCGTGTCCATTCTCTCTCCCTCTCCTTCTTTCTCTGTCAAATAAATAAATAAAAATAAATTAAAGAAGAAGAAACTGGAGCTGGGGCGATGGCTCAGTAGTTAAAGGTGCTTGCTTCTAAGTCTGATCGCCCTAATTATATTCCCCAAGACCCATGTAAAGCCAGATACACAAAAAAATGACACATGTCTGGAGTTTGTAGTGGCAGGAGGCCCTGACACATCCCCTCTCAAATAAATAAAACTATTTAAAATTTTGCTCAAAAAAGTTAAGGAGGGCTAGAGAGATGGCTTAGCAGCTAAGGCGCTTGCCTACAAAGTCTAAAAACCCACATTACCTTGGGAATTTTGGACATTATGCTATACAGCTGTGGTCCAGTGATTTATCCCACCATCAGCAGCTTAATCCAAAATGATTAATACAATTGGCAGGGCATGCAGAGAGAGGGATTATGCAGCAATTATCTATATTTTGAAACGCTACCCAAAATCTTTTATAATAACTTAAATGTGTGGGCTAGTACTGCCAAAAAAAAAAAAAAAAAGAAATCCTTCACAACAAAAATTCCAGGTTCAGTTCCCCAGAACTCACATAAGCCAGATGCACAAGGTGACGCATGCACCTGGAGTTTGTTTGCAGGTGGCTAGAGGTCCTGGAGTGCCCATTCTCTCCCTCCCTCCCTCTCTCTGCCTCTCTTCTCTCTCTCTCAATCTCTCTCAAATAAATAAATAAAATATTTTTTTAAAAAACTCCAGTTTAGTGACAGAGATAGTAATGATATTAATGACTAAACAGTTGAGTTTATGGGATGCGGAGAGAAGGGGAACCCTTATCTTGGAATATGATTAATAACATGACATCCAAGTAGAGATATCTAGAAGGCAGTCAGATATTTAAGATTCAAAACAAGATGAAAGAATAAAAATAAAGGCTTGAGTATCATGGACATAGATAGTAACACTAGGTAATTGAAGAATGGATCCATTGCAAGCCCAAGACTTTGGCAAAGAGAAAAATAAGTCTGCAACGAAAAGACTGGAAAGTACCAGGTCAACGAAGATCAGGAAAAGGAGAGTCTCAAGGATGAAAACCAAGTACTAGCATCGAAATACTTACATCCACCTACCTTTCACATCGGCGAGAAGCTGAGAAACAGTGGTGACAAACAAGAACCTCAGGCACAGCAGTGCCACAATTCAGTAACTAACACAGCTGCCTTCCCCCACCCACCCACCGGTACCCTACAGTCACAAGAAAAGTGGCAAGAAACGTATGGTCTGCCAAGAAGATGTTGGACAGCCATTTGTCAGGGTTCTTCCCCTATATTAACACTCACCATTACTGCACCCCCCCCCCAAAATTAAAAACCACACAAAGTGTTTAAGTTTAAAAAGATAACTGCTAGCAAACCGTTCAGAAACAAAAAGGTTTGAGAACTTCCATTAATGAAGAGTGGATCTAGAATTTTAAAAAAAATAATCATTTTACTATTTTTGGAAATTTAAAACTTGAGAAGTACAATATTGCATATAGCACGTAATACATATGTGATAACTATCAGTTAAATAAAAAAAAAGGTCCAAATAATCTAGAGAAAAAGTCAACCAATATTAAAAGAGGTCCAAAGTCTAGATAGTGGAAGAACTATTCTCGCTGAACAAAACCACGTGAGCTGATGAGTCATTCTAAATGGCAGACTAGTGAGTGAATGAATGCATGCTCAAGTAAACATAACATACTATACAAAGAAAACTCATGTCTTGCACTGTAAAACTGGAAAGAGAATTTCCATCTCCCAAGAAAATTCTACTCTATCAAGTTCAGAGTGATCGGATAATAAAATTCTAATAGCAGCTTCTCATAGCTTTCAGTAAAGTTATGGAACTAAACAGAAAAGGGGGCCAAAATTTTAAGATGACAACAGGTAAAAGGTAATCAAACTGACTAGTCTCTTTTTCGGATTTTTTTTTCTTGAGAGGTACTGGGCTCCTTAGCAGATGCCTGTCCTAACTCTGAACAAGGCCTTGCTTGCTGGCGCTCAGCCTCTCCTCCTCTTGCACCCTCGGCCCTCTCTTTAGGTTGCTCCGGTTGTCATTAGATCAGTTCCAGACTGCAAGTGACTTCAAGCATGGGAGTGTCTCCCACTGTCTACACACTATTTCTTCGCAGTTGTCCCACTCTCCTCAAACACAAATCTGAAACTGAACTTACTATTGGCGTAGTCTTCTCTAGCAATTTCCAAACATGACTGTATTTTCACCATTCTCTCTGTAATCCAGGCTCAACATTTTTAGTCATTTTACTCCACCTTCTGAACACTGTCAACTAAGTTCCATCCATTCTTCCTTCCTCCTTTTCATGGCCCAGTTTTGGCCTTCAGTTACTCTTGGGCTACCATGGACATTTGGAGGACCCCTCCCACCGTCTCAGCGTATGTATCCCCAATGTTTTCCTCACCTGCCTTGCACACCAGCAGGAGGTTCATCTCTATCATCCTGTGACAGTTCTAAACCCCTTAAGCCCAACATTCAAATCCTCCAAGTCTAACCCCAATCTAGCCTTTCACCCTTATCTTGTTTCCCTGAACACGTCATAGGCCATCACCCACCTTCTATTTACCTATCCTCCCTCTGTAGCCTACTCACCACAAAGCATGTGATGGCACTTGAAACTCACAGCAGATTTTTCCCTCCAATTTCTTTTTTTCCCCCCTTCAGTTTCTATGACATATAGAGAGAGGTAGATAGGCAGGTAGATACAGACACAAGATAGATACCCAGACAGATAATACACACTAATGATAGATGACAGACAGACAGACAGACAGACAAATAATACATACTAAACGATCATTTGGAAAGTGTCCCATGTGACCTGTGATCTGTTTGTTCCTGTGTATGTATGTGAGATTCTTGCTTTACTAAATAGCCTGGACTCTTGGTTGGCCCTGTGACTCTTAAACTTCCTTGTGCTCTTCACATCCCTAAAACTACCCACGAGGTTCCCACTAAATGATGCTGTGACAAAAGAGAAGACGATTGATAATAGGGAGGGGAAAAAAGCTCCTAAAACCTTCCCTGTAACATCGCTTCATGGAACATGAGGATCAAAAGCAAATGAAGCTCTGGTGGTACGGCGGTGGGCATAGCTGTCTTCCAAAGGCAAAGCAAAGCTGTGGGTACACCGTAGTGGCAGAGTGCTTGCCTGGCATGTGAAGGCCCTGGGTTCAACTGGCAGCACCACAAATGACAACAAAATATATGACACTGGATAAACACTGAGAACCAAATTAAGAGGAACACTAAAAGATGCATTCCAACGGCTTCCATTTCTGTCCTTCGATGGAATGTCTGAAGTGCACTGAGCATCTTGCTTCCTTACTGCTTCTCAAGATGAACTGCATCCACCATGTGGGCGAGACACGTGCCTGTGACACTCTACTTCATAGTCAAGCACGCTTGGATTAGGTGTGAAAGTTTAGCAGAGAAACCTCACACAGTGCACTGTACACAGAGCTTAAGAATGACTGAAATGCAGATTATTAATTTTAGACAACCTACAAAATTTCCCTCTGATTCAAACAGAGACTTTTAGATGGCTTTTCTCTCAATGGCACTATTCTACACTCTAGCTCTCAATTCCAAAAACCCTGCACAACTAACAGTAATTCTCTGAAGACTGTCCACAGAGATGCTTCTTGAAACTTGATTTTAGAGATGACCCGGTTGGGTTTGGCCTAAAATAAGTGTTATTATATAGTTTGTGTATAGTTTTTTTTTAGTTACCAATAAAGCAACAGGAGTAACTCAGTTTGCAACACTAAGTATTGACAGAGGTCAACACTATTTACAAATAATTCCATTTGCTGTCAGCCACCTTTCATTGCAACGTTTTGGCTTTTCATGACTTCATAACTTCAAAATGCTGTTAAAAGTGGCAATTTTAAGTACATCACCGTCAAAACAGGTCAGTTACAACATATGTGACATACTTTTACTAACAACGTTTTGAAACACGTTAACTTTGAGCTAGCTCGTGATGGAGTTATCTTGGCTCTTTTACAATTAATAGTTGAGCAAAAAAAAAAAAAAAAAAGTTCCCTTAGCCTCAAGACACTCCTAAAAGTTTATCTTAAAAATCAAATCAATTCTCCATTGTCGCTTCCAGGTCTAAAAACTAAACCCCTAGGAACTGATACTCTGTCAATAGACAGCAGTCTTTCCAATAATCAGTGAAACGGCTCAGGAAGATTAACACTAAGATGGCCAAAACAAACTCTATGCACAGTAGTAACTCTTGTTATGAGGCCTGCAACAGCAGTTTCTAAGCATCTCCTTGGAACTGATGAGCTGAGTGAAAACTAAAAAATAAAAATAAATAAAAATAGTTCAGGGAGTCGTCAGTAACCGAGCCAAATAGTTAAAAGTACCAAACCATGAGGTTTAGCGGCGCTCCAAAAAGTCTTCAGGGAAAGAGAAATCTGTCTGTCTGGCATCTTCTCGAGATGATCGTGCACACCTGAGAACTTATTTATGTATTTATATGTAGTTATTTATTTACTGCGGCCTGAGCCCAAGAGGAAATCAAACCACGCGCCCGGGGGGTGGGGAAACACCCCCCCCCCGAACCCCGAGCCAAAAAGGGAAACGGTGGCAACTCACCAGCAAGCAATCCGAATTCACTTCCGATTTGGGATCCCGCAGCAGGTTGTCGATTTTCTCAAACCGAGTCTCAAAACTGTCCCCAGTCGACATGTTGCTGCAGCTCGGGTGACAAATCCCTTTTGCTTCGTTACCAGCAGCGGAGTGGGGAAGGAGGGGTGGGTGGTTTAAAAAAAAAAAAAAAAAAAAAAAAAAGCAAGCAATTTCAACCAACTTCCTCCGCGGTGGGTTCGCAGTGGCGGTGGGCTCCAACAGCCGGAACCTCGGGGGTCACCAGGTGCTCCCGGTTCCCCGTCGTCGTCGTCGTCCTCACTGTGGGCACCTCCACCTTCCACACCCCGGGTCGGGGGTGACAGCGACCCAAAGTCGCCCGGATGCCCAAAGTTGCATCCCCCCCAGCAGCAGCAGCAGCAGCAGCAGCAGCAGCGAGCCCGATGCTTCCCGGCCAGGCGCTCTCAGCCTAGCGGGCCCCCGTAGCCTTCGCCCATGCAAAGGGGGTCAGGAAGGAGGAGGGGGGGGTCCACCTTCCCGGTCCCGGAGGAGCCGAGGCGGACGGTGAGGACGAGCCCACAGGGTGGAGACTCTTCCCTCGGGAGGGGCGATGTGGGGGGGGGGTGAGGAATGAAAACGAGAGAAGGAAAAGACGAGAAGCGAAGGGCGGATGAGGAGCTACGCCAGCGGCCGCTGGGCCCCCCGGGCCCGCTGGCTCCCCGAGGCGAGCCGCTGCTGGGTGCTGACGAGTTCTAGTCCCGCATCCTCCGGTTCCGCTGCGGGGCGGGGGCGGGGGTCCTCCCCGGGTCCCCGACGTCCGGATGCCGTGTCGGCCCACACGAGCTGATCTCTCGCTCGCTCTCTCTTCCGCACACCCGGGACGATCGAGGCTCACTCTCCCATCCTGTCCGCCCGCTCGTGGCCGCTGAGCTGCACGGGTCGCCGGGTGTCCGGCCCGGGTGTGCAGGGCGAGGCCGGCCGGTGTCCGCTGGGAAGACTCCCGGACCGAGAGAGGAGGAGGAGGAGGACGCTGAAAGGGAGGACGAAGAGTCGGCTTGCCGGCGGCTCGCTGATGGACGGCGGCGGGGAAGCTCCTGGGAGGGGCTGCGGTCCCGGCTGGGAAAAGGGCGAGTCGAGGCGGCGAATGCCTTGTTCGGGTGGGAGGGGGGGGATGGTGCGAAGGGTTGTTGGGTGGAGGGGGGTGGGGGAGAGAGAGAGAGCCGAGTGGGACTAATATGTCCGCCTTCCTGTTCAAACAAACGGGAGACCGCCGGCGAGCACTGCGCATGCGGGGCGCGGACGGCTTCGGAAGGGGAAACTAGCCCGGGGGAAGCTGGCGCGCGTGCGCCGACGCTGGCGCCTCGCAGGGCGGGGCCGCCGGGGTCGCGCCGGGCGGGGAGTGGTGGGCGGGGCTTGGAGGGGATGGGCGGGGCCTACAGGTGGGCGGGGCCTCGCCGGCGTCAGGGAGGAGCGGGCGGCGAGCTCCCGGCCCTGGGGGAACTTGACTGTGCAGCGGGCCTTGAGGTCCCAGCGGAGGCGGGGCCTTTTCACTGCCGTTCGCCTGGTCCCTCTGGCAGCTGCTCCACTTCGGCTTCCTGGGATGCAGGCAGCTGGTGGGAGGATGCTGACAGCTGAAAAAGGGCGCTAGTGAGCGTTGTCATGGATACAGATGCTTTGAAGGTCCCTTTGGGCCGGTAGGTACCAGCGCTCTGTGTTAGCACCAGTGGGGTTTGGTATTTCAGAGGCTGTCCTGGACTTCCACAAGGTTCTCTCTGTGCACGGCTCCGTGGGAAAAATCACGAAGCGACCCCAAGCTCCCAAGCCGAGGTGTCAGGGGAGCCTTAAAAGTTCCACTGTCAGCCGGGCGTGGTGGCGCACGCCTAATTTAATCCCAGCACTCAGGAGGCAGAGGTAGTAAGGGATTGCTGTGAGTTCGAGACTCCATAGTGAATTCCAGGTCAGCCTGGGCTAGAGTGAACAACTCTACCTTGGGGAAAAAAAAAAAGTTCGGCTGTCAATAGATGTCATGACTCAGGTTTGTTTGTTTGTTTTTAATTTTATTTATTTACTTTGAGAGAGAGAAAAAATGGGCTCAAATGAACTCCAGATGCTTGCACCACCATGTGCATCTGGCTTACGTGGGTATTGTGGAATCGAACCTGGCTTCTTAGGCTTTGCAGACAAGTGCCTTAACTACTAAGCCATCTCTTCAGCCCCACACTCAGTTTAATGAAAGAAAAGCAGTTTCATAGAAACTTCAGTGTATTCTTACATCAACACTCCCACTCGTAGTTCTAACTCGGATGCGTGATACGTCCAAGTGAAATGGAATTGTGAATTTATTAGAAATAATGAGAGTGGGGCTTCGAGAGACTGGTTTAGTGGTTAAGGCACTTGTCTGCAAAGTCTTATGACCTGAGGTAGATTCCCCAGTACCTATGTAAAGCCAGATGTCTCTCTCTCTTTCTCTTTCCTTGAAAATAAATAAATAGGCCAGTCATGGTGGCCCATGCTTTTAATCCCAGCACTAGGGAGGCAGATGTAGGAGGATCGCTGTGAGTTCAAGGCCAACCTGAGAATACATTAGTGAACTCCATGTCTGCTTGTGCTAGAGCAAAACCCTACCTTGAAAAATACAAAATAAATAAATAAAATAATTAATGGGGGGACGTGAAAATAATGGGCTTTTCTGCCTATTTAAGTTGCTTCATTGACTGTGGGGTGACACACTTGTTAATCAATCTGCTGATAATATACACTGCTTTCAGAAAGAAAACAACCTTCATTTGTAATTGTTGGTATTGCTCATAGGTAAAATTAAGGATTGTTAGAAATTAAGAATGTGGGCTGATAGAAGTTGTCAATAAAAGATATTTTTAAAAAACGGCCTGGAGAGATGGCTTAGCGGTTAAGGCACTTGCCTGCAAAGCCAAAAGACCTAGGTTCGTCTCCCCAGGACCCGCGTAAGCCAGATGCACAAGGGGGTGCACTCATCTGGAGTTTGTTTGCAGTGGCTGAAGGCCCTGGCATGCCCATTCTGTCTGTCTGTCTGTCTCTTTCTCTCTCTCTCTCTCTCCCTGCCTATTTCTGTATCTCTGTCTCTATCAAATAAATAAATAAAAATAATATATTATATATATATACACACACATATATATATGAATGTGGGTTGGTCAGATGCACAAGGTGGCACATGCATCTGGAGTTCATTTGCAGTGGCTGAAGGCCCATTATCTGCCTCAATCTCTCTCAAATAAATAAAGTAAATAATTTTTTTTTAAATGTGGGCCAGAGAGATGGCCCAAGTTCCATTCCCCAGTACCCACATAAAACCAGACACATGCACAAAGTGGCACATACATCTGGAGTCCCTTTGCAGTGGCTGAAGGCCCTGTTGTGTCCATTCTCTGTCTGTCTCTCTTCTATCTCTCTCTGCTTGCAAGTAAATAAATAAAAATATTTTTTAAGAGCTGGAGAGATCTTAGCAGTTAAGCACTTGCCTATGAAGCCTAAGGATCTCAGTTCAAGGCTCAATTCCCCAGTGCCCACATAAGCCAGATGCACAGGGTGGCACATGCATCTGCAGTTTGTTTACAGTAGCTAAAGGCCCTGGTGTGCCCATTCTCTCTCTCTGTCACTCTCAAATAAATAAAAATAAGCAAAAATTTAAAATATATATTTCAGAAAAAGTGGCACATGTATCTGGTGTGAAAAAGAAAGAGAAATATAAAATGTGGGTGTTTTACACCACACTGAGAAATGCTACAGATATATAAAAAGCATTGCATGTCATCTGGAGAGTATACAAACATTATGTGAGTTAGGGATTAGAAAAATTGTACGTTTAAGACATGTCTATTTCTATTTTCATTTTATTAGGTACAATAAATGTTTATATATAAAGTCCACTGTATAAATCAAGATAAGTACAACTTCACACCAACAAATAGCAGCAAAGATGAAAGCAAGAGACAAACTTCAGGTATTTCATTAAAACAGTGACTTTTTGGGTCCCAGTCTTTTAAGTCAGTCATGTGAATTAGATTTATTTTTAAGCACAGGGCTTAAAATAATCTGGCAGTTTCCCTGAAATAAATTTCCTAAACCCTGGTTGTCCTCTTGTTTTATTACCATTTTTAGGTGATCTTAGGAATTTTGTTGTCTCAGAGAACTGAACATTGTGTTGCTTTCCATTTGGACACATGCGAGCAAGTGCAGGTAGCTAAGACAATACATGAGTGCCACCAACAGAGGTTAAGTGGATGACAGTGCTGCTAGAAATGTATTTGAAGGCTAGCTTTTTTTCCTGTAAGACTCTCTGATTATAGCAGTGTACTGTCACTTGTTTCTTAATATTTAGGTGTTTGAGTCAGGTCAGCCAGTACATGCCATGGTCCCCAACTTAATTTTATTTTTATTTCTTTTATTTTTTTGTTTCTGTTTTTGTTTTTCAAGGTAGGATCTCACGTTAGTCCAGGCTGATATGGAATTTACTATGTAGTCTCAGGGTGGCCTCGAACTCATGGCGATACTTCTACCTCTGCCTCCCGAGTGCTGGGATTAAAGGCGTGCGCCACCATGCCCGGCTATATTTTATTTTTAGATTAACATGCAATAGAGTGGAATCATGATATTGAGGTTCCTCTTCCATCTTGAAAATTCTAATTGTGGGGCTGGAGAGATGGTTCAGTGGTTAAATGCATGCAAAAGCTTACAAAGCTGGCTAGCTAGGATTCAATTCCCCAGAAACGATACACAAAGTGGCACATACATATGGAGTTTGCAGAGGTAAGAGACCCTGGCTGTCCTCATTCTCTCACTCCCCCCCCCTCCTTTCCTTGCAAATAAAGAAAAAATATTTTAAAAATAAAAAAATTCTAAGTGTGACTAACTTCTACAAAAGAATTGCAGATAGTTGAGATCACCTTTAAAGTACATTAAGGGCTGGAGAGATGGCTTAGCAGTTAAGGTGTTTGCCTGCAACGCCTAAGGAACCAGGCTCAAAGCCTAAGGACCCAGGTTCAATTCCCTAGAACCCATATAAGCCAGATGCACAGGATGGCACATATGTCTGGAGTTTGTTTGCAGTGGCTAGAGGTCCTGGCACAGCCATTCTCTCTCTCTCTCTTTCTATTTCAAAACAACTTTCTTTTAATAATATTTTATTTATTTGTTTATTTACTTATTAATTTATTTGCAAGCAGGGGGGAAGGGGGGAATGGGCATGCCAGGGCCTCCAGCTGCTGCCAAGGAACTCCAGATGCATGCACCACCTTGCGCATCTAGGTTTTCATGGGTACTTGTGAATTAAACCAAGGTTGTGAGGCTTTGCAAGCAAGAACCTTAACTGCTGAACAATCTCTCCACCCCCCAAAAGAACTTTCTTTAAGGATGGTCTCTTTATTTTGTCATTGTTGTTGCATCAGATTGAACCCAGAGCCTCGCACATTCTAAACATGTGCCCTGATACTAAACCATACCTCAGCCCCTTTAGCATTTTTTTAATGTTCTTAGTTGACAATTGAAAAATTATAAAGTTGGCAACTCTATACAAATGTACAGACTAAATTAGTCACATTTAAATTTTTCTGAATTTTGGGATTCAGACATCTGGAAACATTTAGCTTACATGAGACTCATGCTAGAACCTCATGAAGCAACTACAGTGCTGAAAGAATTCGAATGAGGCATTTTGGGAGAAATCATGGAAAAATTAGATTGGGGTGTAGGCTTGTGTACAGTGAGAGACAATTACATTGAGCATTCTTTTTGCTCTTGATTATTTGGGAGAAAATAGACTTGGTTTAATGTTTATGGAATTTCTTTGATAAACATTGATGTGGGAGGTAGCTTCCAAAGATATCCCCCAATGAGCCGTGCCTCCTGATATGCCTACTCTGATGGAGTTTCCTCCCACACCCAACCTGCACTGAGGCCGTAGCCAGTAGAATTCATAAGTGGCCGGGTGCCAGTAGGAGGCCTAAGCATTGAGAATGTGTGGCAACTAACAGTTTTGTGCCCTGGGAAGGAAGTTAGACCAGAGTGAGATCACCATGGCATGAGGATATTACCACCTACCAGAAGAGATCACACGGACTCCATTCGACATTGAGAACAGAGCAGACTCAGCCATCTCAGATGTGCAGCCCTCTAACCCCCTTGCCCGGCTCCCCTACAGTGTTCCTCTAAGTCACATACGTGTATGTGAACTTGCCTTGAACTCGCCTGCTTCTCTCCTCAGACTCAAGTGCTGGGATTATAGGCTTGTGATACCTTAGCCTGCCAGTCCCAGCTTCTGATGCTTATGCACCTAATAACAAAATGATAAAATAATTGCTGGTTTGAACTACAGTTTGGGGTAGTTTTCAGTAATAGAAAATATGGAGAAAGCTGATTTGGGAACATGTTATATTGTTTTATGGGTTTTTTTTGCTTTATTTATTTATTTTTGGTTTTCCGAGATAGGGTCTCATTCTAGCCTAGGCTGACCTGGAATTTACTTTGTAGTCTCAGGGTGGCCTTGAACTCACAGTGATCCTCCTACCTCTGCCTCCCAAGTGCTGGATTTATTTGCAAGCAGAGGGAAACAAAGAGGAGACAGACAGACAGAAAGAATAGTCGTGTCAGGGCCTCTAGCCACTGCAAACAAACTCTAGACACAGGTGCCACTTTGTGCATCTGGCATTACATGGGTACTGGGGAATTGAACCTGGGTCATTAGGTTTTGTAGGCAAGTGCCTTAACTGCTGAGCCATCCCTCCAGCCTCATGTTATATTTTATAAATACTGCCTATAATAAGAAAAGAAAGTATCTACAAGGAGCATTGTAAAGTAATAATTAACTGTTGCTAATGTCTTCAACAGAACTTCTGTGTAAAAGAACTGTAAAACTTTTAAACAAATTAAGGGATGCGTCTAGTTTTTAAAGTGTTTGTGATAAAGTTATTACATTTCTACATAAACACAACTTCCCTATATTTTTATATTCCCTCGATTTTAATTATTTTATGCTGTCTCCAAAACACATCAAAAAGTGCAGGTACTTACTGTAAATTGAACATCAATTGTAACTCAGCACCATAAATTGCATGCTATTCCAGAAATGCATACCACAGATGTGTCAAGAATGTGATGTGGCCAAGTTCCTATAGAAACTTTAGTTAACCTTTCCAAGAAAATATGATACTTATTACGGTTAATATAACTTTCCAAAGGACATTACATTTTCTTAAATAGAACAACTTCACTTGCTTCTGAACAACTTTAGTAAATAAAAAGTTATGGGAATTTGGGTCCAGTTGCATTTCAAGAGGTTGGTTTTATATGATTAATATTTACCCAAAAGTGGTTTATTTTTACATGTTTTTCTAGGTCTCAGAAGTGAATCGGGAAGACTATGTTCCTTTCGTAAGGGTATTTCTTTTGAGATCAGCCAAGATTTTTTTATTTCCATAGAACATTCAGACTTGGAAGTAAATGTAGTTTGACGTGTTTTGATCTACTACAGCCTTGGTTCTGCCAGGCAGAGTTGGGGATACAGGCATCTGTCAGGATTGCAGCAAAGGAAAGTATAGGGCAAGCTGTGAGCACACAGTGCCCTTATGGCTTCTCCTGACTCACCCTGGAATGCCTTCCTCTGACATCTGTTTTGTATTTTTTAGAAGCTGCTATTCCATTCAACTGCAAAAATACTTGCATTGACCCTCGAAATAGAATGGAAAAATAGAGGGAAACAGCTTTCTGCAAAACAGTCCCTTTCCTGCTTTCTGTCATTGCCATCTTGAGGACTGTACTGTTACCACACTCAAAGGCCCAAGCGTGAAAATAAATGGCTAATATTACAGTTTATTCCAAGGCTGCTGCTATGTTTGTGACCCTCCTGAGATGGTCCACTTAGGATTACAATGAGAGAGGGAGACCCAGACCTGGGAAATTATAATAGTACCCGTAGCTAGGGTGCATTCTCATTCGCATTGTTTCAACAGCCTCTCATCCAATTTATTTTCCTCCTGCTGAATACCACTCCACCAAATTCCAAGTCTGAATGTGCTTCCCGACCCATTGCTTTTCAGTTCTTACACGTTCCTCTTTAAGGCTCTTCCACTGATGAATTGACTGCCTCTTTTGGCAATGACCATCTCATCACAGGATATTTACTTCCTTTTTGTTCGTTTTGTTTTGTTTTGTTTGTTTTTGAGGTAGAATCTCACTCTAGTCCAGGCTGACTGGTAAGGCACTCTGTAGTCTCAGGCTAGCCCTGAACCCACAGTGATCCTCCTACCTCTACCTCCCAAGTGCAGGGATTAAAGATGAGCACCACCATGCCAGGCCTCTAGCTACTGCAAACAGACTCCAGATGCATGTGGTGTGCATCTGGCTTTACATGGATACTGGGGAATTGAACTCCGGTCACTAGGGTTTTCAGGCAAGTCCCTTAACCATTGAGCCAGCTCTCCAGCCCCTTTTTTTCTTAATCACAACTTTATCACTTATCTCAGTTCCAACTTTAAGACCTGCACACAAGATATCTGGAAACAGAAAAAAATGTTTGTTTCTGACTTTTCACTATCATTCAGATACCTCCTGAAATATAAAATTTCTGTTACTTACTCATTAATTTGGCATTAATTAATCATGCCCACCTATTAGTGTATAACTACTAGCCATACAGTCTTTATACATTTTTTTTCTTAATACTTATAATGCCCATGTCCCTGGCCCCTTTTTATTTGCATGTAGTGTAAATACTCCATTAGTTGAATCATAATTTAATCTTGTTTGTGTGTTCCGGTCCTTGTGGCTTCATATGTTCCCTAGGGCATAAGCTAGAATTTTTCAAAGCATTAATCATGTTTTTCTTTTCATTATTAAAAATAGTACATGCTTATTTTTAAATTTTTAGAAAATATCAAAAAGTAGGCAGAGAATAAAACTCACCCACATTCCCACAACTCAGTACAATCGCTGTTGATATTTTAGGAGTTTTCCTTTTAATCTCCCTGTCCCAAAAAATCTGGTTATTTTATATGCTGTATGTCTAAGTCTTAAGTATTGTAAATTTTTAGTTTTTATGGTCGTATACATATATTTTTTAATTTTTAATTTTTATTTATATATTTGAGAGAGAGTGAAAGAAAGAAGCAGATAGAGGGAGAGACAATGGGCATGCCAGGGCCTTCAGCTGCTGCAAATGAATTTCAGACATATGCGTCACCTTGTGCATCTGGCTTACGTGGGTCCTGGGGAGTCAAACCTGGGTCCTTTGGCTTTGCAAGCAAGTGCCTTAACTGCTAAGCCATCTCTTCAGCCCGTATACACACATTTATGCTAAATATAACTTTTAATCTCTACACGCTGTCCCATTACAGAAATTTACCATAGTTTATTTGCCTATTAATCTGTTGGCCTATAAATAGTGCTACTGTATTCTCGTTTCTATATAAAAGGTTTTTAATCATAATTTAGAAGTTTTTCATTTAGAAGTGATTCTCAGAACTGGGACAGAATAACTCAAACACTTATGATGTATACTATTTTGCAAAACTATTTCTCAAAATGTTAATACAACGTCATAGTCTCACTATTAATATGTCTATACCTTTTTAATTCTCTTCAGTACCAGATGTGTGATCACACCTGAGCCCATTATATTAATTTGATTTTTTTTTTTTGAGGTAGGGTTTTGTTCCAGCCCAGGCTGACCTGGAATTTACTATGTAGTCTCAGGCTGGCTTCAAACTCACAGCAATCCTCCTACCTCTGCCTCCCGAGTGCTGGGATTAAAGGCAAGCGCCACCACGCCTGGCTAAATGTATAGCCCAGGCTGGCCTCAAATTCCTGATCCTCCTACCTCCTTGAATGTTTTTAAATCTGATATTGGGCTGGAGAGATGGCTTAGCAGTTAAGGCACTTGCCTGTGAAGCCTAGGGACCCAGGTTTGATTCCCCAGTACCCACGTAAGCCAGATAAACAAGATAGCGCATGTGTCTGGAGTTCATTTGCAGTGGCTAGAGGCCCTGGTGCACCCATTCTCTCTCTCTCTCTCAAATAAATAAATAAAACATAATTAATAAATAAATATGAGATTGAATTTTCCATGTTTGTTGACTAGTTTTTGTTTTTGTTTGGTTTTCTGAGGTAGGGTCTCTCTGTAGCTCAGGCTGACCTAGAATTCACTCTGTAGACTCAGGGTGGCCTTGAACTCTCGGTGATCCTTCTACCTCTGCCTCCCTAGTGCTGGCATTAAAGGCGTGCACTAGCACGCCTGGCTTTTTAAGTTATTTTTCTTTATTATAGCATTTATATGCCGTACCTCTTTATCAACTGTATTTTAAAAGTTCATATTTCTATATGAACATATATAATTCTAACCTCTCCTCTACTATATACTAATCTTTGCCATTTTATTTTTAGATTTTGATTGTATTTTTAAATAAACCAATTATCTGTGTATATGTATGTATGTGTGAGTGGGCACACACATGCCATGCATGCACTACTTTGCATCTGACTGTACATGGATCCTAGAGAATTAAAACCAGGCTGAAAAAAAAAAAAAAAAACAGGCTGACAGACTTTGCAAGCAAGCTTACTACTGAGCCATTTTCCCAGCTCCTTGAATGAAGTTATGACAACCAAAAATTTACTTTTTAAAATTTGCTCAGATCTATCACTTTTTGCTTTAGAAGTTTTTAATTTTTTGAAATATTTCCTTATGTATGTGTTTAAGAGAGAGAGAGGATGAATGGGCATATTAGGGCCTCCTGCCACTGCAAATGAACTCTAGATGCATGTGCCACAGTTTGGATGCGGTTTTAAGTGGGTACTGGGGAAATGAACCCAAGCTATCAGGCATTGCAATCAAGTACCTTTTACTGCTGAGCCATTACTCCAGATGACTTAATATTGTTATGTTTAGGAAGTCCTTTTACATTCCAAATGTCTGATATCTATTTAGTTATATTTTCTGTAGAACCCCTACTCTCATGTCTTGCTTTTCTTTTTTAATTTTTTTTATATTTTATTTATTTATTTATTAGAGGGAAAGAGTTAGATAGAGAGAGAGAATGGGTGTGCTGAGGTCTCTAGCCACTGCAAATGAACTCTAGACATATGTGCTACCTTGTGCATCTGGCTTACGTAGGTTCTGGGAAATTGAACCTGAGTCCTTTGGCTTTGCAGGCAAGAAAGCGCTTTAACCGCTAAGCCATCTCCAGCCCCTGTCTTGGTTTTCTATATTTTATTTTTGATTCTAGTTCGAATCTGTCTTTTTAAATATTTTATTTATTTGTGAGAAAAGAGTGAGAGAATGTGTATGAGTGTGTCAGGGCCTCTTGCCTCTGCAGATTAACTCCAGATGTATGTGCTACTTTATACATCTGGCTTTATGTGGGTACTGAGGAATTGAACTCAGTCCACAGGCTTTATAAGCAAGCACCTTCAACTCCTGGAGCCATCTCCCCAGCACCTGAATGTATCTTTTAAAAAATCTTTGTGAGGCCAGACGTGGTGGCACATGACTTTAATCCCAGCACTTGGGAGGCAGAGGTAGGAGGATCACCATGAGTTCGAGGGCACCCTGAGACTACATAGTGAATTCCAGGTCATCCTGGGCTACAGTGAGACCCTACCTCGAAAAACAAAACAACAACAACAAAAAATCTTTGTGTATGCATATGTGTGGGTGTGGGCATGTGTGTGCCACAATCATGTGTGGAGGTCAAAGGACAACCCAAGATGTCTCTCCTCACTTTCCACCCTGTTTGAGGCAGGGTCTCTTGTTTGCCTCCAAACCCACTTCACCATAGGCAGGTTGCTTTGTGTGAGCTCTGGAGATTCAAACTCAGGTTGTCATGCTTTTACTCACCGAGCCATCTCTCCAGCCAAGAATGTACCTTGACATATTAAATAAGGAAGAGTCTCATTGTACCTTCTCAAATTGCTGAGGGAGGGTGTGCTGAGGATTGAACTCAGGACTTCATTCATACCTGTTGAGTATGTGAGTGTGTGCTCTGCCACACACTGAGCCACATCTCCAGGCCCATGCACGATAATCTTATGGGACCACAATCATATATATGATCCGTCATTAACCAAAACTGTCCCTCCTTTGATATGTTTCTTTTTAAACCTTTAAAACAGCCAGGCGTGGTGGTGGTGCCTTTAATCCCAGCACTCGGGAAGCAGAAATTGGAGGATTACTGTGAGTTCGAGGTCACCCTGAGACTGCATAGTGAATTCCAGGTCAGCCTGGACTAGAGCAAGACCCTACCTTGAAAAAAAAAACAACTAAACCTTTAAAGCTAATTTAGCCAATTATTCTTTTTATTTATTTATTAGAGACAGAGAGAGGGAGAGAGAGAAAAAAAATGGTTGTGCCAGGACCTGTAGCCACTGCAGATGAACTCCAGATGCATGCACCACCATGTGCATCTGGCTTACGTGGGACCTGGAGAATCCAGCCTGCATCCTTAGGCTTTGCAGGCAAGTGCCTTAACCTCTAAGCCATCTCTCCAGCCCCCAAACCAATTATTCTTTTTGTTTGTTTGTTTGTTTGAGGTAGGGTCTCACTCTAGCCCAAGCTGACCTGGAATTCACTATGGAGTCTCTCAGGGTAGCCTCAAACTCACGTGATCCTCCTACCTCTGCCTTCCAAGTGCATGCATCACTACGCCCGGCTTCCAATTATTCCTAAATACTATTTGTGGAATAACTTTCAAGTACATCCTCACTCCACCCTATTCTGTTGCCACTTTAAATGAAATTGTTCTATTTATTTATTCATTCATTCACTCATTCATTCATTCATGTATTTTTGAACTGTATTATTCAGGCTGCCTTGAACTCCTGGCTTAAGTGATCCTATTGACTCAGCCTTCTGAGTAGCTAGGATTGTAAACAGTTACCACCATGCTTGGTAAAATAATTAAAATTCATAACTTCACTTAGAAAAACTGTTTGTGGCTGGGCGTGTGCTGCCCAGCACTCAGGAGGCAGAGGTAGGAGGATTGCCGTGAGCTCGAGCTCTCGAGGCCACCCTGAGATGACCTAGTGAACTCCAGGTCAGCCTGGACTAGAGTAAGACCCCACCTCAAAAAAAAAAAAAAAAAAAAAGAATATTTGTGGTATTCCATCTTCTCAACCAGCAGTTGGTAATTTTCTTTTAAAATTTTAAAAATATTTCTTAACAAAATTTCCTAAATTTTTATTAGTTGACCACCCTTATTTCTCACTGAGATTATTTCTGAATATTCTATGAATTTTGTTGTCATATTAACTGGAAACTTGGTTTTGACTATGTTGTGATTATTTATGTAAAATAATATTATTGGGGCTGGAGAGATTGCTTAGTGGTTAAAGTGCTTTCCGGAAAAGCTAAGAGACACAGGTTCACTTCCCCAGGACCTACAAAAGCCAGATGCTCAAAATGGCACAAGCATCTGGAGTTTGTTTGCAGTGGCTAGAGGCCCTGGTCTGCCCATTCTCTCTTTCTCTCTCTCTCTCTATCAAATAAATAAATAAAAATAATTTTAAAAATAATATTGAGAGCTGGAGCAATGGCTCAATAGTAAAAGGCGCTTGCTTACAAAGCCTGGCTGCCCAGGTTCAATTCCCCAGTACCCATGTAAAGCCAGATGCAGAGTCTCTCATGCATCTAGAGCTCCCATTATCTCTCTCTCTCCCTCTCTCTCTCTCTCTCTCCCTCTCTGCTTTCAAATAAATAATAAATTTTAAAAATTGCCAAGTGTGGTGGTGCATGCCTTTAATTCCAGCATTCGGGAGGCAGAGATTTTACATTCTTCAATTGTGTCATTTTTCTTTCTTTTAAATTCTGTTAAAAAGGAAACTACACCATTACAGAAGATGGAAAAATGGAATTATTTTCCACCATACAGAAGCCAACCATAAAAATACAAAACAATGTTGTAAAATTTTGTTTATTGTTGCTTGCCTCTAAGCCTAGTGTTAACTTTTAGAGGGGAAAAAACTGACATTAGCAAGTATTAGGGAAATGTGAAAGATATATATTAGTGCACCAAATAGAAACTGCCCTGAAAGTAATCAGATTGCAAAGAGAACTGATGTAAAATTCTCCCTGTAGTTAAAACTATGAGTCTTATCTAAAAACATTTATCCAATCTGTTTTGAAACTTTTTAAGGAATGTGTTTAATATTTTATCATGTTCTGTGTTTGTTGATGTTATTATATAGCTTTTATATTACTGAAGTTAATGATGGACATATATATCATACAAAGTTCATAACATATGCAACCTTTAGACCTCTGAATATTACATGGATATATACATTTGTTTTAATGTACAGTTGAATTCTATTTTCTAACAGTTTATGATTTTCCTATTTGTATTTATAAATTTGTTGCCCTGATTTTAGAGGCTTGTTACAAGACACAGAAACTAACTTAAGGTAACTTAACCAAGGGCAGAAAACAAGTTGAGAATCTTGAGGGACTGAAAATAGTTCAGAAGCTCTGATGAACCAAAGACAGTCAACCTAGGCCTACATAGTTTCATTCTAATTTACTTTCTTTTAGTCTTAATTTCCTGTGGGACAATGTTATTCTTTTTCCTACATCCATAAACTAAATTTCTCTGATTTCCAATAGTAAATACAATACTAGCAAAGGTTCACAAGTATCTCTTCAGATCCATACTTTTTTTTGCACCCTTATTATTCAAAGTTAACACAAAGACATGTATGTGATAGTTTGACTGTGGTAGATTGAATGTATGGCCCCATAGACTCAGGTGTTTTATTAAAATTGAGCCCCTAGCAGGCAGATACCTGCTACAGGAGGTGTGTTACTAGGGGCAGATCTTGAGTCTAGCCCTAAAGTGTGTGGAGAGCAGTTGGAACTCTGGCAGTTTTGGGGTGCTGGATGCTCCTGGCGTCTCTCTGCTTGAAGCTATGAAGGGGAGTCAGCTTCTTCCTCCACTGATGGTGTTCCCTTGGAGTTTGTAAGCTTGAAATGAGCCCTTCCCTGTCATAAGCTGCTTCTGGTTGGATGTTTGGACCAGCTGTGAGGAGTGACTGCAACTATGCACATAATCCATATGTCAAATGATACATTTGGGGGCTAGGGATATGGCTCAGGGTGTTAGACCACTCGTGAGGTTGAGTTCAAGCTTCACATGAACATAAAAAGCTGGGCGTGGCCACACACACACTCCTGCAAAGTCAGTTGTGAGGTGCAGAGGCAAGATAAGCGCTGAGCTCACTGGTTAGCCAGTTTTACCAAAAGAGCACCAGAGAGACTCCGTCTCCAGGAAGTAAGGTGGAAAAGTGACAGAAGACACCTGACATCCTTTGGCCTCTGCACGCATGCACACCAGACATGCACATTAGCATACATTCACACGTGCAAAATGAAGAAGGTGTGACAAGAGGTTAGTATTTCTCCCATTTCTGTTCACAAACCGGTTCGTTTATTTATTTATTTTTTTCTTTTGGTTTGTTTGCAGGCAGAGTCTCACTCTATCACAGGTTGACCCAGAATGCACTCCATAGCCCCAGGTTGGCCTCTAACTCTCTGTGATCCTCCTACCTCAGCCTCCCAAGTGCTGAGATTAAAGGCATATGCCACACCTGGCCAACTTTGTTTCTTTAATAAAGATAACAGCTGTTCGTTTTCTGATCTTTCTTAATTTTTTTTTTTTCAAGGTAGGGTCTCACTGTACCCAGGCTGACCTAGAATTCACTATGTAGTCTCAGGGTGGCCTCGAACTCATGGCGATCCTCCTACCTCTGCCTCCTGAGTGCTGGGGTTAAAGGCATGAGCCACCACTCCCGGCTCATTTTCTTATCTTTCTATAGGCTCACAATCACACTTGAATTTACTATATGCACTTTTCTCAACCATGACTTTTCTGTCTTAACAGTGTATTTGAAGGCTTACTACATTGTGCTCAAGAGCCTCCCGCCTTAGCCTCTTGAGTAGCTGGGTTTATAGGGGTGCACCACCACACCTATTCTTTTTAACAACTGCAGAGTCATCATTGTAAGCACGCACCAAAGTTGATGTAATCAGTCCCCTGCTGATGAACATTTAAGTGAGTGCCAATCTATTTGCTATTACAAACAGTACGGTAATGAATAATCTTGTGCCTAAATCTCTCTTGAGTTTATTTTAATTCTTCCCTTTTTTGGGAGGGTGGAGTTGCATTTTTTGTTTTGGATTTTTTTTTAATTTTATTATTTGCAAGGAGAGAGAACTCCAAATGCACGCACCACTTTGTGTACCTGGCTTTAAGGGTACTGGGGAATCGAACCTAGGCCATCAGGCTTTCCAAACAAATGCAGTTAACATCTGAGCCATCTCTCCAGCCCCTGTTTTTAACTTTTTTGAAGAATATGGATAATACATTCACAAAACGTAAAACCCAAACAAACAAGAGAGTGTTCAGGAAAACCCTGTCCTGCCCTCCTGCCATCCAAATATTTCCTCCCACCACTGGTTTTCCTCCCACCACAAAACTGTCATCAATGTCTGATGTCTCCTAGAGCATTTCACAGATTCCTAACTAATGACATTTATATCTTCCTGCCTCCTTTTACCTAAATGCTAATATATTATGTGCATGCTTTTCTTTTGCTTTTATTTATTTATTTATTTATTTACATATTTATTTATTTGAAAAGAGGCAGATAGAGAGAGGGAGAATGGGCATGCCAGGGCCTCCAGCTACTGCAAATGAACTCCAGAAGCATGTGCCACCTTGTGCATCTGGCTTATGTGGTGACTGGGGAATTGAACCTGGGTCCTTAGGCTTCACAGGAAAGCGCCTTAACTGCTAAGCCAACTCTCCAGCCCTTCTTTTGCTTTTTTAAAATTGTTTTTTAATGTTATTTTCAAGCAGAGAGAGTGATACAGAGGAGACAGAGGGAAAATGGGTGCACCAGGGCCTCTAGCCACTGCAAACAAACTCCAGATGTGTGCTCCCTTGTGCATCTGGCTTACGTGGGTTCTGGGGAATCGAACCTGGGCCCTTTGGCTTCATAGCAAGTGCCTTAACTGCTAAGCCATCTCTTCAGCCGTCTTTTGCTTTTTTCACATACATATATTAAAGATGTCCCCCACTTCTGGTTTTTTCCTCCTTTTGACAGTCTTATTGGTGTCCTGGCATACTTTATTTATGCTTAACTCTTCACTTAATTGAATACTTAGGTTATAGCATTTTGTTCATTGTATTTGTAAAGATATAGCTCAGTATTAGAGTGCTTCTTTTCATACCGAATGCCCATGTTTGATACTTAGCACTGCAAAGAAAAGTTGATAACAAATTTTGTTTTTATATTTAGCTACAAATCTTGAGCCTATATATATATATATATATATATATATTTTTTTTTTTTTTTTTTTTTTTTGAGGCAGGGTCTCGCTCTAGCCCAGGCTGACCTGGAATTCACTATGTAGTCTCAGGGTGGCCTCGAACTCTCAAACTCTCAGTGATCCTCCTCCCTCTGCCTCCCGAGTGCTGGGATTAAAGGAGTGCGCCACCATGCCTGGCTTTATATTCCTTTTGCTTCTGCTCAAGGTCTTGCATGTACATAAGATGGTGCACACGTCTAGAGTTCAATTGCAGTGCCTGGATGTCCTGGCATGCCAATTCTCTCTCTCTCTCTTCCTCTCATAAATAAAATAAATATAAATAAATAAAACCAGGGGTTGGGGAGATGGCCAGTGGTTAACATGCTTACTGTGCAAGAACGAGGACCTTGCTTGTCTAGCCAAATCAATGAGCTCTGGGTTCAATGAGAGGTTGAGCCTCAAAATAATGTAGAGAGCAATAGAGGGAGATAATTGATGTCAACCTGTAGCATTCACACACACATGTGCATGCACACCTGCACACACGTGTGCCAACATGCATATGAACATGCACACCACACATGCAAAAGAATAAAAATATTTTTCTAAAACATCTTTTTTGAGCTGAAGAGATGGCTTAGCAGTTAAGGCTCTTGTCTGCAAAGCCAAAGGACTCAGGTTCGATTTCCCGCATAAGCCATAGATCCACAAGGTGGTGCACGTGTCTGGAGTTTGTTTGCAGGGGCTGGAAGCCCTGGCGCACCCATTCTCTCTCAATCTGCCTTTCTCTCTCTAATAAATAAAAAATAAAATATTTTTAAAAGTCTTTCTTGTGTAGAAAAATCAAGATTAGATGAAGACCTATTCCAGATTGTTTTTTCACATAGGCCTCACTTTTCCCATTGTTATCTTAATTTTGAGTTGGAAGAAAAATACTTGGCCCAGAGCTTAAAAATAAATAAGGGACCAGGGCCATGGCTTGTGGTTAAGGCACTTGCATGCAAAGCCTAAGGACCTAGGTTTGATTCCCCAGGACCCACGTAAGCCAGATGCACAAGGTGGTGCATGCGTCTGAAGTTCATTTGCGGTGGCTAAAGGCCTTGGCTCACCTATTCTATTAGCCACCGGCCTCCCCAGTAAATAAATAAAATATTTTTTAAAAAAAAACAAGCCAGGCATGGCAACACACGCCTTTAATCCCAGCACTTGGGAGGCAGAGGTAGGAGGAGTGAGTCCGAGGCCACCCTGAGACTACATAGTGAATTCCAGGTCAGCCTGGGCTAGAGTGAGACCCTACCTCGAAAAACCAAAGGAAAAAAAAAAAAACAACAACAACAGCTAAGGTGCAGTTCTGCTATGCTTTATGGCTGTACAGATCCATTCTGTAATTAATCTCTTCACTATTTAGTTAAGACCCTGATGGAAGCTTCTTCCACAGTAGCCTGTGATTTGATGTAGTCAGGCTCCATTCTAGATCTTATTACTGAACAGTCATTAAAGTTGTACAATGTGGGCTGGAGAGATGGCTTAGCGGTTAAGCGCTTGCCTCTGAAGCCTAAGGACCCCGGTTCGAGGCTCGATTCCCCAGGACCCACGTTAGCCAGATGCACAAGGGGGGTGCACGCATCTGGAGTTCGTTTGCAGTGGCTGGAGGCCCTGGCGTGCCCATTCTCTCTCTCTCTCTCTCTCTCTCTCTCTCCCTTTCTCTGTCTGTCGCTCTCAAATAAATAAAAATAACAACAACAAAAAGTTGTACAATGTCTTTGAAGTTCAAGAGAACTGTTTCCTGATTCTGTGTGACAAAGAGGATGTGTAACTTGGGGAATGCAACTGTCTTCGCCCTTCACTGGCCGTGGGTAATGGGTGGACGCTCTCCCTCCCTAGTTTGCCTTCAGTTCCCTCTGCTTTCACCTCACCTGGATCCAAGAGCTCCATTCTCTTAATCCTGGCCTTATGAGGCATGGGGAAGTTTAGAGACTGAATTGGGGCTGGAAAGATGGCTCAGTGGTTAAGGCGCTTGCCTGCGAAGCCTGCGGTTCCTGATTCGACTCCTCAGAACTCAGGTAAACCAGATGCACAGGGTGGCACATGCACCTGGAGTTTGGTTGCAGGGCCTAGAAGCCCCAGTGTGCCCATTTTCTCTCTCTCTATAATAAACAGTATATAAATACACACACACACACACATATATATATCGAATTGATTAAAGGGATTGCCCATGACAACAAAGTACAAAGACCACTGAGAATTCTGCTTTTACATAGGAACTGCCTAGTTCTTCATTAATGAAGTTCTGGATTCCTGAACTATGGCCTCTCAGAAGGGGAATTGAGGGGAGGTATGACACAATTCTACTTGTTTTCTAGATTCAAAAGATGATGCATGCATCAGATTTCACTTCTGTTTCCTAATTTGGCACTATTGAACATTCAGTAAAAATATTTTCATGAATCTCTTCTATGCTTGATTTATATACCTTTTATTTCAGGGATTACTATGAATTTTTCCTTCCTTTATAATATATTTATTATTTTAAATATAAGTGATATTTAGCCAGGCGTGGTGGCACATGCCTTTAATCCCAGAACTCAAGAGGCAGAGGTTGGAGGATCACCGTGAGTTTGAGGTCACCCTGAGACTACATAGTGAATTCCAGGACAGCCTGGACCAGAGTGAAACCCTACCTTGAAAAAAAAAAAAAAGTGATATTTATTGAAAGAGTGGTATAATATTGTGGTTACATTCCCATTGTTGGAATAAAACACCCAACCAAAAGGATTTATTTTGGATTATAGTCTTGAAGGGAAGCTTCATGATGGCAGGGCACAGCATGGCATGAGCAGAGGCTGGATGTTACCTCTGTCACAACAGGTGGAAAACAGCAACAAGAAAATGAGCCAACTAACGCTGGCAACCTAGGGGTGGATAAACCTTAAGATCCACCCCCAGGGCTGGAGAGATGACTTAGTGGTTAAGCGCTTGCCTGTGAAGCCTAAGGACCCTGGTTCGAGGCTCGATTCCCCAAGACCCATGTTAGCCAGATGCACAATGGGGTGCATACATGTGGAGTTCGTTTGCAGTGGCTGGAAGCCCTGGCGTGCCCATTCTCTCTCTCTCTCTCTCTCTCTCTCCCTCTTTCTCTGTCTGTCACTCTCAAATAAATAAATAAAAATAAACAAAAAAAATTTTTTTAAAAAAAGATCCACTCCCAGCATCACACCTCCTCCAGCAAGGCTCCACCTCCCAAACATCCAAACACATGAGCTTATGGGGGACATGGGGACATCTGTCTCAGACTACTACAGACATGAAGTACAATGCATTCAGTCCAATTTTAGAAGTCCCCATCGTTTTTAATCAATCCCAACACTGTTCAAACATCTCCATAGTCCAAGGTTTCTTAACTGTGAGCTGTGAAACCAAAATAACATAATGGCACAGAGTAAACATTTACGCTGCAAATGATGGCATTGGTCTTAAGATTGAACCAATGCAAGATCTAAAACAAACAGGGCAAACATCAAATCCTATGATAAACTATAAATCTCTCATATCTTTCTGTTACATTTCTCCTGCCAAGCAAACCAGTCCATTACTTTTTTTTTTTTTTTTTTTTTTTTTTTTTTTTTTTTTTTTGGTTTTTCGAGGTAAGGTCTCACTCTAGCCCAGGCTGACCTGGAATTCATGATGGAGTCTCAGGGTGGCCTTGACCTCACGGCAATCCTCCTACCTCTGCCTCCCGAGTGCTGGGATTAAAGACGTGCACCACCACGCACGGCTAAGTCCATTACTTTTAAACTAAAATTCTCAGGACATGGGCAGAACATGGACAGCCTTCCCGTCAGTACTCCAGTTCTAAACAAAATTTTTTCCTTCCCTTCAAAACTTCACAAGCCAAGCCTTCACAAATCCATCATTCTCTCTGCATTTAGCATTTTCAAACACTAAGCAGAGTAGCCCATCAAGCTCTGCTTACAACACTGCAAGGCCTCTCCAGTCCAAAATACCAGATCCTTCCACATTCCTCCCACAAACACGTTCCAAACAAACAAACAAACAAACAAAACAAAACAGAACCAGCCACATATTCAGATTCATTGCAGAAATGGCTCAACTTCTCATTGCTGGGATAAAGCACCCAAGCAAACGCAGTGGATGAGAGAACTTATTTTGGCTCACAGTCTTGAGGGGAAGCTTTA
Source organism: Dipus sagitta (assembly GCA_036346955.1). NCBI lineage: Eukaryota > Metazoa > Chordata > Mammalia > Rodentia > Dipodidae > Dipus > Dipus sagitta. Next base: position 40,980,088 of record CM070785.1, on the reverse strand, counting down.
GGATGTCAGGGCACAGCATGGCATGAGCACAGGCTGGACATCACCCCTGCCATTGCCGTGGGAAAACAGCAGCAGGAGAGCGAGCTGAGCGAACACTGGGAAGCTAGGGGCTAGTAAACCCGAAGGTCCAAACCCAGCGACGCACCTCCTCCAGCAAGGCTCCACCTCCCAAGTTGCCACCAGCTGGGGACCAAGCATGAGAACACATGAGTTCATGGGGACCATCTGATTCAAACTACCACAAATAATTACTAGATTATTTTTATTCACCTGCCATCCTTTAAAACAGTGTCCAGGGGCTGAGGAGATGGGTGAGTGGAGAAAGTGCTTGACACAACTTTGAGCACCTGAGTTCATATCCCCAGACTCCATGTGAAAATACATCAAATCACATGAAAGCTGTGGTAGGCTTCTGTAATTCCAATATGTGTACAGCCAGAAGGGAGGCAGGGGCAGAATTTCTCCAGAAGCTTGCAAATGAAGCGGTGAACGAGAGAGCCAGCCTCAAATGAAGGAGAAGATGAGGACTGACCCAGAAGCTGTCCTCTGACCTCCACATACTCATGTCAAGATACATGCACACATGTACATACCCACACCAAGTAAATTCATTTAAAAAATAAAAATACGGTTCAAAATTGTTTAACTTACATTGTATAACATAGTATGATACTTTCCTCACTGGCCTGATACTTAAAGGCAACTGTTAAAACAATTTCTTTGTGTTTGTGCTTCCCATTCTCAACATCCTCTAATTAAAAAAAGACAAATAGGGATGGAGAATTGGCTTAGCGGTTAAGGCCTGCAAAGCCAAAGGATCCCTGTTCGATTCTCCAGGGCCCACGTAAGCCAGATGCACGAGGGTGTGCATGTATCTGGAGTTCGTTTGCAGTGGCTGGAGGCCCTGGCGCACCCATTCTGTCTTTCACTCTCCATCTCTTTCTCTCTCAAATAAAAAAATAAATATTTTAAGCCAGGCGTGGTGGTACACACCTTTAATCCCAGCATTTGGGAGGCAGAGGTAGGAGGATCGCTGTGAGTTCGAGGCCACCCTGAGACTCCATAGTGAACTCCAGGTCAGCCTGAGCTACCTGAGATGCTACCTCGAAAAAAAAATATATACATATAATATTTAAATATTTAATAAAATATATTTAAATATAAATACATATTTAAATAAATATTTTATATATTTTAATTAAATAAAATAAATTAAAAAGACAAATATTCTCCAGCCTGGGTGCAGTGGCACACACCTTTAATCCCGGCACTTGAGAGGCAGAGACAGGAGGATCACCATGAGTTCGAGGCCAGCCTGGGCTACAGTGAGACCCTACCATGAGCAAAAGCAAAAGGGAAAGCAATCAGTATATCCTTGGCTTGGTGACTTGATCATCACACGAAGCTCCTTTCTTTGGCAGTGAGGGAGTGTGTGGATGAGGAGTGAAAGCCCCTAAAGCAAATGGAGCGTCTTCCAGTGTTCGCACAGGCGCCTGAACTGCAGGAGGGGCAGAAATACCTTTACTACCCTGAACCGCTAATGCTCCGGGTAGTCCCCCGCCGCCCGAAAAGTGCTTGCTGTTCCTATCCGTCACAGCAGCTGTTTTACAAGCACCCAAGGAGACCAATCAGAAAGCACCGCTAGCTGTGACTACTGCTGATCAATCCAGATTCTTTAAACTAGCAGCTTTTTGGTGCTTTTGTTTAACAATATAAAATCTAGTTATTGCCGGGCGTGGTGGCACACGCCTTTAATCCCAGCACTCGGGAGGCAGAGGTAGGAGGAGGATCGCCGTGAGTTCGAGGCCACCCTGAGACTCCATAGTGAATTCCAGGTCAGCCTGGGCTAGAGTGAGACCCTACCTCGAAAAATTAAAAAAAAAAAAACTAGTTATTATGACAGTCCAATGCGAACGAAATACAAACAAGCTGCTCTAATTGAAGCAGGGGCTAGTACCAACAAGTCCACCCACACCCCACAACTTTGGCACTGAAAGTGCCCCATGGAACGCCTAGAGCTTTGGGTAGCATGATTTCTAAATCATTATCATAGATATGATTGAAGGATATTTGTGCAAAGCTACCCACGAAAAAAGCGTATTAGAAAAGATGTCAAGGGGCTGGAGGGATGGCTTAGCCATTGAGGTGTTTGCCTGCAAAGCCAAAGGACCCAGGTTTGATTCCCCAGGACCCATGTTAGCCAGATGCACAAGGGGGCACATGCATCTGGAGTTCGTTTGCAGTAGTTGAAGGCCCTGGCACGCCCATTCTCTCTCTCTCCCCCTCTTTCTCTGCCAAATAAATAAATAAGCAGAAATAAAATATTTTTTAAGTTAAAAAAAATAAATTTTAGCACTTGGGAGGCAGAGGTAGGAGGATCGCTGTGAGTTTGAGGCCACCCTGAGACTACATTGTGAATTCAGGGTCAGCCTGAACTAGAGCGAGACCCTACCTCAAAAAAAAACAAAAACAGGGCTGGAGAGATGGCTTAGGGGTTCAGGCATTTGCCTGCAAAGCCAAAGGACCTTGGTTTGATTCCCCAGGACCCACGTAAGCCAGATGCACAAGGGGGCACATACATCTGGAGTTCATTTGCAGTGGCTGGAGGCTCTGGTGCACCCATTCTCTCTCTCTCTCTCTCTCTCTCTCTTTCCATCTCTCTCTCTCAAATAAATAAAAAATAATTTTTAAAAAATTTTTTAAAAAAACAAAAACAAAAACAAAAACAAAAAAATTAAAATAAAAAAAAAAAGAGAAGATCTCAAGAACCACAAAGGGACTGAGTGACACATGAGTGCTACTCTCACGGCAGCCTGACAACCTACACCAGGGAGATAGCGATAGACACTAAGAACACTCAAAACCTACCAAAGCAGAAATCCAGAAGCCGCTGCAAGGGCAACACTACAGTAACCTTATACCCATCAAGGCTTGGAACATTGTGGAAGAGAAGGCAGGAAGATTGTAAGAGCCACAGGGTGGGAAGGCGTATCCAGAGGCATTTCCCCTTCCACAGTGACTGACTGCTGCATTCATCACCCATGACCCCATGATGAATATCAGTAACCCCACTGAGGAGGGCCCTTAGTGGAATGGGGGTGGGGAGGGTGGGATATAACAGGATAATATGAGGGAATGGGACCGACACACAATTTGTCCATACAACAAAGTCCCTAATTAATAAAATTTTATTATTATTTTTTTATTTGTGAAGAAGAAAATGAGGCAGAGAGAGAGAGAGAGAGAGAGAGAGAATGGGCATGCCAGGGCCTCAAGCCACAGCAAACAAACTCCAGATGCAGGTGCCACCTTATCACCTTATGCATCTGGCTTACGTGGATCCTGGGGAATCAAACCTGGGTCCTTTGGCTTTTCAGGCAAGTGCCTTAACTGCTAAGCCATCTCTCCAGCCCATAAAAAATTGTAAAGATATCTCAACATAACTGGAATGATGGGGTTTTGACTACAGTTATGTATTTTAAGGATATACTTGATTAGTCTTGTTTATACTTAGCTCTCTCATCCTCTTCCTTCCCCAGGCAACTACTGAGATAGTTCCATTGGACTTTGTTTTTTCCAAGACTTCATAATCTTAATTTTACAAATCTTTTCAAATATCTTAAACATTTTTTCCTTACATTAAACATTAAAAAGTTACTCCCAGTTTGGATCAAGATGAAGTACATTTACTTGGTCTTCTCTCATGCTGATTAACCATAAAAACTCAGGACAAAATAGATATTTTAAAAACTGCCTCAGAACTTAAGAGAAAAAATGAACAAAACGGACAAAGTGTGGTGTGGTGACAAAATTCAAAGAAGCAACACATGAGAATGAGCTTTCCATTTTTTTCCCCCTCTTTTCTCTTGTGGCTTTTCCCCAAGGTGGGGTGGGGGATTGTCATCTGCAGAACATCTCAGTGCTGGTGAAATAGGGAGCTAGAGAAGTCTTAGAAGAAACTGCGTCTTTCTGCATAGAACTGGGAACAGGGGCCTCTATGGGACAGAGTGTCGAACGAAATCCTGGAGAGAAGTGAGCTGGGGAAGAGAATGCCTTAGAAATGTGTAAGAAAAAAAGAAAAGAAAAAAAAAGCCGGGCGTGGTGGTGCACGCCTTTAATCCCAGCACTCGGGAGGCAGAAGTAGGAGGATCGCCATGAGTTCGAGGCCACCCTGAGACTCCATAGTGAATTCCAGGTCAGCCTGGGCTAGAATGAGACCATACCTCGAAAAACCAAAGAAAAAAACAAAACAAAACAAAAAAAAGTCTTGCATTTGGGAGGCAGAGGTAGGAGGATCACCATGAGTTCAAGGCCAGCCTTAGATTACATAGTGAATTCCAGGTCAGCCTGGGCTAGAGTGAGACCCTAGAAAACCAGAACCAAAACAAACAAACAAAAAAAGAAATGTGTTAGAAGACCCTCAAGTCCCGCATTTCCCTGGAGCTGCATAGGCGTGGGACGGGACTAAAAATAGTGCAAGCTTTGGGAACTGAGTTGAAGGTTCTCAGTCTCAACACCGCTGATATTTTGGACCAGATCGTTCATTGTTCTGTCTGTACAATGAAGATGTTTAGCAGCATTCCTGACCGCTACCCACTCAATGCCAATCACACCCAGTTATGACAGTCAAAGCTCGCTCCAGTTCCTCTACTTACGGCAATCAAAAGACCACCCAAGTTGTTGACTACCTTCCTGCAGCTGTATATGTTGAGCAGATCTAAAGCAGAAAAGGTGACTGGTTGAGAACTGAACTGAGATTGGAAAACACTGTCTGTAGACAGTGATTTTTTTTCTTTTTTTTTTTTAAATTGATTTTTAAACTTTTTAAATTTAATTTAATTTTTTAAACAGTCTAAAGATAACTTGGTTGGTTGCCTGCTAGAATAACAAAATAATTACAAAAGTCATGACTATTAGGTTATTTTTATAGGCCTCATTCACACTACTTATTATATTAAAGTCTTAAACAAGGGATGGAGAGATTGATCAGTGGTTAAGGCGCTTACCTGCGAAGCCTGAGGACCGTGTTCGACTCCCCAGGTCCCAAGTAAGCCAGATGCACAAAGTGATACAAGTGCAAGGTTGCACATGTGCACAAGGTGGCACATGCATCTGGAGTTTGAGTAAGGTGGCTGGAGTCCCTGGTGTGCCAATTCTCTCTCTCTCTCACACACACACACATTAAAAAAAAAAGTTTTTAAAAAGTCTTAAACAAGCCAGGCATAGTGGTGTACAGCTTTAATCCCAGCACTCAGGAGGCAGAGGTGGGACGATTGCCATGAGTTCAAGGCAACCCTGAGAATACAGAGTGAATTCCAGGTCAGCCTGGGCTAGAGTGAGACCATACCTCAAAAAAACAACAAAAAAAAAATTAAAAGTCTTAAACAAATCCAAATGTCTTTATAAACAAACAACCAGGGAAATGTGCCCAGTTCTCACAGGCAAAGATAATAGATGCTGTGATGGTTTGAATATAAAATGTCCTCCAAAGTCTCATGTGTCTGTGATGAAGTCTCCTGCTCAGTCCCCAGGTGTGGAGCCTTTGGGAATTGGAGCCTTTATTATTTTAGAAAAGTTATGTCACTGAGGGCAGGCACTGGGGTTTATTAGTGCCAGCCCTACTGGGTGTTCACTATACAATCCACTGTTGCTACTACCTTCTGGCTCTGGGGCAAGATGTGATGGCCAGCCTCGCCTCTGCCATGCCGTGATAAAACTTCCAAGACTATAAGCCAAAATAAACCCATTCTCTCCATAGGCTGCTTCTGGTTGGGCATTTTGTCCAGCAATGAGAGGTGACAGCTACAGAAAATTGGTACCAAGAAGTAGGACTGTTGCTGAAATAAGCCTGACCATTTGGGTTTTAGTCTTTTGGAACTGATTTGCAGTAGGAAAATGAAAGGATTTGGAACTTTGGGCTAGACACGCCTCGGGGTGCGATGAGAATGGTCCCATGATGGACCGTCCTGAGTGCTTGAAAGACCTGAATGCAAAGAAAACTGTAGACTGTGATGATTTGGTTTATGAGGTTTCAGAGGGGAAAGAAAAGGACTTTGTCAGAACTGATCAAGAAGCAGTTCAAGGCTGGAGAGATGGCTTAGCAGTTAAGCGCCTTGCCTGTGAAGCCTAAGGACACAGGTTTGAGGCTCGATTCCCCAGGACCCACGTAAGCCAGATGCACAAGGGGGCGCACGTGCATCTGGAGTTCGTTTGCAGTGGCCGGAGGCCCTGGCGCACTCATTCTCTCTCTCTCTCTCTCTCTGTCACTCAAATAATTAAAAGTAAACAAACAAACTAAAAATTTTTAAAGAGGCAGTTCATATGGTATTCTGGCTGTGTTCTGCCCATGTGCTGAGAGCTTAAGCAAAGCTGAATTTAAAACTAATGGGCTGGTGGGTTTGGTTGAGGAAATAGGCACAGAATGCTGCAGCCTTCTTTAGGAGGTTACCATCATTGAGGATGGGCCTGCTGCTCTGCACTAGGATAATAGGAGAAGCCCTGAAGGAGGGGGCATCAGGAAGAATGATGAAGGAGTTTCCTGTTCTGTCCCTCAGAATTGGATTTATCCCCCTGAATTTATGTATTTGGTGGCCCACCTGGTACTGATCTTGGGAGTGTGACAGATGCAGTAAATAGGGTGATGGTGTGCAACTGTGGACAGTAGGAAAACGGGGTTGTATTCCCTATGTGGAAGCCCTATGAGGCCATAGCACTGAGCTGCACTATGAACCATTGGTTACAGTAGGGATCCAGGATTTTACAGATGCCAGAACTATAGAACAGCCACCAAGGAAAGATTCTTGCTCTGCATCAGATGGATCTGCCCAGAAAGCCAGCACCCCGGGCTGGACGGTGGAATTTGCAGCCTAGAGATTTTTTTGGTGGGTTCCAGATGCTGGACATGGAGCCAGTGGATTTTGCTTGCCCTGCTGGTTTTCTGTCTGGCATTGGTCCAGTCTTTCCTTGCTGTGCTTTTCTTTCTTCCTTTCTTTCTTTCTTTTTTGTCAATGAGAATGTCAACTCCGTGACATTATATGTTGGAAGTATTTAACTTGTGTTCTGATTTTACAGGATTACAGTGAAGAGACTACCTTGAGTCTCAGAGGAAAATTTAGACGATGGACTTTTGAATGGTGTTGGGATTGGTAAAGGCTATGGCGACTTTTAAAGTTGGCCTGAATGTATTTTCCATCATCAAAATGGTCACAAGTCTATGAGGGCCAAGGGTGGAATGTGAAGTGTCTCCCATGGCCTCATGTGTTGATAATGAAGTCTCACACTCAATTCCCAACTGGCAGAGCTTTGCTGGAGGATGTGTGCTACTTGAAGGCAGACATTAAAGTTTGTTAGTTCAACCCTACTGGGTATTCACTAGCCAACTCATTATTGTTGCTACCTCCCAGCCGACATGGCAAGATGTGATACCAAGTCAAGTCTCTGCTCTGCCATGCCGTGATAAAACTCCCCCTCAAGACTCAATCAAAACAGACCTTTTCCTTACATATGGTGCTTTTGGTCAGGGGCTTTTCCCCAGTATCAATAAGGTAACTGCCACAGGTACACGGATACTAACCTAAAAATGACATGTTTGTTAAAAAGATCAAAGCCTTTAAAGTAGGTGTTTTAGCTAAGCTGCATGAGGTTAAAAAAAATCAGGCTGGAGAGATGGCTTCGTGGTTAAGGTGCTTGCCTGCAAAGCCAAAGGACCCAGGTTCAACTCCCCAGAACCCACATAAGCCAGAGGTAGGAGGATGGCCATGAATTCTGAGACTACATAGAGAATTCCAGGTCAGCCTGGGCTAGAGCAAAATCCTACCTTGAAAAACAAAAAAAAAAAAAAAAAAAAAAAAAAGATGAAAGGCATGGAAGTAGGATGAGATTAAATGGGAAGAAGAAAGTATTAAGGGAAAAGGAATAAATGAAAGTGATGAAGAACATGTAATGCCAGCACTCTAGAGGCTGAGGCAGGAGGATTGGGAGTTCAAAGACAGCCTGGGTTATATTATGTGACCCTGTCTCTAAAAACCAAAAGTCTGGGCTGGAGAGATGGCTTAGTGGCTAAGGCACTTGCCTGCAAAGCAAATAACCCAGTTTCAATTCCCCAGGACCCATGTAAGCCAGATGCACAAGATGGCACATGCATCTAGAGTTTGTTGGCAGTGGCTGGAAGCCCGGGCATATCCATTCTCTCTCTCTCTCTCTCTCTCCTCTCTCTCTTGCTCTCAAATAAAAAAAATTAAATTTTTAAAAAGGCAAAAAAACCAAAAGTCCAAAAAAATATAAACCTTTTGTGGTATATTGTCTATCTGTACAGAGGATGTCAATAAAAGTTAAAAAGAATGGGTCTGGAGATATGGCTCAGCAGTTAAAAAAAAAAAAAGAAAGTGATGAAGAAAATAATAAAATGAATGGATGGAAATGATATACCATGCAAATAGTAATTAAAAAGAATTTTGAATGGTCACTTTAATATCATAGTAAATCTATTCAAAAATAAGAAATACTGCTAAGGATCAAAAGACACATTATTAAAATGAAATTGGGTTGGGGATATGGGTCATTGATTAAAGGCACTTGCTTGCAAAGCCTGCTGGTCTAGGTTCATTTCCCAGTACCCACATAAAGCCAAAGGCACAGAGTGGCTCATGTGTCTGGAGTTCGTTGGCAGTGGCAAGAGACCCTGGTGTACCCATGTACATACTCGCCGTCCTTGCAAATGAAAACAAAACAAAACAAAAAAAGAAATTGTATTCAAAAGTGAGCAGTGATTTTCTCTGGACAGTAATACTTAAAAGATTCTTTTTTGCTGGGCGTGGTAGTGCACACCTTTAATCCCAGCACTCGGGGGGAAAGGTAGGAGGATCACTGTGAGTTCAAGACCACTCTGAGACTGTAGAGTGAATTCCTGGTCAGTCTGGGCTAGAATGAGACTCTATCTCAAAAACAACAACAACAATGAAAAGATTCTTTAAAAACAATTGTTTACTGACAACCCATACATATATACAATGCAATATGATCATCTCTTCTCAGCACCCTCCCCTTTTCCCTTTGCCTCCCCCCCCCACTGAATTCCTTTTTCTTTCCAACTAGTCCTTGTTCTATTTTGATGTCATCATTTCCCCTCCTATTATGCATGTCATATGTAGATAGCATCAGCCACTGCGAGTTCATGAATGTCATAGCCACTTTGTGTCTGAGAGAGAGAGAGAAATAGAGAGAGAGAGAAGGAGAGGGAGGGAGAGATTGGGTCCTTTGCTAGTGCAAATGAACTCCAGATATATGCATCATTGTGCATCTGGCTTTACATGGCTCCTGGGAAATCAGACCCCTGCCAGAAGGCTTTGAAAATAAGTACCTTGGGGGCTGGAGAGTTGGCTTAGTGAGCGGTTAAGGCACATGCCTGCAAAGCGTAAGGACCCAGGTTCGATTCTCCAGGTCCCATGTAAGCCAGATGCACATGGTGGTGCATGCGTCTGGAGTTCCTTTGCAGTGGCTAGAGGCCCTGGTGCTCGCATTCTCTCTCTCTCTCCCTCTCTCTCTCTCTCTCTCTCTTACTGTAATAAATAAATAAAAAATAAATAAATAGAAAATCAGTGCCTTCAGCTGCTGAGCCCTCTCCCCAGCCCCACAGTGATATAACTTTAAAGTTCCAAATGATGAGATATTTTCAAAGTTGTCAGCAATGCTTAATTGGATTGCCTTCATGATTTACTGCTTTTACTCCAGCAATGACCAACTCAGTGTTTGCACTAGTCTACAAACTGACCTCATTACCACCCTTCCTAACCCCATGATCTGTTTCAGGTAGTTGTCCGCTGAAGCATGAGATATGAGTGCTGGGATTAAAGGCATGTGCCACCACTCCCGGCCCTATTTAGTTTGCGGTGTTGTTGTTTGTTTGTTGTTGTTTTGAGGTGGGGTTTCACTCTAGTCCAGGCTGACCTGCAATTCACTATGTAGTCTCAGGGTGTCCTTGAACTCACAGTGGTCCTCCTACCTCTGCCTGCTGGTATCAAAGGCATGTGCCACCACGCCCAGCCCTATTTAGTTTTAAATGCTTTCATTTTATTCCTTCTTCTTACCTTATTGCACTGGCTTGGCTCTCCAGGGCAGTGAATAGAAGCAATGAGGGGAGACTTTTGGACATCCTCCCTTTCTCCTGACCCTGCAGGAAAGCATTCAGACTGTCACCATTGCGTTAGCTATACCCTGTGTTGAAAGGTGGGTGTTCTTTCTATTGTTGGCTTGATAAACTTTTGTTTGTTTTGAAGACAGGAGACAGGTATCACTCTTAAGCTAAAAGTTTTGGCTATTATTTTTTTGTGGGGGGGGGGGGATTGTTATAGGTTCAAGGCCAGCCTGGGCAACAGAATGAGTTCTAGGTCAGCCTGGGTTAGAGTGAGACCTTGCCTCAAAAAAAAAAAAAATTAAGAAAGAAAAGAAAAGAGGGGCTATAGAGATGGCTTAGCAGTTAAGGCATTTACCTGTGAAGGCTAAGGACCCAGGTTTGATTCCCCAGAACCCACGTAAGCCAGATGCTCATGGTAGCACATGCATTTGGAGTTTGTCTGCAGTGACTAAAGGCCCTGGTGTGCCCATTCTGTGTGTGTGTGTGTGTGTGTGTGTGGTTCTCTCTCTTTCTCTCAAATAAATAAATAAAAATAACATATTTTTTAAAAATGGAAGAAAAGGACTAGAAAAAATGGCTCAGTGGATAAGGCACTCATGGCTCAAACTGGAGTCCCTGACTTCAATCCCCAAGCACCATGTAAAAACTGGAAATCATGGTGGGCTTCTGTAACCCCAACACTTTACCCACTGATCCATTTCCCCACTCATCTTCACTAATTAAAAAAGAATTAAATTGTTTCATTGATTTCTGAGAAAAAAGAGTCCATGTCTCACATACATGTATATATTCCCCCCCCTTTTTTTGAGACAGGGTCTCATGTATACCAGGTAGGCCTCAAAACTGCTGTAGCTGAGGCTCTACTTGAATATCTAATTCCCTTGTCTGCACCTCCCAAGTGCTGGAATTACAGGCATGAGTCACCATGCCTGGTTTTATGTGGAGCTACAGATTGAGCCCAGGACTTCATGCGTACCCGGCAAGCACTCTACAACTGAACTACATCCCCATCCCTATATGGATTTCTGGTTCTTTTATCTGTTTTCATTTCTTTTGTATGTATATATGTAGTTTTGGGGGGGAGGGAGAGAGAGAATGAGCATGTCAGGGCCTCTAGCCACTTCAAATGAACTCCAGTTGCATGTGCCATCATGTGCATCTGGCTTAGTGGGTATTAGGGAATTGAACATGGGTTCTTGGACTTTGCGGGCAAGTGTCTTAACTGCTGAGCCATCTCTCCAGCCCCCCATTTTCATTTCTTATGTTTTGAAGCCCTATTGAGTGCATGCACATGTAGGGTCATTCTTTCTTCTGTTAGGGTACCCATTTGTAATTGCATCATTCCTCTGTTTATCCATAATACTACTTCTTTTCCCAAGTGTCCTTCAATGTAAGCTGTCCAGATTCATGACCTGGAAGTGGTCCATTTTACATTCCCCAGTCACATATCTTAATCTAATTTAGTCAGAAAATCCAGTAGTTTACATGTTTCTAAAAACAGAACTCTTGGACTTAGAACAAATTGAGAACTGTGCAGTGACTAAAGCACACAGTCTCCAAACACAAGCAATCTCACATTACCAAAACAGAAAGGTTTTAGAAAGCATTCTGTGTAAGTTACTGGAACTGGCATATTGAATGAAGTTGAAAATCATACATGGAAGCCTCTGTTGTAATTTCCCTTATATCCTACCACCAGCAGCCTGTTTCCTTGTATACTTCCGCAAAAAATCACTATTTTCCCAGCAAACTTCAGTGGAAGCAAACATCTTTCACCATTACCCACGAGCCCCGCCCCCTTGCCAGAGCACACCCACCCACCCCCTGGATGCCAACCCAAATTCCTGCAGGAGCCAAGATCGACTTGATAATCTATTCCTGGAGCTCAGGATAGTGGAGAATTTTGTCAAGTTGTTTTTAGTCCTAACAAGGCAGCATAAGCCAACATAGCTGGCTGTGTAGTTGGTGGAAGAAATAGCATTCCCGGGCTAGAGAGATGGTTTAGTGGTTAAGGCACTTGCCTGTAAAGCGAAAGGACCTCGGTTTGATTCCCCAGGACCCACATAAGCCAGATGCACATTTGCACTGGCTGGAGGCCCTGGCATGCCCATTCTCTCTCTCTCTGTCTGCCTCTTTCCCTCTCTCACTCTCTCAAATAATAAATTAATTTTTTAAAAAAATTAAAAAAGTAATAGCATTCCCTCACTACCTACTCGCTGACTGCTAGTTCCCTGGCACAGGGCTTTCAAAATCACAGCCACAAATCAGAAAGCTAGCCCTTACAGCTAAAGGGAGAACACTGCCTTTGGTGAGGTTTGGCAGAAACGTTAAAGAATGAAGATGGAGCTGGAGAGATGGCTTAGTGGTTAAGGCATTTGCCTGCAATGCCTAATGACCCGGGTTCGATTCCTCAGTACCCACGTAAAGCCAGATGCACAACATGGCACATGTATCTGGAGTTTGTTTGCAGTGGCTAGAGGCCCTGGCATACCCATTCTCTCCCCAACCTCCTTGCAAATAAATAGATAAAATATTTTTAAAATACATAAGAATGAAAATGGGAGCCTCCTTTCTGAGTCTCAGATTGCCCCTCTGGAATATGAAGAGTATAATGTCTGCATTTGTGGGCTGTTATGAGAATGAAATAAGATAATTGATAGGCATTCTAATATGTTGCAAAACACTAAGTAATGCTAGTTGTCCCTTTCTATGTGTACAAATAGGATTGATCACCATAATAATTTAGTGTTAAGTGGAAAAGTGAATACTTTTATAGTTCCTCCGAATTTCTCATTTATTTTAGAAAGGGTCAGTATTTTGGCAATTTGTTTTTGTTTTTGTTTTTGCTTTTGTTTTTCAAGGTAGAGTCTCTAGCCCAGGCTGACCTGGCACTCATTCTGAAGTCCCAGACTGGCTGCGAACTCACAGTGATTTGCCTGTCTCTGTCTCCTGAGTGCTAGGATTGAAGGCATGCACCACCATAGCCAGCTTCAGCATTTTTAAATTTTTTTAAAAATTATTTATTTATTTATTTATTTATTTATTTAATGGATAAAGAGGTTGAGAGAGAGAGAGAGAGAGACAGAGGGAGAGAGAATGGGCACACCAGGGTCTCCCAGTCACTGCAAACAAACTACAGATGCATGGGCCACCTTGTGCATCTGGCTAATGTGGGTCCTGGAGAATCGAACCTGGGTCCTTTGGCTTTGCAGACAAATGCTTTAACCGTTAAGCCATCCCTCTAGCCCTTCAGCATTTTTTTATACTGGTGCTGGGACCAAACCCAAGGCCTTTGCACTTGGTTGGCAAGTCCTCTGTCACGGAGCTAAATCCTCAGCTCTCAGCAAATTTTTTTTAAAGTCCTTTATTCATTCTATTTACTGCTCTGTTTTCCATTTTCATTAACATGATCAAGTCCACCCACAGTATTCTCAATGGTATTTTAAGTATACAGAACATTTTCATGAACATATATGGCTTTTTTTATCTTTTAGAGACTAAATTTGAAAGCTAAAAATCCTTTGCTCTTTTTAAATTATATCACTCCCCCAAATACCAGTCTTCAAGTTCTCAGAATACATATCCAGGTTTCACTACCGCTCAGTTGTAGATAAGCCTATTTACAGATACAGCTTCTCTGTGTAATCAGCTCTTTAGTGGATGCAGTTTTAAAGTCTGCAATAAAGCATACATTTTTGAAGTATGTGAGATTGGTAAAATAACTATAATATGTTATATTTAAATTTGTATAGCACAGAGGATGTTGACATTTTACATTATTCAAATTAATTTCTAATTTTGGTGTTTCAGCACTTGAACATCCAGATGATGTATTTGACATTGACAGAAGCTTTATGAAGAACTACCCTGAAAAAACATACCCTGAAAATTGTTTTTTGTTGATGTTATATTATTTATTTATTGTATTTTAAAAATTTATTTATTTGAGAGAGTCAGGGGGAAAGAAAGAGACACACAGAGAGAGACAATGGGCATACCAGGGCCTCCAGCCACTGCAAACGAACTCCAGACGCATGTGCCACCTTATGCATCTGGCTTACGTGGGTCCTGAGGAATCAAACCTGGGTCCTTTCGCTTTTGCAGGCAAATGCCTTAACCACTAAGCAATCCCTCCAGCTCAATTTATTTATTGTACTTTTTAAAATATGGAATACTTCATGAATTTGCATATCATCCTTGCACAGGGGCCATGCTAGTCTTGTCTGTATTGTTCCAATTTTAGTATATGTGCTGCTGAAGTGAGTACAGTTTATTGTATTTAAATTTTTTTAAACATTTTATTTATTTTATTTATTTGAGACACAGAGAGGGAGAGAGGAGAAAGAGAGAGTGAGAATCGGTGTCCCAGGGTCCCCAGGCACTGCAAACGAATTCCAGATGCATGCGCCACCTTGTGCATCTGGCTTACGTGGGACCTGGAGAATCAAACCTGGGTCCTTAAGCTTTGAGGGCATATGCCTTAACCACTAAGCCATCTCTCCAGCCCCTATTGTATTTTTTTGAGTTAGGGTCTCATGTAGTCCAGGCTGGCCTCAAACTCACTTGATAGCTGAGGATGACCTTGAAATGATCCCGATCCTCCTGCCCCCACCTCTCAAACACTGGGATTACACGCTTGAGCCAACACAACCTGACTACCCAGGGAATAAGTAACTGATGAGTATTCAACACTAAAGGAGACGTCTCTATCACACCCACCAAAGCTCAGCACAAGATGGGGTGGAAGGCTGGAGAGATGGCTTAGCAGTTAAGACACTTGCCTGAAAAGCCAGGGGACCCAGGTTCAATTCCCCAGGACCCACATAAGCCAAATGCACAAGGTGGCCCATGCATCTGAGTTTGTTTGCAGGGCTGAAGGCCCTGGTGCACCCATTCTCTCTTCTGTCTGCCTCTCTCTCTCAAATAAATAAAAAGAAAAGATGATGCGGAAAGAGTACTAGAGACAAAGGATTCGATGAAGAACTCGATACTCTGTTTTGTAGATATGAAGCGGTCATTATATTTATGACCTCATCCTGGCCCTCTTTACCTGCACAATATTGGGAGGAAGGGGGAAGACATCAAGGTAGAAGAGGGGTAACCGGGCGTGGTGGCACACACCTTTAATCCCAGCACTCAGGAGGCAGAGGTAGGAGGGTGGCCATGAGTTCGAGGCCACCCTGAGACTACATATGTTTCCAGGTTAGCCTGGGCTCGAGTAAGACCCTACCTTGAAAAACCAAAAAATAAATTTAAAAAAAAGTAGAAGAGGGGGGTGGAGAAGGATTCCGTGGAAAGGGGACAGAGGAGAGAGAAGAGAAGTTAACACCACATCCAGCTTTTATTTATTTATTTATTTGTTTGTTTGTTTGTTTGTTTGTTTGTTTTTGAGGTAGGGTCTCTTAACCTCTAAGCCATCAGTCCAGACCTAAAAATAATTTATTACTTATTTATTTATTAGGGAGAGAGAGAGAGAATAGGCATGCCATGGCCTCTACCCACTGCAAATGAACTCCAGACACATGCGCCACCATGTGCATCTGGCTTTATGTCGTACTGGGGAATCGAACCTGGGTCCTTAGGCTTTCCAGGTAAGTGCCTTAACCACTAAGCCATCTCTCCAGGCCTTGTTGCTCATTTTTATTTGGGTATGTATGTGTGTAGTGTGTGGTGTGTGTATGTGTTATATGCACTTGTGTATGTGAATGCACACACTCAGAGGCCAGAAGAGGACAATGTGTGTCCTTCTCTGTTGCTCTTCTGCCTTACTTCCTTGAGACAAAGCCTCTTACTGAACCTGGAGCTCACCATTTGTCAGTTAGGCTTGCTGATCTACAAGTCCCAGTGATCCATCTGTCTCTGCACCCCTCAACATTAGGGTTATAGGTATGTGTGGCCTTACCTTGCTTTTTTTTTATTTTAATTTTTAAAACATATTTTATTTATATTTATTTATTTAACAGAGAGAGAGAGAGAGAGAGAGAGAGAGAGAGAGTGAATGGGCACACCAGGGCCTCTAGCCACTGCAAACGAATCCAGATGCATGCGCCCCCTTGTCCATCTGGCTAAGTGACTAACGTGGGTCCTGGGGAATCGAAACAAGGTCCTTTGGCTTTTCAGGCAAACATCTTGACCACTAAGCCATCCCTCCAGCCCTACCTTGCTTTTTACATGGGTACTAAGAATTGAACTCAGGTCCTCATGCTTGAGCAGAAATTACTCTTACGTGCTGAGTCCTCTTCCCAGCCCTGTTGTTTCAATTTTAAATTTTCTATGCATTGTTGAATAGCATTTTGTGTGTTTATTTTTATTTTCCATTTACATAACTTGGTGAAGTGTCTGACTGTTCAGGTCTCCATTTTAAAATTGGATGACTTTCTGTTTTGAAATAATATATATTATTTAATCCAATATACTCAAGATATTACCATTTTAGTATGTTGTGATCACTATAAAATCATTGATGTATCTTACCAAATCGCATTATTTGCTTATATTTAAGAATTCTTGGGCTGGAGAGATGGATTAATGGTAAAGGCACTTGCCTGTGAACCTAAGGACCCAGGTTCGATTATCCAGGTCCCACGTAAGCCAGATGCACAAGGTGGCACATGTGTCTGGAGTTCATTTGCAGTGGCTAGTGGCCCTGGCACACCCATTCTCTCTCTCTCCCTTTCTCTCTGTCTCAAATAAAAATAAATAAAATAAAATAAAATAAAATAAAATAAAAAGAATTCTTGCCGGGCGTGGTACTGCACACCTTTAATCCTAGCATTCGGGAGGCAGATATAGGAGGATCACCGTGAATTTGAGGCCACGTTGAGACTACATAGTGAATTCCAGGTCTCCCTGAGCTAGAGTGAGACCCTACCTAACTCAGGAAACCCAAAAAAAAAAAAAAAAAAAAAAAAGATTTATTTGTATGTATTGGATATCAGTTCTTTATCAGATACATGTTTTGTAAGTATTTTTCTCTAGATTTAGGGCTTATCATTCTCTTAACAGTGTCTTTTGCAGAGCATACTTTGTTTTTTTGGTTTTTTTTTTTTTTTTTGAGTACTGAAGTTTTTTTTTTTTTGTTTTTCAAAGTAGGGTCTCACTCTAGCCCAGGCTGACCTGGAATTCACTATGGAGTCTCAGGGTGGCCTCGAACTCATGGCAATCCTCCTGCCTCTGCATCCCGTGTGCTGGGATTGAAGGCATGCACCAAAATAAGTTTTTATAATGGAAATACATGAAGTAGAACTAGTAAGTGAAAATTTAAAATTTTTAAAGTTTTAAAAAAATTTATTTGTAAGCAGAGGTAAGACACAGACAGAGGACGGGTGTGCCAGGGCCTCTAGCTGCTGGCAAGTAACTCCAGATACATGTGCCGCTTTGTGCATCTGGCTTTATGTGGGCACTGGAGAATCGAACCCGGGTTCTTAGGCTTTGCAGGCAAGCGCCTTAACCGTTGAGCCATCTCTCCAGCCCCAGTAAGTGGAATTTTTTCAGGGCTTTTTTTCCCCTTCTATTTCTCATCATGTATGGCCTAGGCATCTGCTCTGTGCTCAGAGAAACTAGTACTAATATTAGCTTCATCAGCTCACGGGAATGAAGAGCAGAAGGAAGGAAGAAGGGGAAGGAAGACAAAACTGCTGTCCCTGCGGCAATTAAAGATACTCTCGTACCTCCTCCTGCTTTTGTATTATCCCGCTACTCTCTCTTTCTCTCGGTCCATTATAATCAGCTTAGTCAAACACTGGCTTGTAGTGAAACTGAACAGGCTCTGTTTACACGCCTGGGCGTCTCTTCTATCTGTGGAGATTGTGTTCATGGAAAGGGAGTTTCTTATAGGAAGTACTTTGCAATTCCGATGAGGGCATAGCTGTCAACGCACAACGAATACATTTAGAAGAACATGGCGTAGCGGTCAGTTGAACCCTGTTATTTAACAACTTGCTATTGGAGGCTGAAGAGATGGTTTAGCGGTTGCCTTGCCTGCAAAGCCAAAGGACCCAGGTTCGATTCCCCAGATGCACAAGGTGGCTTATGTGTCTGGGTTTGTTTACAGTAGTTGGAGGTCCTGGTGTGCCCATTCTCTTTTTCTTTCACTCTCTCTCTCCCTCTCTGCCACATTCTCTCTTTCTGTCTCTTCATCTCAAATAAATTAAAAAAAAAAAAAAGAAACACTGCTATTATCTTAGCACTGTATTGTGTTTCAAATAAATACATCTCAGAAGGGGCCTGCATAGCATTTTTGAACGGAAAAAAAAAAAAAGGAGAGTTTATACTATCTGCTATTATGTCATTAAGATGCCTTTTTTTTTTTGGTCTACTGTGTTCTTCCTCAAAAGGGCAGAATCCCAGCCTGATGCAGTGTGAGAGAAGGGTTAGTATGCTCTATACACTGTTAGAGACACTTAACAAAGTAGCCAGTCTGATTGATCCCTGCGCGGCTCCCAGCCATGGAAACGTTGCGGAACCGCTTCCTGCTGAGTGGGGCGACCACAGACGGGGAGGAAGAGGAGGTGGGATGGGACGCGCAGGAAGCCCTCAGTAAGGCTGCACTTCCTTGTCGGCCTCGTTACATCTTGTGCTGAATCACGTGGAAAAGGACTGTCCTTTGGAAAAGTCACTGCATTTTCAGCAAGCATGCCACAAATCAAAATTCACAAAAGTTGCCTATAAATAATATCTCTTTGATGTTAAATCTCTTTTTGTGGAAATATGACTTGGAGAATCAGCTACTGAGGAGAAACTTTTTTTTAAAAGTAATGTAGTTACGTCATTACTAGATTTGTAATCTGCCTTGAATGTGTCACTAAAATAGAAGTTGACATGAGTCTTGAGTTTGCTATTTACATTTAATTAAAAGCCTGGCTTCAAATACAATATACCTGATATTAATGTATTGACAATATTCACGTGAATGACTTCATATTCATTTTTAACAAAATTTTTCCTTTGCTATCTGTTAAAAATATTTTTTTTATTTGCAAGTAGACTGAGTGGGAAGGGCCTTTAGCCACTACAAACAAACTCCAGATGCATGCACTACTATCTAGCTCTACATGGGTACTGGGGAATCAAACCCAGGTCATTAGGCATTGCAGACAAGCACCTAAACCACTGAGCCATCTCTCCAGCCCTCCTTTGCTTTCTTCTTCAAGACTCTGACTTGTATTGATTGGCCCCAACAGTGAGTCTTTTCTCTCCTTACACTCTGCAGACACTCACTCAGCCTCCTTCCATTTTTGGGGGGGGGGGGTTTCAAGGTAGGGTCTCACTCTAGCTCAGGCTCTCCTGGAATTCACTATGTAGTCTCAGGGTGGCCTCGAATTCATGGCAATCCTCCTACCTTTGCCTCCCAAGTGCTAGGATTAAAGGCGTGTGCCACCACACCTGGCAGCATCCTCCTTTTTCCTGTCAATCATATTATTTTCTTCCAGAATTGTATTTATTTATTTTTATTTATTTATTTATTTTTATTTATTTATTTTTATTTTTTTGAGGTAGGGTCTCTCTCTAGCCCAGGCTGACCTGGAATTCACTCTGTAGTCTCAGGGTGGCCTCGAACTCATGGTGATCCTCCTACTTCTGCCTCCTGAGTGCTGGGATTAACCCAACAGTTATCCAAGTCTACACGTGTGACTTTTGACAAGCATGTGCAAAACCCTGAGTCCAATCCCAGTAAAGCATGCACATGTGCGCATGCGCGCACACACACAAACACACCCTCTCTCCTCATTCTCACAGAATGTAGGGACGACATTGAAAGTAAGCAGAAAAGGAAAGCACCGGCTTTCAAATTACAAATAGACCCTGCCATCTTCTCCACAGCCTTTGTGGCTTAATGACCTAGGGACAAGGGAAGTTCTGGAAAAGCACCACACTTAATGCAAAGAAGGCAGCCTGAGCAGAGCCACAGGTCACGTATCAGCCACTGCCACTGAATTTTTTATGCTTCCTTCAGGACAGCCAACATACACAGAGGGAGACCTATTTCTAGCAAATCTAGATAACGAGTGGATAGGAATAAATTTAACTTTGACACTGCCGTCCTTTGGCTCCCGAGGCACTGGCTGCTTGGCGGAATTCTCTGCCCTTCTCTCCACGTCCAGACTTACATATACGGGAGTATTCTGGAGCCGGAAGGCTGTCACTCAAGGTCTGTGTGTAAGCTCTCTACCTGTGTTGACAGAGCACAGCAAGGCAGGCCAAGCAAACGAATGTGCTTGTTCCTAGGACACCAGGCTGTTTCCATGGCAACAGGGCACTGCTGTTTGCTACGCTCTCTCGACATACACCTGTTCCTTAAGCAATATCCTTTTCTTGATGCCAAGCGTGGTGGCACACACCTTTAATCCCAGCACTCAGGAGGCAGAGGTAGGAGGTGGCCATGAGTTCGAGGCCACCCTGAGACTACATATGTATTCCAGGTCAGCCTGGGTTAGAGTGAAGATCCTACCTTGAAAAACCAAAAAATAAATTTAAAAAAAAGTAGAAGAGGGGGGTGGAGAAGGATTCCGTGGAAAGGGGACAGAGGAGAGAGAAGAGAAGTTACCACCACATCCAACTTTTATTTATTTATTTATTTTTTAGTTTGTTTGTTTGTTGTTTTTGAGGTAGGGTCTCTTAACCTCTAAGCCATCAGTCCAGACCTAAAAATAATTTATTATTTATTTATTTATTAGGGAGAGAGAGAGAGAATAGGCATGCCATGGCCTCTACCTACTGCAAATGAACTCCAGACACATGCGCCACCATGTGCATCTGGCTTTAAGTGGTACTGAGGAATCGAACCTGGGTCCTTAGGCTTTCCAGGTAAGTGCCTTAACCACTAAGCCATCTCTCCAGGCCTTGTTGCTCATTTTTATTTGGGTATGTATGTGTGTAGTGTGTGGTGTGTGTATGTGTTATATGCACTTGTGTATGTGAATGCACACACTCAGAGGCCAGAAGAGGACAATGTGTGTCCTTCTCTGTTGCTCTTCTGCCTTACTTCCTTGAGACAAAGCCTCTTACTGAACCTGGAGCTCACCATTTGTCAGTTAGGCTTGCTGATCTACAAGTCCCAGTGATCCATCTGTCTCTGCACCCCTCAACATTAGGGTTACAGGTATGTGTGGCCTTACCTTGCTTTTTATTTTATTTTAATTTTTAAAACATATTTTATTTATATTTATTTATTTAACAGAGAGAGAGAGAGAGAGAGAGAGAGAGAGAGAGAGTGAATGGGCACACCAGGGCCTCTAGCCACTGCAAACGAACCCAGATGCATGCGCCCCCTTGTCCATCTGGCTAAGTGACTAACGTGGGTCCTGGGGAATCGAACCAAGGTCCTTTGGCTTTTCAGGCAAACATCTTAACCACTAGGCCATCCCTCCAGCCCTACCTTGCTTTTTACATGGGTACTAAGAATTGAACTCAGGTCCTCATGCTTGAGCAGAAATTACTCTTACGTGCTGAGTCCTCTTCCCAGCCCTGTTGTTTCAATTTTAAATTTTCTATGCATTGTTGAATAGCATTTTGTGTGTTTATTTTTATTTTCCATTTACATAACTTGGTGAAGTGTCTGACTGTTCAGGTCTCCATTTTAAAATTGGATGACTTTCTGTTTTGAAATAATATATATTATTTAATCCAATATACTCAAGATATTACCATTTTAGTATGTTGTGATCACTATAAAATCATTGATGTATCTTACCAAATCGCATTATTTGCTTATATTTAAGAATTCTTGGGCTGGAGAGATGAATTAATGGTAAAGGCACTTGCCTGTGAACCTAAGGACCCAGGTTCGATTATCCAGGTCCCACGTAAGCCAGATGCACAAGGTGGCACGTGTGTCTGGAGTTCATTTGCAGTGGCTAGTGGCCCTGACACACCCACACACCCATTCTCTCTCTCTGCCTTTCTCTCTGCCTCAAATAAAAATAAATAAAATAGGGCTGGAGAGATGGCTTAGCGGTTAAGCACTTGCCTGTGAAGCCTAAGGACTCCGGTTCGAGGCTCAGTTCCCCAGGACCCACGTTAGCCAGATCCACAAGGGGGCACACGCATCTGGAGTTCGTTTGCAGAGGCTGGAAGCTCTGGCGCGCCCATTCTCTCTCTCTCTCTCTCTCTCTCTCTGCCTCCTTCTCTCTGTCGCTCTCAAATAAATAAATAAACAAAAAAAATTAAAAAAAAATAAATAAATAAAATAAAATAAAATAAAAAGAATTCTTTCCGGGCATGGTAGTGCACACCTTTAATCCTAGCATTCGGGAGGAGGATCACTGTGAATTTGAGGCCACGTTGAGACTACATAGTGAATTCCAGGTCTCCCTGAGCTAGAGTGAGACCCTACCTAACTCAGGAAACCAAAAAAAAAAAAAAAAAAAAATTATTTGTATGTATTGGATATCAGTTCTTTATCAGATACATGTTTTGTAAGGATTTTTCTCTAGATTTAGGGCTTATCATTCTCTTAACAGTGTCTTTTGCAGAGCATACTTTGTTTTTTTGGGTTTTTTTTTTTTTTTGAGTACTGAAGTTTTTTTTTTTTTTTTTTTTTTTTGGTTTTTCAAAGTAGGGTCTCGCTGTAGCCCAGGCTGACCTGGAATTCACTATGGAGTCTCAGGGTGGCCTCGAACTCATGGCAATCCTCCTGCCTCTGCATCCCGTGTGCTGGGATTGAAGGCATGCACCAAAATAAGTTTTTATAATGGAAATACATGAAGTAGAACTAGTAAGTGAAAATTTAAAATTTTTAAAGTTTTTAAAAAATTTATTTGTAAGCAGAGGTAAGACACAGACAGAGGACGGGTGTGCCAGGGCCTCTAGCTGCTGGCAAGTAACTCCAGATACATGTGCCGCTTTGTGCATCTGGCTTTATGTGGGCACTGGAGAATCGAACCCGGGTTCTTAGGCTTTGCAGGCAAGCGCCTTAACCGTTGAGCCATCTCTCCAGCCCCAGTAAGTGGAATTTTTTCAGGGCTTTTTTTCCCCTTCTATTTCTCATCATGTATGGCCTAGGCATCTGCTCTGTGCTCAGAGAAACTAGTACTAATATTAGCTTCATCAGCTCACGGGAATGAAGAGCAGAAGGAAGGAAGAAGGGGAAGGAAGACAAAACTGCTGTCCCTGCGGCAATTAAAGATACTCTCGTACCTCCTCCTGCTTTTGTATTATCCCGCTACTCTCTCTTTCTCTCGGTCCATTATAATCAGCTTAGTCAAACACTGGCTTGTAGTGAAACTGAACAGGCTCTGTTTACACGCCTGGGCGTCTCTTCTATCTGTGGAGATTGTGTTCATGGAAAGGGAGTTTCTTATAGGAAGTACTTTGCAATTCCGATGAGGGCATAGCTGTCAACGCACAACGAATACATTTAGAAGAACATGGCGTAGCGGTCAGTTGAACCCTGTTATTTAACAACTTGCTATTGGAGGCTGGAGAGATGGTTTCGCGGTTAAGGCATTTGCCTGCAAAGCCAAAGGACCCAGGTTCGATTCCCCAGATGCACAAGGTGGCTCATGTGTCTGGGTTTGTTTACAGTAGTTGGAGGTCCTGGTGTGCCCATTCTCTTTCTCTTTCTCTCTCTCTCTCCCTCTCTGCCACATTCTCTCTTTCTGTCTCTTCATCTCAAATAAATTTAAAAGAAAAAGAAACACTGCTATTATCTTAGCACTGTATTGTGTTTCAAATAAATACATCTCAGAAGGGGCCTGCATAGCATTTTTGAACGGAAAAAAAAAAAAAAGGAGAGTTTATACTATCTGCTATTATGTCATTAAGATGCCTTTTTTTTTTTTTGGTCTACTGTGTTCTTCCTCAAAAGGGCAGAATCCCAGCCTGATGCAGTGTGAGAGAAGGGTTAGTATGCTCTATACACTGTTAGAGACACTTAACAAAGTAGCCAGTCTGATTGATCCCTGCGCGGCTCCCAGCCATGGAAACGTTGCGGAACCGCTTCCTGCTGCAGTGGGGCGACCACAGACGGGGAGGAAGAGGAGGTGGGATGGGGCGCGCAGGAAGCCCTCAGTAAGGCTGCCCTTCCTTGTCGGCCTCGTTACATCTTGTGCTGAATCACGTGGAAAAGGACTGTCCTTTGGAAAAGTCACTGCATTTTCAGCAAGCATGCCACAAATCAAAATTCACAAAAGTTGCCTATAAATAATATCTCTTTGATGTTAAATCTCTTTTTGTGGAAATATGACTTGGAGAATCAGCTACTGAGGAGAAACTTTTTTTTTAAAAGTAATGTAGTTACGTCATTACTAGATTTGTAATCTGCCTTGAATGTGTCACTAAAATAGAAGTTGACATGAGTCTTGAGTTTGCTATTTACATTTAATTAAAAGCCTGGCTTCAAATACAATATACCTGATATTAATGTATTGACAATATTCACGTGAATGACTTCATATTCATTTTTAACAAAATTTTTCCTTTGCTATCTGTTAAAAATATTTTTTTTTATTTGCAAGTAGAGTGAGTGGGAAGGGCCTTTAGCCACTACAAACAAACTCCAGATGCATGCACAGATTTATGTATCTAGCTCTACATGGGTACTGGGGAATCAAACCCAGGTCATTAGGCATTGCAGACAAGCACCTAAACCACTGAGCCATCTCTCCAGCCCTCCTTTGCTTTCTTCTTCAAGACTCTGACTTGTATTGATTGGCCCCAACAGTGAGTCTTTTCTCTCCTTACACTCTGCAGACACTCACTCAGCCTCCTTCCATTTTTGGGGGGGGGGGTTTCAAGGTAGGGTCTCACTCTAGCTCAGGCTCTCCTGGAATTCACTATGTAGTCTCAGGGTGGCCTCGAACTCATGGCAATCCTCCTACCTTTGCCTCCCAAGTGCTAGGATTAAAGGCGTGTGCCACCACACCTGGCAGCATCCTCCTTTTTCCTGTCAATCATATTATTTTCTTCCAGAATTGTATTTATTTATTTTTATTTATTTATTTATTTTTATTTATTTATTTTTATTTTTTTTGAGGTAGGGTCTCTCTCTAGCCCAGGCTGACCTGGAATTCACTCTGTAGTCTCAGGGTGGCCTCGAACTCATGGTGATCCTCCTACTTCTGCCTCCTGAGTGCTGGGATTAACCCAACAGTTATCCAAGTCTACACGTGTGACTTTTGACAAGCATGTGCAAAACCCTGAGTCCAATCCCAGTAAAGCATGCACATGTGCGCATGCGCGCACACACACAAACACACCCTCTCTCCTCATTCTCACAGAATGTAGGGACGACATTGAAAGTAAGCAGAAAAGGAAAGCACCGGCTTTCAAATTACAAATAGACCCTGCCATCTTCTCCACAGCCTTTGTGGCTTAATGACCTAGGGACAAGGGAAGTTCTGGAAAAGCACCACACTTAATGCAAAGAAGGCAGCCTGAGCAGAGCCACAGGTCACGTATCAGCCACTGCCACTGAATTTTTTTATGCTTCCTTCAGGACAGCCAACATACACAGAGGGAGACCTATTTCTAGCAAATCTAGATAACGAGTGGATAGGAATAAATTTAACTTTGACACTGCCGTCCTTTGGCTCCCGAGGCACTGGCTGCCTGGCGGAATTCTCTGCCCTTCTCTCCACGTCCAGACTTACATATACGGGAGTATTCTGGAGCCGGAAGGCTGTCACTCGAGGTCTGTGTGTAAGCTCTCTACCTGTGTTGACAGAGCACAGCAAGGCAGGCCAAGCAAACGAATGTGCTTGTTCCTAGGACACCACGGCTGTTTCCATGGCAACAGGGCACTGCTGTTTGCTACGCTCTCTCGACATACACCTGTTCCTTAAGCAATATCCTTTTCTTGATGCCAAGCGTGGTGGCGCACACCTTTAATCCCAGCACTCGGGTAACAGAGGTAGGAGGATCACCATGAGGTCAAGGCCACCCTGAGACTACATAGTGAATCCCAGGTCAGCCTGAGCTAGAGTGAAACCCTATCTCATGTAAAAAAAAAAAAAAAAAAGAAAAGAAAAGAAAAGAAATATGCTTTTCCTTATCATAAAGCAAATCCTTCAGTAGGAAATAGCGTAACGACATAGCCGCAGGCCCCTCTGCAGCTCTCTAGAGGAAATACTCTTTCAAATACAGCCTTATACATAGAAAGGAACTTTATGGATGTATGTGACCGCTCAGTCTTCAACATAATAAAACGTTTTGTAATGATCAACTGACTCAGCTTGATATTTTTAGCTCACTGCGTGGCACAGAGGGTTTGCGTCAATAGAGTATGTTTCTGAGACTACGCTAACATTTGTCCTGTGTGAGGTGAACATCTGTTCGTGAGTTTTTCAGAGATTATGCCTGGTGTCTTCTTAAGGAACTCAACATGCTTTTTCTCCCTCTTTATCTAATTGTCGCCAGAACTGCCACTTCTTTTTAATTTTCTTTTTTAAAAAATATTTTATTTATTTATCTGAGAGAGAGAGGGTGCACCAGGGCCTCCAGCCACTCCAGACAGATGTGTCACCTTGTGCGTTTGGCTTATGTGGGTCCTGGGGGATTGAACTTGGATCATTAGGCTTCTAAGACAAGCGCCTTAACTGATAAGCCATCTCTCCAGCCCTTTAATTTTTTTATTTTCTTTTTTTAAAATATATTTTATTTATCACTTTAAAAAAAACTATTTATTTATTTGCAAGCAGAGAGAGAGATAGAGCAAAGAAAGACTGAGAGAATGGGTGTGTCATGGCCTCCAGCTTCTGCAAAGGAATTCCAGATGCATGTGCCACTTTGTGCATCTGGCTTATGTGGGTACTGGGGAGTCAACGTTGGGTCCTTAGGCTTTGTGGGCAAGTGCCTTAATGGCTGAGCCATCGCTCCAGCCCAGAGTCACCACTTCTACTGACTAGACGGCTAGACAAGAGACAGGACTAGGGCCAGGGTACCTCGGCGAGAACGTTGAAGAGACTTTCACTTTCAGAACCAGACAGATACACGATTGCTAACATCTCTCCAAAATAGGGTTCGTAGTCTCTCAACTCATTTTAACTTTTTTACCATTTCCTAAGTCCCAAACATAAATCTTTGACAACATGGCTGGAGAGGAATTTATTTGATAGACACCGCCGTGCTGTCCTAACATTAGCTATCCAAGGAGAATCTTTGACCTTCATGTAAATCTCTCTCTCTCTCTTTTCTTCCTGTCCCTCTCTTTTGAGACATGGTCTCCCTTTGTTCTCAGGCTGGCCTGAAACTCAGCAATCCTCCTGCTTCAACTTCCCAAGTACTGGGATTAGTTGCCTTTACCACGACTCCTAGCTTTGACTTTTTGCTCAGACTCTTTGTTCCCTGACACAAACCTACATGCTGACCCCAGATTCTAAGGTGAAAAAGGTTCAGATTAGTGACAAGACATCAATAGCACATTCATTCCATTCTTTGGAAAGAAGGTTCCCTTAGTAAAGTGTCTATTTAACAGACCATTAAAAGCTGCTGGAGGGCTGGAGACATGGCTTAGCGATTAAGGCACTTGCCTACAAAGCCTGAGGACCCAAGTTTGAGTCTCCAGGTCCAACGTAAGCCAAATGCACAAGGTGGCACATACGTCTGGAATTTGTTTGCAGTGGCTTGAGACCCTGGCATGCCCATTCTCTCTCTGTGTGTCTCTCTTTTTCTCTCTCCCTCTCTCTGTCTCTAATAAATAAATAAAAATTAATATATTTTTCAAAAAGCTGCTGAGTACCAGTCTGCTAGACAGCTAAGAATCCAACCCGGATGCAAAGATCACACAACCGAACAGGGTAGATCATAAAGACGCTGTGACTCACAGAAGCTATGAAACTAGCTTCAGAGAGAAGTTTTTTTTCTCTCCTCTTTTCAGAGTCTCTTCTACTCCTGAAGATGGAGCCCAAATAGCCTCACATATGTCAAGAGACTATTGAAAAGCAAGTGAATACTGTCTGTGTGATGAGTGCATCCATCTGAGCTGTAATGTTGCTGTGACTTAAGATTCTGTTTGTTTATTTTCAAGGTAGAGTTTCACTCTAGCCCAGGATGACCTGGAACTCACTCTGGAGTTCTAGACTGGCCTTGAACTCATGGTGAGCTGCCTACCTCTTCCTCCTGAGCGCTAGGATTAAAGGTGTTTGCCACAATGCCTGGTTTAAGATTCTGAATGTCTTCGCTGGCTGCTTTCCTGAACACAATTACGCAAACATAGGGCATTCTGATTTAGAGTCTCATTATGTCTCTCCTTTTCTGTGCAGTGGCTGTTCCTCATCCATAGGGAATATGTTCCAGACTCCAGTGGGTTCCTGAAATCCAGGATGGTACTGAATCTTATGTGTTTTTATCACATACATACAGTTTAATTTATAAGTTAGGCACACTAGGAGGTTAACAGTACTAGTAAAATAGGATAGCTATAACAATATACTGTAATGAAAGCAAAGTATGCTTAATATTCTTTTGTTTTGACATTTTCATGAAAAGGAAGCACTTCACAGCCTCTCCTTGACATATTCCAATTGTCAGGGTCAATCCTCTCATATCTGGCGGGACCATTATTAAGCAAGAAAAGGTTTCCCTGGGCTGGAGAGGTGGTTTAGTGGTTAAGGCACTTGCCAGAAAAGCCAAAGGACCCAAGTTCGATTCCCCAGAACCCACCTAAAGCCACACGCACAAGGTGGCACATGTGTCTGGAATTCATTTACCGTGGCTGGAGGCCCTGGCCTTGTGCATCCTCTCTACCTACTTATCTATCTGCCTGCCTCTTTCTCCCTCTCAGAAATAAGTAGATAAAATATTTAAAAGGAAAAGATTTCCTAGAATACAAGTACTGTGAAACCATTGACAGTTGATCAGATAATCAAGTTGACTACCAAGTGACTAATGGGCAAGTAGTGCCTACAATGTGAGCAACACTGGGCAAAGAGATGGTTCACATCTCTGGCAGGAGGCCGTGAGGTTTTATTGTGCTACTCAAAATGGCACATATCTCGTCTATCTCTGGAACTTACCATTTAACATTTTTGGCTACGACTGACCACAAGTATCTGCAGTGTGGAAAATGAACCCTCAGGTCAGGGGTCATGAGAACTACTATGTGGCTGCCAGTTTGTCTCGTTCTGGTGTAACATTACAGTCAGATAATCTGCCTTTCTGAAACCATGAAATACTTGTCTGTACCATAGCAGTGGTACAGCTGTGACGATAGCCTGTGAGTCAGATCCAGCTGCCTGCTTTTTAAAAATATTTTATTTATTTATTCGAATGAGAAACAGAGAAAGAGGCAGATAGAAAGAGAGAGAATGGGCACTGCCAGGGCCTCTAGCCACTGCAAAGGAACTCCAGGCGCACGTGCCACCTTGTACATCTAGCATTAAGTGGGTAGTGGGGAATCTAACGTGGGTCTTCAGCCTTTGCAGGCAAGCAGCTTAACCGCTGAGCCCTATTTTCAGCCAGAGCTGCCCGTTTTTGTGCCACTTGTGAATTTAAAATGATTTCTAAAGGTGAACATTTTTTAAAATATTGTATTTATTTGCAAGCAGAGAGAGATGGGGGGACAGAGGGAGAGAATGGGCTCACCAGGGCCTCTTGTCATTGCAAACAAATTCCAGATGCATGAGCCACTTTGTGCTTCTGACTTTCCATGTGTACTGGGGAATTGAACCGTGGTCATCAGGCTTTGCAAGCAAGTGCCTTTAAGAACTGAACCATCTCTCCAGCCTTACAGGTGATTATACATATTGCATTTGTTGCTGGGATGTGGTTCCTGGCCGCCCTGGGGTTGCTGCACATCAGTTTTCCAGAGGCGTCCGGGTGACTGTGGAGCAGGGTCTTGAGTGGCCATGAGCGTGACAGGAAACAACACCCAGGAGACTGTGTCAGAGGACAGCTCAATTATTTGTTGGGGAAATGGGCTTATAAGCATTCATGTAGTGGCGGGAAAAGGTACGGGGTAAGGGTCACAGGGGGACTGGCTCTGTGAAGGCTGCTGGCTGATACCTCATTAACATACTGGGACCTTCTGGGTGAGTGGCAAAAGGTCACATGGCCACAGGGAAACCTAAGTCTTAACAGGACATCCAGGTGCCCTTGGCAAAGGAAGGGAGCGGCCCCACTCCTGCCAGTCTCGTCGAGATTTTCGGGGTGTAGGCCTGCTGCAACCTCCTGTGGTCTGGGGCCCTCAGCCATGCCTGACAGCTCAGGCCTACTTTAGCCTCTGGTGGCCTGGGGCCCATAACTGTGCCCGACACTGCTACGTACTAATTTTGAATCCCAATTATTCATACGCTGGAACTGTGCTACGAAAAAATGATACGCAATTGTTAGTATATTTAAAAGTCCATCAACAAAAATCTACAGGAATTTTTTTCTACCTTATCATATTAAGTACTTTCATAACATCATTGGTTATGTATCTTGGCTTGCAAAGCTTAAACTGTTCCCTATCTGGTGCTTTACAGAGAACGTCTGTTGATCTCTGCTGCAGCACTTCAGGCTGAGGCTCAAGGACTGCTTGATCTTTTCTCAGCCTCTTTATAGCCTCACCCTTAACCTCAGCCTCTCCTTTCACTGACCTACTTATTGTTCTGCATTTTCCTGGCCGATGGTCCTTGTGCGGTTCTTTGTCCCTGGAATGTCCCTCCCATCTCTCCATAGGAAAGCCTGCCCTTTCTATGAAGTCCTCCAAGTTTCCTGCTGTCGGATTATGTAATCTACTCATGTGTTCTCCTGTTGCACAATGTACCTCAAGTTCCCAGCTAAGTAGGGTAGTAAGACAATATATGTGTTGTGGCAAAAGTGGAGGAGGGGATGCATGTAAACTAGTAGTCAAACTATGATTTTGCCTGTTTTTTTGTTTTTTTTGAGGTAGGGTCTCACTCTAGCTCAAACTGACCTGGAATTCACTATGTAGTCTCAGGGTGGCCTTGAACTCACAGCGATCCTCCTACCTCTGCCTCCCGAGTGCTGGGTTAAAGGCATGTGTCACCATGCCAGGCTTTAATTTATTATTATTTTTTTATTGACAACTTCCATAATTGTAGACAATTACCAATAGTACTTCCCTCCCTCCCCCCACTTTCCCCTTTGCCCTGTTTGTTTTTTGAGAGAGGCTCTTGCTAAGTTGTTTTGGCTGCCTTCAAACTACTGGGTTCAAGATATTATTCTCCGGGGCTGGAGAGATGGCTTAGCGGTTAAGATGCTTGCCTACAAAGTCTAAGGACCCAGGTTCGATTCCCCAGAACCCATATAAGCCAGATGCACAAGGTGGCGAATGAATCTGGAGTTTGTGCGCAGTAGCAGGAGGCCCTGGCACCCCCGTTTTTTCTTTCTCTCTAATAAATAAATAGGATGTATTTTTTAAAAAGATATTATTCTCCTGCCTCCGCCTCCAAAATAGCTGGGAGGACCGGCACACATCACCACACCTGTCTATCAAAGTATAATTTGAAGTAGATTTAATGTAAACTTACTTGACTACAGTTACATTTAGTGAACACATCTATTACTTGCCTTTCTAACAGTCTTTCATCCATCCTCTAAAAGCAGCTGTGATTCCCATTCTCAACCATGTGATCGGAGAGGAACTCCACCCTCAGTCTAGGGTGAAGTCAGTGACCTTAGCCTAAGCCAGTGCAGACATTTCCTCATCAGTGTTCAGGAATAGACATATGACTTAGGTGGCTTCAGAGTGAGTCTTAGGATCTCTGCTCGGAATGCTTTGAAACAGGAAGGTGACAGCCAGGTGTGACGGTGCACGCCTTTAATTCCAGGCTGAGGTAGGAGGACTGCCATGAATTCAAGGCCAACCTGGGCTAGAGTGAGACTCTGCCTAAAAATGAAAAAGAAATAAAGAAAAGATAAAAGTAATAATAGAAGCAATAACCAAAGCAATATGGAGAGAAACATGCAGCCTAGGCAGCATCTTGCCACCAAAGCAGAACTTTCCAGAAAATATAAAGAAATGGAGCTTCCAGGTGTGGTGGTGCATGCCTTTAATCCCAGCACTCTGGAGGCAAAGGTAGGAGAATTGCTGTGAGTTCAAGGCCAACTTGAGACTACATAGTGAATTCCAGGTGAGCCTGGGCTAGAGTGAGACCCTACCTCGAAAAAACACACACACAAACTAAAAAAGAAATGGAGCGGAGTTGGAGGGAGAAATATGAAGCTGGCCCTTTATAGTCCACCACATCTAAAACTAAATGTAACTGTGGTAAATTTATTTAGCCATTTAAATCTCTTCTTTGATTCCCTAGTTTGGGTGGGGTTTCTGTCAGTAGAAACCATAAAATCCTGATGAAAGACACATTAATGCACTACTCTGTGAAGGCCATTCAAAGCATGACAAAAACTCAGAGCAATGGTCTGGAAGAGTGCTGCCTAAATGCCCCGTGCCCAATGTTGGCTGTGCCCCTCTCTCCAGCCTTCCATCACTGCCACGTCCCTCCTCTCTGAGAAAACTCGCCATGCCTTGCAAAAGGTCCAAAGTAAATTTACTTATTGTTCAAATTTAGAACTAATGAATTGGGATTGATTGGGTAGTACTCATTACTAGTATAGACAAGACCGGTGTCCAAACCTCAGCACCAACCTCTAAGAAAATTAACATTAATGAGTCTTTTTTCAGTTTTTATTTTATTTATTTATTTGACAGAGAGGGAAAGAAGCAGATACAGTGCATGAAAGAGGGAGAATGGGTGCACCAGGGCCTCTAGCCCTGCAAATGAACTCCAGATGCATGCGTCACCTTGTGCATTTGGCTAACGTGGGTTCTTGATAATTGAACCTGTGTCCTTTAGCTTTGCAGGCAAGAGCCTCAACCACTAAGCTATCTCTCCAGCCCTAGTATTTTTCTTATTTGTGAGGGAAAGAGAGAGAGTATGGGCATGCCAGGTCCTCTTGCAGCTGCAAATGAACTCCACATACATGTGTGTCTTTGTACATCTGGCTTTACGTGGGTCCTGGGGATTCGAACCTAGGAAAGCAGGGTTCAACCCTGCTGAGCAAGCATTTTCAACCACAGAACTATCTTCCCAGCCCTTCATGAGTCATTTGATGAATTCCAGATACATGTGAGTCTTTGTACGTCTGGCTTTACGTGGGTACTGTGGATTCGAACTTAGGCCTAGGTTTATGAGCAAGTGTTATCAACCACTGAGCTGTCTTCCCAGCCCTCAATTAATCATTTGACTCTCCTTCTCATTCTATATGAAATTCAAGATAGTACCTATTTACATATGATTAGAAAGGGATAAGTTGTTATTAGATTGACCTAGCAGATACCATGAATCATGGCAATATATAGAGATTTTCCACAGGTTCATCAATCACTTTGTGCTTTTTACCTGTAGATATACACATAGGTCTGTATTTACCATGTTTCATTTCACAATTAGTTTAATCTACCACTGAATTATTAAGAATTAACTGTATTATATAAACTGGTCATAGATACAGGAGATAATAGGAAAATACCTTGAAAATGAGAACGTCTATTTCTAGTCACAATGAATAACAGAGACCGGATTTACCATCTCATCTTAAATAGTCAGAAACTGTTTAAAACATGTGAGACATGGGCTGGGGAGATTGCTCAGCAGTTAAAGGTACTTGTTTGCAAACCCTGCCTACCCCTACCCAGGTTCAATTCCCTAGTATCCATGAAAGGCAGATGCACAATAGGGCACATGTGTCTGGAGTTTGTTTGCAATGGCAAGAGGCCCTGGTGCACCCATTCTTTGTTATTCTCTCTCTCTCTCCTTTCACAAATAAATACAAAAGTATTTTAAAAATAAGGGGACTGGAGAGATAGCTTAGCAGTTAAGGTGCTTGCCTGCAAAGCTGAAGGACCCAGTTTCGGTTCCCCAGTATCCACTTAAAAGCCAGATGTACAAGGTGGAGTTGGTTTGCAGTGGCTGGAGGCCCTAGTGTGTCCTTCCTCTCTCTCTCTGCCTCTGTCTCTCAAACAAATAAATAAATATTAAAAACTTTTTTTTTTTTTTTTTTTTTTTTTTGCTTTTCTGAGGTAAGGTCTCACTTCCTCATACTGACCTGGAATTCACTATGTAGTTTTAGGGTGGCCTTGAACTGTAGGTGATCCTTCTACCTCTGCCCCCCGAGTGCTGGGATCAAAGGTGTGCACCCCCAAGCCCAGCTAAAAACATTTTTTTTTAAAAAAAGCCGGGCATAGTGGCACATGCCTTTAATCCCAGAATTTAGGAGGCAGAGGTAGGAGGATCACTGTGAGTTCAAGGCCAGTCTGAGACTACATAGTGAATTGCAGGTCAGCCTGGGCTACAGTGAAAACCTACCTCAAAAAAAATAAAATAAAATATAGGAGATATTATTTTTCAGACATTAGTCAATGGATGGTACAGACAGAGACCCCTAACATAAGGAGCTGGATGAGAGTCCCAAGAGGACCGCAGCTCATGGACCTCAGTGCACGTAGGGGAGCCCAAGTAGAGTCAGTGTCCTGGGTTGAGAAGATGGCGTTGGGGGCAGCTACAATGGATGGCAAAGTGTCAAAGAAAAGGTAACAGAAAGAGTAAGAGTTGTTCTCAGAGAAAGGCCCTTCTTTTTTTTTAAATTTTTATTTATTTGAGAGTGACAGAGAGAGAAGAAAGAGAGAGAGAGAGAGAACATGGGCATGCCAGGGCCTCCAGCCATTGCACACAAACTCCAGATGCATGTGCCACCTTGTGCATCTGGCTTAATTGGGTCCTGGGGAATCGAGCCTCAAACCAGGGTCCCTAGGCTTCACAGGCAAGCGTTTAACCACTAAGGCATTTCTCCAACCCCCTTGTTTTTTTACAACATATATATATATATATATATATATATATATATATATATATATATATATACACACACACACACACATATCTATATTTTGAAAGAACAGGCACTCAAGGCCTTCTGCCACTGCAAACAAATTGCAAACATATCCACCACTTCATGCATCTGGCTTTACGTGGGAACTGGGGAATTGAAGGCAGGTTGCTAGACTTTGCAAGCAAGAGGCATTTCTTCAGCCCAGAGAGGCCCTTCTAAGTTTTGGGCAAGTTTGGATAAGGAAACTTCCAAGACTAAAGAAAGAACCAAGAAAATTTGCAGGAAGAAAAAAGAAAAAATCTCTAGCCGGGCATGGTGGCATATGCCTTTAATCCCAGCACTTGGGAGGCAGAGGTAGGAGGATCACTGTGAGCTTGAGGCCACCCTGAGACTACATAGTGAATTCCAGGTCAGCCTGGGCTAGAGTGAGACCCTACCTCAAAAAAGCAAAAGAAAAACAAAAATCTCTAAAGGGTTGTTCCCACAGTACTGGACACAGTTAGTGTTCAGAGCGGTGCCAGCCTCAGGAGGAAGGTCAGAGAAGCCCTGCACTCCAGGCTGTGCTGACAAACCACATCCATGATGACCCAAGGCTGGGGGAAAGAACTAGGGATTTCCTGCAAATGCTCACATCAGGGAGTTTTTTGTAGTAGTAGTAGTAGTAGCAGTAGAAATGTCCTAAAACTGACTGGGGTGATGATGGCACTAAAAATTACTCAAATATTCATTTTTAGTGGTTTTATTTATCACATATAAATTTTATCTTGTTAAAGCTGCTAATGACCAGCCAAATGCATTATAGATCACTGAAATGATTTTTTTTTCGCTTTTGCAATTTGTACTGTGATTTGGGTCTACACGTGTGGTCCATTTGATTGTCAAGTTCACTGAAGGTAAGAAGTGAATTATAGGGCTGAAGAGATGGCTTCATGGTTAGGCATTTGCCTCAGAAACTTAAGGACCCAGGTTTGATTCCCTAGTATCTACGTAAGCCAGTACAAGGTGGTGCATGTGTCTGGAGTTCATTTGCAGTGGCTGGGGGCCCTGGCATGTCCATTCTCTCAAATAAAATAAAATATTTTTTTAAAAGAAGTGAACTTAGGCCAGGGTGTGGCTCAGGCCTTTAATTGCAGCACTCGGGAGACAGCGGTAGGAGGATCTCCATGAGTTCAAGGCCACCCTGAGACTACATAGTGAATTCCAGGTCAGCCTGGGCTAGAGTAAGACCCTACCTCGAAAAAAACAGAAAAACTAAAAAACCAAAAACAACAACAACAAAATAAAAGAGGTGCATTTTATACAGACATTCCATGACTCTGTTCATTAGTTGAGTTCCCTACACATAAGAAATGTTCAGTACTTATATGTTGGCTGCTTTATGGTTTATTTCTTGCCTCCTGGCATTTCTACCTCGGGCTTTTCTTTGTTAGTTACACACCCTTGCACTGTTCGTTCTACCATCACAAGCACTAGACATATGCTGCACACCTGAGTGCATTTCCTGAAGCACTGCTATAGTGTAGAGGCTTGCTAGATGTCACTACGAAACAGAGTCCCACCAGGACTGATTTATTTTCCTATTTTGTCAAAAATAATGGCCGGGCGTGGCTCACTCCTTGAATCCCAGCACTTGGGAGGCAGAGGTAGGAGGATCGCCAGGAGTCTGAGGCCACCCTGAGACTACATAATGAATTCCAAGTCAGCCTGGACTAGAGTGAAACCCTACCTTGAAAAACCAAATAAAAATAAGAAAGTAATAATAATAATGAATGTGGTGCCGAGGAGGAGCAGAGAAGAGAATGGTATCATTGAAAATCTGTGCAAGGGCTGAGAGATGGCGTAGCAGTAATTAAGGCACTTGCCTGCAAAACCAAAGGACCTGGGTTTAATTCCCCAGGGCCCACATAAGTCAAATGCATAAGGTGGTGCATGTGTCTAGAGTTCGTTTGCAGAAGCTGGAGGCCCTGGTATGCCCATTCTCTCTCAGATGAACAAATGATAAAAAGAAATGCTTTTAAAAGTAAATAAATAAAATATATTTTAAAAATTCGTGCTTACTCCAACAAGTCCTTCCCCTTTCCATAGAATATTTTTATCCTAAAAGAGAAGAATGTAAGAGAATCTACTAAACTTGTGAATTATGACATAGAAAAGAAAAAAATTCTTTTCAATGACCATAAAACCTACAAAAGGACACTCCTCATTCCAATGGGATATCAAAACAAATGGAGAAATTCATAATTTAAAAAAGCTACTTCAAATATGATATTGCTCTGACCCCCAAAAACATCTTGGGCAAAAATAAAATCAGGAAAATGACTGTTCTGTGTAAACTAAATAAAAATAAGGCATAATTTTGAGTAAAAGTCCTTTGAAACAGATAGAGCTACCCAAAACAAACAGATCTGTTTCTGAGTTTAAAAATAGATGATCTGCATGTGTGACATAGGTGAAATTCATGCTGAATACAAACCACCTACCTTAGGATCATAGCCAGGAGTTGATTAAGCAATCCTCAATCTCTCTCTCTCTCTCTCTCTCTCTCTCTCTCTCTGTTTTTGTGTTCTTTTGTTTTTTGAGGTAGGGTCTCACTGTAGCTCAGGATGACCTAGAATTCACTATGTGGTCTCAGGCTGGCCTCGAACTCACAGTGATCCTCCTACCTCTGCCTCCCAAGTGCTACCTTTCTCTTTTATTTTCACTTGAAACAACTTCTGATACCCCACTCTTTCCTTCCCTTTTTATATTCCTTCATACAAAATAAACCCACCTTATTGAAACCTGTTACCAGAGCTTTAAGAATGCTTATCATCAGGCTTGGGAGGCAGCTCAGTGGACAAAGTGCTTGTCAAGCAAACCTAAGAGCCTGAGCCCACATCCTCATTACCACAGAGAGTGCTCGGCATGGTACTTGTAATTCCAGTGCAGGTGAGACAGAGACAGGAGGATACCCAAGACTAATGGATTAGTTAGTTATCTACTCAAATGGTGAGTTCCTGGTTCAGTGAGAGACTCTGTTTCCAAAAACATTAATGTGGAACGTGATAGAGGGAGACACATGACATCACCTCTGTCACTTACATGCACACACACACTTGCCATTTTCCTAGGTAGCCTCTTGAATATTGGGATTACTGGTGTATGCAACACGTTTGGTTTAAGATATTGTTTTTTAAATATATTTTATATTTTACATATTGTTTTTTAATATATTTTATATTGTTTATTTATTTATTTGACAGAGAAAGAGGGAGAGAGAGTGAAAGAATGGATGTGCCAGGGACTCCAGCCACTGCAAACGAACTCCAGACGCATGCGCCCCCTTGTGTATCTGGCTAACGTGCGTCCTGGGGAATTGAGCCTCGAACCAGGGTCCTTAGGCTTCACAGGCAGGCGCTTAACCGCTAAGCCATCTCTCCAACCCCAGCCCCTCTTCTTAATTCTTTGTTGTTGTTTTGTTTTTCTAGTAGGTCTCACTCTAGCCCAGGCTGACCTGGAATTTACTATGTAGTCTCAGGCCGACCTCAAATGCAAAGAGATCTGGCGCGCCCTGGCGCGCCCATTCTCTCTCTCTCTCTCTCTCTCTCTCTCTCTCTGCCTCTTTCTCTGTCTGTCTCTCTCAAATCAGTAACTAAATAAACAAAAAAAATTTTAAAAAAAGGAGGGACTGGAGAGATGGCTCAATAGCTAAAGGCACTTGCTTGCAAAGCCTGTCGGCCTGGGTTCATTTCTCTAGCAAGAGGTCCTAGGTGCCCATACTCTCTCTTTCTTTTTCTCTTTCTTACTCTCTTTCTTGCTGTCTCTACATTGATCTATGTGTTTGTGTTTGTTTTTGAGGCAGATTCTTGCTCTAGCCCAGGCTGATCTGGAATTAACTATGTAGTTTCCGGCTGACCTTGAACTCACAGTGATTCCCCTTCCTATGCCTCTGGAGTGCTGGGATTAAAGGTGTGCACCACCATGCCTGGCTTGATCTATATTTGTGTTAGTTTGTCATAGCAACAATACAGAACTAAGAAATAGATGGACCATTATTCATCAATAAAGAAGAATGATCGCTAATATATGCTACAGCATGTATAAACTTCAAAAATAGTCTGCTAAAAGAACAGGTCCAGTCTTGAAAGCCCACATACCATATATGCCATCGATATAAAATATCCACTTTAGGCAGATCTATACAGATAGAGAGATTAATGGCTGTTTGTGGCTGGGAGGGGGTGACTGTTCATGGGGACAGAAAATATTTTAGAAATAAGGAAATGTTCTAAAGTGTTTTCAGATTGTGGTTGGTGATGGCAAAATAGTAAAAGTATAAAAACTGAATGGTATGTAAATTATCTTCATAAAGTATATATCAGACATTTCTGAATACACACACACACACACACACACACACACACATTCTCTGCTGACAAACATTTGATGGTTTGCATCAGATCAAGTCCAAACCATTGGAATATTCGCACGGCCCTTCATTACTTGACTCTTCTCATCCCATCTGTGTCTCTGGCTACTTCCCAACATGGACCCGAGGATCCAGACACCCAAGCGATTTCAACTTTCCTCATCCTTGTACACTGAAAAAAAATGGCTTTTTTTTTTGCCCAGAACACCCGCATTCCTCCTCTTCCTCTTAATCCTATTAGCTTTTCAAAATTCAGTTTAAATTTTACCTGGTTAGTTTAGGTACTCTTTGGTAATTTCTTCTGTATTTGCCTGTCTCCACTATTAGAGTATACGTAGCCAGGCGTGGTGGCACATGCCTTTAATCCCAGCACTTGGGAGGCAGAGGTAGGAGGATCACCATGAGTTCAAGGCTATCCTGAGACTATACAGTGAATTCCAGGTCAGCCTGAGGTAGAGTGAGACCCTACCTCAAAAAATAATTTTTAAAAAGCATCCTGTGAGAGCATATGTCCTTGAAGTATGTACTTATTATTTCACTTATTTATTTTGGTGCTGGGCTCTAACCCAAGGACTCACAAACACAGGCAAGTACTCTACCACTGAGCTACACCCCTAGTTCCAAGCTCTTAAAGTAACATATCTCATTCTTGTTTTAAATTTTTATTTATTTATTTGACAGAGAAAGATGGAGAGAGAGAGTGAGTGAATGAATGGGTGTGCCAGGGCCTCCAGTCACTACAAACGAACTCCAGACGCGTGTGCCCATTGTGCATCTGGCTTACGTGGGTCCTAGGAAATTGAGCCTGGGTCCATTGGCTTTGCAGTCAAACACCTTAAACGCTAAGCCATCTCTCCAGCCCATATATCTCACTCTTAATAGTTTAGATGAGACAATAAAATTACTTTTTTAAAACTTTAATGAATTAATTATCTATCATAGCACCTCATTCCTTATAAATAATACACTTGTATCTATGTCCCTTTAACAGACTGAGAACATCTCGATTATTTAGGTAAAGTATTCTGCAGTCAACACAAGTCCAAGTATATGATAAATATTCTATCATAAAATGGATGAATGTCTATTATGAAAGTAGGTTTTTCCAAATTTATTTATTTAACACACACACATACATACACAGAGAGAAAGAGGCACATAGATAGGTAGGTAGGCAGATAGATAGATAGATTGACCGATCAATAGATAGATAGATAGATAGATAGATGATAGATAGATGGAGAATGGGCACACCAGGGCCTCTAGCTGCTGCAAACAAACTGCAGACACACATGCCACCTTGTGCATCTGGCTTATGTGGGTCCTGGGGAATTGGACCTGGGTCCTTAGGTTTCACAGGCAAGTGCCTTACCCACTAAGCATCTCTCCAGCCCACAGCTGATATTTTAATGGCTTTCTGAATGCCCTCAAGTACATATATTTTTAAAACATGACATTTGCTGCTAGTGTGACCTAACTATATGCATAAATATGAAACCCAGTTTATGTAATCCTCAAACACTACATTCTACATAAAACTATGACCCATTAAATAATGACTTGAAATGATCACTGATTAAAACACTCATACAGTAGTTTATTTATTGAGCATCTCCCCTTAACAGAAGCCTGTTCACAACAATCTGCTTTGTTTG
The DNA here is from genome assembly GCA_036346955.1 of Dipus sagitta. Classification (NCBI taxonomy): domain Eukaryota; kingdom Metazoa; phylum Chordata; class Mammalia; order Rodentia; family Dipodidae; genus Dipus; species Dipus sagitta. Next base: position 40,939,119 of record CM070785.1, on the reverse strand, counting down.
GAGGATAGGATTGAATCCCTGGCCCCAAATAGAATTCACTGGTCTATTCTACTAACACAAAGGCTGCTAGAATGTGCACGCTTGGTGTGTATGAAGTGCTGACGTCCAGAGGTCAGGTGCAATAGTGTTTTCTAAGCCCAGTTAACCTTTTATTACAGAAGCAATAACACACGCTTTCTTAGAAAATGATCTGCACATTCATCTCACAGAGACTTCACTTCATTAAAGTCTGAATGGTTATCTTTGAGTGGTCTAATATGTTTTCCATGCAATATAAAATAAAATAGGAATTTGAAGATTTTGCCACAGACAGCTGATTTGGGAAGAAATACTGGAAATAATATTATACTGTCAAGCCTGACAGGGTGGTGCATGTCTTTAATCCGAGTACTCAGGAAGCAGAGGTAGGAGGATTGCTGTGAGTTCAAGGCTAGCCTGGGACTACAGAGTTCCAGGACAGCCTGGCCTAGAATGAGAACCTGCCTCAAAAAAAAAAATATTATACTATCCATTTCCAGATGAGGCAATGCATGCTATTCTTACCAGTTTTGTTTCTGTGCTGAGAGGTGTGAACTCTGGCGCAGGCAGGTGGGCTGCGGTGAGCTGCACACTCTGCACATCTTACTGGGCTGATGAGGAACCAGCGACCTCAAGTAGCTTAAACCGTTTTCACAAGATCATGAGAGTAAGATGTGGGGTGCAGAATTCAATCTCAAAGAGGAAAACTCCAGAGGCCAGACATCATTACTTTCTTGCCTTTCACCACAAGAATAGTTGAGGTCATTCTGTGAACCCCCAGGCTGACTTTAGGCCTCAGCCCCACACTTAAGACAGCTACAACGTTTCTACCCCCTTCAAACTGATGGACTGCAAAACACATCACAGAAGCACAACATCTATTTTGTAAGTTTTTTATGAAAGAGAGAGAATTAGTGTGCCGGGTCCTCCAGCCACTGCAATTGAACTCCAGACACGTGCGCCACCGTGTGTGCATGTGCGACCTTCTGCACTATGTCACCTTGTGTGACTGGTTTGTGTGGGATCTGGAGAGTTGAACATGGGTCCTTAGGCTTTGCAGGCAAGCTTCTTAACCACTAAGCCTTCTCTCCAGCCCAAGTTTATTTATTTTTATTTTTATTTTTTGTTTTTTTGAAGTAGGGTTTCACTCTAGCTCAGGCTGACCTGGAACTCAACTATGTAGTCTCAGGGTGACCTTGAACTCATGGAGATCCTCCTACCTCTGCCTCCCAAGTGCTGGGATTAAAGGCATGCACCACCACACCCGGCTCCCAAGTTTATTTATTTATTTTATTTATTCTTTTTTTGGTTTTTTTGAGGTAGGGTCTCACTCTAGCTCAGGCTGACCTAGAATTCACTATGTAGTCTCAGGGTGGCCTCGAACTCAAGGTGATCCTCCTACCATTGCCTCCCAAGTGCTGGGATTAAAGGCGTGAGCCACCACGCCTGGCCCAAATTTATTTTTTAGTGTAAGTTTATTTTAGGAGGCTAAGGATGTAGCTGAATGATATTGTAATATGCTCGGCATGCATAAGGGCCCGAGGTTCTATTCCTAGCACAAAAACTACACAAAAACTTAAATCTTGAGCTGGAGAGATGGCTTAGGAGTTAAGGCTGTTGACTGCAAAGCCATAGACCCCAGGTTTCATTCCCCAGGACCCATGTAAGCCAGATGCACAAGATGGCACATGCATCTGAAGTTCAATTTTAGTGGCTAGAGACCCTGGTATGCCTATTTCCTCTCTCTCTAGTATATTAATAAAAATTTTAATTTCTTCCTTCTTTCTTTCTTTCTTTCTTTCTTTCTTTCTTTCTTTCTTTTTTTTCTGTTTTTGTTTTTAGAGGTAGGGTCTCACTCTAGCTCAGGCTGACCTGGAATTTACTGTATAGTCTCAGGCTGGCCTTGATCTCATGACATTCCTCCTACCTCTGCCTCCCAAGTGCTGGGATTAAAGGCGTGCACCGACCATGCCCGGCCCAAAATCATTTTGTTTAATGTAGCCCCAAGTAAAGTGTATTATTGATGAGGATAAGATAATAAGTTTTTTAAACATTTACTCTTTGGGCTAGAGAGATGGCTCAGCAAGTAAAGGCACTTGCTTGCAAATCCTGATGGCCTAGGTTCAATTCTTCAGTACTCATATAAAGTCAGATGCACAGATTGGCACATGTGTGTGGAGTTTGCAGCAGCAAGAGGCCCTGGCACAACCATTTTCCCCCCATCAGATAAATATTTTTAAAATATTTTATTTATGTATTTGCAAGCAGGGAGAGAAAGGAAAGAGACAAAGAGAATGGGTACACCAGGGCTTCCAGCTGCTGCAAATGAACTCCAGGTGCATGCGCCCCTTTGTGCGTCTTTACGTAGGGAACTGAACCAGGGTTGTTAGTCTTTGCAGGTAAGTGTCTTAACTGCAAAGCTATCTCTCCAGCCCTGAAATAAATATTAAAAAAAATAAAAATAAAAATAGCCAGGCATGGTGGCCCATGCTTCTAATTCTAGCACTCAGGAGGCAGGGGTAGAAGGATTTCTGTGAGTTTGAATCCAGTCTGGAACTACAGAGTGAGTTCCAGGTCAGCCTGGGATAGAATGACACCCTACCTTGAAAAACCAAAAAAATTAAAAAAAATAAAAGCCATTACCTAGAGGACAAAGCTGATTCCTTTTCTAGATATAGAAAAAAAAATCACATGTTTATCATTAGAGAAATGCCTAATTTCCCCCCTTTTGATGTACATGAGGAAGACACGGAAACAAGTTAGACTAGGAGACTAAGCCACTCTTCTCAATAGCTTCAGGGATGGCCTCATAAAAGCCTCTTAGCAGCCGGCGTGGTGGTGCACTCTTTTAATCCCAGCACTCGGGAGGCAGAGGTAGGATCGCTGTGAGTTCAAGGCCACCCTGAGACTACAGGTCAGCTGGAGCTAGAGTGAGTCCCTACCTCGAACCTCCCACCCCCGCAAAAAAAAAAAAAAAAAAAAAAAAATCCTCTTAGCAGGGAAAACTTCTGGCAAATGTAGATGAACTGTAGTCTAGAAACAGCCATGTAGAAAGGATGTGTACAGACAGAAACATATAAGCTAAGGTATATAAGGGGAAAAGAGTAACTAAAAATGGGTATGGTGGGTCCCACACCGCCTCTGTGAGCAGTTACGTGTGCGAGGCTCTATAAGATCTCTGAGCCCCGCAAGGAAGCCCGCAGCCCAAATTCATTAACATCACCCTATCCTGACTGATGATGCCTGCTTCCTCTAATTCCGACGCCAACCTCCAATTATTTGCAGTTTCTGTCCCCATGCCAAGAACTGGTTTTCTAAGTTTCCTCGGCGGGATATCTGATAGCCCGTCAACAATTACTATTTTGACCCAACTTAATGCTTGATTCCTTGTGACAGAAAACATGTCAGCTTGTCCCCTTCTCCACTGAGGGTGATTATGCAGAAACCATGTACGTCAATCTCTCTCTTTCTCTCTCTTTTGTCTGATTGCCGGTTATTTTTTAGTGTCGTTCTGGTGGTATTGCTTTAAATCAACCGGGTCATTATCAATCGTTCTGCTTAAAGGCAGTATTTGTTGGAATGGCTCTGGCGCGAAGGCCGTTTATCTAAGCTCTAAATGTCAGCCGGGTTGGCATTTAGTCTCTTTCTTAATGAGGACCAGCACGCGGCCGTGCTGCCACCTACTGGTAGCGTAACCTACACGCAGGGAAAGGACCGTGGAAAAGCGATTTAGGATTCCCTCTCCGGTTCCAGCTTCTTATAATTTCTCTCCTCAGCTGCCTGTCTTCATTGGTAATAGCATTTCATCTTAACTGTTTAACAGTGTACAGAAACATTAGCAGGTTATAGAAATTGATGCCGCTAAGCCCCGCGTGGTGGCACACACCTTTAATCCCAGCACTCGGGAGGCAGAGGTAGGAAGATCACCGTGAGTTCGAGGCCACCCTGAGACTACATAGTGAAAGAAATAGATGTCACTAGCCAAGGCACCACCTGGTAGCGTATTATAAATGGACCCATGGTTAGAGAGTTGGCTTAGCGGTTAAGGCATTTGCCTGCGAAGCCAAAGGACCTCTGTTCCATTCCCCAGGACTCACATAAGCCAGATGTACAAAGGGGTGCATGCATCTGGGGTTTGTTTGCAGTGGCTGGAAACCCTGGCGCTCGCTCTCTCTCTCTCTCTCTCTGCCTCTTCCTCAAATAAATATATATTAAAATAAGTTTAAAAAAATAAATGGACCCATGGTTGGTTGGTTGGTTGGTTTCTAAGATGAATGCTTTTTGTTTGTTTTTAAAATAGTATTTATTTATTTATTTATTTGATGAAAGCTTTTTTGTTTGTTTTTTAAATAGTATTTATTTATTTGAAAGAGAGAGAAAAAAATAGGGAGAGAGAATGGGTGCATCACTGCAAATGCATTCCAGATGTATGCGCCACCAGATGAATGTGCATCTGGCTAAAGGGTCCTGGGGAATTGAACCTATGTCCTTTGGCTTTTCAGAAAAGCTGGGTAACCACTGAGTCATCATTCCAACATAGGACCCATGATTTTGAAATGTGTGATGGCCAGATGTTTTAAAGAAAAAGCGTAACAATTTTGTTGCTTTTGTGCTTTGGTTTTAGGATGCTGATTCCCTTTAAAGAATGCACTTTTAGGGCTGGAGAGATTGCTTAGCAATTAAGGAGCTTGCCTGCAAAGCCTAAGGACCCAGGTTCAGTTCACCAGATCCCATGTAAATCAGATGCACAAGGTGGAGCATGCGGCTGGAGTTCCTTTGCAGTGGTTAGAGGCCCTGGCGTGCCCATTCTCAATCTCTCTGTCTCCCTTTCTCTCTCTCTCTCTCTCCCTTTTCTGTCTCAAATTAAAAACATATTTTTTAAAAAAATAATGTACTTTTTATTCTGCACAAGTGTTCAAGTCTTCATTGGTTAAAGGCTTAAAACAAAATTCTATAACAATAAAATAAAATGGTGGCAGAGTATAAAATTAAGACTCCATGTAGTAATAATCTTTATTGTATAAGGAAGTTGTTTCGGGGGCTGGGGAGATAGCTCAGTCTGTAAAATGCTTGTGCATGAGGACCTGAGTTTGGAATCCCAGTGCCCACATAAAGTGCCAGGTGTGATGGGTGGATGCATCTAAGCCCTCTGGAGGCAGAGATAGGAGGATCCTCAAGACATACTGGCTAGGTGAATGAGCCAGGTAGGTGAGCTGGATGGATTGGTGGGTGGATCAGTGGGTGGATGGATGGATGGATGGATGGTAGGTGGGTGAGTGTGTGGACAGATGGATGGGTGGGTGGTAGGTGGATGAGTGTGTGGATGGATGGATGGATGGATGGATAAATGGGTGGGTGGATGGAAGGACAGGAAGGAATGAGAGGGTTGGGGGCAAAGGGGATAGATGTACAGGAGGATCCGAGGCTCTGTGGAGGGCACAAGGGAGGGGTCAAAGGAGGATGTAAGGAAGGCCCAGGCAACCAGTGCAGGACAGTGGTGGGAAAGGGTCCCGCAGCCAGGATGGTGACAGCGGTTTTCATTTCCACACCCCTGTTTCCCATGTCCTCAATCTCACCCTACATTCTTCTCCCGCTCCTCACACAAGACAGTGCCTCAGAGGATGCCACGTGGCTACCATGCTGATGAAGGGCACCTGCCCTGAGCCGGCTCACCTCGTGCTGCAGGCTGCATCCCCACCCCCTGCAGGGCCCGTGGTCCTCCCACAGCCAACCTCAGGACAGACTCACCCTGGGCAGGTCACAGAGCCCCAGGTGGCGGGCGTGACACAGCCGGCGTGTATAGTCCAGCTCCACTTCTCCCCTGAAGTTGTGCCGGGCACAGGGTCCTGCAAGGATGTGCTCCACTGCGGCCTCCACGCAGACCTTGTCCCGCTGGGGTGGCCTATGCCTCTGGAATGGAAGGGCGTTGTGATGTGACTTGAAGGAAATGGCAGCTGTGGGTCAGACCGGCAGGGGGCAGCTGTCCCCTTTCAGCCCAGAATGGCTCCTGCCCCACGCTCTGTAGATCAGTGTTGGTCCCACTGTAAGCCCTAGTTGGGCAGAGATGCTGGAAGGATAGCAAGTGCAAAGGCCCTGGGCCTGAGGCCAAGCAGGGAAGCTTCCAGGAGATGAAGCAGGTATGGGCCCTGCCTCTGGAAACTGAGCCCTTCGGTGTTGAGCAGGCCCTGGGCATCACCAGCTCCTCTGCTCTGCCACCAGCGGGCTCTGACTGCTTGCTTTGGCTTGGCCCCGCAGCTGGGGTGGTAGGAGTTCAAGAATAGAGGCCTTGAACCCCAAACCCTAGGTTCATAGTTTGCATTACACCAAAAAGAATCAGGTCAAAACAAACTAAGAAGGATGATTATTAAGTTATTATATTGGGGCTGGAGAGATGGCTTAACGGATAAGGTGCTTCCCTACAAAGTCAAAAGTCCTCAGTTTGATTCCCCAGGACCCATATAAGCCAGATGCACAAGGTGGCACACGCGCCTGGAGTTCGTTTGCAGTGGCTGGAGGCCCTGGCGCACTCATTTGTGTGCACTCTGTCTCCCTCCCTCCTTCTTTCCCTCTCTCAAATAAATAAAAATATTTTCAAAACTTTATTATATTTATTGAGGGAAATACAGAAACAAAGGAATGAAAACAAATACATCCACGTGGTCTGACAGCCCATGTGGTGGGCCTGGAAGAAATGTAAAAAGACAGAGAGGAAAGAAAAGAAAGTACAAAGATCTCTGGCAATGTGGAGGGCAGGACGGGGTAAAGAGCCCATGTGGGAAGTGGGGGTCAGGAAGTTCTCTCCTCCATCCTGGCCCAGCTGGGCCTAGGCAAGGGGAGTCTCACCAGAACCTAGAGGCTCAGGAGTGCTGAGGCAGCCCAGAGAGCTTGTCCTCCCTCATCAAACATATTTATAAACTTATGGCGGTGGACCCTATTTCCAGCTCAGGTGAGTCACAGAGAGAGTCTGACTGATCTGGGCTAGGGACTGTCTCAGCCATGATACCAATCTGGGGGTTGAACTTGACCAACCACAACATTAGGATTAAAGCCTAGAAAAGAAGACCTCCCTCCCAGGAGAGGCCCAGGCTATGTGTGGAAAAACAGATCTAGGGGAAAAAAAAAAAACCTCAGATCAGAAACCCAAAATCCCCTGCTGTGTTTCCATTAGGACAAGAGCTGTCCTACCCAATTTACAGATGAGTGAAGGCAGAAGCTTACACAGAGGAATGAGTGGCCTGGATCCCATGGCACAGCCAGCACTCAAAGGCAGGACCCGAAGCCCTGAGCTGGGCAATGCCTACAGGAGGTGGGGCAGGTGTGGGTCACTTGCCAAGCCCCTGCTCCCTGGACCACACCTCATATGTCACCTTCTGCTGCAGCCGGTGTCGGCCCCAGGACAGATGGAGCTGCTCGCTGAACACAGCCTGGGTTTGTGTTAAGGCTCCGCACCCTGCAGGGGCTCCAGGCCCCACAGTCTCCCTGAGCTGACAGGAGAATGGGCAAGTGAGCTGGGGTCTCCACACAGAGAGGACTTCTGTGCAAGGGGCTCCCCTGCCACCCGTGCATACCCACCCCAGGGAAGCCTCCGGGCAGCCATCCCAGGCTACTCCCTATGCTGAGGACCTATTAGCCTAGGTGAACGACAGGCTCACAGGGGAGCCTTCGTTCTGGGCAAGCTGGACCTGTATGGGGACGGGTGGGAAGGGACCTGAGGAGAGGTGATCACTGCTTCTCTTGTCAGGGCACAAGTGGAAAAGGGGAGAAATCTTGTGACTGTCCCTCATCTTGCCCCATAGAGGAGCTAGGGGGTGGGGAACCTGTCACCTCAGGCCTCCTGGGCCAGAGCCCACACTAGGAACCTAGGGTGGTCTGCATGAGAAAGGAACCTCCTCACTGACAGGTGCCAGTTGGCCCCTCTAGAGTCCTACGTGGTCGCCTGCCCCACCCATCATCCAGCCTCATGACCCTGAAGCAGCTCAGCTTGGCCCCAGCCCCAGCCCCTCTGAGCTCCTCCAGCTCACAAGGCTATCTCTGGGGAGGCAGAGGTAGGAGGATTGCCTTGAGTTTGAGGCCACCCTGGGCTAGAATCGGACCCTACCTCAAAAAAAAAAAAAAAAAAGAAAAAAAAAGAAAAAGAAAAGAAAGGAAGAAAAAGAAAAGAAGCGAAAAGAAAATGATTATGCAAATGATGCTTGGAGCCACTTGTGAACTGTGCCCCCCATTATAATGCGAGGTTTGCAAGAGCAGAGACCAGGCCTGGGCCTCCAACGCTGGTATATAGGGTAAGGAGCAACTGAAAGGAGGTCCTATGAGGTCCCCAGCCTTCAGTGACTCTGTAATCTTTTCTCTGCAGAGCAGGGCCCAAGCCTGGGGCTTAGTCACAGCCTCTACCCCTCAGAGGGGAAGCTCTGCTTAGTGGATGTCCCTGCTGACCACCCCTGCTCCTGACAAAGCCACAGGCCTCCGCTCCCTGCCAGGAGAGGGAGAAGGGAAGATCCAGTGGCACCGTGTCATGGAAGCCTTCCCAGGGGCCTCGGATGTGGCTGGGAAGCACAGGCCCCCAGAGGCCTGCAGAGTAGGGCTGAAGGTGCTGGGTGAAGGTTTGCGGGGGGGTTGTCACCCCATAGGGAGAGGTTTGTCTGTCTTACATGTCCATAGAATCTCTCCCTAACTCTCTGTCAAGACACTATTTTCAACACTTCACACACTGTTCCAAGGAACCTCCCATGGTTAACACCTAACCCTAGCATCCAGAAAGAACTCCCATGTGGCTTGCAGACTCCCTGACCCTGAGCCACAGTCAGCCACACAGGGACTCCAGAAATCCTTGTTTTAGAGTTGAATTCATTGCCAATATTTTTTTTTTTTCCTAAAATGCCTCAAAAAATCAGATCTAGAGCTGGGGACATGGCTCAGACCCCATGGACTGGATCACACCCGAGCGTGACCCCCAGCACCCATGTGCAAACGCTGCTTGGGCACCAGGCACACATCTGTGATCCCAGTGCTGGGGAGGCAGAGACAAGAGGACCCCTGGGGCTTGCTAACCAGCCAGTTTAGCCTACTTGGTGAATTCCAGGTCAACAAGAGCCCTTGTCTCAAAAAAGGTTAATGGGGGCTGGAGAGATGGCTCAGTGGTTAAGGCACTTGCCTCGAAAGCCTAACTATCCGGGTTCAGTAATTCCCTAGTACCCAAGTAAAGCCAGATGCACATACCGGTGCGTGAGTCTGGAGTTTGTTTAGAGTGACTAGAGGCCCTGGTGCACCCGTTCTCTCCCGCACCCCTCCCCCCCCCCCGTGCAAATAAATAAATAAAATATTTTTTGAAAGGGCTAATAGCGGGCTGGAGAGATGACTTCGCGGTTAAGGTGCTTGCCTACAAAGCCTAAGGATCCCAGTTCGATTCTCCAGGACCCATGTTAGCCAGATGCACAAGGGGACGCATGCATCTGGAGTTCCTTTGCAGTGGCTGGAGGCCCTGGCGCACCCATTCTCTCTCTCTCTCTCTCTCTCCCTCTTTCTCTCTCAAAAAAATAAATAAAATATTTTTAAAAGGTTAATGGCAAATGACACGGAGGTTATCCTCCTCCTTTGCCCCTGCATGCGTGTGGGCGTGCCTGTGTGCGAGCACGCGCGTGCACACACACACATATACGCACACACACACACACACACGAACATGTATACACAAAAAGTTCAAGGTCCAGCACTGGGGAGGCAGAGGTAGGAGGATCGCTGTGAGTGTGAGGCCAGCTTGAGACTACATATTGAATTCCAGATCAGCCTGGGCTAGAGCAACACCAAAATTCCAAAAAAAAAAAGGGGGGGGTGGAGGGGCGGAGGGATGGCTTAGTGGTTAAGGCGTTTACCTGCAAAGCCAAAAGACCCAGGTTCGATTCCTCAGGACCCACGTTAGCCAGATGCAAAAGAGACGCACGCGTCTGGAGTTCGTTTGCAGTGGCTGGAAGCCCTGGCACACCCCATTCTCTCTCTCTCTCTCTCTCTCTCTCCCTCTTTCTCTGTCAAATAAATAAAAAAATAAGACCAAAGACCAATGAACTAAATGTTAAAGGAAAAATACTTTAAAAAAAAAAAAAAAAGGTCAGTCAGCATAGCTGAGGAAACTGAGGCTCAGGATCTCCCTGGGGTGGTTGGTCTCCACACCTCCACCTGCTACTGCAGACTAACAGGTTCCTGGGCTGAGCCAGAAGCCAGAATAATCAAGAGAACCTAATTCCATCATGCCTGGGGTCCACACTGGCCTTCCCCAGGCATCCCAAGGATAGAGAAGTATGAGGGGGAAAAAAAGAAAGCACTTTTACTTTAATTCCGTCGAATCCAATCATTCTTAGCTTGGAGGCGGGTCGTACCTGGATTTACGCATGCGCACTTCCGGCTGCTGGGGACGGCCGTTAGGGCCCGGACGATCCCGCCTCCGACGCTGGCCATTGGCTGGCTCAGCCAGCGCGCTCCTGATTGGTGGGCGCAGCCCAGGCCTTTCTGCCGGTTAAAGTTGGCGGGAAAGCGGGCGGGGCGCCGAGTGGCGTCGGCCGAGCGGTCGGTGTGTCCCGGCGGCCCGCCTACGTTGCGGCTGCCGCGGTCGCCGCCGCTCCAAGTACTGGCGGAGCAGCCGCGGCGCGACGCGGAGGGCGGCCCGGGCGCGTGGCGGCTGTCGCGGGCGGCGGCGGGCCGCGGGCCGCTGGAGTTGCGGCCGTGGGGATGCAGGGTACCGAGCTGGCGGCGGCGAGGCGCGGCTGTGCGACCCGAGCGGGGCCTTCTCTGTGCGCGGCCTGGGGCGGCTCCTCCCAGGTAACGGCCGGGCCCGTCCGCCCCTGGAACTTGGCCCCGGCCGCCAGAGAGCCGAGGGGCTGCGCTTTTCCCGGTCCGCCTCCTACCGCTTTCTGTCTCGCCCCTGGTTCGATTCCCAAGTACCCACGTAAAGCCAAGATACACAAAGTGGCACTTGGGTCTGCAAGCTGCAGCAAGAGGCCCAGTTGCGCCTATTCTCATTTTATCTTCTTTCTCTCCCAAATACATTAAATATTTTTATTATTTGAGAAGGCAGATAGACTGGGCGCGCCAGAACCCTCCAGCCACTGCAAAAGAACCCCAGACCCATGCGCCGCCTTGTGCATCTGGCTTATATGGGTCCTGGGGAATCGAACCCGGGTTCTTAGGCTTTGCAGGCAAGCGCCTTAACTGCTAAGCCATCTCTCTAGCCCCGTAAAAATATGTGTAAAAATAAAAGTTGTTCCAAGAGGCAGGCATTGGACATGTGGTGTCCCAGTGAGCACATCTCACCACACAGGCGTGCGGCCCAGATACACAAGGTCTGCGAAGCTTGCGTCCCTCCAGAACCCTTCCTGCTCACAGAATCTCCCATTGCATGGATTTGTGGAATGGGTCAACGGTCTGGCCTGGCCTGCCTTAGATTCAGACTTGGGTTGAATTCCTAGACCACCTCTCCCTTGAGTGTTAAAGCACTTTTGACTTTTATGTTTTCTGGGCTTTGTTTCTCCCTTCTTCCTTCTTCCTCTAGCTCTCTGGTGATGTTATTCTCCGGAGCAAAGCTAATAATTCCTGCTTCTTATGTGCATTCAGTGATAGACATTGGCCTTGACCTTAACATAGCACCAAGCTCACGGTAAGGTTCAAAGGATTGTGGCTGATGCTATTCCTGTTCCTGCCCCCACTGTTGTCCACAGCTCCAGCCAGTCTTAGCCAATGCAAATCCAGCGGGATGCTTCATTTCATGTGTCCTGGCAACTAAAATTAGTGTTACTTATTTAGTTTTGATGGATATGGATAGACTTATTCATTTATTTTGAGGGTGCTAAGCATCAAACCTAGGCAAGTGATATAGCTCAGCTTTTGTATCTTTTTTTTTTTTTTTTTTGAAAGTCAGAGAGAGTATGGACACACAATGGGCTCGTACCATTGCAAAAGACTCCAGATGCATGTACCACTTTGTGCATCTAGCTTTATGTAGGTACTGGGGAATTGAACCTGGACCATCTGGCTTTTTTTGAGCTAGGGTCTCGCTCTTGCCCAGGCTGACCTGGAGTTTACTATGTAGTCTCAGGGTGGCCTTGACCTCCATGATCCTCCCACCTCTGCCTCCAGATTGCTGGGATTAAAGGCGTCTGCCACCATGCCTTGCTCCTGTATCATTTAAAAAAATATATCTTTATTTGTGAGAAAAACAGGCAGAGAGAGCATGGGTATTCCAGTGCCTCTAGCCACTGCAAATGAACTACAGATACATGTAGCATTTTGTGTGTCTGACTTTACATGGTGGGTACTAGAGAATCGAATCTGGGCTGGCAGGCTTTATAAACAAGTCCCTTTAACCACTGAATCATCTCTCCAACCCAAATTATTATTTTTAAAATATATTTTATTTATTTATTTGAGAGAAAGAGGCAGAGAGAGAGAGAGAGTGGGAGGATGGGCACGACAGGGCCTCTTGCCACTTCAAAGGAACTCCAGATGCATGCGCCCTGTTGTGCATATGACTTTCATGGGTCCTGGAGAATCGAACCAGGATCCTTTGGCTTCTCAGGCAAATGCCTTAACCGCTAAGCCATCTCCACAGCCCCTGAATTATTATTTTTATTTTGTATTGAGGCAGGGTCTGTAGCCCATGCTGACCTGGAATTCACTCTGTTGCCCAGGCTGGTCTTGAACCTCTGCCTCCCGAGTGCTGGGATGATAGGCATTTTTAGTGCTAAAAAAATGTGCAGTTCCAGGGCTGGTGGGATGGCTTAACGGTTAAGGCATTTGCCTGCAAAGCCAAAGGACCTAGGTTTGATTCCCCAGGACCCACGTTAGCCAGATGCACAAGGGGGCGCACGTGTCTGGAGTTCGTTTGTAGTGGTTGGAGGCCCTGGTATGTCCATTCATATTCTCTCTCTCTCTCCCTTTCTCTGTCAAATGAATAAATAAATAAAAATAAGAATTTTTGACGCCAGGCGTGGTGGTGCATGCCTTTAATCCCAGCACTCAGGAGGCAGAGGTAGGAGGATTGTCGTGAGTTCGAGGCCACTCTGAGACTCCATGGTGAATTCCAGGTCAGCCTGGACTAGAGTGAGGCCCTACCTCGAAAAACCTAAATAAATAAATAAAAATTTTTGTATATATGTAAGTAGAAGAATAGATTAATGGGGTGAAAAGGCCCAAAGTGAGATCAGGGGAAGAGATTGAGTAAAGGAAAGGTGGAGGGAGGGCTAATCAAAATCTAAGAGGATATAAATAAATATGGAAACCTACCTTTTTGGACAATGGAGCATTCAGGGGCTGTAGATTGTTGTTAGAAAATTTTAGTGCCAGGGATGGGATACTTTCCAGTGAGTTGTTGGCCAGGGAAGTCCCTGATGCCCCCAAGACATTACAGGCCATTACCGCAGCCCTTGGTTTCCCATCAGGAATAGATGGTAAGACCCTATTGCTGAAGACTCCACATACTTGGGCTGCAAGGTCACTGAGAAATCCTGCTTGAATTGAGCTGATAACCTCCATGTAGACCAGCTGACAGAAAGCTGGAAGAAGCCACTCTGCATGCAGTTCAATGGGAGAAAGAGATATCACCAGTGAAGATACTCAACAGTGGACACTGCAAGCCTTATATTTGCCAGCCAGGCAAAATGAGCCAACGGGTACAATGGTGGCACGTCTGTTGTGGTAGAAACCAAATGCTCTCTAATTGGACTGGAGGCCCGCTCCATGGGAGGGAAAACATCCCTGATACTGAAAACTTAAAATGGGTAGTCATGAGCCCTAGGGGTGTAACATCTGCTGCTGTCTGGCTAAATGTATATACTCTGCTTATCAAACTGCCCAGTAAGCACTTCTCTTAATGTTCATACCCTTATATTAATGCCACTCTCACTTTTGGTAGAGAATCTTCTCTTTTCAGATGACCTTGGAACGACTCAGAAGGCACCATGGTGCTGGAAAGAAGTGACAGGAGTACTCAGTACCGCAATATCTCTATCACACCTTCCAAGGCTCAGGGTCTATTGTGGAAGAGGTGGCAGAAAGAATGTAAGAGCCAAAGGAAGGGTAGGACTCCTTACAACGTGCTCCCCCAGACACAAAATGGCCTGGATATCCATGACCTCACAGTGCCTAACACTACCTACACAAGACCATCATAATAAGAGGATAAGATATGACATCAAAATAAAAGAGAGAGTGATTGAGGGGGAGAGGATATGATGGAGAGTGGAGTTTCAAAGGGGAAAGTGGGGGGAGGGAGGGCATTACCATGGGATATTTCTTATAATCATGGAAGTTGTTAATTAAAAAAAAAATTGGAAAAAAAAGAGGGGTTAGGGGACTAGAGGGAGGAAGAGCTTCAATACGGGATCCTCCTGCCTTGGATTCTGGAGTGCTGGGATTACAGGCCTGTGTCACCACATTGGGCTAGGATGAGATATTTACCAGTTCTCTATGTTGTCTGTTCAATTTTTCTTTAAACTTAAAACTGCTGTCAAAAAAAAAAAAAAAAGCCTAGGATTGAAGAGATGGCTTAGTGGTTAAGGCACTTGCCTGCAAAGCCTAAGGACCCAGGTTGACTTCCCCAGTACCCATGTAAGCCAGCTGCACAAGGTGGCACATGCATTTTGAGTTTATTTGCAGTGGCTAGAGGCTCTGGCACACCTGTTTTCTCTCTGTGTGTTTCTTTCTCTAACTGCCTCTCCCTGCCCCCTTAAGTAAATGAATTTTCTCAGATTAAGTCTAAGTGCTAGGGAGATAGAGCTCAGTTGATAAAGTGTTTGTCTTGCAAGCATGAAGCCCTTAGTTTGAACTGGAGAAACCATGTAAAAAAGAAAAAAAAAAAAAAAAGCCGGGAGTGGTGGTGCACGCCTTTAATCCCAGCACTTGGGAGGCAGAGGTAGGAGGATCGCCCTGAGTTCAAGGTCATCCTGAGACTACATAGTGAATTCCAGGTCAGCCTGGGCTACAGTGAGACCCTACCTCACAAAAAAAAAAAAAAAAAAAAAAAAGCTGGGCCTTGTGGCCAAGCTGCTCCCAGCCCACTGGACTGCTCAGCACGACTGACAAACTGCTGGGACTCAAAGGCTCACCCGCTCCTTTTACACTTAACACTGAAGTAGATTTAAAGCACACTCAACCAAGACTCAGGGAATTTTGCAGAACTGGGGTGGGAAAGATTGTAAGAGCCACCGGTTTGTAGGGCATACCCAGAGGCATTATAGCACCCCCCTCAAAGACTGACTGCTGCCCTCACAACCCACAACCCCATGGGGAATATGAGCAACCCAACTGAGGTGGGCCCTCATCAGATTAGGGACAGGGAGGAAAGAGATGATGTGTCCATACACAGTATATTCTTAATAAAAAAAAAAAGTGCCAGAAAAATTGTCAGAAGCAGAAGGTACTTGATGGGCCTTTGTGAGAGCAGGTAGGAATCCAGAACCAAATGGTAGGAGGAAAGCAAGGTGTAAATTGGGAGTCACTGTCCTCTCCTTCTTAGGACACGTCCTTGGGTTGATCCCCCACATTCATACAAGATTTTACCTCAAGGCCCTGAACTAACATGTTCAGAAAATACCTTATTTTATAATTTGGTCACATTCCAAAGCTCTGAGCAGACACACATTTTGAAAAGGACACGTTTTAGCCCAGATGTTCCCCTTGATCTTCACAGTGACACAACTCATAAGCCAGAGGCTGTTTGGAGGTAGAGGGAAGGTGTCCTGGGGGAAGTCAGGAGTGACCAAGGATGAGGGGCTGAAATTCAAAATCAGGTGAGAGGCAGAGGAAGGATCTGGGGTTCTCCAAGCAACAGAGAGATCTGGAGAACAGCTCTGTGGAAGTGCGCTTGACTAGTGTGGTCAAGACCTTGGGTTCAATCCCCAGCAACACAAAAAGAACCTTTGGGGGGGGGGTTCCACATGGCCGTACGCTTCCATGCGTGAGTGACCAGGGACATCAGGAGACATGGCATTTCAAGGTGGTCTGATCCCATAGGAGCTGTTTTACAACACTGCAAGTTACAAGACCCGCGTTGAACCTAACCATACACACTGAAATGTCTGTAGAAGGAGCAAAACCTTTCCACACCCACTGACAAGGCCGGCTTTGGCCCCTGTGAACACGCATGCCATGCTTTACTGCTTTTAAATGGTAGCTATGACTTGTTTCAGTCTCCTGCTTTCCACCTATATAGGCTAGATATATTAAAATACGTTAAAAAATCACCACATACTGAATGGTTGACATCAATACAAATGTATTCTCAAGGCTCTGGGAGAAGCAGCAGGAGGATGCAGGTGTAGCAAGGAGAGGGGGGCTTGCAGAAGAGGGGCACATGATGGCTGCTCAGGAGGGTCTTATCCTGCCTCTTCAGCCACACACACACGGTATACACATGCTCGTGTCTTCTGGGGTGACAGGGGCTTCATCGTGGTCACAGATATCCACCGCTTGCTGTGGGGACACGCGCTTCTGGAAGAGGTGGCGGTCCCGGGCAGGCCTGCGGTGAAACAGTCTTCTCAGGCAGCTCTGGATCCTGCCCCGCAAGGCCTTCAGGCGCCTGCGCAGCCCCGGCTCGAGGGTCAGTGTCCCCTTCCGAAGTGTCCGCCGTCTGCTCCGGGGGCTCCAGCCTCCTCCCTGGCTCGTGGCCGCCCTGGGTTGATGCTGCGGGCTTGGTCTGCTGCAGGGCCTTGCAATCGCGGTCTCCTTTACCTGTACCACGAGCCTTGGGCAGGAGCTGTGGCCCAGGGCCGGGACACAGGGAGGCTGGAGCAGTATGGGCCGAGGATCTTCGGGACTCCGCTTGACAGGGGGCCTCTTCTTGAGCCAGGATATGTGCAGGTTGGGTGGACTGGCAACCCTGACCTCCTTAGGCTCTGCTTGCTGCTCATCCTCAGGCTGCTCCTGTGCCCCTAACCCTGAAGACAGTGTCGGAAACACAGGCACGGGGTGTTTCATCTTGGGGGGCACAGGGAAGGCAGCACGGTCAGTGGTGGTGGGGAAAGGCGTCGTTCCCGGGCAGACAGGCTTGTCTTCAGCCTTGTCTCCCATCCTACTCTGTGCCTGGAATAAAAGATATGTTGCCATGACGTCGTCGTACTTACGTTCCCGGATAGCTTCAACGATGTCGTCTGCGTCAAATTTCATGAATTCCATAATTGATATGATGTTTGTGTCTGGCTGTTTGGGGAGTGGCTCACGATTATCTGAACCCCCTTGGCCCTGCTGGAGCCAAGGATGACTGATAATGTCTATTGTTGTTGGCCTCCGTTCTGGATCCACGGTTAGTAAAAGCCTAATGAGGTCCTTTAATTCTTTAGAGAGGGCTCCAGGAACCTTGTAGTCCCCTGCGATGATCATCTGTTTGACTTCCGTACGTTCGTTAGAGTTAAAAGGGATGGTCCTAGTTACCATATAATAGAGAAGGACCCCCAAGGACCACACATCCTTTTTAGGGCCGTCATACGGTTGCAATGAGATTGCTTCTGGAGGCATGTACTTGTAAGCCCCTCAGTACTTGGTCAGCATTTGTCTTGGCAAAAATCTTGTGGCCAGGCCAAACTCTATGACTGTGACTTTGCCCCTGTCATCCACCATTATGTTGTCTGGCTTGATGTCTTGGTGTACAATTCCGTGGCTGTGGCAGTAACTGATGGCATCTAGAATTTGTCTGAAAATCCTACGGGCCTCATCCTCCTACAAGCAGCCCTTCCTGGAGATGTGTTCCAGCAGCTCTTGTGGGCACAGTTCAAGGACCAAGTAGGTGTTGTCTTTTCGTGTCAACTACCTGAAAGAGCGCCACAGTGTATGGGTGTTCGAGCATCTTCATTATTTCCACCTCACATGCAACTGCCTGAACTCTCCCCTGCTTCTCCAGGACCTTGATGGCCACCGTGACTCCTGTTAAGCGGTGGCGAGCCTTCCCAACGTCCGAAAAGGCGCCCAGGCCGATGAGGCTGAGGTCCTCATACTGAGACCACAGGGTCTCCTCCGTCGGAGACATCGTAGCAAGGCTTCGAATACCAAACAAAGTGTTAAAGTAAAAGATAAAGGAAATATGTTGTGGAGAGCCGAGAGAGTGTGATCGCCATTACAAGATGGCGCTGACATCCGGCCTCGGTCCTGGTGAACAAATAGAATAGCGCATGTGCAAGTGGTGAAAGCGCGCCAAATCACTGCCCAGCCCGGGGTGTCATATGGGGTGATGAGCGCGCAGCCAATCAGCAGAGTACACGCCGCCTAGGGGCTATATAAGCGGCGCCATTTCGGGGCTCTGGGTCTTCCTCTTTTCATCTGTTAACTGCAATAAACGCTTGCTGCAGAAGGATCCTGGTGTCCGTGTGCGTTCTTGCTGGTGAGACGACTACGCGGGCTACAGCTGGTGCCGAAACCCGGGACGCCGGGTGCCTGTCATCGCCGGCACCGAGGAGACCCCCCATTCACGGGGAAGGATTCAGAACTGCAGGACTAAGGTAGGTTCTGAGAGGCATGTTTGGTCTTGACTTGTCTCATCTCTGAAGCCGTTTGCTGCTGTTGGGTACAGTCAGACGGACGTAGATAAGCCGCAGTGCCCCTCTCTGTGTGTCAGCTTCTCTCGTAAATAAGAGAGCAACATGGGAGCTTCACATTCGGAGCTACAAGACAGCATGTCAGAAACAGAACGGGATAAAAGGTTAGGGGCCCTTGAGGAAAAAGAAAAAGACGTCTCTAAGAAAAAAGGCCTTTCCGCGGACACTAAGTCCACAGAAAGAAAAGACAAGGGAAAAGACGCCCTGGGAGAAAAACATGAGAGGGAAAAGAGAAGTCCAAAAAGGAGGCCTCTTTATCCGATAAAAGAATTGGAGGCTTTAGTGACTATATCCATAGCACTCTTTACTCTTAATTTTTTAAATTTGGACAGTCAGGGCCATTCGGCGGCTGACCGTCATTGCTCAGAGCCTAACAGGCCACAGGAGATGGTTAAGTGGAAAGATGTTTTGACTGGTCAATGGAGAGGCCCGGATCCTATTTTAATAAGATCCAGGGGAGCTGTTTGTGTTTTTCCACAGGAAGAAGACAATCCATTCTGGCTACCAGAACGCCTAACACGTAGACTTGTGATACCTGACGAATCATCGAGATCCTGTGCGGGAGCCGAAGAAGTGGACAAGATCCATTATGAAGACCCTAATATTGCTACTGAGTATAAGTCTCACATGGAACCTGGCCAAGACGGAACAACGATGGGGAATACTCTCAGTGTTCCCAAACCCGCTTCCAATTCGCCATGATGCGAAATTGGTCTGCTGATTTTGAAGCCGCCGTGAGAGAGTTGAGACTAGCCATCGTCCATGTGAATTCTACTAGAGTTGACCCCTCCCTAGCTGTGGGCCTGACATCCTGGATTTCTTCAGCCTTCTCTTTCTTTAAGGAATGGGTGGGAGTGGCGCTGTTTGGTGCAGCCCTATGTTGTGGCTTAGTGTTCCTGCTTTGGTTGTTCTGCAAGCTCAGAGCTCAACAGCAACGTGACAAGGTCGTTATTGCGCAAGCACTTGTGGCTATGGAACAGGGATCATCTCCTGAAATTTGGTTATCCATGTTGAAGAATTAATTAGACTGAGACCCTCAGTCGATGCACCTCAGGGGTTTAGCCCATTGCACTGAGTCGATGAGAGATCTAAGTCTAATCAGCCCTTGCCTAAGTGGCTGCAGCACCAAAATATGAGATTGACAGCCCTTGCACCCCCAGGAACAATATTCCATTGCACGGGGATGGGTGTCAACTCCCCTTTTTGCCTCTCCCTTGGCCTTTGCACTCAGAGGACTTGTCTCCATTGCACCTGATAAGGTGAGGGAGTGAGCTCTTGATCGCTTATTCCCCAAGGAAGGAATTTGCTTGATCGAGCATAGGGTTGTTTGGTGCCGCGCTGGTTGGGCTATGAGGCAGTTGTCATCTTATTAAAACAAAAAGGGGGAGATGTGGAGAGCCGAGAGAGTGTGATCGCCATTACAAGATGGCGCTGACATCCGGCCTCGGTCCTGGTGAACAAATAGAATAGCGCATGTGCAAGTGGTGAAAGCGCGCCAAATCACTGCCCAGCCCGGGGCGTCATATGGGGTGATGAGCGCGCAGCCAATCAGCAGAGTACACGCCGCCTAGGGGCTATATAAGCGGCGCCATTTCGGGGCTCTGGGTCTTCCTCTTTTCATCTGTTAACTGCAATAAACGCTTGCTGCAGAAGGATCCTGGTGTCCGTGTGCATTCTTGCTGGCGAGACGACTACGCGGGCTACAATATGTAGCTAACAAAAGAAAGTAAAATAAAAAATCAAAATAAAAATCCAAACTAGAAACCAATCAATAATAAAACAGAAATCCCACTCCAAAATCCACCCAAAGAAAATGAGCCAGAAAGTAAATTCCAAAGAGCCAAAAAAAAAAAAATAAATAAAGTTAAAAGGCAAAATGCCAAAAGCAAAAGGACAAAAAATAAAGATAAAAGGAAGGAAGGAAATGAAAGATATAGTTAACTAAAGAAAGTAAAACAAAAAGTCAAAATAAAAATCAAAACTGAAAACCAAGCTGGAATAAAACAGAAATCCCACACCAAAGTCTACCCAGAGAAAATGAACCAGAAACTAAATTCCAATGAGCCAAAATAAATAAATAAATAAATAAATAAATAAAGTTAAAAGGCAAAAGCCAAAAGAAAAAGAAAAAAATGCCTCTGTCCTCTCCTCTCCTCCTCTCCTCTCCTCTCTCTCCTCCTCTCGCTCTTCCTCTTTCTCCTTTCTCCTCCTCTCTCCTCCTCTCCCCTCCCCTCCTCTCCTCTCCTCTCCCCTCCTCTCCTCTACCTGTCCTCTCCTCGCCTCTCCTCTCAATAATGCGCAAAAATCTCCCTACCAACTCTCCTCAGTCCGGGTCCACTCTCTCTCTCTCCTCTCTCTCTCTCTCTCCTCTCTATTGGCCTGGACAAATCCAGGGCCCTCCAGGCCCCTTATATCTGCTCAGGGGACTACCTCACAATGGCCCCACCCATCTGAGCTCATAAAGAACATGGACTGGACCAATCACATCTGGCCATGACCAACAGTCACAAAAGGGACCTTGACAGTGTGGGGCTCTGGTGGGCCACGGAGGTTCACATTGAGGCTTGGGGAAATTAGAGCCCAGAGGATGCTTCATGCCCTTTGGGTTCCTCGTTGACATCTGTAGTCCCTTCTGTTCCACAGACCACTTGGTTTCTCCACTGGCCATGTTACCTCCCGCTCATTCTCAGTGATGGCCTCAAGCACGTGCTGCCCCTTCACTGATACTGTCAGGCATGTTCTGCTCATAAAACCCAACCCGGTGTCTGTTAACATCTATAAGAAGTTGATGTGAAGATCCCTTTCTTGGTTTGATTTCAAGATAGTTTTATTTAATCCCTGAACATTTCCCATTCAATGCACTAGTTTAATGGTGTCATTTTGTGTGTCTGTAAAGGGATTCAGCTAAACATGACTGGCCATATTGGCTGTGGCCATACTGAGTGGCCACATGGCCTGCCGGGTGACCCTGGCACGCATCCCTAGTCCTGTAGGACAGAGTCTTCAGGGTTGTCAGTGGAATATGCTGTTCACAGCTGATACATAAACTGCTTTTTAAATCTTTCAACTATTTACTATTATAAACATTGAACAGTACTGTTATGAGATCTAAATAGCATCTTGACAACTGTGACAGAGCAAGAGGTATGTGGGAAAAGCTAAGGGGGGTTTTTGGTACTCCATGCGTGGTAGAAGACTGTGCCTTTTTTAATAGCACCGAGGAGGATGCTCTCTTGCCATCAGCACAGGGCCCACGAGCTCAGTGTCCTCTCACTGGCCATTGGGCTCATGACGGTTGCAGCTGTGCCCTGGGACTTCTATTGTGAAGTGGGTTTCTTCCAGTGTGACCACCAGCAGCAGAGGCTCAGTACACTGTGTAAACCTCATTTCTACCCCTTCCAGTGCCCTGTCCTTGCTCAGGGCAGAGGCTGTAAGTTGCTTTTCTGATGAGGCAGTCTGTGGGAATTGAACTCAGGGTATACGCACCTGCACATGTGTGCACTCGCACAGTATTAACATACCTGTGTACATCATACATATGCACACACGCACAAAAACAATAAGATGGTGATTACAAGGATATACAGTGATATCAGGGAAGAAGAAAGAGCAGTAGCCAGTGCCTGGTGGCATTTTCCATCTCTTGGCATGCTCACCTGTCTTAGGTCACTGTTCTAGACTCAACCCAAAGGTTCTCTTTTGGCCACCTGAGGCAGCTCAACCTGAAAGTGTCAGGGAGTGGACACCCTGAGCAAGCAGCTCCTGCGCAGAGACAGAGGTTGGTGTGTGCAAACGCCTCAGCTCCCTGACTCTCCAGTGGCACCACGTGCATACAAGGGCTGTGCTGGCTCTTAGGTGTCACGAGGAATGGGACTTGCTTCCCCATCACAGTCAGTTACTAGAGAACCTGAACATCGTCTACCCACAGGTGTCTCCCGATGTCACCCCTCAATTTCCGATTCTTGAGGACGGAACTGGGTGTCTGAGGATTCTGACAGTGTCCACAATACTGCCTCACAGTGAGCGCTTCTGCAACATGGCCTGGCCTCTCCCGTACCGTACACGTGTCTCTTCCACGCGGCACTCACAGGCCCCCGTGCAGGCCTGAGCGGGATCAGTCCTGGTGGGCAGATGAGAGCTAACTGAGGAGCCAGGATCCCCAAAGTTACAGACGTCTTCATTGTCACTGCCGGAGCACGAGGCCACATTTCTACAGCTCACAGTTTGAGGCACATCCTCTGTGCCACACTGTCTCCTGGTCATGTGTTTCCCTTGTCTATAGAGAGGAGACGCGGGCGGGGGAGGAGAAAGGATGCTCCTCTTTGCTGGTCCTGAGAGGAGAGTTCCGACTTCGGGGAAGCTTCAGCAGGGAGGTGCTGGACAGCTCCTCAGGGCCAGGAGCGCCAGGGAGGAGGGGAGGGAGCCTGAGTCTGCGGTCCCCTTGAGGCAAATTGTTAAGTACTAACAGAGCACCTCCTGCCTGACAAGCACGGTCAGAGACAAGCTCCTCCAAGACCTCAAAAGAAGCCTACAGATTTACGTATTTGCTCCGCCAGTAAAGATGATGTATGTTTTTTTGTTTTGCAATGGGGCTTGTACATTGAGAGATTATAAAATGTTAGGTTAGTAAAAGGTGACTCACTCTCTTCTGAGGCATAATTTGGAGTCAGTATCTTCCATTGTATGCATGCCTGTGTGACCTCTTTCTTAAAGATGTCTTTAATAATAATATCCACAGAAAAGAGACTACAGCACACAGCCATATGCTGAGCAAGACCAAGGTGTCATTCCTGATGCTGTTGTAAAGTCAATTGTGAGAATTTAGGAAGAAACACCATTAGAGTCACAGTTATGCTTGTTATATTTGTGGGTTTAAATGCCTTGTATGTGTTATACTGAAATTCACTTCTTTGATATGCATGGTAGTGTGTTTTCTTAGATAATTAAAATTTTTTATTATTTATTTTCAAGCAGAAAGACATGGAGAATAGAGAGACACAGAGAGGGAACGAGTGTGCCAGGGCCTCCAGCCACTGCAAGCAAACTCCAGATACATGTGCCACTTGGTGTATACAGCTTTACATGGGTACTGAGAAATCAAACCCAGGCTGGAAGGCTTTGCAAACAAGCACCTTTAACCACAGAGCCATCTTCTCAGCCCCAACAGCATTTCTTTATTTTATTTTACTTATTTGTTTTTTAATTTCAATATGTTCTTTATTAACATTAAAACACCATATTTGCTGTAAAAATACAAGTTAAAGAATAAAGCACAACCTGCTATTTCAACAGTATTTCAATACATAAGAACATAATGAAAAACACAGGCTTACTTGGTGCTAATAACCTAGCATGTCACAATCTTACAGATGAAGCAAAATATGTAACTTGAAGCAGATGTTAAAACGGTTAAGTACAGTTCCTACAGTGTGCTTGTTTGTGGTGCTGCTGATGGCTTTTCTCTACATGGACCTGTGAAAGGGGGCCAGCTTCTTCTGCCATTATGGAACCTCCCCTGAATCCATAAGCTTCAATAAATTCCATTCCTCCCATAACTTGTGCCTTGCTTAGAAGTTCATCCCAGCATTGTGGAGCTGAGTACGAGAAAGGGTGTTCAGCACCTGTGGCTCAAGGAGAAAGCTGTCTGAGCACCAGCAATCATCTCTCCCTGTGGACTGAATGTGATCCATTGCCTCAAACTACTGCCACCATGCCTTCCCATCATGATGGAATATGACCTGGAGTTGTAAGATGAAATGAACCCTTCCACCTTAAAAAAAAAAAAACAAAAAACGCTTAAGGGCTGGAGAGATGACTTAGCAGTTAAGGCACTTGCCTGCAAAGCCAAGGGACTTCGGTTCGACTCCCCAGGACCCATGTAAGTGGATGCACAAGGTAGCACATGCATCTGGATGCAGAAGTATGAGGATTGCTGTGAGTTCGAGGCCAGCCTGAAATTACCTAGTGAATTCCAGGAGAACTTGGGGTAGAGCTAAACCCGACCTCAAAAATCAAAATAATAATAATATTATAATAATTAATGAAGTTAAATCTTTGTATAAATTTCACAGATATAAATTCCAGGATATTCTCCCTAAAAATGAATGCCAATCAACAAAGTCCACAAATTCTAAACCAGGTAATCTCTAAAGTCAAGACCTGTTCTTTTTTCTTATGTTAGTTTTTTGTTTCCTTCTCTTTTTTGTATTTTTTAATTTTTTGGGGGGGGGTAGGGTCTCACTCTAGCCCAGGCTGACCTGGAATTCACTCTGTATTCTCAGGGTGGCCTCGAACCCACAGCAACCCTCCTACCTCTGCCTCCTGAGTGCTGGAATTAAAGGCATGCACCACCACACCTGGCTCTTAATGACAAAGAATGAGAAAGACAGAGGGAAAGAGAATTGGTATTCCAGGGCCTCCAGCCACTGCAATCGAACTCCAGACATGTGCATTATCTTGTGTGCATGTGTGACCTTGCAAACTTGCATCACCTTGTGTGTCTGGCTTATCCGGGATCTGGAGAGTTGGACATGGGTCCTTAGGCTTCGCAGGCAAGCACCTTAACTGCTAATCTATCTGTCTAGCCCTCTCTCTTTTATTTTTGTTTAGAAAGGATCTCATGTAGCCCAGACTCGCTTCAAACTTGCTATGCAACTGAGGCTGACTTGAGCTGATCCTCTGCCTCTACCTCCCAAGCGATAGGATTACAGATGTGTGCCATCACACCAAACCAGAGCCATTCCGTGTTCATGGGGCCTCCTGCAGGACCAGACCTTCACGTGCTATTCAGCAAGTGTCAGAGACCTAGTGAGTCAGGTTCTCTCCTGAGGACTCTACAGGGAGTGTCCCCAGTCCCCAAACCCTGGAAAGGTCAGTCTGCAGAGCTGAGGAAACTGAGGCTCGCCAAAGCTAGGTGGTGTTTGATCAGGATCTCCTGGGGTGGTTGGTCTCCACACCTCCATCTGCTACTGCAGACTAACAGGTTCCTGCGCTGAGCCAGAAGCCAGAATAATCAAGAGAACCTAACTCCATCATGCCTTGGGTCCACACTGGCCTTCCCCAGGCATCCCAAGGATAGAGAAGTATGAGGGGGAATAAAAAGAAGCACTTTTACTTTAATTCCGTCGAATCCAATCATTTTTAGCTTGGAGGCGGGTCGTAACTTGATCCACGCATGCGCACTCCCGGCCGCTGGAGAAGGCCGTTAGGGCCCGGACGATCCCGCCTCCGACGCTGGCCATTGGCTGGCTCAGCCAGCGCGCTCCTGATTGGTGGGCGCAGCCCAGGCCTTTCTGCCGGTTAAAGTTGGCGGGAAAGCGGGTGGGGCGCCGAGTGGCGTCGGCCCAGCGGGGCCTTGTCGGTGCGCGGCCTGGGGCGGCTCCTCCCAGGTAACGCCCGGGCCCGTCCGCGCCTGGAACTTGGCCTCGGCCTCCAGCGAGCCGAGGGGCTGTGCTTTTCCCGTTCGGCCTCCTACCGCTTCCTGTCTCGCCTCGGGTTCGATTCCCAAGTACCCATGTAAAGCCAAGATTCACAAAGTGGCACTCTGCAAGCTGCAGCAAGAGGCCCAGTTGCGCTTATTCTCATTTTATCTTCTTCCTCTCCCAAATAAATTAAATCTTTTTATTTATTTGAGAAAGGCAGATAGACTGGGCGCGCCAGGATCCCCCAGCCACTGCAAAAGAACCCCAGACCCATGTGCCGCCTTGTGCATCTGGCTTATGTGGGTCCTGGGGAATCGAACCTGGGTCCTTAGGCTTTGCAGGTAAGCGCCTTAACTGCTAAGCCATCTCTCTAGCCCCGTAAAAATATTTTTTAAAAAAAGTTGTTCCAAGAGACAGGCGTTGGGCATGTGTCCCAGTGAGCACATCTCACCACACAGGCGTGCGGCCCAGATAGACAAGGTCTGCGAAGCTTGCGTCCCCTCCAGAACCCTTCCTGCTCACAGAATCTCCCATTGCACGGATTTGTGGGATGGGTCAAGGGTCTGGCCTGGCCAGAACTCCTATGTCAACAAAGCTGCCAGAACATTTTATAATCTGGTAGAATCGGGTCCTTTCAGCAGTAGGACCTCATAACCCTTTCTACCCACCATGCTGTTGTCATATGCTATCATCCGGATGTTGAAAACCCTACTGTGAATTGTTACATTTGTCTTAGAGAGATAAATTGTCAATAGTGTTAAAATTAGGGGCCTGGGGCCGGGCGTGGTGGCACACACCTTTAATCCCAGCACTCGGGAGGCAGAGGTAGGAGGATCGCCATGAGTTCCAGGCCACCCTGAGACTACGTAGTGAATTCCAGGTCAGCCTGAGATAGACTGAACCCTACCTCGAAAAACAAAACAAGCCGGGCGTGGTGGCGCACGCCTTTAATCCCAGCACTTGGGAGGCAGAGGTAAGAGGATTGCCATGAGTTCGAGGCCACCCTGAGACGACATAGTGAATTCCAGGTCAGCCTGAACTAGAGTGAGACCCTACCTCGAAAAACCAAAAAAAAAAAAAAAAAAAAAAAAAAAAAAAGAAAAAGAAAAAGAAAAACAAAACAAAACAACAAAAAAAATTAGGGGCCTGGGATGTAACTCTGTGGTAGAACATTATTTGTCTTGGATGTGCAAGGCCCCAAGTTCAAACCCTAGTATCACAAAAGAAAGAAAAGAAAAAGAAAAAAAATTAAGAGTTTCCCATGCATTAATGAATTTTCTTTTTTAAAAAATATTTCCTAGGCTGGAGGCATGGCTTAGCCGTTAAGGCATTTGTCTGCAAAGGCAAAGGACCCAGGTTCGATTCCCCAGGACCCACGTTAGCCAGATGTACAAGGGGGCGCATGCGTCTGGACTTCATTTTCAGTGGCAGGAGGCCCTGGCATGCCTATTCTCTTCTCTCTCTCTCTCACTTTCTCTCTCTCTCCCTCATCCTCTGTCAAATAAATAAAAATTAAAAAAATATTTATTTGTGAGACAGAGAATGGGAGCACCAGGGCCTCTAGCCACTACAGGCAAACGCCAGAGACATGCACCTCCACGTGTGTCTGGCTTACATGGGTTCTGGGGAATCGAACCTGAATCCTTAGGCTTCACAGGCAAGTGCCTTAACTGCTAAGCCATCTCTCCAGTCCTCTTTAAAAAACAAACAAACAAACAAACAAACAAACAAAAACCTATTGATTTTATTTGCTTATAAGCAGAAAGAGAAAGAATGGGTGTACCAGGGCCTCCAGCTACTTACTGCAAATGAACTCCAGATGCATGCACTGCTTTGTGCATCTGGCCTTACATGAGTACTGGGAAGTCGAACCCAGGCTGTCAGGCTTTATAAGCAAACACCTTTAACTACTGGGCCATCTCTCCGGCCTGTTTTTTTTTTTTTTTTTTAACAGTCTCACCATGTACCCTAGGCTATTCTGGATCTCGCTATGTAACTCAGGCTGGACTCAAGCTCATTATGTATCCCAGACTAGCCTCACAATAATTCTACATCACCTTCCAGAATGCTTGAATTACAGAAGTGTACACCATGCTGGCTCTGGTTATTGCTTTTAAATGATGACCCTTCTAGATAACAGTGACTTTCTTTACATTTGAAGTGTTCCCTACCCTCCTTGATGGCTTAAAAAAAAAGATTTCTTAGCCAGGTGTGGTGGCACATGCCTTTAATCCCAACACTTGGGAGGCAGAGGTAGGATTTCCACGAGTTAGAGGCCACCCTGACACTACATAGTGAATTCCAGGTCAGCCTGGGTTAGAATGAGACCTTACCTCAAAAAAAAAAAAGGGGGCTGCAGAGATGGCTTAGTGGTTAAGCACTTGCCTGTGAAGCCTAAGGACCCCGGCTCGAGGCTCAATTCCCCAGGACCCATGTTAGCCAGATGCACAAGGGGCGCATGCATCTAGAGTTCATTTTCAGTGGCTGGAGGCCCCGATATGCCTGTTCTCTGTCTCTCTGCCTCTTTATCTCCCTGTTGCTCTCAAAACAATAAAAAATTTTAAAAAAATCTATTTTTCATATTCAGTGGCAGGAGGCTCTGGTATGCTTATATACTCTCAACCTCTCTTTCTGTCTCAAATAAATAAATAATATTTAAAAATAAAAAAAATCTATTTTTCTATAGGCTACATGTTTGTGTGCATTTATTTCTGGGTATGCGTTGAGTGGGATATTTTATTCTGTTGTACTTCCTAACTGGTTGCTGTCTGTCTGTACATAGAAGGCTCTTTGTTTTAGTGTCTTATTTTTGTACCCAGCCCCTTAGAGAAATCTCACCATCTGCCTCATTTTGAAGTTGTTTTTCTTGGATTTTCCAGATAAGCATAATTATCTCACTTTCTCTTTTTTTTTAAACTTCTACTTTTTATATTTTATTTATTTACTTGAGAGAGAGAGTGCACACACACACACACACACACACACACACACACACCAGGGCCTCATGCCACTGTAAATGAACTCCAGTCACATGTCACATGTGCCACTTTGTGCATCTGACTTTACTTGTGTATTGGAGATTTGAACCCAGGCCATCAGGCTTTGCAAGCAAGTGCCTTTAACTGCTGAGCCATCTCAGTAGTTCATCTCACTTTTTTCTCTGCTTGCAAATAAAAAGAGAATGAATGAGTGTGCCAGGGCCTTTAGCCTCTGCAAATGAACTCAAGACACATGTGCCACCTTGTGTATCTGGCTTACATGAGTACTAGGGAATTGAACTTGGTTCCTTAGGCTTTGTAGGCAAGTGCCTTAACCACTAAGCCATCTCTCCAGCCTCCGCTTTTTATTTTATTTTTTTTTTCGAGGTAGGGTCTCACTCTAGCTCAGGCTGACCTGGAATTCACTATGTAGTCTCAGGATGATCTCAAACTCATGGCAGTCCTCCTACCTCTGCCTCCTGAGTGCTGGGATTAAAGGTGTGCGCCACCATGACCCATGACTGGCTCAGCCCCCTCCCCCCTTTTTAACATTGGTTCTGGGGTTGGAACTCAGGTCCTTAGCACTTCACCAATTGTGCTGTCTCCCAACCTTCCTTCTAATGGTCTGGATGGAATCGCCCACTTCCATGTGCTTTTTGTTTTTTTGAGGTAGGGTCTCGCTGTAGCTTAGGCTGACCTGGAATTCACTCTGTAGTCTCAGGGTGGCCTCAAACTCACAGCCATCCTCCTACCTCTGCCTCCCAAGTGCTGGGATTAAAGGCGTGTGCCACCACGCCTGGCCCATGTGTTTTTCTTTAAATTCTGCATGAGGGCACATCCCCACACACCCACCATCTGCAAAATGTGGGTGTTGTGGAATCTGCTTGGACAAGGGCAGGACTACCCTTCCCCCTGGGATCCCTGTGGGCTGTTTGACAGCATGCAGGAGGCAGCTTGGCCAGGTTTCTACAACTTCCTTTGAAGGCCCTGAAGGAGGCATCTTTGGAAACCAGCAGGTCCAGAGGCTGCAAAGTATAGGGGGAAGCTCAGTGGTAGAGCACTTGCCTAACATATACGCCATCCTAGGTTTGGTCTCCCAGCTCCAAGGGAGAGAGGAGGGGTTAGGGAGATGCGTGCTTATAAAGCTTGCTGGCTTGGGTTCATTTCACAAGCACCAATATAAAGCCAGACACACAAAAAAATATGGCACATATGTCTAGCATCTGTTTTCAGTAGCAAGAGATCCTAGTGTGTGTGTGTGCATGCATACACACACACACATAGACACAAATATATATATATATATATATAAAACTTACTTATTTGAGAGAGAGAAAGAGGCAGATAGAAAGAGAATGGGTCTGGGTCTGCCAGGGCTTCTAGCCACTGCAAACGAATTCCAGACACATGTATCATCTTGTGCATCTGGCTTACTTACATGGGTTCTGGGGACTCAAACCTGGGTTCATTGGTTTTGCTGGCAAGCACCTTAACTGCTAAGCCATTTCTCTAGCCCAAGAAACAAATTTTTGTTTTTGTTTTTCAAGGTAGGGTTTTGCTTTAACACAGGCTGACCTGGAATTTACTAGGTAATCTCAGGGCTGGAGAGACGGCTTAATGGTTAAGGCACTTGCCTGCGAAGCCTAAGGACCTGGGTTCTACTCCCCTGTACCTATATAAACCAGATGTACAAGGTGACACATGTGTCTGGAGTTTGTTTTCAGTGGCTAGATGTCTTGGCCTACCCATTCTCTCTCTCTCATAAATACATAAATAAAATATTTTGAAAGAAATAGAAAAAAATAAAGTCAGACTGGAGAGATGACTCAGCAGTTAAGGCACTTGCCTGCAAACCTAAGGACCCAGGTTCAATTCCCCAGTACCTACATAAAACCAGACGCACAAAAAGGACATGTATCTGGAGTTCCTTTGCAATGGCTAGAGGCCTTGGTGTGCCTATTCATTCTCTCTGCCTCTCTCTCTCTCACACACACTCTCTCAAATTAATTAACTAATTAATTAAAAATCAAAATCATATGTGCAAATAGGTTGGAGTTAAACAAGTATTTAAGTTTGTTTCCCAAAACAGCACTCTCTGCCTTTCTCTCCATATCTCCCCATGACCAGACCAATTGATTTCTCCTTCTGGGTTATTATTTTGGAATTTACTTTATAGTATCTAAAGAAAATATTTATATTTTCAAATATTTAAACCTGAATAGTTCAGTTCTATCTTACTACGTAATGTAAATTTAGCTTTTATTTTCTACCCTTAATCTTACTACAAATTAAGGTCTCAACATTCTTCATAAATGTACATGAAGATTTTATATATGTATACACAAATATATATATTTGTCAGGATTCTTCAGAGGAACAGAAAGTTAAGGTGCAAGCAAGCACCTTAACCACTGAGCAATCTCTCCAGCTCTCTTTAAGCATTTTTTAAGTTCTCTACCCCCTGCGATGCCACCTCTCTTTCTTCTAGAGTGTCTCCAGTGCCTTTCAGAATCTCCAAAATGCTATCTGATCACTAATGTCCTCCTTTCTTTCCATAATCACTTATGCTTTGGGTATTCCCTGTCACCATCTGTGGTGGTTCATCTTGATTGTCACTTTGATTGGATCCATAATCACCTAGGAGTCAAATCTGAGGTCATGTCTGTGAGGGAGTTTCTAGATTAGGTCAATTGAAGTAGGAAGACCAACCCTATCTGTGGACAGCACCATTCCATGGACTGGGGTTCCAGACTGAATGAGAAGGTGAAAGTGAGCTGAGCCCCATTGTTCATCTCTGCTTCCTGACTGCAACTGAATGTGACCAGCTGCCTCATGATTCTGTTGCCATTCTTCTCCTACCATGATGAACTAACTGTAAGATGAAATAAACTTTTCCTCCCCTCACTTGCTGCTTGTCAGGTGCTTTGATTTTAATTGAAATGATACTGCATTTACAAATCACATTTTTGGGGGGAGGGTTGAGGCAGGGTCTCACTCTAGGTCAGGCTGATCTGGAACTCACTCTCTAGTCACAGACTGGCCTCAAACTTTGTGATCTTCCTACCTCTGCCTCCTGAGTGCTGTGATTAAAGGTATGTGCCACCCCATCTGGCAACAAATCACTTTTGTAAGACAATCTTAGTAACATTATATCTTCTAATTCAGGGTTATGATATAACTTTCTCTTATCATTTTTACTTTAGTATTTCTTTTAGTGTTTGGTACTTTTCAGTATAGAGGAACAGCATGATTGTTATAATTTTACTATTAAGTAAATTTATGCTGGTTCTTCATACATGCTAGGTAAGCATTCTACCATTGATCTACATCCTCAGCACTTGTTTATATTTTTGATCTTATTATAAATGACATTTAAATTTTTATTTTCTAATTATTTGCCAGTAAATATAAACATAAATATTTTTTTAAATACCAAGCCTGTTAAATTCATTTATTAGACCTAGTACTTTTTTGATTAAGAAAAAGAAACATTTTTAGGGCTGGAGAGATGGCTTAGCGGTTAAGGTGCTTGCCTCTGAAGCCTAAGGACCCAGGTTCTATTCCCCAGTACCCACCATAAAGCCAGATGTACGAGGTGGCACATACTGGAGTTCATTTGCCATGGCTAGAGGCCCTGGCATGCCCATTCTCTCTATCTGCCTCTCTCTCTTTCTCTGTCAAATACATAAATAACTACATAAATAAATAATATGTATTTTATTTTAACAATTTTATACATGTAATTAATTATTTGGGTCATGTTTATCCCCCATTTCCATCTTTTATCTATCCTCCACTCCCAGTACATCTTTTTCCCAGCTCATCCTCTTTCTACCTTCGTGTCTTGTGCATGCAGGAGAGAGGAAGAGAGAGGGACCTACTGAGTTCAATTAGGTTGTTCCCAAGTTACCGGTAACTTACAAGCGGTTGTCATACTTAAGAACATGACTCCTCCTTCCTCAGCAACCACTCACTGCTAAGAGCTCCTCTGGGAAGAGTAGCGTCCTGTGAGCCCTTCCTCCACCCATGACAGAGTGTCGATGGGCTCAGCCTTGTACAGGAAGCCACAGCTGCTGTGCTGTGAGTCCGTGAGTGGAACCGCACGACACTGCTCCACAGCACTCCTCCCCATCCTCGCGCTCTTCCATTCTCGCTGCCTCCTCTTACCACGTGTCCCCTGAGCTTTGGAGGTGGTGATAATGATGTTTAGGGTTGAGCACACAATAGTCACTTATTCTCAGCACTTACAGCTGCTGAAAGAAAGTTCTATGGTTTGAGGGTAAGCATAAATACTTAGAAAAAAAGTATACATTTAGAAATAGTCAGATGGGGACTGGAGGGATGGCTTAGCGATTAAGGTGCTTGGCCGCAAAGCCAAAGAACCCAGGTTCAATTCCCTAGGACCCACATAAACCAGATGCACAAGGTGGCACATGTGTTTGGAATTCATTTGCAGTGACTGGAGGCCCTGGTGTGCCCATTCTCTCTCTCAAATAAACAAATAGAAGAGCAATTCTTTAAAAAAAGAAAGAAAGAAAGAAAGAAAGAAAGAAAGAAAGAAAGAAAGAAAGAAAGAAAGGAAAGAGAGTCAGACATGGTGGCGCACACGTTTAATCCCAGCACTTGGGAGGGAGAGGTAGGAGGATTGCTTTGAGTTTGAGTTCGAGGCCACCCTGAGACTATATAGTAAATTCCAGGTCAGCCTGAGCTAGAGTGAGACCCTACCTCAAAAAAAAAAAAGAAAAAAAAAGAAAAAGAAAGAAAGAAAGAAATAGTCAAATGGACTCAATTTATATGTTTTTCTTTTTTTGTAGATCAGGCTTCACTATATAGTCCAGGTGAAGTCTTGAACTTGAGGATCTTCCTGCCTCAGCTAACCAAATGCTAGGATTACAGGTATTCATCTCCATACCCAGCTAGTTAATACCAATTGTTTTTTTCAAGGTAGGGTCTCACTCTAGCCCAGGCTGACCTAAAATTCACTATGTAGTCTCAGGGTGGCCTTGAACTCAGGGCGATGCTGCTACCTCTGCCTCCTGAGTGCTGGGATTAATGGCATGCACCACCACACCAGCTGAAATGTATCATTATTTCTGTGCAAGGACATCCTTCCCACAGGCTGCTCCCAGTTGACCAATGAGCATGGGAGAGGTTCCATGGATGCCCTTGATGGCTGACTTTAGCTCAGACTCCCTAGTGAGTCTTCAAGGGAGTTTGGACAGTTTCCACCTAACCTTCCTTTCCTCTTCCATTCCAGGCCAGACTTTGAGTATGACCTGAAGACTGTCACAGCTCTCTCAAATGCCCACTCACCTGACTCCAATTTCTACAGTGATCATTTCCCTGAATAAAATTAGGTTTAATCCATTCTATTTTTAGTTTTTTTAAATTTTTTAAACTTAATTTATTTTTTATTGACAACTTCCATAATTGTAGACAATAACCCATGGTCATCCTCTCTCTCCCCTCCCCTTTCCCCTTTGAAACTCCACTCTCCATCATATCCTCTCCCCCTCACAATCAGTCTCTCTTTTATTTTGATGTCATGATCTTTTCCTCCTATTATGATGGTCTTGTGTAGGTAGTGTCAGGCACTGTGTGGTCATGGGTATCCAGGCCATTTTGTGTCTGGAGGAGCACGTTGTAAGGAGTCCTACCCTTCCTTTGGCTCTTAGATTCTTTCCGCCACCTCTTCCACAATGGACCCTGAGCCTTGGAAGGTGTGATAGAGATACTGCAGTGCTGAGTACTCCTCTGACACTTCTTCTCAGCACCATGGTGACTTCTGAGTCATCCCAACGTCACTGCCATCTGAAAAGAGAAGCTTCTCTAACCAAAAGTGAGGGTAGCATTAATATATGGGTATGAACATTAAGAGAAGTGCTTATGGGGCAGTTTGGTGAGCATAGTATATACATTTAGCCAGACAGCAGCAGATGTTACACACCTAGGGCTCATGACTACTTCTGTTGTAGGTTTTCAGTATCAGGGATGTATTCCCTCCCATGGAGCGGGCCTCCAGTCAAATTAGAGGGCAATTGGTTTCCCCCATAACAGATGTGTCACTATTGCACCTGTTGGCTCATTTGGCTTGGCTGGCCAAATTTAAGGCTTGCAATGTCCACTGTTGAGTATCTCCACTGATGATTTCTCTCCCATTGAACTGCATGCAGAGTAGCTTTTTCCAGCTTTCTGCCATCTCGTCTACATGGAGGAGGTTTTCAGCTTAGCTCCAGCAGGATTTCTCAGTGGCCTTGCAGCTCAAGTATGTGGAGTCTTCAGCAATAGGGTCTCACCATCTATTCCTGGTGGGAAACCAAGGGCCTTGGCAATGGCCTGTAATGTTTTAGGAGCATCAGTGACCTCCCTAGCCAACAACTCACTGGAAGGTATCCCATCCCTGGCACTGAAAATTTTCTAGTAACGATCTAAATCCATTCTATTTCTAAGTTTACTTTATTTGAGAGAGAGAAAGAGTGAGGGAGAGAGAGACAGAGAGGGAGAAAGAGAATGGATGAACACAGAGAATGAGCATGCCTGGGCCTCCAGCTACTGCAAATGAACTCCAGATGCCTGCACCACCTTGTGCATCTGGCTTACGTGGGCTACTGAAGGATCAAACCTGGGTCCTTCGGCTTTGCTGGCAAGGGTCTTAACCACTAAGCAATCTCTCCAGTCCTAATCCACTCTTAGTGTGTAGGCTCTGAGGAGGTACCTGGAGTACCACAAGTAAAATAGGGAGTGGTTTGAGAAGGTAGGCAGTAAGATAAACATCGAGGACTGACTTTCCACTGCCTGGCAGGCAAACAGGATGCTTTCATTCTATGGGTAGGTGGAGCCAGGGAACTGTGCAAACCCGTAGCAGCTCAAATACTGAATATTTCACTTGTGGTGAAATGAGGAAATGAATCAGTGAAGGGTAGTGTTTTGAAAGGTTAAAAACCCAGACATTTTGAAAATTATGTGGAGACACAAGGCTCAAAAGACAGGGGACTGCCTAGCATGGTGCCACCTTTAATCCCAGAGTTTGGAAGGCAGAAGTAGGAGGATCTCTGTGAGTTTGACGAAACCTTGAGAGTACATAGTGAATTCCAGGTCAGCCTGGGCTAGAGTGAGACCCTACCTCATAACAAACAAACAAACAAGTAAACAAACAAGACATGGGGCTGGCAGACGACTGCTAAATTGTATTAATGCTCTGAAGAACTATAATGAAGGAAGGAAGTCCACGACAAAAGCTTCAGTCACAGGAGAAGGACAAGCACATTTGAATGGCAGACTGAAGACCTAAGTTAGGATGGTAGAACTCCCAAGACACTTGAGTGCAGGGCCAAGTCACAAGTCAGAGCACAGGTGGGGATGAGCCACTAACTTGAAATATAGAACGTGGAAGAGAGAAGAAAAGTACCACTGTGCCCTCAAGAGCAATTGCAAAGGGTGTGTGGCTTATCACCTGTCTCTTTGAGTCCTCCCTTAGGAAGAAGACTCACAGGAACAGGAGGAAACTGCTTAGAGGAAACCTTAGAGGAAAAGTGAGTTTGTGAAGTTTGCGTCATAGACTGCTACCGCCATGAGAACGTACCTCTGAGACCTCCAGCTTCAGAGAAGGTCACTGTCCAAGGACATGAGAAAGTACCTCTGAGACCCCCAGCTTCAGGGAAGGTCACTGTCCAAGGACATGAGAAAGTACCTCTGAGACCCCCAGCTTCAGGGAAAGTCACTGTCCAAGGATATGAGAAAGTACCTCTGAGACCCCCAGCTTCAGGGAAGGTCACTGTCCAAGGACATGAGAAAGTACCTCTGAGACCCTCAGCTTCAAGGAAGGTCACTGTTCAAG
This sequence comes from Dipus sagitta, assembly GCA_036346955.1. NCBI lineage: Eukaryota > Metazoa > Chordata > Mammalia > Rodentia > Dipodidae > Dipus > Dipus sagitta. Next base: position 40,902,296 of record CM070785.1, on the reverse strand, counting down.
GACATGAGAGAGTACCTCTGAGACTCCCAGCTTCAGGGAAGACTTTCTTGAGTATCTGATGGCTTTCTCAGCCTTCTTTATCTCCCTTTCCATTTTCTCTCACTAATAAAATCCTTATACATTTAATTCTTTCTTGATGTCTACTTTTCAGAAGACCTAGATTAAAATTCTAACTCCTTTTTCTACTATTCCTGATTGCTGTTAAGCCCACTCTGTGAACTTTTGAAAAATATGTTTAAAAATGATTTATTTATTTATTTAAGATACAGAAGGGGAAGAAAGAGAGAGAATTAGTACACCAGGGCCTTTAGCCACTGCATGGAACTCCAGATGCATGTGCCACCAGGTGCATCTGGCTTACATGGGACCTAGAGAATTCAACCTGGGTCCTTGGCTTTGCAGGCAAGCACCTTAACTGCTAAACCATCTCTCCAGCCCTAAAAAATTTTTTTTTTTTACTTATTTATTTGCAAGCAGAGAGAGATAGAAGAGAGACAGTCAAAGAATGGGCATGCCAGGGCCTCCAACAGTTGCAAACAAACTCCAGATGCATGCACCACTTTGTGTATCTGGCTTTATCTGAGTACTGGGGAGTCGAACGTGGGCTGTTAGCTTTGTAGGCAAGTGCCTTAATTGCTAAGCCATGTCTCCAACTTCCTGTGAACTTTTTCCCCCTCATAAATGATATTTTTCAGACATTGGACACATGTTTGCCTTTTATTTATTTATTTTTTGTTGTTGTTGCTGTTCTTCAAGATAGGGTCTTGCTCTAGTACAGGCTGACCTGGAATTCCTTATGTAGTCTCAGGGTGGCCTCAAACTCACAGCTATCCTCCTACCTCTGCTGGGATTAAAGGTGTGCGCCACCATGCCCGGCTCAAAATCTAAAACTTTTCAAGGGCTGCTGTGATGCCGCAAATGGAAAACGGCACACCTGACCTCATGTGGAGTATAGTCGAAACATAGAAGCACTAAGGACATGTGCTTAGACATGGGACTCACGTATATGTGAATGTTCCAAACATTTAAAAATATGCGATCTACATCACCTCTGGACCCAAGGTGTTTTGGATAAGGAATGCTGATATTCCCTTCCTGGATTATCTTGTCCACTTTCGTTACTTCAGCGACCACTTCTATGCTGGTGAAAGGCAGCTCATAGCCCCCATGTATCGCTTTCTAATTCAGGAACTTGTTATTCATTTCCTGTTGACATCAAATCACTGCGGTGTCTCATACACCTCAAGGTTAGCTTGTCAAGATGGAATTAATCATCTTTTCCACTAACTTGCTAAAAATACAATCTACATAAACTCTGAAAGAAGAGACCCTGCTAGCCAGTCTATTGATTTTTGTCTCCCACTTAGTCAATGAATTCGTTTTCATTTAATCCATTCTCCTTTCTGTTTGGCACTACCACCATCTAACTAAAGTAACATCCTGATTTTAGTCCCCATCACCGTTTCCCACCACGTGTTCCCCACATGTGGCCAGGGCTCTATCTGCATTGCAAGGCTATCTTTTGAGTGGTTTCCCACTATGTAGCAAGTACAAACTCTCCTTGAACTTGGCTTTGTCTTCCTGTCCAGCCTCCTTTCGAAGCCTGTTCTCTGCTTCATTCTCACACGGTGGAACTCGTCCCGAATACCGTGATATTCCGGGATTGCGGCTTTGAGTCGGGGTGCTGCCCCCCTTGATCACAGTACTCGGCACTCTTGTCTCCTGAGTTGTTGTCCCTTATAAGGAGGTGTCCACTTCAGGATGTCACACAATTTCTGATACCAAGTCAGAGGTCCTTCTTTGAACTCCGAGAGGAGAGAGAGAGGGAGAGAGAGAGAGAAGGTGCTTATTGTTTGCATGTGTGTGGTGTGCGCATGTGTGTTTATGTGTGTTCATATATACATGGGTGCCCTCGTACCATGTGTGTGGAAGCCTCAGGTTGACTTTGGGTGTCTTCCTCTCGCCTCTTCAACTTATTTTCTTCAGACAGGCTCTCCCATTGAACCCAGAACTCCTGGATTTATCTAGACCAGCTAGCGGGCGGCGTTCTCTTGGCTCTATCAGTGGGTACTGAGGGTCCAAACAGGCCCTCCATGCCTGCGTGGCAAGCTTTTTTTTGACCACCTTCCTGATCCCCAGTGTGCTTGTTTGTGACTACTTTGGCTACCATGATGCTTATTTTCATTTGTCTCCACATTTTAAAAAATACTACGTTCAATATTCTTTATTTTTTTTTTTCTTAAGAGAAAGTGACAGAGAGACCGAGAGACAGAGAGAGAGAGAATTGGCGGGCCAGGGCCTCAGCCAGTGAGGACACTTGTGCCATCTAGTGGGCATGTGAGACCTTGTGCTTGCCTCACCTTTGTGCGTCTGACTTACGTGGGATCTGGAAAGTCGACCGTGAGTCCTTGGGCTTCGCAGGCAAGCGCCTTAACCACTAAGTCTTCTCTCCAGCTCAGTCCAATATCTTTTAATGTAAATGGAAAATCCTGTGTGGTGGCGCACACCTTTAATCCAAGCACTCTGGAGGCTGAGGTAGAAGGTTTGCTGTGAGTTTGAGGCCAGCCTGAGACTACAGAGTGAGTTCCAGGTCATTCTGGGCTAGAGTGAGATCTTACCTTGAAAAGATTTTTAAAAATAAATTAATTAAAAAACAACAATCTTAAAATAAATCTTAAAAATTAAAAATCTTAAAATAAATGACTGGAATTCAGAGTTGCAAATACTCCTAATGAACACTAGGTGTCAGCATTATCCTTCATTTAAACACATGAGCTGCTTCTGCCTCTAAACTCAGTTTCTTAAATGTCTTGCTCACTCTAGTTAAATCTGCAGTTAAAGGAATATTCTTGTCTTGAAGCTGTATGTTTAAGATACTTTTTTTTTTTTTTGGTTTTTCTTTTTTTTAATTTTATTTATTTATTTATTTGAGAGTGACAGAGAGACAAAGGCAGATAGAGAGAGAGAGAATGGGCGCGCCAGGGCTTCCAGCCACTGCAAAGGAACTCCAGATGCGTGCGCCCCCTTGTGCATCTGGCTAACGTGGGTCCTGGGGAATTGAGCCTCGAACCAGGGTCCTTAGGCTTCACAGGCAAGCGCTTAACCGCTAAGCCATCTCTCCAGCCCTGTTTTTGGTTTGTCGAGGTAGGGTCTCACTCTGGTCCAGGCTGACATGGAATTAACTGTGTAGTCTCAGATGGCCTTGAGCTCATGGCGATCCTCCTTCCTCTGCCTCCCGAGTGTTGGGATTAAAGGCGTGCGCCACCACGCCCAGCTGATACTAACTTTTTAGACCCACCCAGGCTCAACAAGGAATGTGGTTAAGCCCCCAAATACAAACGACTCCCATTGTGGTCATCAATTTAGCACTGTCAGTCCAGCTAGTATTTGCTGATTACCAAAACAAATATACTGAATCTATTTTTTTAAGCTTTTCTTTACATTTCAAATTTATTTATTTATTAGAGACAGAGAGAATGGGCTCACCAGGGTCTCGAGCCACTGCAAATGAACTCAGATGTATGTACCATCTCTTAGGCTTTGCAGGCAAATGCCTTAACCACTAAGCAATCTTTCTAGCCCCAAATGCACTGAATCTTAAAAGCATGTAACAAATTATATTGTTTTGAAAGATCACAGAACTTGAAAAAAATGTCTGAAGATTGATAAATATGATTCAATCATCACAAAAAATGAACTCCAGCCCTTTGTAGTGAATAGCAAATATATTATGTTCTGTTATGACTATCTATAGAACTATCAAAGTGTTAAACAATTTAAAAGAGACATGGTTTTCCCAGTGCACCCAAGATAAAGAAGAGAGACTAAGAGAGATCAAGATAGGGAAGGAAGGGAGGCAATGAAGAACACATTTTTTGGAGAAAGAAGTTGAACGCAATTTTAAACCAAATTGTCTTTCTTTTTAATTAACTGTTTGGTTTACGTGTGTGTTTGGTGTGTGTGTGTGTGTGTGTGTGTGTGTGTGTGTGCATGCCATGACACTCATGTGGAGATCAGAGGGAATGTGCTCCACCTTTCCTTCCACCTTCTTCTTCTTCTTCTTCTTTTTTTTTTTTTTTGTTTGTTTGTTTGTTTTCTGAGGTAGGGTCTCACTCTAGCTCAGGCTGAACTGGAATTCACTATGTAGTTTCAGGGTGGCCTCGAACTCTCCACAATCCTCCTACCTCTGCTGGGATTAAAGGCATGTGCCACCATGCCCGGCTCCTTCCGCCTTCCTTGAGACTGGGTCTCTTGCAGGCTGGCATGCTCTAGAGCCTCATGATTCACCTCTCATTGTCATGGGCACATGGGGACCACAGACACATGCCCCATTTCATGCCTGGCTTTACATAAGTGTTTGAGAATTTAACCCAAGCTGGCTTTGTAAGCAAGTGCCTTTAACTGCTGAGCCATTTTTCCCATCCCTAAGCAATTTACTTTTAAAGATGAACAGAACAATTTAGCAGGGAATATTTCAATAAATGTAAAACAACCGCTGGGCTGCTGAATGCCAAAGTCTGTTCACTAGAAAACACACATTCCTTGTGGGTGATAAGAAAAGCCTTCTTGGCCAGGCATGGGGGCGCACACCTTTCACCCCGGCACTTGAGAAGCAGAGGTAGGAGGATGGCAGTGATTTCGAGGCCAACCCGGGACTGCAGAGTGAGTTCCAGGTTGGCCTAGGCTACAGTGACACCTTACCTCGAAAAAACAAAATAAGTAAAATAAAATAAAAAGGGAAAGAAAAGCCTTCTCTTGTCTTCAGTGTACTTCTTTCTATATGATATTCAGCACACCACGGTTGTTTCTCTACCTTTTATAAAACAGCCTGTTTATGCTTTTAGCAAATAGTAGAAAAATAGTCAAAAACTGAACATCCTCACCTCAGTTCACACTCCCAGTTAACTTAAGGAAAGATGATTTGACAGTGAGGAAAATTATTGATGAAAGCCAACCACAGAGCCTGGCAGTGTTTCCGCTTTTAGTCACGGTACTGTTTATATTTCTTATACCAAGGAGGGTTCTAGTCCACATTGTTTTCCTTCTCAAACCTAACTGTCTCTGGTTCACCAGCTTTTTGTAAATGGCTCCTCTCCCATATCCTCATTTTATCTAAAATGCTGAGGTCATCCTTTATCTTTTTCCCTTTCCTTTTTAAATTGTTGGCAAAATCTATTGGCGCATGTGTGTGTGTGTGTGTGTGTCTCTGAAACATATGTCTAATTTATCAACCACTCCAGCTGCACTGCCAGCTCCTGGTGCATGCCACCTACCACGAGAACCTTCTTACTGCCTCTCTGCCCAAGCCATTATGAACCCTCAACAATGTGGAGAAGAGAAAAAAGAGAGAACAATTCCACTCTAAAACGATTCTACAGAGGATCCTTCAAGAAAGGATCAGACAGAAAGTCATCTGAAATTTGAGCAAATCTAAGAAAGTGAACAACCTGAAAAGAACTGTGGACCACTTTAGGTGATGAATCCCCGGAACATCACAAAACTGCCTCAGTCCTAGGACAAAAGAGAACTGCTGTCTTGATGTGACAGGAGATGATGCCAGCAATGTTCTGTCCTTTGTTGGACTCTAAGTGTTCAGAAGTGCCCAAATGGGGCTATTTGTATGCAAGAAAGAACACCACGTCTTGCAAGTATTTCTGCAGTGGAAATAGTGCTTCTTGTTACACAGTAAAGGCAGCCTTTGCAGAGAATTGAAATTTTCATCAGCAGTCTCTCCTCTGTGCCATTCACCTTGTTGGAAAACATTTCTCTGGCAAGCACTTCTTCCAGTGTGATTTATGGTGATTTGAGTTAGAAACACAGTAACTTCTTCTTCTTCTTCTTATTATTATTATTCTCTCCCCTTAAAGCGTATAAAATTGTCTGAAGACAGTATGAAGTAGGACAATATGTTAAGATTTCCTGGACATTTATTTTTTAACTACACTCAGCAGCTCAATCTGTAACCTGAAATGAAACAATATCCGTACTTTGTTGCTGGGTCTAATGGAGAAATTGAGAATGATATTTTAGAGGATTGGAATGAAGTGTTCCCAGTATCTTCAATTTTCCTGGTCTCTTGGTGTTTTTTTTTTTTTTTTTTCCATCATGTTCTTTGATTCAATATGTCCTTTTATCTTCCATTTAGGACAGAGAGGGAACATTAAGCACACCTATCTGAAAATTATACCTAGGTATATTTATAGAATTATAGCACTTTTATTTTTATTTTATTTTATTTGAGAGAGGGAGAAAGATGCAGGGAGGGAGGGAGGGAGGGAGGGAGGGAGGGAGGGAGGGAGAGAGAGAGAGAGAGAGAGACAGAGACAGAGATTGGGCAAGCCAGGGCATTCAGCTGCTGCAAATGGACTCCAGAAGCATGCACCACCTTATGCATCTGGCTTATGTGGGTCCTGGGGAATTGAACCTGGGTCCTTTGGCTTTGCAGGCAAGCACCTTAACCACTAAGCAATCTCTCCAGTGGCTGGCTACCACTTTTAATACATAGACTCTTTGCTTCCAAATTAGAATTGTTTATTGACTATTTCTGATATTTAAATTAAAATATTTTATATGTTTCTATCTTCATTGCAAAAATATTTTCCCAAGATTTACTAGGAGACTTATGAAGCAACAGTACAGGTAATCTTACTGTATTAAGAGGAGTCATTTGGGCTGGGGAGATGGCTTAGCGGTTAAGTGCTTGCCTGTGAAGCCTAAGGATCCCGGTTCAAGGCTCCATTCCCCAGGACCCACGTTAGCCAGATGCACAAGGGGGTGCACACATCTGGAGTTTGTTTGCAGTGGCTGGAGGCCCTGGTGTGCCCATTCTCTCTCTCTCTCTCTCTCTCTCTGCCTCTTTCTCTCTCTGTCTGTTGCTCTTAAATATATATATATATATATATATATATATATATATATATAAATCAATATATATATATATAATAAAGAGGAGTCATTTCTCCTCTAACTTTGTAATTAATGTTGCTTATTCATTGAACATACTCCATGGCTGAACTGTGCCTTTCTTTCTGTGTTTTGCTGTTTAGCCTGTGTATTCTTTATGTCATCTCCACCAAGCAAGTGCTGTTCCATTGATTGGTAGCTCTAGACCATCAAATCGGCAGTGTCAATTAGCTAATCAAAGCCACTCCACCATTCTGTGACAGCACAGGGACTCAAACCCAGGTCTTTCTCGACTCAAAGTCTGCTTGTTTATTTTCTTTCAACCACCGTATCTATACTTCCTATTCTTCAACATACTATCAAATAGGTCCTCATGAGAATAACATGAAAGCTTCAAGTGCTCAGAAGATTTTGAAGTTTTGGTATTTGCTTCCATTTTCAAGAAACTAGCCTAATGTACAAACAAGTACGGAAAAATTGTCTGAGCCAAGTGGACAATTTTAAGAAGTACTTGCTAGATTGTTTTTTGAACTGTACCCTCAGACTTAGAAAACGCTTCTCAAAATTGATCCTGAGAAATTAGGTACCCTTTTTAATAATAGAAAAGTCCAAACTAATATCTGTGTTCTACATGTAGATTATATCTCTTATTCTACATCCCTGATGGTTGATAGTCTTGTAGGTCATTCACTTCTTGTATATGTGGAGAGGCAGACAGAGGAGTCTTAGAGGGTCCTCTGAGCCTAGACAACCTCAAGTACTATTAGTTTATCTGCTCAGATTAGCCAGAAAGCAAAGAAAGTTTTGGATGATAGATGCACTTTAGGAACAGTGTCTCCGTACACCATTATAGACTAAGTGCAAAAGGACAGATGGTCACAAGCGAAGAAAGTGGGTCATCTGTTGAGGTCCAGGAAACCGCTGTATGGACTGAATATTAGAACAGGTTATGAATGTAGATACAACCTTGGAAAAAGAGGAAAATAAGGATAATTATCAATAGTTAATTTAGTATTAGTTTATTAAGACTTTCCTCTGCTAATTTATAGGAGATGTGCTTTAAGAAATGGCATGAGATGAACATTTCACTGGAGATTGAAAATATTGTTCATTAAAACTCTGGCCAAGGGGCTGGAGAGATGGCTTAGCAGGTAAGGAGCTTGCCTGCTAAGCTTAAGGATCCAGGTTTGATTCTCCAGGTCCCATGTAAGCCAGATGCACAAGGTGGTACATGCATCTGGAATTCATTTGCTGTGGCTAGAGGCTCTGGTGTGCCCATTTTTTTCTCTCTCTCTCTAGTAATTAAATAAAAAAATTTAAAAAGCCCAGGTGTGGTAGAACATGCCTTTAATCCCAGCATTCAGGAGGCAGAAGTAGGAGGATCACTGTGAGTTTGAGGCCACCCTGAGACTACATAGTGAATTCCAGGTCAGCCTGGGCCACAGCAAGACCCTACCTTGAAAAACCTAAAACAACAACAAAAACCTCTGGCCAGGGATGGAGAGATGGCTTAGCAGTTAAGGCATTTGCCTGCAAAGCCAAAGGACCCAGGTTCAACTCCCCATGACCTAAGTAAGCCAGATGCACAAGGTGGTGCATGCATCTGGAGTTCATTTGCAGTAGCTAAAGGCCTTGGGGTGCCCATTCTCTCTGTCTTTCTCTGTTTCTCCTTGCAAATAAATAAATAAAAATATTTAAAACTCTGGCCAGAGCTATAGGTATGCATAATGTGTTTTCTACCCTTATTTTGACTTTTAGAAAAATATTAATTTTAAATATTAAAAATAAATTCAGGCTTGATCACCAAGTACATATTTTCTTCCTACCACCATGTTTTATGAAGAAGAAGCTGTGACATCCAATTATACTAGAAAAAATCATATGTGGGAACAAGGTGCCATGTGATTAAAGGAAATTATTTTTTCCTAATTATAGTAGAACTTAAGTTTAGAATTTTAAACCATACATTCTAGGGGTAATAGCTAAGGAACTGATAATTTTAATCCTTTTAAGGAGAACAAATCCAAAGTAATTTAAAGCAATCTACACAAGAAGGAGAATAAAGCTTTCAAGAAGTTAGAGAATTTTAGAGAGAATAGAGTATAGCTTGGACATTATTATAGCTTTCGAATGAAGATTTTTAGGGTTCCCTTCCTCTCAACTGAGCTCGGTAGTGCTATTAAGGGAAGTAACACCTATTTAAAGGATGTTAAGAAAGTAAAATTTTGTTTTCTTTCACACCATCATCCTAACATTGTAGCATGAGGTTGGGCAGATGACACCTTTTGCAATTATGGTGGCAGATGCTGGTCTGTATAGAGTCCCAAGAGAATTCTAGGCAGTGGGCTTCAAATTCCAGCTTCTCTTTGATATGGAGGGCTGGAGAATCCTCCCTTCCTTCCCAACACCCTGATCATCCTCACCATTCCTCTTCAGAAATTCAGGTTCAGCAAAATGCTATCACAGTTGTTTGTTTCTTTTTTAGTTCCCTACTTCCAATTTCATATTTCCTTAATCATAATTTAGTCTTCTTTGCTCATTTTTGCTTTCTGTTTCCAAGTAATTTTAGCCAAAGTGTAAATGTTTAGTTGTTATAGAAGACAGCTATTGTTTAAAGGGGATTGCCATTTCTCATGCATGTTTTAAAATTTGTGTTCAGTTGGTCTCTTTTTTTTTTTTTTTTTTTAGGTAGGGTCTCACTCTAGTCCAGGCTGACCTTGAATTCACTATGTAGTGTCAGGCTGGCCTCAAACTCACAATGATCCTCCTACCTCTGCCTCCAGAGTACTGGAAATAGAGCTATGTACTACCATGCCTAGCTTTCAGTTAGTCTTTCGTCCCTGCAGTTTCATTTCCTAAATCAGATATATTCTTTAAAAAAATTAAACTCGTATCTGTACTATACATGTGCAGACATTTTCATTGTCATTATTCTTTAAACAATATAGGATAACAACTATTTACATGACATTTACATTAGTTTTACGTGGCATTAAGTAACATAAGAAATCTTGAGATGACTTAAAGTATTTGAAAGGACATGTGTAGGTGCATATATGCTACTTTATTTGTGTATTGATATTATTTTTTTGTGGTACCAGGGGTTGAACCCAAGACCTTGTGAATAGTGAGCACATACTCTATTACTGAGCTGCACCTACAGTACAAATGCCATTTTACATAAGGGACTTGAACATCTGCAATTGTTGGCATCAACTCCTTGCTAATATTGAAGGATGCCTATAATACATATATCTTCATACCCTGTTGAATTTTATATATAACCCAGCTTCATTCCTTGACTGCTTTTAAACCTTATTTGGATAGCATTTAGATAATTGCTAAAAGCTACTTTCCTTTTTAAAAAAAATGATAAGAAATATCACTAGGGCTGGAGAGATGGCTTAGCAGTTAAGACACTTGCCTGCAAAGCCAAAGGACCTCGGTTTGATTCCCCAGTACCCATGTTAAGCCAGATGCACAAGGTCGCACATGTGTTTGGAGTTCGTTTGCAGTGGCTGGAGGCCCTGGTGCACCCATTCTCTTTGTCTCTTTCCCTCTCAAATAGATAAATAAAATAATTTAAAAAAGAGAAACATCACTAAAAAAGAAGAAAGAAAGAAAGAAGGAAGAAACAAAGAAAAAAAAGCCAGGTATGGTGGTGCACATCTTTAATCCCAGCCCTGGGTAGGCAGAGGTAGGAGAATTGCCATGAGTTTGAGACCAACCTGAGACTACATAGTGAATTCCAGGTGAGCCTGGGCTAGAGTGAGACCCTGCCTGGGAAAAACTAAAAACAAAAACAAACAAACAAACAACAACAACAAAAAGAAGCATTGCTGATATCTATTTATTTATTTAGGAGGGAGAGAGATAGAAAGAGAACACAGGTGCACCCGGGCTTCCTGACACTGCAAACAGACCTCAGATGCAAGCACCACTTTGTGGTTTTATGTAGATACTGAGGAATAGAACCTGAGCTGTCAGGCTTTGCAAGCAAGCATTTTTAATTGCTGAGCCATCTCCCTAGCCCTACTTTGCCTTTTTCTGATGCCTTTATACATTGCTTTCTCAATGTACACGGTCTTCTTAAATGGGAAGGTTTATTGAAATTTGATTTTTCACTAATGTTTTATTTGAAAACTGTCACAACATACATGTAAGTAATTTTCATCATACATTGTATCTTCATACAGTGCTCGAGTATTCTGGAGCAGCAGCAACGCATGCCTCTAGAAATTACATTCAGACACAATAATCGCTAAGAGAGGAGTTGCTTTCATGATCTCTTCTTTTCTAGAAATTACAGATTACAAACAATATATGTGCAGACTTTATTTTTTAATTTTATTCTATATATATATATATATATATATATATATATATATATATATATATATATATATATATATATATAAACAGGTTATACTTTTTATCCCCTTGCCCCTGTGCCTCTTTCCCTGGAGGCCCTCCTCAGTGGGGTTATGGTATTCACTGTGGGCTCATGAAGGTCTCACTAAGACCCTGTAGGGTGGTGGTAGGGAACTGTACCTCAGAGTATTCCTACCCTCTCTGTGGTTCTTATAATCTTTCCTCCCCCTCTTCTGCAATGAGCCATGGTAGGCCTGTTGGCAGTCTGATTTAGTATTGAGCTCTCTGTAGCCCCTGGATTTCTGTTTTGATGTTTTTTTTAAAGGTTTTATTTTCATGTATTTATTAGAGACAGCAAGAGGGAGAGAGAAAGAGAGAGAGAATGGGCATGCCAGGGCGTCCAGCCACTGCAAACGAACTTCAGATGCATGTGCCACCTTGTGCATCTGGTTTATGTGGGACCTGGAGAATCGAACCTGAGTCCTTAGATTTCACAGGCAAGCACCTTAACTGCTAAGCCATCTTCCCAGCCCTTTGATGGGTCTTGATGAACCACTGTTTCTGTCACCATCATCCTGGAGCTGGTTGTCAGACTAGCAGTAAGAGCAGTATTCATGTTGCCACTTCCTCTGAGATTTCCCCTGGGCCCTGGCAGATGTGGTAGAGGTGGCACATCTCATGATGGGCAGTTGGCTATCTTTTTGTCCTACTGATGGATCTTGGTTCTCCTTCATTTTCTCTGCCACCTGTAAAAGAAAGCAGATTCTCCAACCAAGAGTGAGAGCTGCTTGGGTTAAAGGAGGTGTGCAATGTTATTTGAGAGCTCATTCTTCTCCAGAGCGGTGGGGGTTTCTCTCTGACATCTGAGTTTCCTGAGCATGGGATTCTGATTTGGTTTCCATTATCAGGTATGAGTCCTCTCCCTTGGAGCAGGCCTCATGTCCAATCAGAGAACAGTTGGTTATCCACAGAGGCTGTGTGCCACTATTGCACGAATGTGTCCTTCATGTCCTGCTGGTTGATTTTGTTGTCTGCAAGGTCCCCTGCTTATTCATCCTGTTGGCGGCCATTGTCCTCCAGAAGCTTCCAGAGGGCTCTCCAGCACTCTGAGGGCTAGCCAGGAGGGAGTTAGTTTCCCTTTTGGTTCCAGCATGGTAGTATGTTCTGTGAGAGCAGCCTGTGGTGTCTTCAGTAACAGGTGCAGACTTTATCATTTAAAAATATATATTTTTTTTCTAGGTAGGGTATCACTCTAGCCCAGGCTGACCTGGAACTCACTATGTAGTCTCAGGGTAGCCTCGAACTCATGGCAATCCTCCTACCTCTGCCTCCCGAGTGCTGGGATTAAAGGCATGCGCCACCACACCCAGCGAAAATATTTTTATTTATGTGAGAGACAGTCAGAGGGAGTATGGGCACACCAGGGGCCCCTGCCACTGCAAACAAACTCCAGACTCATCCACCACTTCATACATCTGGCTTTTTACATGGGTACTGGAAAATCAAACAAGTGCCTTTAACTGCTGAGCCATCTTTCCATCCTCAACCTTATATTATGTTTCATTATTCCCAAGCGGGCATAAGTACCATGAGTGTGCTCCAGAGTTATTTTCTTTTCTCTTAAATTTTATTTTATTTTACTTGTTTATTTGAGAGAAAAAGAGGGAGGGATGGAGGAAGGGAGGGAGAGAGAGAGAAATGGGCATGCCAGGGCCTCTAGCCACTGCATGTCTTAAATGCTAAGCCACCTCTCCAGTCTAGTTATTTTCTTTATCTTTTTTGTGTACATGTGTGTGGTATATGTGCATGGGTGTTTGCATGTGTGTGGGTGCATTTGTGTACTCATGCATTGGAGGCCAGAGGTTGACCCTGGGCATCTTGCCTGATTGCTTTCCACATTATTAAGTGAGCCTGGGTCCTTCACTTTAACCCAGAGCTTGACCATTTGAAAGGTCTAGCTAGCCAACTGGCCCTGGGGTCCCCTGTCTCAGCCTCCTGAACACTTTTTATTTATTTTCAAGTAAATAGAGATAGAGAGAAGACAGAGAGATAGACGGAATGGGTCCACCAGGGCTTCCAACTGCTGCAAATGAACTCCAGATACATGTGCCACTTTGTGCATCTGGCTATATGTGGGTACTGGGGAACTGAACCCAGGTCGTTTGGCTTTGCAAGCAGGCACCTTAATCACTAAGCCATCCCTCCAGCCCTGCTGTAAAGTTTCTTTGAAACCCCTTTGAGCCCAGTTAGTGTCTAACTTAAAGATATTTGTATGATTTATCATTTCCTTCAAAGAATTCACCTGAGAAATTAATAGCAAATTTATCATATAATAATAATGGCTGCTACCTAATCATTACTTATATCCCAGGCTTTGTGCTAAATATCTTTTTTTTTGCATATATGAGCGTGTATGTTCACGTGCATGTAGGTGCATGTGTGTGCAGGTACACATGCACATGTGTGTGGAGGCCAGATGACAACATTGAGCGTCATTTCTCAAGAATGCCGTCCACTTCTTTCTGAGACATGGTCTTTCACTGGCCTGGAATTCACAATTAGGCTAGACTGGCCGGCCACTGAGCTCAGGAACCCTCTTATCTCTGCTTCCCTAACATGGACTACAGACATGTCACCATACCTAGCATTTTAAAAAATATATTTTATTTTTATTTACTTATCTATTTGGGAGAGAGAGAGAGGCAGAGAGGGAGAGGGAAAGAGAATGGGCACACCAGGGCCTCTAGTCACTGCAGATGCATGTGCCACCTTGTGCATCTGGCTTACGTGGGTACTGAGGGAATCGAACCTGGGTCCTTAGGCTTCGCAGGCAAGTGCCTTAACCACTGAGCCATCCCTCCAGCCCATACCTGGCATTTTTACTTGAGTGCTGGGATCAAACTCGGGTCCTCGTGCTCAAAAGGCAAGTGCTTTACCCCAGCTGCGCATTGTGCTAAACATCTACAGACACTTTCTGACCTAGTTCTTAGAGCCTGTGAGCTTTGTACTACTACTGTGTTCACTTAACAGGAGAACTGAAGCTGGGGGAGAATGAAGTTGTTTTTTTTTTTTTTTTTTTTCAAAATTTTGCCTAGTACATGCTGGAATATTGAATTTGAATCTTTCTAATTTCAAAGTTTCATTTTTTTCCCCCTTCTTATCTCATCTCTCCACTGTGCTCTCTGGCCTAAGTAAACTTAAAATGAACCCATACCTTTTCTCATTATGTTGATTCCTAACAGAATTGTTTATCCGGTTTAGACTTATATCCTTGTATCGTGCCAAATTGACACACATTTGTGAACTGGTGTTAGTGACACCTCCAGTCATTTACCTCCTCGACAGATGTGTTGTGACAGTGTAGTGCAGCCTTTTGGTGACCACTGAGTGAATCATCGTGTTCTCTATCTTCTGTGAACGTGATTTGCTGCTTTTTCTTTAACGTTTTCCTCTTGAGATAAGAGAAGGACGCATTTGGATCGATTTTAAGGTTTTTTTTTTTTTCTTTTTCTTTTTCTTCTAATTAACAAGATAGTCTGCGTGGTCTTTGTTTATGGGGCTGGGATTGGAAGCCGAAGCCTTGCACATGGTAAGCAAGTGCTCTATCCCCTGAGCCACAGCCACATTCCCCACACTACAAGGCAGTTCTCAAGACATGGACATTTTTTTCTTTTCTTTTTTGGTTTTTAGAGGTAAGGTCTCACTCTAGCTCAGGCTGACCTGGAACAGGGTGGCCTCAAACTCATGGCGCTCCTCCTACCTCTGCCTCCCGTGTGCTGGGATTAAAGGTGTGCGCCACCATGCCCGGCTGACATTTGACCTTTTAATGACTCATTTGTACAACTCTAGCCATTTTAGCACTCATAGCTGCCAGACTCCCTCCTGTGATATCTCTGCTTCTTCTCAGACGGTAGCCATCAAGGCTACCAACTGTAGTCTAGGTCTGATTGTGTGAGGTGAGGTGGGACCAGGGATGCTGACATTATCTGAGAACAGAAATAAGATACTGTTTGCTGCTGTAATAGTGAGTAAATCTGAAAACTAAACTATTGCTAGTTAAAGATATATTTTTATTTATTTGCAAGGAGAGAAAGAGAGAAAGAGAAGGAATGGGTGCACCAGAGCCTCTTGCCATTGCAAATGGACTTCAGACGTAGGCCTCTCTTTGTGCATCTGGCTTTACCTGGGTACTGGGGAATCAAACCCAGGCTGGCAGGTTTTGCAAGAAAGCACCTGTTAACCACTGAGCCATCTTTTCAGCCCTATTGCTACTTTTTAAACCTGGCTATTAGGACTTCTCACCAAACTTCATATGTTTTGAATATTCACATGGTGGATATTAGTACTATTTTTTATATTTTATATTTTATTTATTTAGAGAGAGAGAGGGGAGAGAGAGAGAGAGAATAAATATGGGCACACCAGGGCCTCCAGCCACTGCAAATGGATTCGAAACACATGCACCACCTTGTGCATTTGGCTTACGTGGGTACTGGGGAACGGACCCTGGGTCCTTTGGGTTTGTAGTTAAGTGCCTTAACCACTAAGCCATCTCTTCAGTCCAAGTGTCTTTATTTTTGAAGTCATCATTCTCTAATGTCACAGAAAGCAAGATCAAAATATCAATCCATTTCTGTTTAAAGTTCATGTTCCCAAGTTGTTTTCATCATCATTTTAACTTGTGTAAAAGGATAAAAATTAAATATCATTATTGTAAATATCTCAGCTGGATTTTGTTGTTGTTAGTTTGTTTGTGATGGGATCTTATTGTATTGCTCAGGCTGGTCTTAAGCTCCTAGGCTTAAGCAGTTTTCCTACTGCAGCTCCCTGAACCAAGTAGCTGGAAGTAGACACACACTGTAATGGATTCAGCTTGCTATGATTTGTAATGTATTATAACGTAGATAATCATGACCCAGCTTCTTTGTTTGGTCTTACCATTTTACTCCCCAAGAACATTCACTGTCTTTCTGTTCCTAGAATGTTCTGATCTTGTTCTCTCTTCCTCTGACTACTTTAGATCTCAGCTTAGTTTATCATCTCCTCAGGAAATTTGTCACTGACTTTGCAATATGAAGTAGACTTCCCTGGTAGATGCTTTTTCAAAGCTATGGGTAGTTTTATTTGATGACACATCAGTAATTACAGCTATCTTACTTTCTGAATCCATTCATCACATTGACATTTGATAAGTATATTATTTTAAATAATTTATTTATTTATTTATTGTTTTTTTTTCAAGGTAGAGTCTCACTCTAGCTCAAGATGACCTGGAATTCACTCTGTAGTCCCAGGGTGGCCTTGAACTCATGGCGATCCTCCTACCTCTGCCTCCTGAGTGCTGGGATTAACGGCGTGCGCCACCCGGCCATTTTAAATATTTTATTTTTATTTATTTGAGAGAGAGAGAAAGGCAGACAGAGAGGGAGAGAGAGAGAGTGAGAGTGAGCGAGCCAGGGCCTCTAGCTGCTGCAAATGAACTCCATATACATGTGTCACCTTGTGCATCTGGCTTATGTGGGTACTGGGCAATTGAACCTGGGTTCTTTGGCTTTGTAGGCAAGCGCCTTACCGTTAAGCCATCTCTCCAGCCCTGATAAGTATATTATTTTTTAAAAAATATTTTTATCTGGGTGTGGTGGTTCATGCCTTTAATCCCAGCACGTAGGAGGATTGCCAAGAGTTCAAGGCACCCTGAGACTACATAGTGCATTCCAGGTCAGCCTGAACTAGAGTGAGACACTACCTTGAAAAACAAAGCAAAACAAAATATTTACTTGACAGGAGAGAGAGATAAAGGGAGAGAGAGACAGAGAACAGACAGAGAGAAAAAGTGATGGTGGGCACACAAGGGCTTCCAGCCACGCAAACGGGCTCCAGGTGTCTGCTCCACTTTGTGCATGTGGCGTCATGTGGGTACTGGGGAGTTGAATCTGGGCCGTCAGCCACCAGTGACTATCAGCACTTGACACAGCCAAGCACACAATTAACACTTTGATTTTATTTATTAATAAATTATAGTCATGAGTTTAATAGCTCTAACACCAATACCCTGCCAAATAGGCAATGGAAAATGGAGCCAATTTATGATCTACTAACATAACTGTAGACTAAAGTTAATCTTTTTTTTTTTTTTTTAATGAGAGACAGAAAATTGGTACCCTTGGGCCTCCAGCCACTGCAATTGAGCTCCAGATGTATGCACCACCCTGTGTGTATGTGCAACATTGCACCTATGCATCACCTTATGTGTCTGGCTTATGTGGGATCTGGAAGTTGAACATGAGTCCTTCGCAGGCAAGTGCCTTAACTGCTAAGCCATCTCTCCAGCCCTAAAGTTAATTTTTATTTATTCATTTATTTATATATATATATATTTTTTGAGGCAAGCCCAACAGACTGGCCTTCCTTTTTAAGTGAGAGAAACATATATAGACAGAAAGAGAGAGAGAGAATTGGAGCACCAGGGCCTCCAGCCACTGCGATCGAACTCCAGACATGTGCGCCCCCTTGTGCACATGTGAAGCATTGTGTGCTGTGTCACTGTGCATCTGGCTTACATGGGACCTAGAGAGTCAAATATGAGTCCCCAGGCTTCACAGGCAAGCGCCTTAACCACTAAGCCATCTCTCCAGCCCTAATAGTTTTTAAAAAGCAGTAGCCTAGTGAGTGAAAGTGTGCTTATTTTGTTTTGTTCTTTTATTTTATTTACTTATTTGCAGAGACAAAAAGATAGAGAATGGGCGTGCTAGGGCCTCAGCTGCTGCAAATAGTCTCCAGATGCATGTGCCACTTTATGTGTCTGGCTTTACCTGAGTACTAGGGTATCAAACCAGGATCAGCAGGGTTCGCAAACCAGCCTCTTTAACCACTGAGCCATCTCCCCTTTTTTTTTTTTTTCCTGAGGTAGAGTCTCACTCTAGCCCAGGATGGCCTGGAATTCGCTCTAGTCTCAGAGTGGCCTCAGACTCACAGTGATCCTCCTACCTCTGCCTCTCAAGTGCTGAAATTAAAGGCTGTGCACCACCACACCCAGCCTCCTGATTTGTTTCTTGAGACAGGGTTTCACTGTGTAGTCCAAGCCAGCTTTGAACTCACAGTCATCAGACCTGAGCCTCCAGAGTGGAAGAAGTGCAGGTGTGCCCCACTATGCCTGACTGAGAGTGTTTGCTTATATACGTTCTCCCTTATAGCAATCAAGAATCATTATTATTATATTATTATTATTATTTTGGTTTTTTGAGGTAGGGTTTTTCTCTAGCCCAGGCTGACCTGGAATTCACTATGTAGTCTCAGGGGGACCTCGAACTCATGGCGATCCTCCTGCCTCTGCCTCCTGAGTGCTGGGATTAAAGGCGTGCGTCACCACGCCTGACTTTTAAGAACTATTTTTTTGAGGGCTGGCGAGATGGCTTAGTGTGTTCTAGGCAAATGAGCTAAAAAATGGTGGATGGTGTTTCTGAGGGGGACATTTGAGATTATGTTCTGACCACACACACCTGTCCATGCACCTGCACATACATGAACATGTACACACACACCCCCAAGAAATTAATAAGTGACTTTGAATTCCGAATGGAGAGCCTACTTTCTCTTGGCCTCAAGCCTGTGCTTCCTTCAGTGCTCCACACTGGTCGCATTTTCCCCAGGAAGACTTCTACAGCTACCGAAACTCCCAGCGCTGTTTCCTCCCTCGCTGACTTTCTGTTGCAGTGAAAGCCCAACCCCTTCCATTGTTCACGGTTGTTTGCAATATTAGTCTGATCTCACAATATTAGATTGTTAGTTCCTTAAGGACAGCAGCCATACCTTTAAACATATTCTGTAACTCCACGGTGTCTAATCCACCTGAGAACGTGGTGCCTGCACAATCTGCACTCGTCGATTGGTTGCCACAAAATTAATTAGGGCTGGGGAGATGGCTCAGCCATTAAAGGCACTTGATTGCAAAGCTTGATAGCCTGGGCTTGATTCCTCAGTACTCACGTAAAAGCCAGATGAACAAAGTGGTACATGTGTCTGGAGTTTGATTGCAGGGGCAGGAGACCCTGGCTGTACCCATTCTATCTGTCTCTCTTCTCCATCTTTCCCTGATTGTAAATAAATTATACATATAATTTATTTATATATAAATATATAATAATATAACATATATATATATATATTTGAGGTAGTGTCTCACTCTAGCCCAGGCTGACCTGAATTCACTCTGTACTCTCAGGGTAGCCTCGAACTCACAATGATCCTCTTATTTCTGCCTTCCAAGTGCTGAGATTAAAGGTATGTGTCACTGTGCCTGGCAAACTAAAAATATTTTTAAAGCTGGGCATGGTAGCGCACGCCTTTAATCCCAGCACTGGGGAAGTAGAGGTAGGAGGATCACTGTGAGTTCGAGCCTGGAACTCACTATGTAGTCTCAGGGTGGCCTTAAACTCACGGCAATCCACCTACCTCTGCCTCCCGAGTGCTGGGATTAAAGGCATGTGCCATCATGCCCGGCTTTTTTAGATATTTTTATTTATTTATTTGAGGCAGAGAGAACCAGGCACACACAGAGAGAATATGGGCATGCCAGGGCCTCTTGTCACTGCAAATGAACTTCAGATGCACATGCCATTTGTGTATCTGGCTTTAGGTGGGGCACTGGAGAATTGAACCCAGGCATCAGGCTTTGCAAACAAGCACCTTTAACAGCTGAGTCATCTCTTCAGCCAGGTCCTGGGCTTTTGAGTCCAGTTCCTACTCTCACCAAAATCTGCCCTGGATCATTAGCAACAAGGAGGGATAGGTAGTTTTCCCACTTCTGTAGGGTCTTGGCTTGAAGCAAGCTCAAACAGTAATGAGAACCGCCGTACTCTGGGATCACCTTCTGCTGGAGGAAGACAGCTTCTTCACTGAGGGTCAGAAAAGCAGCTGTCTCGTGCTTTGGAAGGAGGTGCCTAATAAGTCAGAGGCCAGCCGAGCAGAAACAACACCAGGGTTCTTCTATTTTATTGCTGAGGCGCATTTCATCTCCAGGCAGATTTGACCCATGACGGGTACTTGTCCTGCTTATTTGATGAGCATGTCACCGCTTCCCTGGAATGTTGGTAGGGTCAAGCAGTGTCCCTCGAGCAAGGGCAGCCTAGCAGATTTCTGCAGACACCCAGAAAAACTGTCAAGAGGGATTGTTAGCTATAGGAGCTGACACAGAGGGGGAGCTCTGCTCTAGAGGTAAAAGGAGGGCAGACATCCAGGCTCCTTGTCTAATCCTTCCCTTAGAACTCACCTCTTTCCATTCAGTTGGTCATTTCAGAGCCATTCAAAAGTATTTCTTGAGAATCTATTATGTGTCTAAGCTAACTTAAGGCTAGTTCTAGCCTTCTAGGAGTTTGCAATCTGCTTAGGGAGATAAGACACACACACACACACACACACACACACACACACACACACACACACACAGGAACAGTAACAATAGAAGACAGAATTTGATTACATATTGATCAGAAAAGGGCTAGAAACCTGCAGCGGGGGTTGGGAGAGAAGACTTCTTTGTAAAGTAGTGAGAACTCTACTTAGCATCAAAAGGGCTATTGTTGGTGATGTTTTCACTAACCTTTCATTGAAAGGTCATGAACAGGTAACATATCATCATCACCCCCCAGTAGTTTAGTTTGCATGAGATGCTGCTATTTGACTTACATAACCCCATTTGAGAGTCAAGGAAGACTAGAGTGGGAAGTGTTCCCACCAAAACTCTAGCTGAAGGAACGAAGGAAAGTCTAGACCACTTTTGTCTGTGATCACTGGTCACTCAATGCAAAATTTCAACAAGGAAATGTCAGATTAGTTGCTTCTTAACTAAAAATACACTGTGGTTTACTGACCTATGAGTTTCTCTAAGTAAATAAAGGACATTTCATTAAGCATATGGCTTTCTCTATCCTTTCTTTCTGTAAAAATGAAGGCATTGATCTAAAGCAGTGTTTTGATCACTGTTTAGAGACTGCAAGATGTTAATAGACATTATGTAAAAAACAAAAAACAAAAAACAAAAAAAAAAACACCTCCATGGTCATGTATGTTTCAGAAACCTCAGATTAACCAGTTATACTGAGTTCTTATCACAGAATTTCTTATATCTTAAATAATTTTTTTTTTTAAGGTAAGGCCTTGTTCTAGTCCAGGCTGACCTGGAATTCACTATGTAGTTTCAGGGTGGTCGTGAACTCAAGGCGATCCTCCTACCTCTGCCTCCCAGGTCTTCTTACAGCTTTTAATATGATTATTTGAATTGTGAATTTTCTTGATGAGGGTAAAGCATGCATCATTTCCCAAATATTTGACTATAGGATAACTTTTTTCATGAAGCACCATGTAGTGTTATGTTCTGAAAACTTAACTAGGATAGTAAGAATAGCTTTTTCTCACTTTAAAGTGGCGTGGTTCTACATTTGTGTATGTACAGATTTATATGACACTTATTTTTCTAGTGCAAATTTTACTTAGATTTTTCATACATCCCAAACTTAGGAAGTATATTCTTGTTCTGTCCTTTAATTTTTTTTTTGGTTTTTCAAGGTAGGGTCTCACTCTAGCCCAGGCTGACCTGGAATTCACTCTGTATTCTCAGGGTGGCCTCGAACTCACGGCGATCCTCCTACCTCTGCCTCCCGAGTGCTGGGATTAAAGGTGTGTGCCACCACACCCGGCTAAAATTTTTTAATGTTATTTATTTACTTGAGAGACAGAAAGAGGTAGATGTGCGTGTGTGTGTGTGTGTGTGTGTGTGTGTGTGAGAGAGAGAGAGAGAGAGAGAGAGAAAGGGGGGGGGGAACGGGTGTGCCATGGCTCCTAGCCACAAAGATTCCAGACACATGGGCCACCTTGTGCATCTGGCTTTATGTAGGTACTGAGGAATCAAACCTGGGTCCTTTGGCTTTAAGGGCAAGCATCCTAACCACTAAGCCATCTCTCTAGCCCTCTTTTTGAAATTTTAAAATATTTTATTTTATTTGTTTATTTGAGCATAGAGAGAGACAGACAAAGAGGCAAAGAGAGACAAAGAGGCAGAGAGAGAATGGGCATGCCAGGGACTCTAGATGCCACAAACGAACTCTAGATGCATGCACCATTTTCTACATCTGTCTTTACATGGGTACTGGGGAATCTAACTCTGATCATTAGATTTTAACCACTGAGCCATCTCTCCAGCCCCACCCCCATCTTTAAGAAAAAGTTCTCAATGGGGCTGGAGAGATGGCTTAGTGGTTAAGGCATTTGCCTGCAAAGTGAAAGGACCTCGGTTCGATTCCACAGGACTCACGTAAGCCAGATGCACAAGGTAGCACGTGTATCTGGAGTTCGTTTGCAGTGGCTGGAAGCCCTGGTGCACCCATTGTCTCTCCCTCCCCTCTCTCTCTCTCTCTCTCTCCCTCTTTCCCTCTCTCAGATAAATAAATAAAAATAAAATATATCTTAAGAAATTCTCAAGTAATCTCAACCAAATTGCATTTATTTCCTTAAGCACCACTTTTAAAATTTGCCCACGTATGGGTTTTGTTTGATATGCAATAGAAAACTGCCTGATTGAAAAAAAAATATTCCTAAGGAAAGTTACCTTTCCTTACTTATGATTTTACCACTTGACAACAGGTGGAGGGAAAAAAAATTAACATCCTGCCCCCACCCAAGAAAAAGCCAAGTCACATTTATTTGTTTGTTTTCTCAAGAATCTGCAAACACTCATTTTTACATTAGAAAAAAAAAAAAACAAAAACAACTTACTCTGCACTGAAATCTCATCCTCCTGGGCTTTGGAAGACCCCTGCTGATTGGCCCTATTCGTGACCTTAGCTCCAAAGCCCAATTCCACCCTGGCAGGCTGGTGTAGAGAATTTATTTATGTTAACAGTAGGGAACCAGAATTCCAGGAATATTCTTTTAAAAAGCCTCAGAGATCATTACCAAAGCATCAATTCCACATGACGGACGGGGAGACCTCCACTTCCACATAAAGTGGGTAAGGGCAGATGGCTGTCACGAGGCCCCATGGGTAGAGAGCAGCTCTGAGCAATATGGGGCATAAGCAGAGTTCCACTAGAAATGATCTTTTCGAGAAGAAAGGAAGGAAGGGTGGGAGGGAGGGAGGAAGGGGAAATGGAAGAGAAAGAAGAAAGACATGTATTTATTTTTCTGACATAGCTTTTTTTTTTTTTTTGTGGTAGGGTCTCACTGTAACCCAGGCTGACCTGGAATTCACTATGTAATCTCAGGGTGGCCTCGAGCTCATGGTGATCCTCCTGCCTCTGCCTCTGGAGTGCTGGGATTAAATGGGATTAAAGGCGTGAGCCACCACAGCCGGCTCTAACATAGCATTTTGACACATATCCCAGCCTGGCCTTGAACTTGAGATCATCTGCCTCAACCTCTCTATTTTAGTAGCAGTGACCTTTCAGTACAGAGAGGAGAAAATCCTATAAGCACCTCAGGAAATGCTCATCAAAGTAGACAGGGGGTCTTGGTGCCAAGTCTCCATTTCATCTGTCTTCTATTGCCCATTGATTCCTATGATCTCACATATATCTGGCTACTTTTCCTGTAGAATTTTGGAAAGCGCAATTACTGTACAGTTTTACTTTTAACTTTTTTTTCATTAGAATTTGATAACATGATCATTTAACAATTGTAACATATTAAAAAGTGCAAAAGAGAAAAATATAAAAATTACCCATGCTGCCCACAACAGGTACTTTTAAGAACTTAATAAAGGTTACGTGAATATTCTTTGGAAGGGTACAGAATCACTTTTATGTATTTATAATTACTTTGCATATGATACATATTCTATAGTAGGATTTTCCCTATAGTTTTATTATAAAAATTGCTAAGCATGCAGAAGAGTTGAACATGTTTGTGGACAATCATGTTTTGCTTATGCTAGATAGGTACTATAAATGCCCTGTTAAGTATCTATCTATCATCTTATTTTTTAAAAAAATTATTTATTTATTTATTTGAGAATTTTTTTTATTTATTGAGAGAAAAGAGGGACAGGGGAGAGAGAAAGAGAGAATGGGCATGCCAGGGCCTCCAGCCACTGCAAATGAACTCCAGATGCATGTGCCCCCTTGTGCATCTGGCTTACGTGGGTCCTGGAGAATTGAACTGGGATCCTTTGGCTTTGCAAGCAAATGACTTAAATGCTAAGCCACCTCTCCAGACCCCTATCATCTTATTTTTTAAAGGACTTTCAAGGTGGGCATGTGGTTACTATTTTCAATTGCTTTAAAATATTTCCTAAGTTATAAATTATGATTGGTTCTTTCATTTTCTCTTCCTCCCTCTCTGTCTGTGTCTTTCTGTGGTGCTCTCTCTCTCTCTCTCTCTCTCTTTTATTTTTGCAATGCTTCAGATTGAACTACCACTGAACTAAATAAGCCCTCCTCAGCTCAGCTCTTTTTGTGTGTGTGTGTTTTCAAGATAGGGTCTTGCTGTAGCCCAGGCTGACCTGGAATTCACTATGAAGTTTCAGGATGGCCTCAAACTCATGGCGATCCTCCTACCTCTGCCTCTCAGTGCTGGGATCAAAGACATGCGCTTCCATGCCTGGCTTCTTATGGTTTTTCCTTATAATTATTTTCTTATGATTGACTAATTCCTTGATTCCCATTTGTTACTATTTAAATAAGACCTCAAATGAAGAGCCCACTAAAATTCAATAGTAATTTTTCCCCATAGTAGAAAACTAGTACTTAAAAGATATGTATGCAGGGCTCAAAAGATGGCTAAGCAGTTAAGGCACTTGCCTGAGAAGCCTAAGAACCCAGGTTCAGTTCTCCGGGTCCCACATAAGCCAGATGCACAAGGTGGCACATGCATCTGAAGTTAGTTTGCAGTGGCAAGAGGCCATGGTGTGTGCATTCTCTCTCTCTCTCTCTGTCTCTCTCACTCTTTCTCTCACCCTCTCTCTCTGTCTCAAAAATAAATTTTAAAAAAGGTATGTACACAAAAACTATGAACATGACAAGAAAAGATAGCTGTCTGCCTATCATGAGACGAGCCGCCTCTTGCGCATGAGCAGGGTCCAGGCGAAACCGCAGAGGAAATGGACAGTTAAGCATGAGTGCTGTTCTCAGGGTGAGCCTGACAACCTCCCTGTGTCAGGGAGATCGCGATGGATACCGAGGACACTCAACACGCAACAGAGAGGAAATCCTGAAGTTACTGAGAGCTCAACGCTAGAGTAGACATTATGACGCACCCATCAAGGCTCAGGGAACATTGTGAAAGAGGGGGAGGAAAGACTGTAAGAGCCACAGGGTGAGGAGGAGTATCCAGAGGCATTGCCCAGCACCACCCCCACAATGGCTGGCTGCTGCTCTCACAACCCATAAACCATAACCCCATGGTGAATACCAGTAACCCCACAGAGGAGGGCCCTCAGTGGAATGGGAGTGGGGAGGAGGCGAATGGGACCAACACATGATTGTCCATACAACAAAGTTTCTAATTAATTAAAATTAAAATTAAAATGATACGTATGGACAGGTAGACATTGGCTATCATCGCCATCATGTGGAAAGGTTTGAATACTAGAGAAGTTACAGCAAAATATGCTATACCTAGCTGCATTGTTGGAATTAAAAAAAATAAGACACTTATTATGCAACTTTCCCTAGATAAAATACTAAACTTCTGAGGTTTTGTTTTACCATCCTGTACCTAATAGATAGATGTCTCTAAAATAGTGGCTTAAGGTGGAAAAAAAGAAAAAAAACCGTGATGATTTAAAGTAAGAAATGGGCCGGGCGTGGTGGTGCACGCCTTTAATCCCAGCACTCGGGAGGCAGAGGTAGGAGGATCGCCGTGAGTTCGAGGCCACCCTGAGACTCCATAATGAATTCCAGGTCAGCCTGGGCTAGAGTAAGACCCTACCTCGAAAAACCAAAAAAAAAAAAAAAAAAAAAAAAAAAAGTAAGAAATGGATGTGTAATAAGCCTGCTTTTTTTTATTTTATTTTTTGAGGTAGGGTCTCGCTCTAGCCCAGGCTGACCTGGAGTTCACTATGTAGTCTCAGGGTGGCCTCAAACTCATATCGATTCTCTTACCTCTGCCTCCCGAGTGCTGGGATTAACGGCGTGCGCCACCACGCCCAGCCTATAGACCTACTTTGTAGGTGGCTTAATCCTGTAGAATTAGGTGTGGTATGTAAAAGTAGGTGACAAAAAGTTAGAAGAACGTAGATTTGACTCAGTTTGGTGCAGATCTTTTGCTCGTGTGAAGCACAAGTTCTGTGCTAGATGCCTTGCGCTATATGGCAGAATGAGACCATGATCATCACTACATGTTTGAATTTGTAATTCAAAAGGTAAAGCTGAAGGCTGAGGTAGGAGGAACACAGTGAATTCTAGGTCAGCCTGGATCCTACCTTGAAAAACTGAAAAAAAAAAAAAAAAAAAAAAAAGATAAAGCTTGGCTGGGAAAATGATGCAAGCATGAACTTGGATTCCCAGGACTCATTTAAAATATACAGCGAGGAGGATTCAATGGTTAAAGGAGCTTGTTTGCAAAGCCTAACAGCTAGGGTCCAATTCCCCAGGACCCACGAAAAGCCAGATGCACCAAGTGGCGCATCAGTCTGGAGTTCATTTACAGAGGCAAGAGGACCTGGCATGCCCATTCTCCCTCTCTCTATCAAAAATAAATATTTTTTAAACTAAAAAGAAATAAAACACATGGTGGCATGCACCTGTATCCCAAGGCTGGTGAGGAGGAGGCAAGTGGATCCCTAGGGTTTACTGACTAGCTTGAATGGCCAAAATAGTGACCTCTAGGTTCAGTGAAAAACCTTGTCTCAAAAAATAAGGTGGTGCCAGACATGGTGGCACACGTCTTTAATCCTAGCATTTGGGAGGCAGAGGTAGGAGGATCTCAGAGAGTTCGAGGCCACTCTGAGACTACATAGTGAATTCCAGGTCAGCCTGAGCTAGAGTGAGACCGTATGTCAAAAAACCAATAACAACAACAACAACAACAACAATAATAATAATAATAGGGGAGGGAGGGAATTACCATGGGATATTGTTTACAATCATGTAAGTTGTTAATTATAAAAAAATAATAATAATAATAATGTGAAGTGTGACCTTTGGCCTCCACACACACACACACACCAACACACATGCATATACAAATGCTCACACTCACAGGTGTGCCCATGCACATGCAAAAAAAACACACATGTACACACATATCACATACCATGCCAAAAAGAAAGGTAAATCCATGATCTATAGCCAAGAGCTACCCATGAAGCTGGCTGGGGTTGTAGCTCAGTGGTGGAGTGCTTGCCTAGCATGGACAAGGTCTTCAGTTTGATCCCCAGCACCACAAAACAAAGCAGAATTCATCCATCCCCCCCCCCCGGGCCAGCCAGTGACTATCTATATTGTCCCTGCTTTATTTCAAATACTATTCTAGGTGCTGAACTTATAATAGAAACAAAACAGACAGAAAATCTTTGCTCACATAGCACACGTTCTAATGGAGGGGACAGATATATACAGGACCCACATAAGCCAGATCAAGGTGGCACATGCATATGGAGTAAGTCTGCAGTGGTTGGCAGCCCTGGTATGCCCATTCTCTCTCTTTCTTTCTCAACTAACTAAATAAAATATTTTTTAAAAAGAAAGAAAGAAGACGGCGGAGAAGGGGAGGCCAAGACAGGAGAATCTGTCAGAAGCTCATGAGCCAGCTGGCCTGGTGAAGAGAGTGGAGAACAACCAGAGACCTTGCCTCAAATGAGGTAGAAGGTGAGGACTGACATGTGAAAGTTGTCCTCTGACCTCCATATGCATGCCGTGGCATGCACACACCCATTCTCATACACATGAACACACACACACACACACCCCTCCCTCAAACATAAATTCTTCTTTTACTCTCATTATTTATTTCAACATTTTAGTGCTTTGTGTTGGAATTAGAAAATCAGGGGCTTGAGCTCTGTGCAATCTATTATTACTGGGACACTAAGAACACCATTCAAGTTTTCTAAGACATAGAGCCTCATCTGTAGCTGTGGTGGTTTGAATGAAATGTTCCCCATAGACCCATGTGTTCTGAATATTTAGTTCTTCAAGTATTGTCATGAATTGCCCCAGCCGGTGGCAGTTTGGGAAAGTTGTGGGGCCTTTGGGAGGTGGAGCCTTGCCGGAGGAGGTGGGCCAATGAGGACTGGCTTTGGTGTTTTATAGTCTAGTACTTGAATTCCTTCGTTCATGCTAATGTGGAGGTGAATTAGGCTTCCTGCTCAGGCCTGTCTTGCTTGTTCCATCCACCACAATGAAACTTCCCCTTGAAACTGTAAGCTGAAATAAACCCTTTCCTCCACTGAGCTGCTTCTGCTCAGATGTTCGGTCCCAGCAACGAGAAGGTAACAACCACATTAACCACAGTTGTTCCTTCTGGGTTAATTTATATGTATAATGCTCAACTAAATGCTGTAATGTAGTGAGAGTTCAAGAAATGTTCACTCTTCTTTGTGTATCTGTTTATGTATGGGCAGGTGCATGTGAGTACATACGCACATGTATGTGTGCACATGTGGAGGTCAGAAGAGAACGTTGGATGTCTGTCCTCAATTACTCATCCATGTATTTCTTGATACGGAGTTTCTCAGCACATCACTGTGAGGTTTTTAATATTTACTTTTATTTATTTATTAGAGACCCACGGAGGAAGAGAGAGCGAAAGTGGGCACACCAGTGAGCCCCAGAGGAATCCACCACCATGTGCAGCTATTTTTCTGTTTCATTTCACTTATTTATTTTTGTGAGGCAAGGTCTCACTCTAGCCCAGACAGACCTAGAGCTTTCTCTGTAACCCCAGGCTGGCCTCATACTCATGGAGATCCTCTTACCTTTGCCTCTTAAGTGCTGGGATTAAAGGCATGCATCACCATGCCTAGCTCCCAGCTGTTTTCTTTTTTAAATATTTTATTGCTTTATTTATTTGAGAGAGAGAGAGACAGACAGAGAGAGAGAGAGAGAGAGAGAGAGAGGAAGCAGAGAGAGAGAATGGGCACGGCACACCAGGGTCTCCAGCCACTGCAAATGAACTCCAGATGCATGCGCCCCCTGTTCATCTGGCTTATGTGGGTCCTGGGGAATTGAACCGGGGTCCTTAGGCTTTGCAGGCAAACGCCTTAACTGCTAAGCCATTTCCCCAGCCTTCCCAGCTGCTTTTATGTGGGTTCTGAGGATTGAACTCAGGTCCTCATGCTTGCAAGGCAAACATTTTACCAACTGAGGTATCTATCTAGCCCTTGTTATTATTTATTTATTTACACAACCCAGGGCCTCTTGCCCCTGCAAATCAATGTCAGCCCCTTGCACCATTTTCTAAATTAATTTAATTTTAAAATTTTTATTTATTTATTATGAGAGAAAGATTTGGGGGGGAAGGAGGGAGAGAATGGATATGTCAGGGCCTCTAGTGCCCTGCAAATGAACTCCAGATCCATGTGTCATCTTGTGCATCTGGTTTACATGGGTACTGGGGAGTTGAACCCAGTTTCTTAGGCTTCCTAGCCAAGCACCAGGCTGACCTGGAAATCACTATGTTATCCCAGGGTGGCCTTGAACTCTCGGCGACCCTCCTACCTCTGCCTCCTGAGTGCTGGGATTAAAAGCGTACACCACCACACCTGGCTTCTCTTCAATGTTGATGTCATCATTTTTCCCCTCCTATTATGCAGATCTTGTGTGGGTAGTGTCAGCCACTGTGAGGTCATGAATATCAAGGCTCCTTTTGCCTGGAAGACAGTATTGTAAGCAGTCCTCCCCTTTCTTTGGCTCTTATATTCCTTTTCCTTTTGTTATTATTATTATTAATTTGGTTTTTAAAAAATATTTTATGTATTTACTTGAGAGAGAGAGGAAGGGAAAGAGAGGAAGTGGCAAATAGAGGAAGAATTGGTGTGCCAGGGCCTCCAGCCACTGCAAAGGAACTCCAGACACATGTGCAACCTTGTGTTTGTAGCTTACATGGATAATGGGGAATAGAATCTGGGTCTTTAGGCTTCATAGGCAAGTGCCTTAACTGCTAAGCCATCACTCCAGCTCCCTATTTATTTATTTTTATTTATTTGAGAGAGAAAGAGAGAGAGGGAGAGGGAGAGGAAGAGGTAGATAGCTGTTAAAAATGAACTCCAGGGCTGGAGAGACGGCTTAGTGGTTAAGCGCTTGCCTGTGAAGCCTAAGGACCCCGGTTCAAGGCTCGGTTCCCCAGGATCCAAGTTAACCAGATGCACAAGGGGGCACATGCGTCTGGAGTGCATTTGCTGTGGCTGGAAGCCCTGGCGCACCCATTTTCTCTCTGCCTCTTTCTCTCTCTGTCTGTCGCTCTCAAATAAATAAATAATAAACAAACAAACAAACAGAAAAAGATTTACAATTGTCTAAGCTGGTAATGGGAAAAATAATTTTAAAAAATGAATTCCAAATGCATGCATCATCTTGTGCATCTGGCTTACGTGGGTCCTGGTGAATTGAACTTGGGTCCTTTGGCTTTGCAGGCAAGTTCCTTAACTGCTAAGCCATCTCAACAGTCCTATTTAAAAATTTTTAAATTATTTACTTGAGAGAGAAAGAGGCAGATAGACAGAGATAATAGGCATGCCAGGGCCTCCAGCCACTGTAAACAAACTCCAGAAGCATGTGCTACCTTGTGCATCTGGCTTACATGGGTCCTGGGAAATTGAAACTCGGTCTTTTGGCTTGGTAGGCAAGTGACTTAACTGCTAAGTCATCTCTCCAGCCCTGTTTCTGCCACCCCTTCTGCAATGGTCTCTGAGCCTTGGAGCATGTGACAGAGATGTTTTACTTAATGCCGAGCACTCCATTGTCCCTTTTTCTCAGCACTTTGGTGAGTTTTGAGACACTCCAGTGCTCATTGCTATCTGAAATCCAGCATTTTGACAGCAAGTCGACAGGGAGGAGACTTCCAGTTCAGCTCCGGTTTGAGTTTTCAGTGATCTGCAACCCAAGCACGTGGAGTTATTAGCAATAGATTCTTGCCATGTAGTTCTGGTGGGCAACCGAAGGCCTTGGCATTAGCCTGTAATGTTTTGGGGGTCATCAGGGGCTCCCTAGCCAATAACTTGTTGGAAGGTATCCCCAGCCCTGGTACTGAAATTTTTAAAAAACTTTTGTTTACTTATTTGAGAGCAACAGACAGGCAGAGAGAGAGAGACAGAGAGACAGAGACAGACAGACAGAGAATGAGCACGCCAGGGCCTCCAGCTACTGCAAATGAACTCCAGACGTGTGCGCCACCTTGTGCATCTGGCTTACATGGGTCCTGAGGAATTGAGCCTCGAACCGGGGTCCTTAGGCTTCACAGGCAAGTGCTTAACTGCTAAACCATCTCTCCAGACCCCTGAAATTTTTCTAATAACAATCTGGGGCTTCTGGTTACACTATCCAATTCCACAAGATACTTCTGCCCAAACTCTCCTATAGAGTTTCTTTTTTTAATTGTTTCAATCCTTATGTTTAAGTCTGGGATCCATTTTGAATTAATTTTTGTACCTTCCATGAGGTAATAGGTTCAACGTCATTCTTTTGCATGTGGATGTCTAGTTGTCCCAAGACCATTTGTTGAAAAGACTCTTTCTCCAGTGTAGTACTGTGACACCACTGTTGAGGATTAATTAACCATCGACACGCGGGTTTTACTTCTATTCTTGACTCTAGTCTACTGAGCTGTATCTGTCCTTCTGCCAGTACCGCAGTCTTTAATCAATGCTGCTCTGTAATGAGATTTGAAATAAGTGCAGTTCCCTTTGCTCCTTTTTCATCCCGAGGTTATTTTGCCTCTTCTGTGTTCCTTTAATTTCCATATAAATTATAGGGTCAGCTTGTCAATTTCTGCAAAAGCAACTGAAGTTTCCATAGGGTTTGTGCTGAATCTGTAGGATAATTAGAAAAGTATTACCGTCTCAGTTAAAGTCAGTCTTCAAATCCAGCAACACAGGATACCTTTCCACTTATTTAGATCTCCTTTGATTTCCTTTGATGATGTTTTGTAGTTTATGGTATATATACATAATATATAAATGTATATATTCTATTTTTTGATGTTTGCTTCATTTTGTTTTTGAGGTAGGGTCTCATTCTAGCCCGGGCTGACCTGGAATTCACGATGTCTCAGATTAGCCTCGAACTCACAGCGATCCTCCTACCTCTGCCGCCCGAGTGCTGAAATCAAAGGCATGTGCCACCACGGCTGATGATTCCTTTATTACTTTTACTCTTCAATACATAATTATTAACTCTCTTGGATTTTTATTTTTATTTTTTGCAGTGCCAGGTGGCAAACGCATGGCCTTGTGCATGCCAGGAAGCACACTGCCACTGAGCCACATCTTCTCTTTATATTTTTGAGATGGGAATTTCTATGTTGCTCACACTGGGCTAGAATGCTATGTAACCCAGGCTGGCTTTAAACTTGTGATCTTCCTGCCTCAGACTCCTAAGAGCTGAGATTACAGCATGCACCACTATGCCTACCTACTGTTCATCTACTTTAAAAAATATATTTATTTTCTCACATACCTGTGTGGGGGGAGATAAAGGTGGAAAGGTGCATCAGGAAACAAATGCCAGAATGCATGCATCACTTTTACCTCTGGCTTTATGTGGGTGCTGTGAGGCCAACAGGCTGTCAGGCTTTGTAAGCAAGTGCCTGTAACCACTGAGCAATCTTCTCCGCCCCTATTCATCTCCTGTTTACTTTCCAAGGACATTCTGGTGTTCCACTACTCCATTTTCATGACAATCTGCTCTGGTTACTCTTAAATTTCACTAAGAACAGTAGATAAGCTTTACAAACGAAGTTTTCTCCTTGTTCTTGTATTAATTCCCCTTCCGGTGAGTGATAAGCACTCCACCGTGGTGTTCTTTCACAGGGTGGGTTCTCTCCTCAGTGGTATTTTTGTCTGCTCATATGTGTGATACAGATCTAGGCCATTCAGCACTAGTAAGTGGCAGCCCATCTGGCATCCGAGAGACCATTGTTCAGTTCTTCATGGTGGTCTTAACTCTCCGAGGATGGTGGTTGGTTTTCCCCTCCAGTGATTTGGCTCTGATGTGGACTGTCACAGCCAGCCTCTCCCTCCGAGGAGATGAATGGTAATGACGGTGTACACTACTGGGGTGTTAAGTTACCAAGCCTCAAACCTTAAGAGAAAGAGGAAAAGGAGGAAGAAGCAAAGAAATATGGTGTTGAAACTTTGTCCAGAAAAGAACACTGGGCATGACTAATAGTACATGGAATTCAATGGAAGAAAACGTCTACTAAATTCTCAGAATGGATGAAGTCAGCCACAAACAAAGCTTTTAAAGGAAAGCACAAAACCGTAAAAGAACCATGAGGGGCTGACAGACAGCTTGGCTGGTAAAGTGTTTGCCATGTAAGCATAAGGTACTGGGTTTGTATCCTCAGTACTCCTGTAAAAATGTCTGGCGCAGCTGCGTGTTCCTGTAATCCCAGTTCTAGGGGGGTGGAGATAGGAGGATCTCGGTGCTTGCTGGTTAGCTAGTCTAGCTGAATTGGTGAGATTCTGTCTCAAAAAATATACCACAGAAGGATTGAGGAAAACACTCTACATTGACCTCTGACCTCCACACGCACGCGCACACATATGCACGCACACCTGCACATACATATGCACCCACAAATACACACACACACACACACACACACACCCATCTCCAGATATGAGCTGTGAAAACTTTGAAGTCTCCCAAAGGAACTTGTTTTCCAGTGCTTACTCTGATGTAACTTCAGAGTAAAATGAGGGAAGAACAGTACAGAGTATGGAGCCAAGGATCCAAGAAATTCATGGAAAGGGACATTTATCCTCAAGAGAAGAACCAGGATGTGGTCAGAGAAGTTTCCCTATGGGCAAGGAAAGGACTTTTACAGTAAACATTTGCAAAGATTCTAATATTTACATGGACTATGTGGAGATTAACATTTTTCCTTCCCTCCCCCCTTTTTTTTTCAAGGTAGGGTCTCACTCTAGCTTAGGCTGACCTGAAATTCACTATGTAGTCTCAGCGTAGCCTTGAACTCATGGTGATCCTCCTACCTCTGCCTCCCAAGTGCTGGGATTAAAGGTGTGTGCCATCATGCCTGCCTTTCCTTCCTTTAAAAAAATATTTTTATTGGGTTGGAGAGGTGCCTTAGCAGTTAAGACGCTTGCCTGCAAAGCCTAAGGACCCACGTTCAACTCTCCAGATCCCATGTAAGCCAGACATACAAAGGTGAGGCAAGTGCAAGGTCACACATACCCACTAGGTGGCGCAAATGCCTGGCGTTCAATTGCAGTGGCTGAGGCTCTGATGTGCCAATTCTCTCTCTCTCTCAAGAATTTATTATTTATTTATTTATTTATTTATTTATTTATTTATGTGTATGGTACTTCAGGGTCTCTTGTCCCTGCAAAGGCATGTCAGATGCATATGCCACTTTTTGTGTTCAGCTTTACACGGGTGCTGGAGAAGTGAACCCAGTCCCCGAAGGTTTTGCAAGCATGTGCATCTAACCTTTGCAGCACCTCTCTGGCACCCCTCCTGCTTTTTTTTTTTTTTAATGTTATTTATTTATTTGCATGTGTATGAGTTTATGTGTGAGGGCACCAGGATCTCTTGCTGGTAAAAACAAACACCAGCTACTTGCACCACATTCTGCATCTGGCTTTATGTGAGTGCCTAGAAATTCAAACCAGGGCTGGCAAGTTTTGCAAGCAAATACCTTGAAACAGTGAGGCATCTCCCCAGCTTCAAGCTTAACATCTGAACTTGGGATTTTAATATAGCATATCAATACAGAAGCACTTGAGAATCATTAGTACAAGGTATGGTGGAAGAATCTATAGACAATGACAGTGGTAACATTTAATAGTGTTCTAGGCACTAATTTACTGATGGTCTCAGCCCCATACAGCCATTCCCTGAAGTGTACCCTGTGATATTACTTTACACATAGGATGCTGAGAAGAGCCAGGTGATGTAGTCTTATAGCCAAGATTCGAAACTGGTGCCTATGTCCAGAGAGTTCACACTCATCTCTTTTGCATTTGCAGAAGTCCACTTAGCATGCTGAAGCATGTACAAATCCCAAAGAGGAGACAAGGCCTGCACGCAGATTCAGGATGAGAGAGTGCGTTATCTTTTATTTCTTTTTATTTGAGAGAGAGAGAGAGAGAGAGAGAGAGAGAGAGAGAGAGAGAGAGAGAGAGAGAGAGAGAGAGAGAGAATTGGCACTCCAGGGCCTCAGCCACTGAGATGGAGCGCCAGATGCTTGCGCCACCTAGTGGTCATGTGCGACCTTGTGTTTGCCTCACCTCTGTTACCTGATGAAGGTGACATTGTACTATTTCTAATCCACCAGAATGTTGATAGATTATCACTAATTTTTAACCCTTTGAGTGACTTGTCTTGTTTCCTGATGAACCATCAACACTATTGGTGAATTAATCCATCTGGCTCACAGCAGGTGCTCACAAATAATGTGTTCAATGAATCAAGAATGAATACTAGAATCTTATAATATTGGACCAAGGTCTTTGAACTGTTCCACATTGACCATGACCTCTGCAGTCTAGTGTGCCTAGCCCTCGACCAACAGTCCTTGAACGAGACTGAGAGAAAACTGCACAGCGGTTTCACTTTAGGGGTGCTCATTGCTTAGCTTCTTTATCTTTAAAATGGAAGGTGGAGGCTGGGGAGACGGATCAGCACTTAAAAGCACTTGCTACCAAAGCGTGCCATCACAGGTTCGATTCCCCAGTGTCCACAGAAAGCCAGATGCACCAAGTGGCATATGCATCTGGAGTTTGTTTGCCATGGCAAGAGACCCTGGTATGTCCATGCTTTCTCTCCCCCCTCCTCTCT
This sequence comes from Dipus sagitta, assembly GCA_036346955.1. Taxonomy (NCBI): domain Eukaryota; kingdom Metazoa; phylum Chordata; class Mammalia; order Rodentia; family Dipodidae; genus Dipus; species Dipus sagitta. The sequence goes on along the minus strand of CM070785.1, from coordinate 40,866,072 downwards.
CTCTGCCTGCAAATTAATAAATAAAAAAAAAAATTGGAAGCTGTTTATCTCTCCTAGTGCCACCACCTGCTTTAGTTTCTCTCCTTGTTTTTTTTTTTTTTTTTTTTTGGCTTCTGTGTGTGTGTGTGTGTTGTGCATGTGAATATGTGTGCATGTGTGGAAGCCAGAGGTTGACATTTGCGGCGAGTTGGCCGGGGAAGTCAGGGAGGAGAGGGAGGAGGCAAGCGAAGGAGCAAATAATTAAAAAAAAAAAAAAGCTGAGTATGTCTTTCTAGGGTAGGAGGGAGAGAAGACAATCCAAATTATAGACAAATCTCTTACTTTTGCTCGTCACCGACTGCACTATGCCTCGACTTGTTCTCTTGTATTTTAGACTTCTAGACAATTTCTCCTGTATCAACCAAAAGAGAAAAGAAAACAAAAAATCAAACATGCCTTTCAGTGGAGGGGGGTTGTGGAAGAAGAGCTCAAACAGTGAGACAAGCGAAAGCACTTGGAGATCATATGTGCTGTAATTTCATTGACATTTTCTTGGGGGAGGGGTGTCACTGCCCCCAAGGGCTCACTAAAAACAGACCAACTTGTCTATCCCTAACCTTCCACCTCATCTTCTAGAAGGTGTAGTCTTCCTCCAGCATCCATTCAAGAAAAGGGAACCATCGCTCCAATACCAGAGGGGTGGGGGGCGGGGGGCGAAGTGGAGTCACATCTGTCACTAGGGGCCACAGCATCCCCATGGAGAACTTTTGTTCCAGTAGCAAAAGGCCCAGAGTCCGCTGTTCAGAGAGCCCGAGGAGGAGGAGGAGAAGGAGGAGGAGGAGGAAGAGGACGAGTGCTCATTCCAGAGATACCCAAATCGGTTCTCTGGACGTGTGAGAGCTCCTGGATATATTTCGTTTTATCTGCGCCCTGCCCCGCTTCGGGCAAAAAAAAAAAAAAAAAAAAAAAAAGACAAGAGTTGTTGACCTACCCTTGCTTGGGGATAGTGAGCCGGTGACAGAGAAAAGCAGAAACTTAAAAAAAAAAAAAAAAAGAAGTTTTGTTGGGGCTGAAATGGCTTAGTGGTTAAGGCAGTTGTTGGCAAAGCCAAAGGATCCAGGTTCAATTCCCCGCGACCCACGTAAGCCAGATGCACAAGGTGTCAATCACATGCATCTGGAGTTCGTTTGCAGTGACCGAGAGGCCCTAGCGCACCATTCTCATTCTCTCTGTTTCCTCCCTCTCAAATAAAGAAATAAATAAAATATTTTTTAAAAAAGTTTTCTTAGCCGGGCGTGGTGGCGCACACCTTTACTCCCAGCACTCGGGAGGCAGAGGTAGGAGGATTACCGTGAGTTCGAGGCCATCCTGAGACTCCATAGTGAATTCCAGGTCAGCCTGGGCTAGAGTGAGACCCTACCTCGAAAAACCAAAAATAAATAAATAAATAAAATAAATAAATAAATAATAAAGTTTTATTCTCGGTTGTCTCTCTCTCTCTCTCTTCAGCAGCCCTAGGGGGCAATCCTTGCCCCCCTCCAGAAGACACCACCCTGGCCGACGGTGTCCCCCCCCCCCCCCCCGACACCCCACCTTCCTCCGCAGCATCCTCTGGAAATGTGTCCAAGGCGCGCGGGGCGGCGAGTCGGCCGGGGAAGGCAGGGAGGAGAGCGAGGAGGCGAGCGAAGAAGGGAGTCCGTGGTGTCGGGGGTGTGTGGGGGGGAGGCTGTGTGGGGGGGGCGCCCCGATGGCTGCGGGCCACGGGCGGGAGGGGCAGCACCTGAGGAATCCGCCTCCGGGCCTCGGGCGCCCGGCGCCTCGCTCCGCCCCGGGGGCGCGCTCGCGGGCGCGCGCTCGCGCGAGTCAGTCAGCGAGAGTCAGCGAGTCTCCTCCAGCGGGCGAGCGAGCGAGCGAGCGCCGACCACAGAGAGACGCCAGCGGGCGGCGGCGCTCGAGCTCCGAGGACGGCGACCCCCTGCGAGCCGGGAGACCGAGAGAGCCGGCGAGGCTGGCTGGCGCGGCGCGGGCCGGGGCGGGGCGGGGGGGGCTCCGCGCAGCGAGCAGCCGGGCCGAGGCGGAGGGCCACCCTGCAACCCCGCTCCTCGACCCTCGCGGCCCCGTCAGGGTCAGGTGAGTGGCTGAAGGGGATACCCCCCCCCCTTCTACACACACTCCTGCGCTCCCCAATTCCTTCCGAGAGCGCGCGGGGAGCTCGGACGGGTGCACACCAGCGAGCGAGGGAGCGTGCGCGCCGGAGCTCCAGCTCCCGGGCTCCCGGGGCTCCCGAGCTGTCCTTTGGCGGGCTGCTTGCGGGTCGTGTCCTCGGGGAGTGGGTGCCAGCGAGCAATCCGAACCCGTTGCGCCCCCTCCCCACCCCACCGGGAGTCACCCGTCCAAGGGAGTTGGGGTGGGGTGGGGAACGTCCCTCCGCCCAGGGAAGGGGGAATCCATCCGGTCGGGGTCCTTTGTGGCGGGAGCGAGGTGGCCCGAGCGTGGGATGGAGTGTGCGGTGGGGAGCAGGAGGGAGGCTGCGCGCGGCGCGCCCCGAGCGGCTCCCGGGCTCTCCAGCATCCAGGGACACCGCTCCTCGGAGCTCCCGGGGCGCGGGGAGAGATGGGGTCCGGGAGGGGTGTGTGTGTGGGGGGATCCGAGGTGACCCGTGTGATCACCGCCGAGAGCGTGGGTGAGAGCTCAGTTTGGGAAAGTTTTGAGAGCGTCCCCCTGCCAGGGCGATGGTCGGCACGCGCGGCTTTCCTCCTCTCCAAATGTCACTCGGTCACGAGCGCGCGCGCGCGTTGTGTGCGTGCGTCCTGCGCGGTGGGCATCGTTTCCATTTTTCGATCTCTTGTCTCTTGCTCGCTCGCTCGCTCGCTCTTCTGAAATGAGACACAAAGGGTTGCGTTGACAGCTGACCCTGATGTTACAAGTAGACAGCAGGGTGAAGTGGACCCTGGCCAGGCACGGTGATGATGGGCGGTGTGTTCAGGGAAAACCCATGCCCCGCAGAACCCTTTTCCTCCCCAGCGTCATTAAAAGGAACTTATCCGTATAGATTTAGTGCGTGGAATTTCTCAGTAAACCCAAGCCCAGAACCCGATTCATGTGTTCAAACAGCTGCTGCCTCCAACTAAGGCTGTCCATCCCCCCCAGAAACTGCACCCCCCCGCGCCCCGTTTTTCAAGGTAAGGTCTCACTCTAGCTCAGGCTGACTTGGATTTGACTACGTGGTCTCAGGGTGGCCTCGAACTCATGGTGATCCTCCTACCTCTGCCACCCGTGTGCTGGGATGTTGACTGTTACAAGGTCCTTTTCCCACCCCACCCGGACCCCTGTTTCTGGCCAAGATAGAAACCAAATTATAATTTATACTCTTCTAACTGTGAGATCTCCCACGTTACCTCTTTTGAGAAACCAGCCCTATTCAAATCCCATTGTCAAACATTTTAAGTATGGAGCAGTTCGAAAGATTTTGAACTTAGCATTCCCGTTAAAAAAAGAAATTGCTCATTCCTCCGTTCATGGTCTTATATTTTAAATTTTGGAAGTGTGCCTTGAGTTTTGTGACTCTGAAAATTTGAGTGAAGTTTTATAAATTGTGATACTAAAAACTTACTTAAAAGAAGAAAATAATTTCATTAAAATGGTAATAAAGTTACATGAATACATAAAAGGAAATTTAATAAGCAGTGAAAAGAAATAGAAGTAGGGCAAAAGTTTCAAACAACCGTAGGGGATGTGATGCAGATTAAGCTGTCCTACCCATACCACCATACTCTGCTTCCTGAGGCAGCCACAACTGTGAGTTTGTGTGAGTCCTGTTTTAAAACTCCTCTTAAAATGGAAATACGTTATAGAAGCCAAGGATGAAAGGAACTAAATATAAGTAAAAACTATACCTATTTAAGTTAATGTATATGTTAATGGTGATGACTACTAATTTGATAGCCTCATGACATTAGTATCTTTTATTTGGCCTAGGCTGGACGCTCACTGTCTTGAAGATCAATTAGAGTGCTTAATATCTTAGACCAAGTGCCTGGTAGGAAGCAGAACTACGAAACTTGCCTGCTTCTCCCACACCAGGTTCTTTGCGCTCTCTTTTTCTGTTGCTGTTGTTGAATTTTTCTTCTGTCTTGGAAATTTATGAAGTAAAGAATGAGAACTGTAGTTACTCAGTCCACTACAGAATATATCTGAAACATTGAAAGGACTTGTGTATACTCCCACTGACATGACATAATATAAAAACGGTAAGGACTGGGGTTATAGTTCAGAGGTAGGGTGCTTGGTATGACGCCCTGGGTTCAATTCCCAGCACCACACACTCAATTTTTTTTGGTTTTTTTGGTGGGGGGGAGATCCAGGAGAAATATGGAGGCCAAGTTTAAGATACTGGATCCCATCTCTTAATGCTAGGCCTAGGTTTGCTGTCTAACCACACAAAGACAACTTCCTTGGAAATGCTTTTATTAACCTCTCAGTGAAATTAAAGGAACTGAGTGGGCTACGTTCTAAGGCTCCTTCTTTCTCCTAAATTTGATTGTTGAAATAATTGTGGAGGAGTTCTAAGACTGGCTAACAATGGCCAGTTGGGCTGTAGTTAATTAGATAGTAGGCTGACCAAAAGATCCTGAAGGATAGACTCATAAAGAGGAGGTTAGAGATGTTTAAAGTGCGTTTCTGTTCTTGGGACCCTGATGTCTTTAGAAGACAGCTACTTGGTTTTTCCACAAAATGTCTGCTAACAACTGCTGGTGGAGGCTGACCCCTAGGCCGAATGGGCCTCCTCTGTAAGTCACCTTGGAGAATGACTCTGTCCGCAACTTTCAGTGCCATTTTAAGGGAAATCACTCTTGCTAAACTCTTTACTTTTCTTTCTTTCTTTTTGTAATGTACAAATAAAGTTCATTTACCTACTTCAAATCATGATATCATTTACATAGTGATTCTCAAAAAAATTGGGATTATAAATGCCCCCCCCCCTTAGTCCTAATATATTTTAGTTGCTGTGTAAGTATGCATTCATGTCCTCTGTAGGAAGCTTTTCTAATCTTTAAAACAACGTTTTATGAGCTGTGCTTCCTAGGAGGGTACTAAAGAGAGAGAGAGAGAGTGATTGCCAGGTTGTGAAAGTAAAAACAGTTCATTTTGGCACTATGTAGGTTCTCATTTAAGGGATTTCAACAATAGATTGGGAGTAGTAAGTATGAAAATCACTGATACTAAGATGGAGAGCTATAATATACATGACTCATTAGCAGTGACTTAAAAGTGGGATTGACTGGGAGGCTATGATTAGAAATTAGAAAAAAATATACTTCTAAAGGTAGTTAGAGTAACCTTGATTTACTGATAAAACTGATAAACATGCCTTCAACTTAAGTTCTAATTAAGTACAAATTAAGTACCAGTAGTAAAATTCTTCTAAAGTGGTAATAGTTTTTCTAGCTCCCTTTCCAATCTTGTTATATAAATGCATGTTCTTATGGAAGTCATATATTACAGATACATTTTTGTAAGATTTGCATAAACATTTAAACATAATTTCCTTATTATAATAATTTTATAATAGTTTATACAATGAATGCCCACAATTGAATTAACCCTATTTTAAGTTTTTTTTTCAAGTAATTAAAAAATATAATGACCATCCTCATGAGTATAGCATTCTTCTTCTTACCTTTTTTTTTTTCCTCTCAATATCCTTAAGCTATTTCCCAGGGAGGCAGTGGTTGTAAATGGAGAAACTTTAAAATGAGAAGTCCTGGGTTTAAAACTGTATCACTTATCGGTAATATTGGTTAAGAAACATTTTTTTTTCAGAATTTTAGATTTCTAATTTAGAAAGTGGGTTATAATAGTAATTCTCTACAAAGTAGGATACAAAGCAGTAACATAAAAACACATATAAATATTACTTTGTTATTATTAGGCAATTCCAGATATCTGTTAATTTGAAACAAATTGTTACTAGTTGATCAGTGTAAAATGGTATTCATGTGCCTTGATTGGCATTTCTTTGTTCTTGCCACAGGAAGGGATAGTTTTCTCTAGCACAGGTATAGTTTTCTGAATGGAGTTGTGGAAGCATCACCGCTCCAGTGATTTTGAGCTAGCCCGTAAGACTAGCTAGGAGAGGTCAGTTACACACTAGTGAAAAGTATCTTACATTTTCAATAAGCTCTTTTTCAAGTTAATTGTACAATGTTTTTATTTTGTTTTATTTATTAGCTGTTATTATTATTTTAGATCTTAGAAGAGTAGTTGTTAGACTTAATAACTACTACCTATATAAATCTTAAGTGAAAACACGGTCCTCCTTTGCTTGGCGGGACCGTTTTACAATTAACGTTACTGAGAGCGCAGTTTGATGGACGTTTTACTAGGAATGCTCCTCTGAACTTGGTGAAAAATCAGGGAGAGAAAATTTATGATCCCCACTCAGCTTATCTTTTGGTTACCAATGGATCATGAAGTTAGGTCCTCTGACTTGGGCTCTTATATATACTTAAGGTAGCTTAGACGACACAAAAGACGACACGTCCTTGTAAGTTCTGGAGTCCCAGCAGCCCTGATATTTTTGTCAAACACACACCCAATGTGGATAACAGCAGCTCTTTGTGCCTTTGAGCCCTGGGAGCCCTAGGAGGGCTCTATTGTGTACTCTTTCCTCCCATTCTTGACTGACTGGCGATGGCCACTCCCCCATGTCCAGATGTGAAGTCCCATCGCGACTTCTACCCAATTCTGCATTTACCCCTGCCACCCACTCTTCAGTCTGTCTGCTTCTGCGCTGTCTGTACATGACAAAATACATAGAGAATTCATTATCTTTTCAAGGCCGTGCCTTCAGATTTTGTTTTTATTTTCCCCTGTGCTCTAGGAATATCCCCAACAATCTCCACAGTAGAGACTGTATCCATGATTAACAGAGATTAACACATAATCAGCTCTTGATAAATGTCTGTGGCAACAAATCATATCTTGTCTTGTCTGTCCCTGGTCATGGTTCTATTTTTAATGGTACCAAGTTTCAGAAGCAAACTTCTATAGTGTACTGTATTGCTGTGTTTGCCTACATTTACCAAGGTTAGAGGACTTTCTTGTTCTGAATTTTCTCATTTATTATATGCTTAAAGGAGTTCATTGATTTTTTTTATGTGTGTGTATTTGCTTTCTTTTTCTTCTATGCAATGAGAATAACAAGTACCACCATAATTACCAACTTTTTTAATTTTTTGGTTTTTCAAGGTAGGGTCTCACTCTAGCACAGGCTGGCCTAGAATTCACTCTGTATTCTCAGGGTGGCCTCGAACTCAAGGCATTCCTCCTACCTCTGCCTTCCGAGTGCTGGGATTAAAGGCGTGAGCCACTACGCCCGGCCCCCCTAATTACCAGCTTTTGCATAGGATTGTTGTAAAGATAAAAATGAAATAATAAATGGGGATTTGTTTTAGAAAAAAAAAAAGGCCCACAAATTTGGAGTATGTTGTTAAAATTACATATTGTTCCTCCCTATCTTTTGAGGAAGCCTAAGCTCGGTGTGAAGTTGTACTTGGAGGTTAGAGTTAGATGCAGATTCTCAGGATGCACTTTAGCCTACCGAGTGAGAAACTCTGGGAAGAGGTCCTGCCAACCCGCCCTGATGATACAGAAAACTGTTCCAGAGAGTAAGCAACATCAATACCTACTAACAAAGATGTTCTGCTAGTTAGATATTAATTGTAAAATAATAAAATATCATAAATCACTTCTGCATGCTAGACACAGAATGAAAGTTAGCTGTTATTAGCCATTTGTTATTTAATGTTTATTTATTTGTGTGTGTGTGTTGCGTGCACATGCACGCATGTATAGGAGGGGCACGTAAATGAATGGTAGACGATTGGTCACTTTTTACAGCCAGCTTTACATGGGTGGCTGGGGACTTGAACTAAGGTCAGCTGGATTTGAAAGCAAGCACTTTTGACCATTGAGTCATCTCCCCAGCCCTTGCCATTTAATCTTTCAAAAGTTTAATTCAAGCCAGAATTATAAAGTCAGATGTCTGGATGTGCTGAGCAGTAGTCTGAGTGATGAAACAGGACACTGTAAAATAATAACCCTTATTATTTTGTCTTAATGATGAGTTCTGGTGGACAAGAAAGCCTAAAGTGGCAGAATTTCTTAAATTAAAAAAAAAAGCAAGAGAGAGAGGGAATTGGCACACAATGGCCTCTAGCCGCGACAAACTCCAGATGCTTGCATCACCTTGTGCATCTGCCTTACGTGGGTACTGGGGAATCGAACCTGGGTCCTTAGTCTTTGTAGGCAAGTGCCTTAATTGCTAAGCCATCTCTCCAGGCCAGTGGCAGAATTTCTTCTTTTTAAATATTTTATTTTTATTAAATATTTTATTTTTATTTATTTATTTGAGAGAGACAGAGTCAGACAGAGGGAGAGAGAAAGAGAGAGAGAGAATGGGTGTGCCAGGGCATCCAGCCACTGCAAACGAACTCCAGACGCATGTGCCATCTTGTGCATCTGGCTTACATGGGTCCTGGGGAATAAGACCTAGGCTCTTTAGCTTTGCAGGCAAGCACCTTAACTGCTAAGCCATCTTTCCAGCCCAAGTGGCAGAATTTCTAAGGTTCCTCTGATTGTTGCCTTTTGGGAATATGGGCGCGGGTGGCCAGGCCGTTTTATCTTTTGGATGCAGCTGAAAATAAATTTTAAAGAATAATATTGACCTAACAAAAATCTACAAGCCAGATAATTTCCAGCCTCTGAAGTAAATCATATGGCTGGGACAGTATTTGTAACTGAGTAGGTGTGATAACTGAGTCAATAACTCCCATCAACAGTATCAGTAATCAAAGATGCATTAAAACTATATAGGACTTTTTCAACTTTCAGATTCTAAAATTTTTCTTCCTCCCTTCTTTCTTTCCTTTCTTCTTCCTCCTGCTCCTCTTCTTCATCTTCTTCTGAGCCATAGTCTCCCTTCCAGCCCAGGCTGGCCTAGAACTCTAGAACTCACTCTAGGCCAGGATGGCTTTGAACTCACAGTGATCCTCCTACCTCAGCCTCCCCAAGTGCTTGGATTAAAGGCATGACCCACTGCACTGAGCTCGATTGTGAAGTTTTAATAGATAAAACCTACTATTGCCAATTGGATAAAGCAATGCCTATTTTTTTTTTATATATAATAAGAGTGAAGGCAGATAATTGCAGTTTTTCTGGAGAGTAATCTGTCACCATTTATCAACGCTGTATTAAGATCTGCCCGGTCAAACAGGGTATCCCTGAACCACAGGTAGTCACTTAAAAGCTAATGAATTAGGGCTGGAGAGATGGCTTGGTGGTTAAGCACTTGCCTGTGAAGCCTAAGGATCCCGGTTCGAGGCTCGATTTCCCAGGACCCATGTTAGCCAGATGCACAAGGGGGCGCATGCGTCCGGAGTTCCTTTGCAGTGGCTGGAGGCCCTGGCATGCCCATTCTCTCTCTCTTTCTCTCTCTCTCTCTATCTGCCTCTTTCTCTCTCTGCTGCTCTCAAATAAATAAATAAAACAAAACAAACAAACAAAAAGGTAATAAATTAGCATCTTCAAGTAAAGATCCAGTTTCTCAAGTACTCAATAACTGCATATGGCTGCTGGTTACCACTTTGGATCGTGTACAGTGAACATTTTCACTAGTAGACACAGTTTCTATTGGATAGTGATAAACTCTTTGACTTTGAAATTTACCTTCTGGGGATTTATTAAGAGGAAATAATTGGGCTGGGTGTGTGGTGGTACAGATTTATAATCTCAGCACTCAGAACACTGAGGCAGGAGGATCCAGACCCAGAGGCCATCCTGGGCTACATACTGAGACCCTGTGTTAAAAAATAAAAACTTACTTAGTCAGATGCATAAAAGCATATAGCAAAAATATCAGCTGAAATATTATTTATAAGAGTAAGAAGTTTAAGGAACTGGGGAGATAGCTCAGTAATTAAAGGCACTTGCTTGCAAAGCCTGCCAACCCAGGTTGATTCCCTAACATCCATATTTAGCAGGTCCCAAAGTGGCATGTGTCTAGTGTTTATTTGCATCAGCAAGAGTCCCTCTCTCCTTCCTCCCTCCCTCCCTTTCTCTCTCTCACACACACAAATAAAATGTTTTTAAAAGAAAGGGAATGTATAAAGAATGTAAATAAATGTTAAAAATCAGACAATAGTAAATATCTATGAAACAGTGTTAAATATGTTAAGTGACAATAACCCTGTTACAGAATCGTTTTTACCTCTTTGGGTGGATGACGTAGATGCAAGGGGTTAGGGGACCACCTTTTCTCTTCTGATATATGCACAAGCATGACAGGTCGTTCCCGTTTCAGTTTATGAGATTATCTTGAGTAGGAGAATAGATTGGCTTTCACTCAAAAATGAGCAGAGGCTCTTGACAACCCTCTCAGTAGCATATGTATGAGCCGGGCTCTTGTTAGAAACTCAGTCTCCTCCTCACCCCATCTACTGCATAAGAGTCTCTAGCAGGGCCCCGGGAATCTGTGAGTTAACCAACTCTTCAGTAAGTAGCTGGCCCTGCCCCGCTGACGGCACATTTCTCAAGCTGCATACGTGTTACCTTGACCAAGTTAAAGCTCTTGAACTCTTGTCCAGGCTCTGTTCTAGATGTGGGGACTGGGAAGAGTGACAGAACGTCTCTGTCACCAGTGGTGAAGCAAAAGAAAATGAGTAAAAATATGCTCTCGTGGCCTGGCGTGGTGGCGCACGCCTTTAATCCTGGCACTGGGGAGGCAGAGGTAGGAGGATCGCCGTGAGTTCGAGGCCACCCTGAGACTACAGAGTGAATTCCAGGTCAGCCTGAGCTACACTGGGACCCTACCTTGAAAAACCAAAAGTAAATAAATAAATAGTAAATAAAATTTCAAAAAATGCTCTTGTGAAGTTCAAGAAAGGAAAGGAAAGCAGAAAGAGGAATTAGAAAGTGAGATGGGGCCGGGTGCCGTGGCACACACCTTGGATCCCAGTGCTTGGAAGGGCTGAGATAGGAGGATCGCTGTGAGTTCGAGGCCAGTGTGAGACTACGTAGTGAATTCCAGGTCAGCCTGGGCTAGAGCGAGACCTTACCTGAGGGGGGGGGGGGCATAAAAAGTGAGCTGGAGATTGTGATTCTGTTTGTGCTGTCACTGAGAAGTGTCACTGAGGAAGACCTGAAGGAGGCAGGGACTGAGCCTTGGGAAGTTCAGGGGATGAAGGGTAACCAGTAGGCCAGGGTGATGAAGGAGGGAGTGGGGATTAGGTCAGAGGGGAAAGCTAGATCTTTTTAACTCTTTGTTCTCTGGTGTAACCACACTGTGTTGGTTCTTTGGCTAAGCAGTTTGGAACGAGAACAAACATCTTCAGATTCACTGTGTTTTAGGGTCAACACCTGCCACATGTTCTTTTTTTTTTTGTTTTTTTGAGGTAGGGTCTCACTCTAGCCCAGACTGACCTGGAATTCACTATAGAGTCTCAAGCTGGCCTAGAACTCACAGCGATCCTCCTACCTCTGCCTCCCAGGTGCTGGGGTTAAAAGGCGTGTGCCACCACTCCCGGCCTGCCACATGTTCTTATGAGACGCAGGTCATTGGTCCTGAGTCAGAGTGGGGCTAATAAGCACTCCTGGAATGAAATCCATGAATGTGCCTTCACAGTCTTCCCAAGGCATTTTTTTATGGACACAAAAGTCACAGAACCACTCCTCAGATTCATCAGGCTACAAATTTAGTTTTATGAGAGCAGATGGGCAGGAGCTTGCTGCTGCTGCTGCCGCCTGTGTGGGTCACTGTGTGAAGAGAAGACATAATTGGTATGATAGTTCATTCATTTCTTGTATTTTCAAATTTCCTGAATGCTTTTACCAGTTGTATGGGCACTAGTGCAGTAAGTTTATGGGATATTATTATTCGGGGAATTAAGAAACTTTAACTATTACATGACAGGGTCAGGGAAACATCACGAGAGAACTCTGCCACCTCCCCTCAAGGTCTGTTTCCCTTCCTCTCTTTCTTTCTTTCTTAAATTAAAAAAAAATTATTTATTTGAGAGAGAGAGAAAAACGGGTGCATCAGGGCCTCTTGTCATTGCAAATAACTCCATATGTATGCCCCACCTTGTGTGTATCTGGCTTTACCTGGGTACTGGGGAATCAAACCCAAGTCTTTTGGCTTTACAGGCAAGCACCTTAACTGCTAAGCCATCATTCCAAGCCATCTTATTTTATTATTATTACTATTATTATTGTTTTTTTTTGAGATAGGTCTCACTCTAGCTCAGGCTAACCTGGAATTCACTGGCCTCCGACTCTCCGAGATCCTCCTACCTCAGCTTCCTGAGTGCTGGGATTAAAGGCGTGTGCCACCATGCCTGGCTTTTTTTTTTTTTTTTTCTAGTTTTTAAGGATGAACTTAATTACATTTTGTCTCAAGTTTTCTTATTTGCTTTTATTTCCCCGTTTCTTCTTGAAATATGATCTTGAATCAAGAAAATTAAATCTTGAAACAAATACCATAACATTTTGATGGCTGCTATTTTTGCATCTCTATGAATCTTTCTATAAATTCATATATATTCACCAATACAAAAATCTTCATGTAAGTAGGATCATAGTGATTTTCAATATTTATTTATCTATTTACTTGTGCATGAGAGAGAAAGTATGGGCATGCCAGGGCCTCTTGCTGCTACAAATGAACTCCAGATTCATATGCCACTCTGTGCATTTGGCTTTACATGGGTACTGGGGAATCAAACCCCGGCTGTCAGGTTTTGCAAACAAGCGTCTTTAACTGCTGAGCAATCTCCCTAGCACATAGTGTGTTTTTTTTTTCAAGTTTTTCCAAACCATATCTTTTTTTTTTTGGCTTTTTGAGGTAGGGTCTCAATCTAGCCCAGGCTGACCTGGAATTCACTATGTCATCTCAGGGTGTCCTCAAACTCATGGTGATCCTGCTACCTCTGCCTCCTGAGTGCTGGGATTAAAGGCATGCGCTACCACACCCGGCTCATATCTTTTGAAAAAATATTTTATTTTTATTTATTTATTTGTATTTATTTGACAGAGAGAAAGAGGGAGATAGACGGAGGGAGACAGGGAGAGGATGGGTGTGCCAGGGCCTCCAGCCACTGCAAACAAACTCCAGATGCACGCGCCCCCTTCTGCATCTGGTTTATGTGGGTCCTGGAGAATTGAACCAGGATCCTTTGGCTTTGCAGGCAAACGCCTTAACCGCTAAGCCATCCCTCCAGCCCAATCTTTTTTTTAAAAATTTATTTATTTATTTATTTATTTGAGAGAGAGAATGGGCGCACCAGGGCCTTCAGCCACTGCAAACGAACTCCAGATGCACGCGCCCCTTCTGCATCTGGTTTATGTGGGTCCTGGAGAATTGAACCAGGATCCTTTGGTTTTGCAGGCAAATGCCTTAACTGCTAAGCCATCCCTCCAGCCCCAAATCATATCTTTTTAAAGTATGCAGGGGACTATATTCTTTTACTGCTCATTCTGTCAATAGGGTTGATCTGCTATTTATGCAGTTATAACTTTTTCCATGATCATGTAAGTATATATATATACATATATATTATTTTTAGTATCTATTTGCTATCATATTATATATTAGTCATCTTTTTGGTCACTTAATAATAAAACACAAGGGATATAACTCCAAGTTAACTAGCATAACTCTTACTTTTATTTTATTTTTCAAAATATTTTTTATTTCTTTGAGAGAGAGAAAGAGGCAGAGAGAGATAGAAAGAGAGAAAGAATGAGCACACCAGGGCCTGAAGCTGCTGCAAACGACCTCCAGACACATGTTCCACCTTGAGCATCTGGCTTACATGGGTCTTGGGAAACTGAACCGAGATCCTTTGGCTTTGCAGGCAAGCGCCTTAACTGTTAAACCTTCTCCCCAGTCCACTCCTCCATTTTAAATGACTATATAATATTCTACAGTCAACATATTCCATAGTTAAACAGCCATTATGTCATTGAAGGCCACTGAAACTAAGCAAGAAACTTGAAATATATTAAAAGATAGATAAATCTAAATATACAATTTAAAAATATATTTAAAATTTTTTTGTGTGCAGAGTATGTGTGTGGGATGGTGTGTCGTGAATACACGTGTGTGTGCAGATGCGTGTGTCTCATCCAGTATCCTCTTATTGCTCACCTGCCTATCTATTTCCTTGAGATGGGATCTCTTCCTATACCCAGAGCTGCTGCCCCTCAGTGAACCCCAGAAATTCTCAGGTCTTTGCCCCTTATGGATTGGGGTTATAGATGTGCATGGCTAAACCCAGCTTTTGACGTGGGTTCTGGGAAGTTGAACCTGGTTGTCTCCAGCCTAGAGGCCTTCATGTTTAAGTAGCAAATGCTTTTAACACTGAGCCATCTCCTCAGACCCACAATTTAAAAGTTTTTAAAAATATTTTTTAATTAATTAATTAGAGAGAGAGAGGGAAGGAGAGGCAGATAGAGAGAACGGGCGTGCCAGGGCCGCTAGCCATTGCAAATGAACTCCAGATACATGTGACACCTTCTGCATATGGCTTTATGTGGATCCTGGACAATGGAACCTAGGTTCTTTGGCTTTGCAGGCAAGCTCCTTAGCCAGTAAACTATCTCTCCAGCCCTCAAAAATATTTTTGCAAAGCAAAAATGACCATAAATAAATACCATAGATAAATGACAAATAAGGAAAAATTTCTACAAGTATAGATAAAAGACTGCAGCCTCTGGTATATGACACATCCTTTTTAAATATTTTGTAAAAGTATAACTTTACAGAGCTAACATAATTCCAAATGATAATAAATATGAAAAATGTTTAGGCCTGTCGGGCATGGTGGTGCACGCCTTTAATCTCAGCACTTGGGAGACAGAGGTAGGAGGATCTCCGTGAATTCGAGGCCACCCTGAAACTCCATAGTGAAATCCAGGTCAGCCTGGGCTAGAGTGAGACCCTACCTCAAAAAACCAAAAATAAATAAATAAAATAAAATAAATGTTTAGGGCTATTTGTTGTTTAGAAATTCAAGTTACAAATACTGTTAAATTATTTCTTGATGCCTACTTGATATTAATGTATGACTTTGATTTGCATTTATTTGTCCAAAACCCACTAAGGGGTATGGCTGAGTGGTAGAGCACTTGTCTGGCATGCCTGAAGCCCTGGATTTAATTCCCAATGCTATAGGAAAAAAATGTCCAGGGCTGGAGAGATGTCTTAGTGGTTAAAGCACTTGCCTATGAGCCAAAGGACCCAGGTTTGATTCCCCAGGAGCAAGGTAAGTCAGATGTACAAAGTGGCGCGTGCATCTGGAGTTCATTTACCGTGGCTGGAGGCCCTGGCATGCCTATTCTCTCTTGGTCTCTCTCTTTTTCTCTCTTTCTGTGTCTGCCTCTGTCTCTCTCTCAAATAAGTAAATAAATAAAAAAATTAAAAAGTCCAAAACCAAATTGTTACTTACTGAAAAATGCATGCATAAGTTTTGTTTTAAAAACTGTATTAAAGCTATAAAGCAGAATTACTTTCCAGGATTTTCCATTTGCTTAGAGAGTTTGGGACAGATTGACTTTTATTCTTTTGCAGACTCAGGTCAAAAGCCAAAGGTTGAGAACAGAGCTTAAATAATAATTTTTTTTTTTTTAGTTAAGCTTATTTTTTTCAGTACTGGGGATTGAGTTAAGAGCCTCATTCAGTCTAAGCAAGCACCCTACCACTGAGCTACACTCCCAGTCCAAAGAAAATTAAAGTTTGGGATCAATTGTATAACATTTTTGTATTCAACAGAGGTTCCTTCCATTTTTAAATGGAGTATTATTGGATTTTACAGCTATAGGTCAATTTACCCTGAGAGAAAACAACACTATGGGTTTTTTGTGACTTGCTCAAGGTTACCTAGCCAATTCTTTTTTTTTTTTTTTTTTTTTTTTTGGTTTTCGAGGTAAGGTCTCACTCTAGTTCAGGCTGACCTGGAATAATTCACTGTGTAGTCTCAGGGTGGCCTTGAACTCATAGTGATCCTTCTACCACTGCCTCCCGAGTGCTGGGACTAAAGGTGTGTGCCACCATGCCCGGCCTAGCCAGTTCTTTTTGCATGCCTTCTGGTTTAGCATGTTTCTTAGTCGCTTCTCATATCTTAAATCACAGCTAATGTAGAATAATAATTTTTCAAGAACTTTTCCATTTAAAAAAATGAATGTACAAATTTAGATAAATTATGTTTCATTATGTTTAAATTTTAAGTAGAATTCATAAGTCGAATACTAACATGAGAATAATAGAAAAAATAATCATTGCTTAGAATCTTGTTCCCCTTTTTATCCAAAATGAGTTAATACTGTTTGTGTAGTTATTTATCAACATGTGTTAATGATTTTATATGTTAGTATAGTTACATTTTTCTGATATTTCCAAAATCTTTTGCTAACTTTGACTTTCAGACTTTTTAATCTAGTTTTGTTGATTCTGCAATTCCTATCTTCCAGTCTTTCTCATACATGTTATTTAAAAAGTATTTTATTTATTTATTTGAGAGAGAGAGAGAGAAAGAGAGAGAGAATGGGCACTCTAGGGCTTCCAGCCACTGCAAATGAATTCAGATGCATGCACCACCTTGTGCATCTGGCTTACTTGGGCACTGGGGAATTGAACCTGGGTCCTTAGGCTATGAGGAAAGTGTCTTATCCACTGAGCCATCTCTCCAGCCCCATATATGTCATTTTTAAGTGCAATTTTTTTTTTTTTTTTTTTTTTTTTTTAGAATTCAGCCTCTGAATTTGATCAGATGTCCCCAGTGACTACCTGTGGGCTTTAACAGTCTTTCCCAAAGAGTGTTGCCCGAAATATTAGAACTGCATCTAATGTTGTCAGCTGTGTGTGGCAAAATAAAAATGAGGGGCAGAGAGGGAGCAGGTCCCAGGTTTATTCAGACACTGGATGATGCCCAGGGTCTCAGTTTTTCTTGCTTACTTTTCTGTTTCCCAAGAGATGGTCTTATGGCGGGGCCCAGGCTTCCCTCTAACTTAGTTCTGTCCCACCCTCTGGCCTGAGACTCCAGGTGAGACCCCTCCCTCCCCTGTGCCTGGCAGTCCAGTTCTTTTGATCACTCTCTGTCACCCTCAGCTTGTTGACATTTGTCTTCCAATTTAGGTTTCTATTACCCTAAGATTTTTTTTTTTTCCCCCAGCACTCTCAAGATTCATATCCTCACACAGCTTTGATTAGACTCAGAAAAATGTTGCATGTTTCCCAGGTTATTGTTTGTTTTGAGGTAGGGTCTTGATCTAGCCCAGGCTGACCTGGAATTCACTGTGTAGTCTGACAGGCTGGCCTCGAACTCACAGAGATCCTACCTTTGCCTCTGAGTGTTGGGATTAAAGGCATGTGCCTCCATGCCCAGCTCCAGGTTAATTTTTTTTTTTTAAGTCTATCCACATGTATAAATGCCCTAACTCTCTTTGGTCAGCATTTATCACTGACCCGTGAAAATGGAATTGCTATGACTGGTGTGGAATATTCAAGGTTTCCCTGTGAGCCTGGGGAAGAGTCCATTCTCTGAGGTAAGCATTTACAAATTCCGTGCTTTACTAGGGCCGTGTGCCATGAAACTGAATTTCCTCAGTTCCTTTCAAGGTTCTTTAGACTCTGAGCCCAGCATTATCTAAGACAAAACCTCTAGTCAGTCAGTTGTCTCTTCTGTCCATATATCTTGTTCATGAGCAGTCCTGCCTTTTGTTTTTGGTAGATCTATCTAGCCTAGTCTGACCTGGAATTCACTATGTAGTCTCAGGCTGGCCTCGAACTCACGGCGATCCTCCTACCTCTGCCTCCCAAGTGCTGAGATTAAAGGTGTGCACCACCATTCCCACCTTCGATTTGACTCATGGTGTTTCTTTTTCAGAAAAAGTCCTCCTTATTCTCCAAAAAAGATATGGCTGTTACAATTAAAACTAATTAAGAAATGTAATCGACTTTAAAATTCAATTCCTCTGGTATATTAATTGCGTTTTTTTTTTTAGAGCTAGTGACTTTGTCTTGGAAAGCCAAGGGTTAGAAAGTTTCCATCTGAAGAATTTTCCATAGAAAGTTCTGGTGGACAGTAATGCTCTCCAGACTCCAATCAGTCTCTTAGCACAGTGTTTGTCAACTATAAATCACTTGTGTGGGAGTTTGTGAGAGATGCTGCTAAATGCAGGTGCTGAGCCCTGGGAATAGGACCCAGGGGACCATTTCCAATAAAGATGGTAGAGAGCCCTGCTTTGAAATCTAGTTTGATTCCTTCCTTCCTTCCTTCCTTCCTTCCTTCCTTTCTTTCTTTCTTCCTTCCTTCCTTCTTTCTTTCTTTCTTTTTTTTTTTTTTTTTTTTCCCGAGGTAGGGTCTTACTCTGGCCCAGGCTGACCTGGAATTAACTATGTAGTCTCAGGGTGGCCTTGAACTCACAGTGATCCTCCTACCTCTGCCTTCCCGAGTGCTGGGATTAAACGCGTATGCCACCATGCCTGGCTTGGTTTATTTCTTTTATGAAAATAGACTGACTATTGAGTTTTTATTAGCTTTCTTCTGCTCTGTATTTCTATGGCATTGATTGTTTAATACTTTTAGGACTTGATTGTCAAGATTTCTATTGTTTCATAAAGTATTTGCCCTGAATATTAGAATACAAGTCTCTTAAGAGGTAATATGATATTTTTATATATTTATTTATTTGTAAACAGAGAGAGAGAGAAGAGAGACAGAAAGAAAGAACAGGTGTGCCAGGCCCTTTAGCCACAGCAAACCAACTTCAGATGCATGTATCACATTGTACATCTGGCTTTGCGTGGGTACTGGGGAATCAAACCCTGGTTGTTAGGCTTTATTCACAGGCGCCTTAACCACTGAGCAATCTCTCCAGCCCTAATACGACTTTTTTTTTTCTCTCTAGATAGGGTCTCACTCTAATCCAGGCTGACCTGGAATTCATTATGTACTCTCAGGCTGGCCTTGAACTCAAGGCAATCCTCCTACCTCTACCTCCCAAGCACTGGGATTAAAGGTGTGCACCACCATGCCTGGCCAACATTACTTTTGTGTATTTTTTTCAAAGTATCTAGCCCTGAAATATCTAATGCAGTGTTGGTTATAAAGTATTGACCAGCTAATTGCATTCTACAGAATTGGCAGCTTGGGGTGTACCTATTTAGTGAGCAATTTCTTGAAACATTATAACCCTATGAGGTTTAGATTTGTAACTTTTTTTTTCCGAGGTAGGGTTTCACTCTAGCTCAGGCTCTCCTGGAATTCACTATGCAGTCTCAGGGTGACCTCGAACTCACGGTGATCCTTCTACCTCTGCCTCCCGAGTGCTGGGATTAAAGGCGTGCGCCACCACGCCTGGCTTTGTAACATTTTTTTACAAGTGGCCATTTGTAAAGGGCTCTGAGCCCTTGACTGCTGTGGAACACAAACCCATCAAACCATAGTTGATGCCAGAGTTGACAGACTCTTCCTGTTCCACGTGGACGTCACCTCCTGATTAGCTACATAATCCCAGGTGGCTGTTCAATGCTCCGATTTTAGAGGACAGCTCGATCTACACCTTCCCCAGCTGGAGGATCAAGTCCAGTTGCCATGATGTGGCGGTGAGCTCCGGCATCTCCCAGGACTAGCCTGTGGGTCGATGTGATCGCACATTCTCTGGAGGGCTCATCATGCCTTACAATACAAAGCCAGTGGAGTCGACTATTTAAGAAATAAAATCAGGCTGGAGAGATGGCTTAGCGGTTAAGCACCTGCCTGTGAAGCCTAAGGACTCCGGTTCAAGGCTCGATTCCCCAGGACCCACGTTAGCCAGATGCATAAGGGGGCGCATGCATCTGGAGTTCATTTGCAGTGGCTGGAGGCCCTGGTGTGCCCATTCTCTCTCTCTCTCTCTCTCTCTCTATCTGCCTCTTTCTCTCTCTGTCTGTCGCTCTCAAATAAATAAATAAAAAGTAACAAAAAAAATTTTTTTTAAAGAAATAAAATCTCTGTTGAACAAATAACTTTTTTTTCTCAGAAAACAATGCATGTTAGGCAAGCAGTATGCCCTTGAGCCTTATCTCCAGCCCTCTCTGAGACTTGACATCTTTTGAT
Source organism: Dipus sagitta (assembly GCA_036346955.1). NCBI lineage: Eukaryota > Metazoa > Chordata > Mammalia > Rodentia > Dipodidae > Dipus > Dipus sagitta. The sequence goes on along the minus strand of CM070785.1, from coordinate 40,845,937 downwards.
GCCAAGATAATTGACATACATTTTGAACCAAAACTAGGCCCATCTCTGATAATAGTGGACTAACTCACCAAACAGGATGCCTAGTGCAAAAATCAACCCTCAAGAAATGTTAGACTTGTTGAATTGAATGACAGCCCGCAGGATGTACCAGAGAATTGTTTTGCCTCCAAATTAGTAATGTTACTGAGCTTCTTCTTCTTGGAAACTTAGACCAAGTTTTAAAAAACCCACCCCTTGTTTATGTTATACAAGGGGCAAATCAAATACTAAGTATGATATTTTTACAGCATTTTTGGTCAAGTTATACTGGAGTTGTTACATTAAAAGATTTTTGAGGGCTGGAGGAATGGCTTAGTGGTTAAGGCGTGTATGCCTGCAAAGCCAAAGGACACAGGTTCAATTCCCCAGGACCCAGTTAGCCAGATGCACAAGGGGGCGCACGGGTCTGGAGTTCATTTGCAGTGGCTGAAGGCCCTGGCGCACCCATTTTCTATGTGCCTCTTTCTCTCTCTGTCGCTCTCAAATAAAAAAAAAAAAAAAAAAAAGATTTCTGATGGACCACCTGGGCATCCCAATGGGGCTCTGTTGGAGTGTGACATATAGAGTATGGTTATGGTATTTCAGGTATTCTAAATGTTTGAGGGTTTTTGCCATTGTGAATGCTCCTGAGTCAGCAGTATGCTTATCTTAATTCGAATCTCCAGAGCAGAAACTGTGAAGGAATACCATAATATATGGCAGAGAAAAGGGTGTGTGTGTGTATAAGAGAGAGAGAGAGAGAGAGAGAATGGGAATGTTTGTGTGTGATATACCAGTGTAAATGTAAATGTACAAAACATAGTCTTTAATTTAAAAAAAAGCAGTCGTACAGTTAGGGAGATGTCTGTCTCAGTGGATTAAGAGCTTGCTGCTGAAGCGTGAGGACCTGGCTTTGCACCCCCAGAACCCACAGAAGGACAGATATGGTAGCGTAAGCATTTGTAGGCCCAGTGCTCCTACAGCAAGGTGGAGGGCCGAGACAGGAGAGTCCCCAGAAGCTTGCAGGCCGGCTAGCCTGACGAACACAGGCGGCAACTAACGAAAGAGACCCTGCTGCAGAGTAGGTGGAAGGCTGGGACTGACACCTTAGGGACCGTCCTCTGAATTCCACCTGTGCGCCATGGCATACACACATCTGCATTCACTTATGTGGACACACACACACACATGATTTTTTTAAAAAAACATTTTGCTGGGCGTGGTGGTGCACACCTTTGATCCCAGCACAAGGGAGGCGGAGGTAGGAGGATCACTGTGAGTTCGAGGCCACCCTGAGACTACATAGTGAATTCCAGGTCAGCCTGGGGTAGAGTGAGGCCCTGCCTCAAAACAAACAAACTATGTGTATATATTTTATTTCTTAGAAAGAGAGAAAAAAATTGGCACATAGAGAGAGTGGTTGCACCAGGGCCTCCAGCCACTGCCAACAAACTCCACGTGCATGTACCACCTTGTGCATCTAGCTTCTGTGGGTACTGGGGGATTGAACCTGGGTTCTTAGGCTTCCAGGAAAGCACCTTAACTGCTAAGTCATCTCTCCAACCCCCACACACGATTTTTAAAAAGCTATAAAGGCCTTTGTGATCCCAATACTCTCCTCTACTTAGATCTCCTCTACTATTGAATAATTTGATTTATGGCAATATGCTCATAATATAATTAATGGACACTAATACTGTCTTATGCATTGTGCACAGAACATTTCTAATCCTCGGAAAACCCTGTGAAGTAGGCATCATTGTTTTGACTTTTATAGCCATAAGAAATACTTAAGTAAATTCCACAAGAGAATAGCCTAGAAGAAAAGTGTTGTGTGAAATGACAACTAATTTTTTTTGTACTGTAGCAAACGTTATAATTCATATTGACTATATTCCTAAATTAAAATAGTGTGTGCTTATGCTAGACGTTGCTTTCCAGGAGATTACCCTACATCTACATACTGTGTTTACTCTTGGAAAGCCAAAGTTCATGAATCGCAGACACCATAATTCTATCTTAGATTAAGGGGTGTGTTTAATTTGTAGTGATTTTTTGAAAGGCAGTAGTAATTATCAAACAGTCTCTTGGTTTAAATTTGGATAAAAAATAATTATTTTCTCTAATACAATTATCACTTCCTTAAAAATAATTTTTCATAATTTTCCTGCTGAGCAAGAAGCTCATATACAATGGTGATAATAGAATTCTCCACTGGGCAGGAAATTAATGATATAATTACATTACAAAGACTTTGTTAGGCATCTATAATTGGAGTGGATACTGTGGAGAAAGAGAACGGAAAATAAAGAGCTGTTCTTTCCCTTGGGGAAAACTACAACTAGTTCAAACACAGGCATGTGGCTTGTGGTTTTGTAGATCCAGATTTAATTTCACTCAAACCACTACTAATTTAATAAAAATTATGTAGCATAATATGTAAGGATATTTGTTCTATTCCCCAATACCAAAATTATGGAAGAATTTAATTGAGCTGAAACCTGATAGAGTTTTAATGTCCATTTCATTTCTTGTTTGTTTGTAACTAAATGGTGTTTTAAGCGTGTTCATAAGGCATTGAATATGAAATCTAAAACACAGCTGGAAAGTCTGAAACTAATGCTAAGGAAATCCTGACATGAACATTGTTAGTTGGTGATAATTCGTGGATATTAAGGGATCTATAAGTGATATCAAAACTGAGAGATACACTATTTTGGGGTGGGGGGGCATATGAATTTGACCACTACTAATGCATATTCTATTTTTTTTAATTTTTAATTTTTGTCTTACAGAGTAAAACTCAATTTTAATAAATGTGTTCTTGTTTAGGTCTCTTTAGGTAGTAAATTTAAGGCATTGTGAAATTATCAAAAAGAAAATGAATGAAAGCTCGATTTAACTTAATTTAAAGCACACTTAATTGCATAAGACAAAATACATTACTATCTGACAAATGTAGATAATGAACTTTTAAAATGTAGTGCTTTTTTGTTTTAAAGGGGTAAATAATGAGATTTGTTTTCGGGAGAGTTAAGAGGGAAAGCAAGGGCTGGAGAGATGGCTTAGTGGTTAAGTGCTTGCCTGTGAAGCCTGAGGACCCCAGTTCAAGGCCCGATTCTCCAGTACCCACATTAGCCAGATGCACAAGGTGGCGCATGCATATAGAGTTCGTTTGCAGTGGCTGGAGACCCTGGCACGCCCATTCTCTCTGTCTGCCTCTTTCTCTCTCTGTCACTCTCACTCTCAAATAAATAAAAATTTGAAAAAGAAGCCAGGCGTGGTGGCCTTTAATCCCAGCACTTGGAGGCAGAGGTAGGAGGATCGCGGTGAGTTCGAGGTCACCCTGAGATTACATAGTGAATTCCAGGTCAGCCTGGGCTACAGTGAGACCCTACCTCAAAAAAACAAAAAAAAAAAAAAAAAAAATTGAAAAAGAGGGAAAGCAAAACAAGAAAGCACCCAAACCTAAAGAGGTTCTCCCCCAGAAGAAGGGGGAGAGGAGACTGGGAAAATCTCCTTCACACAAGAAAAAGGGTCTCCCCAGAGAGGGGAGGGAAGAGAAGGGAAGAGAAGTTGGAGAGCAGGGACTTACACATGTGCTTCAGGCCCATTTATATGACTCAGACATACAATCCGAATGAGCCTCATCACCAGGCTTAGGTGTGTAGAGAGGGACCTGATTGGCTGATGGGCCCCGGAGGAGTATTGACTTAGGAAGGGCCCATCCACAAGGGCTAATTGGGGGAAGCAATGGGAAATTGTTGCCATCAGCCATCTTGGATGAGACCTAATGAGACCTGAGTTCTAGTCCTGCCAGGGCAGGCAAGGTGGCACCCATGTTTCTGTGGGCCAGTTCCTAGCTAACTCCCGATCAGGAAAAAAGCTACTAATCCATGAAACTCTTTTTTTTTTTTTTTTTTTTTTGGTTTTTCGAGGTAGGGTCTTACTCTAGCCCAGGCTGACCTGGAATTCACTATGGAGTCTCAGGGTGGCCTCGAACTCATGGTGATCCTCCTACCTCTGCCTCCCGAGTGCTGGGATTAAAGGCGTGCGCCACCACGCCCGGCATAATCCATGAAACTCTTAACTGCTGTTAGGGAAATGGGGCGACAACCGCTCTAACTTCTTCAAGGCTGGGTGGGGGAGTAGAGTGTGGCAGTTAGAGCTCCCCAGGAGAAAGTTCATCTGAAGGCCCACCACAAAGAGGCTTTTCCGTTTCTCATGAGCCAGTCTGATGTCTCATCACCACCTGTGTGGAGGTATTTTACTTTTGTTTGTTTCCTTTTTTTAAAAAAAAAATATTTTTGTTTGATTATTTGCAAGCAGAAAGAGATATAAGAGAGAAAGAGAGAATGGGTGTGCCAGGGTTTCCAGCCACTGCAAATAAGCTCCAGGCACATGCCCCACTTTGTGCATCTGGCTTTCTGTGGGTACTGAGGAATTGAGCCCGAGTCATTAGACATTGTAGGCAGGTGCCTTAACCGCTGAGCCATCTCTCCAGTCTTCCTTTAGTCCTTTATTTTAGGACCCATTAAAGAAAAGGGCTATAAGTTAGTCTGCTAATTTTTAGCTCATTATAGTTATATAGTCAGGTATTTTTTGATAGAGCTTTCATTTATTAAAATTTGATCTCTTAGCCGGGCGTGGTGGCATACGCCTTTAATCCCAGCACTCGGGAGGCAGAGGTAGGAGGATCGCCGTGAGTTTGAGGCCACCCTGAGACTACATAGTGAATTCCAGGTCATCCTGGGCTACAGTGAGACCCTTCCCCAAAAACAAAACAAAACAAAACCTTGGTTTCTAGAAATTTATATCACAGGAAATCTACTTTAAGCTTTTTTTTTTAGTAAAATTCTATTTTGATTTAGCTACTTTGAGATATCCCCCCTCCTTAATTCTTAAAGTTAAAACATCACCATATACATCCTATAGGAATGGTGCATGAAGTTGTCTGATTAAAAATAGTTGTTGTTAGCTGGGCGTGGTGGCGCACACCTTTAATCCCAGCACTCGGGAGGCAGAGGTAGGAGGATCGCCATGAGTTCAAGACCACCCTGAGACTACAGAGTTAATTCCAGGTCAGCCTGGACCAGAGTGAGACCCTACCTCAAAAAACCAAAAAAGTAAAAATAAAAAAATAGTTGTTGTTGGCAGGGAGAGGAAAATAGCTGTTGTCATACTTTTCTTTTCCCTAAGAACTGGAGATTGAAACATCTGAAGGCATTAATGTGTATGAGAGGGTGGGTTATGATAGCCCAGCTGTCTTCCTGTGTATTTCATTTAAATGTAAATTTATCTGAGGGATTCTAAGGATGAGCTCAGAAGGTAAAGAGAGTTTTAACATGAATAGTCATTTTCTTTTTTTTTCTCCATGAGTACTGAAATCTGTTTTATACTAAAGAAAGACAACATTAAGCATTACAACCTAACATTGCCTTATTTTAAAGATTCTTGCTGATCAATTTTCTTTCAACAGTTTTTCTAAGTTCATACAATTCCTTGAAATAAAAGTTAATTTATGTGCTTGATTTAAAGCAATATAACAATACTTAAGAAATTTCCTGGGTGATGCGGACTATATATATAAGCACACTGACATAATGTATGGCACACACATTATCTATATACTATGTATATTTAGATTATATATACGTGTATGTGCATATATATATGTATATGTATGTGTATATATATATATATATATATATATATATATATATATATACACACACACACACACATATATATTTTTGGTTTTTCGAAGTAGGGTTTCACTGTAGCCCAGGCTGACTTGGAATTCACTATGGAGTCTCATGGTGGCCTCGAGCTCACAGTGATCCTCCTACCTCTGCCTCCCGAGTGCTAGAATTAAAGGTGTGCGCCACCAGGCCTGGCTTTAGATTATATTTTTAATCACTAATTAAAGGTTAATCTGATCCTGTAATTATAAGTCCAGTTTTAGGAGCAACTATTGCTGGAAAGGTTTTGAGTTAGTTTCCACATATGACTGTTGAGACAAAAGGTCTAAATTGGAAGCTCTGTAATTTCGCAGTATTATATAGTGACTGTTGGCCTTGTGTGAGTTACCTTGGAATGCCTTCTTAAAGAAGGTGGTCTTCTATCTTCAGCAGTCTTTTCTGCTTCCCTTCAATAAATCAGGCCTTTTTTTGGGGGGCGGGGGAGTCGCTGCTGATTTTGAAGTCATTTTTGTTTCTAGTAGTTGCCCTACTAGCCTGTGATTATCTTGTGTTAAGAAAACAAACAAACAGACCCAAACCTCTTTGATCTACCCTAACCTTTCTATATGTAAATTTTGGCAGAGCTGATGTTGCAGTAGGCCCATCAAATGGATTCCTGCGTTGACATTTCCAAATTGTTGAAAGGACTATAAAGTTTACTGAAGGGATTGTATTTGTTAGTTGATAGAATTTACTCAAGCCCGATAAATGCAAATATTTTGCAAGCAACCCCTATAGACTCAAGAGTTTCCTTAAAGAAAAGAACTTTATTCTAAATTGTGTGTGTGTGTGTGTGTGTGTTGTGCACCATAGGTAAGCACTCTACTATGAGTATATCCTCAGACCTCCACATTTATTTGTTTTTTTAATCCAGGAAAAGAAAAGGAGTTGGGGTTTGAACATTTTTGTGAAGTCTTGAATTTTTATTTATGGCAAACTTTAACAAATAAGTTCCCACTGAGTGCTTGCAATTTTTTAAAATAAATTTAAGACATAAGTCTGCATGTTTTACTCTAATAATTGCTGTTTTGAACTCAAAATTGAGCTTTATAGTAACTAGTAGGGGGTCTGAAATGTGTCCTATGCCAGTATTCTAATTTATAGGTTCTGTCAGATGAAGTCAAATACAGCATTTTGTAATCAAAACCAATGATGGTCTCCCTCCTGCTCCTCCCATAGTGCCCGTGGAATATGTTGAGGCGTTTTCCTTGCAAACAGGAATATTAGCACCATTCTTACATGCACGTCTCTCCTCAAGAACAAGTCTCTTTTCTTCTTCCCCAGCCTTTCTCCCCTTCCTCTGAACTCCAGAGCTGTTCTCTATTTGAATGTCAGACCTTGTGGAGGATTTGTGTGGAGGAGTGTGTGTTTCTTTCTTTCTTTCTTCTTTCTTTCTTTCTTTCTTTCCTTTTTTTTTTTTTCCCGAGGTAGGGTCTCACTCTAGCCCAGGCTGACCTGGAATTCACTACAGAGTCTCAGGGTGGCTTCGAACTCACGGTGATCCTCCTACCTCTGCCTCCCGAGTGCTGAGATTAAAGGCGTGCGCCACCACGCCTGGCTTGTTTTTTTTTCTTTCTTGTGAATCCCTGGTACAGCATATGAATGCTTTGAAAAAAATACTATGCTGTGTTTATACTTTTACTCTGTCCAACCGTTGCTTTTTCTGCTTACACAACGAAACAATGCTCTATCTTATTATTTGGATCAAAGCCTACTTAGTCTGACATGTAGATTTTATAATAAAACTTTTTATGTTTCTTCATACCACTTGGAGACTAGCATTAGTATGCATCACAGTTATTTGTGTTGGTAAGCTTGTCATTGGTCATTGCAGTTGTAGAAAGAGAGTGTTTCTGGGTTACAAACCATGAACCCTTTGCAAGGTGGTGGCTCGCTGATATGAACCTGAAACAAATGGCTGTGATCCACTCACTCTGGGTTCTTTACTATTTTGTGGCACGGTTTGAGGAAAAAAAAAAAAAAAACAAAAAACAAATGAGAATAAATTAGCATGGATAATTTTAATTATGCTGTCGGTGAAACTTCATGACATGTCTATGAAAGAGATAGTAGGGTTTCAGAGGCATGTTCTTTTCAGTAAATTGCCACTTTCTCTGTCATTTACAAGGGCATCTGCTTTAACAACTAGATGTTGGGTGGGGAGCTCTAGGTAGCTGTGAAAACTTTATACCTCACTCTCAGGATTGCTACCTGGTAAGTGAAAATGCTCTCTGCATTAGTTTTGGAGTGCCAGGGGGGTGAGCGGGGGGGGGGGGGGATGGGGAGGGTGAAACTTGAATCAGTGACCATCTGGCCCAGATTTTGGCTGATTTCCTGTGCCTTGCCCTTTGTTTCAAGCGGACAATGGATTGTTCCTTTTACCGATAAGAATTCTGTTGATGACTTTGTGCTGAATCAGCAGGTTTGCTTTGGGGTTGCAGGCACAGATTCATGTTGAGGGGCTTTCTGTTGTTCTGGGATCACCATTTCTGTCTTCATCAATTGCAAAAAATATATATATATTTCTAAGGTTTTTCTGTAATTTAATAGAGTGGCAGTTTTAAGAGGTACATTGAACAAAATGCTTGGAGATGTAGTGTGCTAATTTGGTATTTCTGTCTTAAACATTGACATTTTTTTTCTTGTCTTTATTTCCAAAAGTAATGTGTCCCTGATTGTGATTTTGATGAGCCTTTATGTCGAGTCTCCTCTTCTGTGTGAACTAGAACTTAAATATTAAATCTAGCATTTTAAATCTAAGTAAGACTTTTATGAAGTGGTTATGCAAATGGTTAAGTTTTCTGTTGCATTAGCTGACACATATCTACAAACTACATTTTAGGAAGTCAGAGCCATTCTCCTGACCTTAAATGCTACCTAATCAGGACACCGTTTAAAAAAAAAAAAAAAAAAAAAAGAGTGGTTATTGAATACAAGTAGGGAATTTTGTTTGCTAGCATTCCAAGTAAGTCAACCGTCAGCGGGTTATCTCAGAAGCAGCCGAGATCAAGTATAGTGCAATAATGACTCGTCCTAAAGGACCAGAGCTAACTTCAGTGCTTGTTGTCTTGCTGTGTGGCCATGAACTACAAAACGAATTGTTTTTTTTACTTCTGAAGCAATAGGCTTGTTGGCAGGTTTCAAGTCAAGTCTTTTTACTTTAACTCATCTCCTCATAGCTGAATCACCATTTATCACTGTGGTACACAATTCTCTGCAACTTTTTCCAGAACTGTTATTAACTTAGAAATCAAGCATCTGATTAGAATTGACGGCTTTGAGATCTAATCTCCAACTCTTTTGTGGGGTTAAAGGTGTGTTCTTTGGGAAGAATTAATGGTCCTGGTTATAAGAAGGAAGCTTAATAGTACCTCAGAGATCTAATTATGTAGCAGATGGGACCACACGGAACAGTTCAGTGTCATTTGGTGTGATTAAGCTTAGGTCCACATTTAGCAAAAGTGAACGAGAAAAAAAATGACACAAAATGTCAGTTTTCATTCATTTGGGACACTGTTCATTTGTATGTTGTCTTCCATCATGATTTTTTTTTTTTTTTTTTGGATATCTTTAATTGACTGCTGGCTCTATCAGGCTCTTACAAGGCTTCAAGATTATTTGTTTGGTTCAAATGCACCGGTGGTTCAGAAGCACAGATGTCCGGGATGTAGTGAATGTTGATTGGAATAGAGTGTTCTGATTTAGAGACTTCGTTACACGGTGAAATAAGGCAGAGTTCGAAACCGCGTGCAACAGCATAGCAACAATTTCTGTTTTATTTCCCCTTGCTTTCATCGGGAAATGAGTTGGATGCACTGGGGGAAGGTCTTATCCTTTCCACCCCTCCCCCTCCGGCCATCCTTCACCCCCTACCTCTGACTCTCCCTCACATCTCAGGGAGGAATTATAGTCTCTACAGAGGCTTGCTTGCAGATGCCTGGAAAGTTTACACTGCAGAGGGTTGTTTTGTTTGGCATAGCTAATCAGGAGCCGGGCTGGAATGGCTCATAGCTGTCATTCAGGTTTTGTTTCAAAGTCCAAGGACCTGCTGGGAAAAACAAAAAGCTAATGAAAGCTGACTGTATTTAGGCCTCAAATCTTGGGAATCTGAAATGATGTCCTGACAGTGTATTCTTATTCTTCCACATTCCTGCTGTTGCTAAGGCAACAGATTTTTAGAGGCTTTTCGTCTTCATTGTCAAGTATTTGCTACACTTATTGTTGTTTTTCAGATTAGAGCAATTCAGATGATCTCCTTTTGAGATGAAGGAAAAAGAGAAAATAATTGAAATAAAATGTTTGAATCAATTACCTTGAGTGCTAGTAAGAGCATTTAAAAAAAAAAAACACACATGTGAAATTCCCATTCCTGTCATGTGATTTAATAAGTATTCACATAATCTCTAAAGAATGCATCTTAAAAAGAAAAAGGTATGTAGTGAGGCACTGTCTTTAACATGTTTCTTCTCAAATGAAAACCAAATCATAAGAGAAAGCAACATGCCAGTGTTCTTTTCTGTCAATGTTAAGTTCAAGCATGAGAAAATAAAAAATTGGGTTGAACACATTTTCCCCCAAAACTAGGTCTCTAATATTTGTTTTTAAATCTTTTTTTGTGTATTTTTGTTTATTTATTTGAGAGTGACAGAGAGAGAAAGAGGCAGAGAGAGAGAATGGGTACATCGGGGCCTCCAGCCACTGCAAACAAACTCCAGACACATGCGCCACCTTGTGCATCTGGCTTACGTGGGTCCTGGGAAATCAAGCCTCTCACCGGGGTCCTTAGGCTTCACAGGCAAGCGCTTAACCGCTAAGCCATCTCTCCAGCCCTCTAATATTTGTTTTCATACATGTTTTGCCTTAGTGGATTAGCTTTCATCTATTTAAGAATGCTGTTGTTTTAACAGTCCATTTGGGACACATGTCACCTATGATTTGGTAAATAATTAAAAAAAAAAAAAAAAGATCCATTTTGTGCGGCTAAGGTGCCCTTTGGGTTGGCTTTCGATTTGAGAATCCCTGGGGAATGTGCTTTGAGCAATCTTATTGTCAAGATGTTGACCCACTGGAAGATAACAGTTTTTTTTTTTTTTTTTTTTCCACAGACCTATCAAACATCTTTCCCCTGTGGCAATGACTTCAATATTGAAATGACCTAGTATTAGTGTTGATCAAATCACATCCCTAATTTGGTCCCAACAAAAAGGTCTGCATTCATGGAGATAAGATCTGGCTTGATTTTCTATTGAGGGAAAAAGGAAAAAAAAGAGAGAGAGAGAGAGAGAGTGCGAGCAGCTGGCTGAATGGGAAAACACCAGGGCTGGAAGAGAAATGGCCAAGTGTGGCAGGAGGTTCTCATTTTCATTTCTGTATCATTGTCCTGGTTTCCCAGCTTGGAATTTTATCATTTCTCATCGCTGCCTATCCACAGTCTGTGCTTCTCAAGGTCTAGCTCAGGTCCATCATTCACTAAGCCCTCTTCAGCTCTCCTGGTGTCTAGATAGTTACAGGGGCTGTAGCCTCAGCTGATTATATTGTGTTCAGATACAGTCGTGGGAGTGGACAAAACTACCTTTTTTTTTTTTTTGAGGAGAATGACTGGGACTAGGGTGATATGAAGGGAAACAATAGGAGGTGAAAAAGAGATTTCTTGAAATGGGCAAGTTTAATCCAGCTGACACTGGAGAGATAAGACAGCTGTCTTGAAGAGATGACATGTGCAGCTGGAATTAGATTTACTCTTAATTACCTTTAAAGCAGTGGTTTTCAAATCTGAGGCGGAGCCCTGGGAAGGGAGCGAGGGGTTAAAGAACAAGGCATTGGCAGGCATCCTGAATGCTGCTGCCCGCCCCCCAAGAGTTCGACTTTTAACTTTCTGTGTTGGGTTTGGGCCTAATATTGCTTTAAGGATACATTGTGCTGCTTCAACAGATAAAGTTTTGAAGATCACTGCCGTGTAGAGTCACATCGTCTTGTGTCCCTGTTTTGATTTCCAAAATGTTCCATCCCTCAGAGACTTGGAAAGCGCCAATAGAACTGCTTCAGGAGATGTGATTCCTGCGTTCAGTTACGAGGTTTAGTGACCCTGGCAAAGATTTCTGCTCGGGGAGACAGGTTGAGTTGGATGTCGTTGGAGTACCGATAGTTCTAAGATTGTACAGTTGATTTCCTTCCTAGTTGCCAGTGTCAGATAATTTGGCATTTAGCTGTTTTTCTGTTCGCTTGGGGGTCAACTTCGACTCCTCATTAAAGCACGAGGTTCCATACAGGAGGGAGGACAATGTCTTCACTGCCTTTGGTTTCTTCACGTGCCAGTACAGATGTGGGGCCCCAAGAAAGACCTGTTGTTGGTGGAAGCAGCTTCCGCAGGGAGAACTTTCCTTGACTGCCTCGTTACCCCGTGGATAGCGATAAGAAAAGGTATTTGCCGGAATTTTCTTCTGTTCCTGCTTTCTGCCCTTCAGGAGTAGAAGAAATGACAAAGGAGATGTAAGATAAGCCTCCTCCTCCTCCTTTATGCCAGGAGGCCAGAATACCACTGTGTCTGGAAAAGCAGAGCTGGCTCTCTGAGCCAAATAGATAACAACTTGAATGTGGAAATCTTGACTCTCCATACAGATTGAGAAACTGAGGCACACTAGAAGGGTAAAGTGAGATTTCCTGGTGTTTCCCGTGCATATATGGAAATATATTATGAAAGGGTCACCCTGGTAGCTTGGATTTCAGGATTTTTTTTTTTCTTTCTGTGTGACTCAGTTCTGCCTTTATGGAAAATTAGAACTTGGGTTGGGGAAATGGCTCAGCAGTTAAAAGCGCTTGTCGCAAAGCCTGGCGGCCTAGGTTCCATTCTCTAGTAACCACATAACGTGGCACGAACTGGCACACGCATTTGGAGCTTTATTTGCAGGGTCAGGAGGCCCTGGTACACCCGTGCATTCTCTCTCAAATACAAATATTTCTCAAAACTTAAAAAAAAAATGAAAATTAGAACTAAAGGTATGACTTAACAGGGAAGCTTCCCAGATGTAAGATTGGAATCTAATAATTGTGCCAGAACTGATATGGGTAGACAGGTGTGTAACGAGCGCAGTGTAATCTGAAGCAGCCCTTTTACTCACAGGTCTTTCAGATTGGCTGTCTTTGTACTGGGTTAAAAAAAAAAAAAGAAGAAGAAGGAGGAGGAGGCTGGAGAGATGGCTTAGTGGTTAAGGCACTTGCCTGCAATGCCAAAGGACCCAGGTTCGACTCCCCAGGACCTACGTAAGCCAGATGCACAAGGGGGCGCACTCATCTGGAGTTTGTTTGCAGTGGCTGGAGGCCCTGGCGCACTCATTCTCTCTCTCTATCTGCCTATTTCTGTATCTCTCTCAAATAAATAAACAGAAATAAAATATTTTAAAATTAAAAAAATAAAGCCGGGCGTGGTGGTGCACGCCTTTAATCCCAGCACTCGGGAGACAGAGGTAGGAGGATCGCCGTGAGTTCGAGGCCACCCTGAGACTCCATAGTGAATACCAGGTCAGCCTGGGCTACAGTGAGACCCTACCTCAAAAAACCAAAAAATAAAAAAATAAAAAAATAAAAAATAAAAGAATAGGGGGAGAAAGTATTTCTTGGTTCCTGGCACGGTGCTTTGTGCCCAGTAGATGCCGAAGACCGTACGTGATTGAGCTGAGTTGTATAACCCAGAACTCTTAGCGGCAGTAATATATTGCAATGAGCACTGTCCCTGGGGACCATAGTCATTGTCGCTTGAAGCAATCTGTACGTCTACAAGTTCAGATGGGTTTATAGGGACAGGTTTCAGGATGTCAACATTTCATAGAGCAAACAGAAGACGAGTCATATCTGAAAAGACAAAAATAGGTGTGTGATGATCGCTCTGCCCAAGTGGGTCCGTGTTTTGAAGCAATGAGAGGATTGCCTAGTGCCAGCATTGATCCAGCATGGCGGAAACCTTGTTACACCCCCCCCCCCGGGACCTCCACCCACCCATCCTTTCCTTCCTTTCGCTCCCTTCCTTCCTTCTCTGTCCCTCCTTCCCTTCTTCCCTCCCTCCTCCCTTCGTTCCCCTCTCCTCCCTCTTTCAAGTGCGTCTCATTATGCAGCCCAGGCTAAGAGTTCAGGTGTGCACCTGCACGCTCTGCTGAAGGGATCTCTTCGTCAGGTGAGTCATTAGCAAATTCTGTGTATACTGTAATGCCTGAGCACCTTCTGGGGACAGACGGGCCTGGGAAGCTAGAACATTCTACTGGAAAAGGCTCCCAAATATTGTCTGACATCCGTGCATATGTCACTGATGGGAGAGAGATTGGGAGCCCAGAGATGAGAACACAGGTTGTATTCCTAATTTAAATGTGTATTCACAGCCATCAAGGAGAATACCTTCATTTATTCTGGAAAAAGTTTGTAATATTTAGGATTGGCCTTCCTTCCCAAGGATGTCTTGTAATTTGGGGATCATACGTAATTCTGAAAACTGTTCATACATCCATAAAGCTACTAAACATGCCCCAGGGCTTCATGTTACAAGAGTTTATTACAGATGTCACGAACATCAAAAAGCAGCTTGTGGGCTGGAGAGATGGCTTAGCGGTTAAGTGCTTGCTTGTGAAGCCGCCCCCCCCCCCCCCCGTCAAACAAATAAAAAAATATTTTTTAAAAAGAATGTAGAATAGAAGACCCATGGAGACAATTAAGACAACTGATTTAGAACTAATGTGTGTAATTTTTCTTCTTTTATTCTTTTTGTTTATTTTTATTTATTATTATTTTATTTGAGAGCGACAGACAGAGAAAGAGGCGAGAAAGAGAGAGAGAGAGAGAGAGAGAGAGAGAGAGAATAGGCGCGCCAGGGCCTCTAGCCACTGCAAATGAACTATAGATGCATGCACCCCTTTGTGCATCTGGCTTACATGGGTCCTGGGAAATCGAACCTGGGTCCTTTGGCTTTGCAGGCAAACGCCTTAACTGCTAAGCCATCTCTCCAGCCCTATTCTCTTCTTTCAGAAACCCAAATCTCCCTTAACTGGAGATTACCCAACTATGCTATATCCTTCCTGAGATAGTCTGTGACATATTTAAGTGTTTACTAGGTGCTAAGCACTGTAGGGACAAGAAGGATAATGGACTTAAGTTTTTGTTTGTTGGGAAGCTAAGGTACGTGCTTACATGCGTCAGAGTAAACACAGAAAAGTCCCTATGATGAAGTAGTTATATGTACAAAAATCTGCTTACTGACCCAAGTAGAGGACAGTAAGTCAGTTAGGCAAAAAGTAAGGTCTAAGCTGGGCATGGTGGTGCACGTTTTTAATTCCAGCTCTCAAGAGGCAGAGGTAGGAGGATCACCGTGAGTTCAAGAACACCCTGAGACTCCATAGTGAATTCAGCCTGGGTTAGAGTGAAACCCTACCAAGGAGGTTTTACCTAAGCCTTAGAGATTGACTTTTTTTTTTTTTTTTACGAGGTAGGGTCTCACTTTAGTTCAGGCTGACCTGGAATTCACTATGTAGTCTCAGGGTGGCCTCGAACTCATGGTGACCCTCCTACCTCTGCCTCCCGAGTGCTGGGATTAAAGGCGTGCGCCACCACGCCCGGCTTGAGATTGACTTTTGGTTTTTGGAGAAGAGACGAGATGAGCAGCTTGTTACTGTGGAACGCTGAAAGTGAATGGCAGTGTGGAAGTGAGGCGACGGAGATGGACAAGGGAGGAAGACGTTAGGCTGAGGCCATGATTGTGTGTAGAATCCCAGGCTCTGAGGTTCAGCCCGCCTTTAGTGGGTAACAGGGGCCCATTGAAACTTCCCGAAGAATGTGACAGTGGTGTGTTTTAGACAGTGATTGTCAGCTCTTGCATAAATATGGGTAGCATGGACTTGAATATTAGTCCTGGGAAAGAAAGAGAGAGAGAGACTCCAGAAGAAAAGGAACTGTGAGACTGGTGATTTCTACATGGGAGTAGAGTAAGAGATGGATGGTCTCCAGTTTCAAGCCCAGGTTGCTGGGAGAAAGATGCCACCCTTAACAAGATCATGGAAGACATGTTGCTGATGTTACGAGAGAGGTCATATATTTGATTTTGGGTTGAAGTTGAGGTGAGAGGGGAAGCGCTCAGTTGAAAGTATAAAGTTGAAAGAGTGGGACTAATGTTCTTGAAAGAGATGGCCCTTGAATGTACATACCATCTTCCATCCAAACACAGATCAGTTTCTGCTAGATGAACTCACATCAAACCCATCTTAAGTGGGAGAGAACTGAATACTAGTGAAAGGTAATGTTCAATATAGGCGCATGTAAAGGTAATGTTCTTATTTGACTCAAACGTTACATTTGTTTTGTTGTTCATTTTTATTTATTTATTTGAGAGCGACAGAGAGAAAGAGGCAGATAGAGAGAGAGAGAATGGGTGTGCCAGGGCCTCCAGCCACTGCTAACGAACTCCAGACACTTGTGCCCCCTTGTGCATCTGGCTAACTAACGTGGGTCCTGGGGAGTCCAGCCTCGAAATGGGGTCCTTAGGCTTCACAGGCAAGCACTTAACCACTAAGCCATCTCTCCAGCCCAAATGTTACATTTTTAAACATTTTTTTTTGTTTTTTATCTCAAATAGAGAGACAGAGAATTGGTGTGCTAGGGCCTCAGCCACTGCAATTGAACTCCAGACACTTGCGCCACCTATTGGGCATGTGCGACCTTGCGCTTGCTTCACCTTTGTGTGTCTGGTTTATATGGGATCTGGAGAGTCGAACATGGGTCCTTAGGCTTCGCAGGCAAACGCCTTAACCGCTAAGCCGTATCTCTAGCCCCAAACATTACATTTTACCATTATGGGATGTGTTTTTGTTGTACCATGATTAGCACTATTAAATTCTTTTATATATATATATTATTCTTATTTGCAAGGCAGGACAGAGAGAGAGAGGAAGAGGAGAGAAAGACAGAATGGGCATGCTGAGGCCTCTTCTGCAAACAAACTCCAGATGCATGTACCACTTTGTGCATCTGGCTTGACATGGGTAGTGGAGAATCAAACCCAGGCTGTCAGGCTTTGCAAGCAAGTGCCTTGAACCACTAAGCAGTCTGTCCAGTCCACTAGAAAATTTCTATACACTATTGTGACAAAAGAGTTTCAGGATGGTGTTGTGGTAAATTGCCAATTTAACATATTCTTGTTGTCTGTTGATACCAACACATATGGTACTTAGATTTATAAAGTTTGAAATTGATCAAACTAGTTTATCTTGAGGTATATTGTACACACCTCTCTTATTTAGCTGGTTTTGTGTGTTTTGGTAGGCAGTATAGTGTCTAATATTAAATGACTGGATGTTTATTGAATGATCTGCCTATGTCATTGTTGGTGCCGTATACAGACAAAAGAGAAAGTTTATGCTCTTAGATTTTTCATCTCTGGACAAAGACTGATGACCTCTTCCTCTCTGGCCTGCAAAGCCGTACCTCATACACTTGGTCTGCCTCCGTGTTCTCAGGTCTTGAGGCTGCTTAGCCTGGGCCTTCTATACCTTGTCTGCTTTTATTTATTTATTCATTTATTTATTTATTTATTTATTTTATTTTTATTCTTGTTTTTTTGAGGTAGGGTCTCACTCTGGCCCAGGCTGACCTGCAATTCACTATGGAGTCTCAGGATGGCCTTGAACTCACGGCGATCCTCCTACCTCTGCCTCCTAAAGTGCTGGGATTAAAGGCGTGCGCCACCACACCTGGCTTCCTTGTCTGCTTTTAGCTTGTGGCCGTGTTCTATGAGGATCTGCTTGTCTTTCAGACGGGATCCCCTTCTCCAATAAGCTGTGTTAGTGAATCTTCTTAGGCAGGTTCCTTGTGAGCAGCTGGCAGTGTTTCCTTGCGTCTCATCCCGACTAACCCCCTTGGATACTCCAGTACCGGAAGTTCCCCTCTGCTTACTTTAACCCACACACCCGCCTGAGTGTCAGTCCGCGGTGTTTTCCTGACACGAGGCCTGGGAGGAGGTAGTCACAGGTGTGTAGATGGTTAGCTCACCTTTGATTATCTTGAGAGCTTGTCTGTAGGTTCTAGTAGGGAAGCACAGCCATTCATAAACTCATGAGAAGAATGGTGCACCTCTATCAGAGAAATCCATCCTCTTCAGCTGAGCGTGCGGCTTTGGGGGGGATGCATGCACACAGGGCCATGATCAGTGGGCACCTTGACCATCAGTGGGGCGACAGTTGTTAGAGTCACATGGTCCTCACACCCATCATCTTTTTTTTTTTTTTTTGAGGCAGGGCCTCACTGTAGCTCAGGCTGACCTGGAATTCACTATGTAGTCTCAGGGTGGCCTCGAACTCACGGCGATCTTCCTACCTCTGCCTCCCGAATGCTGAGATTAAAGGCATGCGCCACCATGCCCGGCACACCCATCATCTTTGACCATCCTGCAGCTCTGTAAGCAGCAATGGGCACAGGAGATTTCACTGGTGGCATTGGGGTCTGCTTTAGTCAGGGTTAACTAGAGGAACAGAACAAAAAGGATATGTATTATATAGAAGATTTATTAGAGTAGCTAACAGGATACATACCAGACAGTGTAACAATGGCTATCTGTAGAGACCGGATGAGAATGGATGTTTTGGCAGTCCCAGTCTGGCACTGAAGCCCTAGAGAGCTGCTGGTCTTCAGTCTGTGTTGGAAGACTGATGAAGCTGGGTTCCAATGTCTTCAAAGGATTCCAGCAAAAGGGTAGATGTGTGAACCAGAGAGTAGGCACAGGAAGCCAGGCAAGAGACACTCCATTGTCCTAGAGCATTTTTATATATAGTCCACCACCGGAAAGGCCTCGTACTTCCTCCCTTCATCCATCTTTCCATCTCCATAGACCTATCCAAGAGGCATGTCTCTTACTTGGTTCCTGATCTTATCAAGCTGGCAATAGAAATTAACCATCACATTCCCAGCACTCGGGCAGCAGAGGTAGGAGGATCGTTGTGAGTTCGAGGCCACCCTGAGACTACATAGTGAGTTCCAGGTCAGCCTGGGCTAGAGTGAGACCCTACCTCGAGAAACCAAATCATAAAAATAAAAAATAAATACATTAACCATCACACGGTCCATCCATCTCTTCTTTTACCACAGTGGAGAACTCTGGAGGTTTATATTCTCTGAGGCCTGTACCTAGAAGAAAGTTGTTTTTAGTAGGTTTATTTTACATTGAAACCTGATCATTTGGAACCTTTGTTAGATCCAAGGGTGGGAAATTATATGATTTCTGTAGGGTGAATAAGTGTTATTGTCTTTTTTTTTTTTTTTAAGTTTTTCGAGGTAGGGTCTCACTCTAGCACAGGCTGACCTGGAATTCACTATGTAGTCTCAGGGTGGCCTCAAACTCATGGCGATCCTCCTACCTCTGCCTCCCGAGTGCTGGGATTAAAGGCGTGCACCACCATGCCCGGCATGTTATTGTCTTGAAGACCTAGTGTGCCTCTCTCTTCTTCTCTGTTGCCAGGAGACTCCTGGGTGCATTGTCTTTGTTCCCTAGGAAGGTTAGAGCTAAAGTCGAGGCTGTACTATGTATGTACTGCCTATGTGATTTCTTCTGTCTCCTGAACTTTCTTTTACTATTCTCTTACACGATATATGCCTTTTATTGAAAGCCAGTGCCCATCCTGCCGAGGAAGAGAAAACATTCAAACACATTAACTTTATGGCAGCCATTCTAAAAGAATTAAGGCCATGTCCACTCAGCACATAGAAAAATTCCAAGGTCATTGTTGGCACTCTAAGAATGTTCTTTGAATGAAATTCAACAAGGGTTTCAGAAAGTCAGGGAGACTACTTGAGTGGCAAAGTTTTGTTTTGTTTTTCGAGGTAGGGTCTCACTCTAGCCCAGGCTGACCTGGAATTCACCATGTAGTCTCAGGGTGGCCTCAAACTCTCAGCGATCCTCCTACCTGTGCCTCCCGAGTGCTGGGATTAAAGGAAATGTGATCTTGAAATAACACTTGAACTTTGACAAACAAATAGGGTTTTGGCATGCACAGGCAAGGAGATAGGTTTATTTCAAGGAAGGAAATCACGGGATCAGAGATAGAGAGGCAGAAAAATACGGGCCATATGCTTACAAGGTGAATAATCAATCTACTGTGGAGAAACACGGACAATGTGCCTGGAGTAACAGGAGGGAAGCCTGGTCCACCACTGCTGTTAGGATGATCATCTGTGGTTATTCCATGGCTTTTGTCTCTTTGTCTTCTAGTCTGGAGTGAGGCCCCAGTGTCCTTAAGCTCAGGGCATAAGAGTTTACAGGGACAGGAGAGGGCATACCCCCCCCCCCACTCTTCGAGTGTCTTCTCTCAATCCCACCCTTGACTCTTAATCCTTTACTTAAAATAACTTAGCTGTGATGTTATTTTAACCCTGCTTAAAGCCCAAGCAGTCCAAAGGCTGTCAGGCAAGCTTAGTTATTCTTTACTCTCTAGGAGGGTTGGGACGTAGAGCACATTTAGACACGTAAAGAGCCAGGACCTCCTCAAGGTGGTGGGTTCTTTCCCTACTTAAAGCCACATGCTAACATTTGGAGGTATGAAAAGTAAAAGCTTAGGCTATGGAGAAGGCTCAGACAGTTAAAGGTGCTTGCTCGCAAAGCCTTTTGGTCAGGGTTCGATTCCCCAGTACCCATGTAAAGCCAGATACGCAAAGTGGCTCAAGTGTCTGGAGTTTGTTCGTAGTGGCAGGAAGCTCTGGCATGTCCATTCTGTTCCTCTCTCTTGCAAATAAGTAAATAGAAATATTTAAAGGGCTGGAGAGATGGTTAAGTGATTAAAGCACTTTCCTGCAAAGCCTAAGGACCCAGGTTCAATTCCCCAGTACCTATGTAAGCCAGATGCACATGGTAGCACATGCATCTGGAGTTCGGTTACTGAAGGCCCCGGTGCACCATTCTCTATCGGCCTCATTCTCTCTTTCTCAAATAAGTAAATAAATAAATATTTAAAAACTATTTTAAAAGAAATATTAAAAAAATAAAAATTTAAAATTGTATTTATTAAGCATTGTGTGTCAAGATCTCTACACTGTGCCTTGTATTGTTTGTGTCATCTCTGTCCTTTAAAGTATGTGTTATGATTATCTCCATTGTTGCCATTAAAATATAGAGGCCAAGGGCTGGAGGGATGGCTTAGTGGTTAAGGCATTTGCCTGCAAAGCCAAAGGACCCAGGTTCAATTCCCCAGAACCCACATTAGCCAGATGCACAAGAGGGTGCATGCGTCTGGAGTTCGTTTTCAGTGGCTGGAGGCCCTGGTGTGCCCATTCTCTCCCCCCCCCCTTTCTCTGTCAAATAAATAAATAAATACAAATAAAATACTTAAAAAAATAGAGATCTTTGGCTGGAGGGATGGCTTAGCAGTTAAGGCGTTTGCCTGCAAAGCCAAAGGACTCAGGTTTGATTCCCCAGGACCCACGTTAGCCACATGTACAAGGGGGCGCACGCATCTGGAGTTTGTTTGCAGGAGCTGGAGGCCCTGGCTCGCCCATTCTCTCTCTCTCTCTCTCTCTCTCTCTCTCTCCCCTTCCCTCTTTCTCTGCCAAATAAATAACTAAATAAAATATTCAAAAAGAAATAGAGGTCTAGGGACTGGAGAGATGACGTAGCAGTTAAGACGTTTGCCTGTGAAGCCTAAGTACCCAGGTTTGATTCTCCAGTACCCACGTAAGCCAGATGCACATGGTGGCATATGGGTCTGGAGTTTGTTTGCAGTAGCTAGAGGCCTGGTGCACCCATTCCTTCCCTCTCAAATAAATAAATAAAATATTTAAAAATATGTATTTTAAAAAAATAGAGAGGTCTCTACTATGGAAGGTTACAGAGTAAATTCCAAAGATGGGGTTTGGATCCAGGAAGTCTGACTCCACAGCCTGCGAGAGCACTCAGCCAGTACCTTTTCCTGATTTCAAGAAAGCACATTTAAGGCAGGGGTGGTGCACATGCCTTCAATCCCAGCACTCACAGGCTGAGGTGGGAGGGTTTTAGTTGCAGTAAATTCAAGGCCAGCTGGGCTATAAAGTGAGTTTAGGTCAGCTTTGGTTAGAGTGAGACCTTGCCTCAAAAACAAACAAATTAAACAAACAACAACAAAAAAAAGAGGGAGCACATTAAGAAACTAAAGGAAAGGGCCATATGTGTGAAAGTACTTACGTTGCATGTATAGAGGCTGGGTTCAGATGTATGGCGGTGCCTCTCTGTGATCCTTAGTACTGCAAGAGGAAGGTGCTGGATAGAGTTCAAGGCCAGCCTGGGTTACATAGTGAGACAGTCTTTAAGCAACAACAACAACAACAAAAGATTGCTCAGTAGTTAAAGGTGCTTGCTTGCAAAGCCTGATGGCTTGGGACACCCACATAAAGTCAGACCCAAAAAGTGGTACAAGCATCTGGCATTCATTTGCAATGGCAAGAGTCCTTGGTGTACACACACACACACACACACACACACGTAAGTAAAAATTTAAATTAAAAAGAAAAGAAACTGTGAAAGATAAATATGTTGTACTTAATAGATGTTGACAAAAGTTTAAAAGGTAAATTAACAGGTGGTACATGCCTTTAATCCCAGCACTTCAGGGGTAGAGGTAGGGGGATTGCCATGAGTTCAAGGCGAGCCTAAGACTACATAGTGAATTCCACTCAGCCTGGGCTAGAGTGAGACACTACCTCAAAACAAACAAACAAACAAACAAACAAACAAACAAACACCCCTTAAAATAATAGGCCTTTATATTTCAAATTTTATGAACTGAGTGGCTTTGGGTTCACTGAAGTTTTTGTTTTGTCATTTCAATTTTTTTTTTTTTTTTTGAGGTAAGGTCTCACTCTAGCTCAGGCTGACCTGGAATTCATTCTGTATTCTCAGGCTAGCCTTGAACTCACACAGTGATCCTCCTACTTCTGCCTCCCAAGTTCTGGGATTAAAGGCATGTGCCACCACCCCTGGCTAATTTTTTTTTTTTAAATTTGAGAGAGAAACAGAGACAGAGAGAATGAGCACACCAGGGCCTCCAGCCTCTGCAAACGAACTCCAGATACATGCACCATCTTGTACTTCTGGCTTACATGGGTATGGGGGAATCGAACCTGGGTCCTTTGGCTTTGCAGGCAAGCGCCTTAATTGCTAAGCCATCTTACCAGCACCATTTCAATTTTTAAATAAAAAAAAATTAGCTGGGTGTGGTGGTGCATACCTTTAATCCCAGCATTCAGGAGGCAAAAGCAGGAGGATCACTGTGAGTTTGAGGCCACCCTGACACTGCATAGTGAATTCCAGGTTAGACTGGGCTAGAGCAAAACCCTACCTTGAAAAACCAAAATAATTAATAATAATAGTAATAATAATAATAATGTTGAGGGCTGGAGAGATGGCTTAGTGGTTAAGGCACTTGCCTGTGAAGCCTAAGGACCCATGTTTGGCTCTTCAGATCCCACGTAAGCCAGCTACACAAGGTGACACAAGCATGCAAGGTCATACATGCATACAAGGTAGCACATGTGTCTGGAGTTCAGTTACAGTGGCTGAGGCCCTGGCCTGCCAATTCTCTCTCTCTTTCTTTTTCCCTTTCTTGCATAAAAACAAAGGCTTGTCTGTTGGGCTTGCCTCAAAAAAAAAAAAAATATATATATATATATATAAAATGTTGAATATCTTTTTGAGGCAAGCCCAACAGACTGGCCTTTATTTAATTTAATTTAATTTAATTTAATTTATTTATTTATTTGAGAGCGTCAGAGAAAGAGGGAGAGAGAGAGAAAGAGAGAGAGAGAGGGAGAGAGAGAGAGAGAATGGACATGTCAGGGCTTCCAGCTACTGCAAATGAACTCCAGATGCGTGCACCCCCTTGTGCATCTGGCTTACGTGGGTCCTGGAGAATCGAGCCTTGAACCGGGGTCCTTAGGCTCCACAGGCAAGCGCTTAACCGCTAAACCATCTCTTCAGCCCTTGAATATTTTTAAATGGAGCAATGTGTTCTTTTCATATACCATGTTAACCCACAAATTTATATTGGTAGATATGTGACATTAGTTTAGAATGCATTTATTTTGTATGTTCAGAACTCACACCCCATCATGCAGGTTCCTGTTTAAGGGAAGGAGCATGAGGCAGGGATGATGTCTGTCATGCAGGTCTTCTTTTTATCAAGAAAGAAAAACATTTCCCGGAAATCCTTGCGGCCGACCTCCCACTATATGTTCCCTGATCTAAAACGGGGCTATATGGCTATCTCATTGTGCGGATGTGTGGTGGTTTGAATGGATGTCCCCCAGTAGATTCAGGAGTTTTCTTCAAGCTTGTAATTTGGTGTCACTGTGGGTGGATCCTAGTGTCCAGCTGTAAGCTGTGGGGGTGGATCTGGAATTCTAATCTGAAGATACGCAGAGTGCTCGAGTTCTGCCTGGGGTTCCTGGAGTGTGCTTGCCTATGGGGCTGGTGGTGGCATTTCTCTGTATGGACCTGTGAAAAGGGGGGGGGCAGCTTCTGCCATTATGGAACTTCCCCTGGATCTGTAAGCTTCAAATACATTTTCTTCCTCCCATAACCATATCTTGTCTCGAGGCTCATCCCAGCAACGTGAGAGTATGACAGAATGCTAGAAAGATAGGGAACAGGATTTTCATGGGGAGCTTAAATCAATCAAAATCCTTATCATTTCCTTCTTGTTGCTGTGACAAACCACTTACCTCAGAGGGTTTATTTCAGCTTACAGATTTTGGATGTTGGGGGGCCGGAGTTTCATCATGGCAGGGAAAGCATCACCCAAGGGAGACCTCCCCTGTGGCAACACACCTCCTGTAGCAAGGCTCTGCCTCCCAAAGGCTCCACCATCTGGAGATCAAGCATAAAGCTTAACCACAAACACATGACGCTGTGGTGGACATTTTACGTTCAACCGCTACAGTCCTTCACCTAGAGCTGTGTGAAGTGGCGTCACCAACAAAGTTGGCGTCATGTTAGCAGAAGAAGGGAAGCAGAAGTAGGAGGATCGCCGTGAGTTCAAGGCCACCCTGAGAATACAGAGTGAATTCCAGCCCAGCCTGGGCTAGAGTGAGACCCTACCTCAGAAAACCAAAAAGAAAGAAAGAAAACAGGAATCACATTGTATAATAAAGCAGAATGACTGATTTTCAGAGTCCAGGTTTGAATTAATGAAGCAATAATCAGAACTCACAAGGAGCAGGCATGTCATTACATATCCGGCCTTACTCGTCACGTAAACCTTGAAACTTCGGGATCCTGTGACTTACCTGTCTGCTCAATCCTAGTTTGAATTTCTTGAAGGCAAGGCTACATGTTGCCTCTGTGTGAAATGTCAGCATCGGGCTGGAGAGATGGCTTAGCGGTTAAGTGCTTGCCTGTGAAGCCTAAGGACCCTGGTTCGAGGTTCGATTCCCCAGGACCCACGTTAGCCAGATGCACAAGGGGGCGCACACGTCTGGAGTTCGTTTACAGTGGCTGTAGGCCCTGGTGCACCCATTCTCTCTCTATCTGCCCCTCTCTCTCTCTCTCTCTGTCACTCTTAAATAAATAAATAAAAATGAACAACAACCAAAAAAAAAAAAAAAAGAAATGTAAGCATCTAGTATACTGAGTTTGCTCAATAAGTGTTTAAAAACAAGGAAAGATGGAAC
Source organism: Dipus sagitta (assembly GCA_036346955.1). Lineage (NCBI taxonomy): Eukaryota > Metazoa > Chordata > Mammalia > Rodentia > Dipodidae > Dipus > Dipus sagitta. The sequence continues at coordinate 40,820,522 of CM070785.1, read as the reverse complement.
TGAGGGCTATGGAGAGCTGGTTCAGTGGATCAAGGTGCTTGCTTGCAAAGCCTCCTAGCCCAGGTTCAACTCTCCAGCACCCATATAGGATATGCATCTGTGATCTCAATGCAACTGCACATCATGGTGCATGTAACCCCAAAAAATAATTTTTTAAAATATTTTATTGTTACTTATTTATTTATTTGAGAGAGAGGAGGGACAGATATATAGAGAGAGGCAGAGAGGGAGAGGATGGGCACGCCAAGGCATCCAGCCATTGCAAATGAACTCCAGATGCATGTGCTACCTTGTGCATCTGGCTTACGTGGGTCCTGGGGAATGAAACTGTGGTTCTAAGGCTTTGCAGGCAAGCGCCTTAACCGCTAAGCCATTTCTCCAGACCCAAATGTATATTTTAAATATTTTATTTTTATTTGTGTTAGAGAGAGAGAGAGAAAGAATGGGCTTGCCAGGGCCTCCAGCCACTGCAAATGAACTCCAGATGCGTGCGCTCCCTTGTGCATCTGGCTTACGTGGGTCCTGGGGAATTGAACCTGGGTCCTTTGACTTTGCAGGCAAATGCCTTAACCACTAAGCCATTTCTCCAACTCCTAAATGAAAATTTTTAATAAAGAAAGAAATGCTAAAACTTATTTTGGATTCGTGTAACCATTAGAATTTATGAATATTTGGAAGGTTGTCCTCTGGAGTGAACTGACTAGGAAATTGAAAGATAAAACACCAGAAATGTTTTCCTTGTTCTAAGGTCTGTTGATAAAAAGTGACAAAAACTCACAAGGCCTCTTGAAATGGATTTAGCTACGACAGATAATTTTTTAAATTTTAGTGTTAAAGCCATTTAAACTTGAGATTGTAGGGTACTAAGGCTACAACATCACCCTCTTCAGAATGTGAGGTTTAATGGTAAACATTGGAAATTTTATACTGAGCATGCTTAAGATCAATGCCTGGGTTTTTTGGTATTTGGTGGTCTTGAGAACACTCAGTATAAAATGTTCTGTGGGCAAAATGTTCTGGTGTCAAGTACTCTTAAAAGGTTTAAGTCAGAATACTAATTCCGGAGTAACCCTTGACAGCAACTATAAAAATAAGCAAAAAAGAAAACACCAGTCACATTGTATTATAAAATACCAAAATTGATTTTCAGAGCATAGGTCTGAATTAATGAAGCAGCAAAATCACAGAAATCATAAGGAAAAGGCATCAATTCAATCCTGAAACCATTATATCTTTATAATTCAGATGGTGTTAATGTCAGTAATAACATTTTACTTTAAAAGGTCTATCACAAGCTTTTGGAACTTTGAAATTAATGAACATCAGAATAATTTAATAGTCACATGAGAATAGTAATACTTCTTATATAACCAAGCACATATGAAGTATTGTTATCTATGGCTAATTTCATGCCTCTCTAATTTTCCTGGAAAATACCTCATTGTAAAATTAAACATTCAAAAGACGGCCATGGTGGCACATGCCTTTAATCCCAGCCCTCGGGAGGCAGAGGTAGGAGGATCTTCAGGAGTTCGAGGCCATCCTGAAACTACATAGTGAATTCCAGGTCATCCTGGGCTACAGTGAGACCCTACCTTAAAAAAAAAAAAACAAATATATATATAAAATAAACATTCAAGTTTTAAATCTTCTGAAGGGTAAAAAAAAATGTCATTAAGGCATCACAAATTCCAATATTTATAAAATAAAGTAAAAATGCATTTTAGTCGGGCAGGTGGTGCGTGCCTGGAATCCCAGCTCTTGGTGGTCAAGGCAAGAGGATTGCAGGTTCCAGACTTTCCTGGACTCATACAGAAGCCCTGTGTGCAATCAAACAAACAAACAAACACAGTTTAGTTTTTCACTCAAACAATTTTCTGGTTAGAAGAAAATATATTAGGAATTTGGCAAAAATAGAGAAAAGGGGCAATTATAATACTACCAACTTCACAGAGCTTTTTGCAGAATTGTATTATTTATTTATTTATTTGACAGAAAGAGAATGAGCGCGCCAGGGCCTCCACTGCAAATGAACTCCAGACATGTGTGTCCCCTTGTGCATCTGGCTAACGTGGGTCCTGGGGAATCAAAGCTAGATCCTTTGGCTTTGCAGGCAAACGCCTTAACCACTAAGCCATCCCTCCAGCCCACAATTTTTTTTTTTTTTTTTTTTTTTTTTTTTTTGGTTTTTCGAGGTAGGGTCTCACTCTGGTCCAGGCTGATCTGGAATTAACTATGTAGTCTCAGGGTGGCCTTGAACTCACGGTGATCCTCCTACCTCTGCCTCCCTAGTGCTGGGATTAAAGGTATGCGCCACCATGCCCAGCCCAGAATTGTTTGTGTGTGTGTGTGTGTGTGTGTGTGTGTGTGTGTGTGTGTTTTGAGGTAGTGTCTCACTCTAGTCCAGGCTGACCTGGAATTCACTATATAGTCTCAGGGTGGCCTCAAACTCACGGCGATCCTCCTACCTCTGCCTCCCGAGTGCTGGGATTAAAGGTGTGCGCCGCCACCCCTGGCTCCAGAATTGCATTTTTTAATTGTAATTGTGTATATAGTTTTGCATTCTTTTAAGACTAGAGCTCTTGGGCTTGAGAAATGGCTCAGTGGTTAAAGGTGCTTGTTTGCAAAGCCTACCGACACAGGTTCAATTCCCCAGTACCCACATAAAGCCAGGCATAAAAATTGTTATATGTGTCTGGAGTGGAAAGAGGTTTTGGCACATATACACACATGTGCAACTAACTAAATAAATTTTTTTTTAAAGTTGTTTTTTAGATTTTATTTTTATTTATTTATTTATTAGAGACAGAGGGAGAAGGAGAGAGAGAGAGAGAGAGAGACAATGGCACGCCAGGGCCTCTAGCCACTGCAAACAAACTCCAGACTCATGTGCCACCATATGCATCTGGCTTACGTACGTGGGACCTGGAGAATTGAACCGGGGTCCTTAGGCTTCGCAGGCATGTGCCTTAACAGCTAAGCCATCTCTCCAGCCCCCTAAATAAATTTTAAAACAAAAATTCCCCAGTACTCTTATGTGTATTTTATGTGATATTACTAAATGATTAGGATTTTACCTTTTTTCTGATTTATTTTTATTTATTTATTAGAGACAGAGAAAGGGGGTAGAGACAATGGGCTCTCCAGGGCCTCTAGCCACTGCAAATAAACTCCAGACACATGTGCCACCTTGTGCATCTGGCTTATGTGGGACCTGGAAAATCGAACCTGGATCATTAGACTTTGCAGGCAAGTGTCTTAACCACTAAGCCATCTCTCCAGCCCAGGATTTTAATTTTTATAACCACCTGGTTCCATCTAATGGTATATTATAGTTACTTAGCCATTTGCCCACTGGATAACTGAAGGGAGACCCATTGTTTTACTTGGCACTTAGTTCCTCTCCACCATACTTTGTACTTTTTCTTAGGGTAGATTTCTAAAAGTATGATGACTCAGTTAGATGTCGTACTGTTAGGTGCGCACATATTCTTGTCATTAAGTAACACACTGTGTGGATTTTCAGATTAGTTTCTTTCACTTAGTGATATACATTGAAGTGTTTATCTTCTTGTGACTTGATAGCTCATTTCTTTTTCTTTTCCTTTTTTCTTTCTTTTTTTGTTTTTTTCAAGGTAGGGTGTCACTCTAGCCCAGGCTGACCTGGAATTCACTATGTAGTCTGAGGGTGGCCTCGAACTCACAGCGATCCTCCCACCTCTGCCTCCCGAGTGCTGGGATTAAAGGCGTGCGCCACCACGCCCAGCTTTCATTTCTTTTTAAAAATTAGTTAACTCATTAATGTGCGTGTGTGCACATGTGTAGGCATGCGCATGCCGCAGTGTGCGCGTGTTGGTCAGAGGACGACCTTTGGGTCGGTCCCTGCCTTCCACCTTGTTTGAGGCAGCGACTCTCATCCCTCACTGCTGTCTTCTCCAGCTTGTAGAAAATTCTCCCGTTTTCTGCCTTCCATCTCGCTGTATGTGTGCTGTGATCTCCGAAGCCTGTCACAGCTTCTGGCTTTTACTTGGGCTCTGAGGATCTGAACTCAGGCACTCAAGAGTTGTGCCCAGCAAATGCTTTCTTTATCCGCTGAGCTCAACCTCCAAGACCCTGATGGCTCATTTGTGTTTCTCACTGAGTAACAGTCCATTGTGGTGCAGTTCATTCATTCACCTATTAAAAGGACTTCTTCGTTTTTCCTAGGTTGGCCAATTATAAAAACAGCTTCCGTAAACATCTTTGTATGAGTTTTACGAAGGCATAAGTTTTTAGCTGATTTTGGAAGTGCGTTTTTCTAAATACATGTCATGGTGTTATACACGTATTCTGTTTCTGAATGTATTAATGAAATAAATGCTCACACCCCCCCCCTTTTTTTTTCTCCCTGAAGTCTGTTTCTCCAGTTTGCTTTTTGTTTATTTACTTGGGAGAGTATCTTCTACGTCTGAGATTTTTCTTCGTTGTCTGAGAGTCTTGGCTATCTGCTCTTATTTAAGACTGGTGCCCCCATAAGGCTGTTAAAGAGCTCTAATCCCATGGTAGAGCTTGCCCCCTGTGGGCCCTTTTGTTGAGAATTGTCCATTTGGTGTATTCAATCTTTCTCCTTAACTGGAGAGGTTCTACAGAGGGAAATCTTCCACTTTCTGCTCTGACGGTATAGGACGGGCCCCTCTTCCTGGGAGCTTTCAATGTATACATTGTCCACCTAATCCCCTGATTGCAGGACGCTGCCCCCCCACCCTCAACTGTGCCCGTCCAGCTTTCTGCAGAATAAGGCAAGGGCTAGGAATTAGGGGAGGGGTATAGATGGGTATTTAATTCTTTAAAAAAAAAAGAATTTCAATTAATCCTTCTGTCTCTAACCTTTACCCCCTCACGTGGTACCTAACTTGAGGCTGGGTGCTCCGCTGGGTTAATCCAGGTGTTTCTAAGCCTTCCCCCAGTGCTGAAGTGGGGTGCAACGTTCTCCGTCCTGTAAAGGCAGATGATCACTCGTTCATCTGCTTTGAGTTTGTAGATTTTGTTGGTTTCTCTTTGCATCTGTTCTCCTTCGTCTTTGTGATTTTAACCCCTTTAAAGAACTCTTTTCTATTTATTTTTATTTATTATTTGCAAGCAGAGAGAGACGAGAGACAGAGAATGGGCACACCAGGGCCTCCAGCCACTACAAATGAATTCCAGACACATGCACGACTTTGTGCATCTGCTTTACGTGGGTGCTGGGGAATCGAACCCAGATCACTAGGCTTTGCAGGCAAGAGCCTTAACTGCTGAACAGTCTCTCCAGCCCCTAAAGAACTCTATCTTTTTAGTTGGGTTTGATGGGAAGTCAAGATAAATGCACGTGTACAATATATCCTATATTGACTTGTCATATATCCCTTAAAAGAAAAGTTAAAAAAAAATACTTCTCTGTAGGCAATAGAAATTAACTGGCCCAAAACATCAGAAGATGGCTTTTGAATATTTAACTACTATTATCTGTAAATGAATATGCACAAATTTTTTGGTGAATGTCCATTTTGACTTTGCTGTACAAGTATATAATCATATTATTCATTCTTACTTTTATTGTTTTGTTTTTGTTTTTCAAGATAGGGTCTCACTCTGGCTCAGGCTGACCTGGAATTAACTATGTAGACTCAGGGTGGCCTCGAACTCACAGTGATCCTCCTACCTCTGCCTCCCGAGTGCTGGGATTAAAGGAGCGCCCGGCTTCATTCTCATTTTTCAAAAAAATTATTTATTTATTTATTTGAGAGAGTGAGAGAGGGAAAGAGGCAGAGAGAGAGAGAGAATGGGCACACCAGGGCCTCCAGCCACTGCAAACAAACTCCAGACGTACGTGTCACCTTGTGCATCTGGCTTACATGGGTCCTGGGGAATCGAACTGAGGTCCTTTGGCTTTGCAGGCAAACGCCTTAACGGCTAAGCCATCTCTCCAGCCCTCATTCTCACTTTTTTTTCCTGTCCAAAGTACAATTGTGTCTATAGAGATAGAAAGTCATTGCAGAACCATTCCTGGTCACCTAGTGGACAAGGCATTGGCCTCCTAGAAAGCCGATCCCTGGGGGTGCAAGTGGTTATTGAGCAGGCAGGAGGAAGCATTTTGTGATGACCGAGACATCCTGAAACTTGATTGAGGTGATGACTGCCTAACTTTACACACTCAACAACAACAAAAGACTATTGAAACAGAACCTTGCAATGGCTGTGTTTTATGGCCTATAAATCATATGACAGTACTTAATAAAAATTTCCTAGTAGCTGTCCAGAAGACTTATTATATCATACAATATATGCCATAGAGCTTTGTTCACTTGAACATTTAGTGTGAGCAAGTTTCATGTCAGTGAATTTAGATCTATAAAGTAGAAATCGTGATTAGTTAATGTTTAATTAGCATGATAGCACCTGTGTCTTTTTAATTTATTTGGCGTGTACCTATGTATAGTGTGTGTGCGTGCAGGTATGTGTGTTGGTGCACGTGTGTGCATGTGTGTGTGTGCACACCAGAGGTGGACATCAAATGCCTTCCTCGACTGCTCCTCACCTTATGTACTGAGGTAGGGTCTCTCACTTGAACCCAGGGCCTGCAGCCTTGGTTAGTCTAGCTAGCCAGCTTGCCCTAAGGAGCCCCTGTCTCTGCCTCCTGAGCACTGGGGTTACAGACAGGCTGTCACATGGACCTGGGTGCTGGGCACCTGAGCTTCAGTTCTCATTCTTGGGCAACAAGCACTTTATGCACTCCTTCATCTCTGCAGCCCCAAATTTGTATTTATTTATTTATTTGAGAGAGAGGGAAACATAGGCAGATAGAGAGAATGAATGTACCAGGGCCTTTAGCCACTGCAAACAAACTCTAGATGCATGCACCAACTTTGTGCTTCTAGCTTATGTGGGTACTGGGGAATCGAACTTGGGTCATTAGGCTTCCAGGCAAGCACCTTAACTGCTAAGCCATATCTACAGCCCTGATATTTATTTATTTATTTATTCATTCATTTATTTATTTATTTAGTTAGTTAGTTAGTTAGTTAGTTAGTTAGTTTTTCAAGGTAGGGTCTCACTCTAGCTCAGGCTGACCTGGAATTCACTATGGAATCTCAGGGTGGCCTCGAACTCACGGCGACCCTCCTACCTCTGCCTCCCAAGTGCTGGGATTCAAGGCGTGCGCCACCACACCTGGCCTCTGATTTTTTATTTTTTTAAGTAGCTTACAAAGTAGCAGGTTTCCTTATGCCATTTTCATACACACTTTGTTTTGCTTCATCCTCCACCTGCTCCTCTTCCCTATCTCCCTGGGATATCTCCTCAAGCCCTTTCCCCTCCTAACTTTATAAACTATCACATGGAATTCTACTTTTATAATATGTTTTTTTGCTTGACTCCAGTATTGTTCATGTGGCTACATATTGATTCAAAGCTGTAATTATTGTGTAAGTTGATCAGTGTGATAATACAGTGGCATCTTAACCATTTCTTTATAATTACTGGTGGCAGTTACATAGTACTTCCTAGAGTAAGTGTGTCATACATCAACTATCTATTTCTCTATGCTTGAGCACTTCAGCATTTGTAACATATCTGCTATTAAAAATAATGATGTATGTAACTTAATTCATTTATCCTCCCCCTTTTATTATCTACTGAAGATAAATTCCTAGAAATTCTTTCCTTTCTTTTTTGTTTTTTCAAGGTACGGTCTCACTGTAGCCTGGGCTGACCTGGAATTCACTGTGTAGTCTCAGGGTGGCCTTGAACTCATGGCAATCCTCCTACCTCTGCCTCCCAAGTGCTGGGATTAAAGGCATGCGCCACCACGCCTGGCTTAAATTCCTAGAAATTCTTAATTGATCTTAAACTTTATTTATTTATTCATTTATTTATATACTTTTGCTTTTTGGAAACAGGGTCTGATTTTGTAGTGCACGCTAGCCTTGAACTGTCCAGGTAACACCAGTTGGTCTCAAATTCATTATCCTCCTGCCTATGCCTCCCAAGTGCTACGATTATAGGTGTGTGCCACCATGTTTGGCTAAAATTGGCTTGTAAATACTCCAAAAGTTCCATTTATGGGGCTGGAGGAATGGCTTACTGGTTAAGGCACTTGTCTGCAAGGCCAAAAGACCCAGGTTCAATTCCCCAAGACCCACGTTAGCCAGCTGCACAAGGGGGGTCATGCATCTGGAGTTCCTTTGCAGTGGCTGAAGGACCTGTCATGCCCATTCTCTCTCTCTCCCTCTCTCTCCCTTTCTCCCTCTCTCCCTCCCTCTTTCTTTGTCAAATAAATAAAAATAAAATATTAAAAGTGTGTGTCAACATGCCTGGCTAATCCTTTAAAAAAATTCCATTTATGTAAACCTGTATCAGTTTCTGCGATCACCTTTTAAGTCATTTCTACATTATGGCTTCTGACATTTTATTGAACATACTAATTACCAGATACATGGATTTGGGGAAAGGCAAGAATTCTATGAGCAACTCCTTCATATTATATTCTCCTGTTAAAAGGCAGTAGCAACCTCCTCGTGTTTTTATTTTAAAACTTCCAAATGGGGGTACTTACTTTACAATGCAGTTCCCACATGAGGCTGGTTCAAATTCCTAATGCTTGTTTATCGTAATAATTGTTTGCACTGGTGTACCTTGGCCTCAGTTTGAAGCTGTGCTTTACTGTATCATATATGCTGAGAAGCCATATCTTAAGCTTGTAATCAACATTAGTGGCACTATATGCAACTAGGTATTCTGGACAAAATGCTAGAAATCTCCAGTATCTAGGAAGTATATGTCACTCTTTTATTTTTTATTTATTTATTTGAGAGCGACAGACAGAGCGAGAAAGAGGCAGAGAGACAGGCACACAGAGAATGGGCACGCCAGGGCCTCCAGCCACTGCAAACGAACTCCAGACGCGTGCGCCCCTTTGTATGTCACTCTTTTAAAAAATATTTATAGCCGGGTGTAGTGGCGCATGCCTTTAATCCCAGCACTCAGGAGGCAGAGGTAGGAGGATCACTGTGAGTTCGAGGCCACCCTGAGACTAGACTACATAGTGAATTCTAGGTCAGCCTGAGCTAGAGTGAGACCCTACCTCTAAAAAACAAAAACAAAACAAAACTATATATATGTGTGTGTGTGTGTGTGTGTGTGTGTGTGTGTGTGTGTATTTACTTATTTGAGAAAGAGAGGGAGCGTGCACACGCGCCTGGGTCTCCAGCCACTGCAAAGGAACTCCAGACGCGTGCGCCACCTTGTGCATCCAGCTTACATGGGTCCTGGGGAATTGAGCCTGGCTCCTTAGGCTTTGCAGGCAGGCACCGTAACCATTAAGCCATCTCTCTAGCCCACTATCTCACTGTTTGAATAAGCAAGCCCTCAGGTCATGAGTCAGGGAGTCTGAGGGCTTTGTTCTGATAGAATAGCAATCAGAAGTCTGAATTCATTGTCTGCAGGATCTGACATTGTGCTCAAGGAGGCCAGGCTCAAGCCAGCTCCTAAAGTATGCTGTGTGCTGTCCTCTGGGCTGTAACCAGGACAACTGGAGCCTCATTGCCAACATTTAAAAAGACAGGGTCTGGGGAGATGACTCAGTGGCTAAGAGTGCTCTCTCCATGCAAACAGAAGAACCTGAGGGGCCCCCGAGGCTGCCCCGGTTTGATTCCCCAGCACCCACATGAACAGCTGGGCGTGGTTACGCATGACTGGAACCCCAGTGCTGTGGGGAGCAGAGATTGGAGAGTTTCTGGGGCTCATGAAAACAGCTCTGGATTCAGAGAGGAGTCACTGCATCTCATGGAAGTAACATGAATGCACAGGAGAGGAGGACATCGGTGATTATCCTCTGGTCTCCTCACAGGTACACACACACACACACACACACACACACACACCACCACACACATACCACACGCTACACTCCCACATACCAAAAAAAATAAATGTATAAAACTTGTGCAAATTTAAAGGTAGCTCCCTCCTTGGCCATCACTCCCTTTTCTCTTTCCTCTTTCTTCTCTGCCCAGCCAGGAAATCCAATGTCAGAGCCAGGAAGGGCTCCGTTTCCCCACTATGGGCAGTTCCTGTCCAGCTTTTCACACATCCCTGCTTCACACCCCTCTCCGCACCCCCTTCAGTCAAAGGCCTGCCTTTTTTTTAAAGAGCAGCTTTATTGAGATACAGCATTTACTAGATTTCAGAGTTGTGTAAATATCACCATAGTAAATTTTAGAGCACTTTCGTCACCCACCAACAGAAACTGAGTATCATTAACAGTCCCTTCCGTTTCTCCTCCAGACCCCCAGTCATAGACAGTTACTAATGTGTGCTCTCTAACTCCTCCGATAAGCCTATTCTAGGCTTCATGCAAATAGAATTATATGTGAATTTTTTTAAAAACATTGTTAGAGAGAGAGAGAGAGAGAGAGAGACAGGTAATGGGTGCACCAGGGCCTTCTGCCACGACACATGAACTCCAGATGCATGCACCACCTTGTGCATCTGCCTTTATGTGGTTACTGGGAAATCGAACCCAGGCTGTCAGGCTTTGCAAGCTAGTGCCTTTAGCTCTGATCTGTCTCCCCAGCCTCCATACGTGAGATTTTTAAAATATAGTTATTTATTATTTATTTGGAAGCAAAGAGAAAGAGAGAAAGAGAGAATGGGCACATCAGGGCCTTTTGCCACTGCAAGTGAACTTTACTTTTTGCCTCTGGCTTTATATGCATACTGGGGAATCAAACTCAGGCCATCAGGCCATTGGCTTTGCAAGCAAGTGCCTTTAACTGCTGAGCCACCTCCCCAGGCCAGATGCAAGGCTATATCAGATATGATTTACAGATGTTTTCCTCCCATTCTGAGCATTATCTATTCATTTTCTTTTTAAATTTTTTTTTTTCATTTTTATTTATTTATTTGGCAGAGAAAGAGGGAGAGAGAGAGAGAGAGAGAATGGGCGCGCCAGGGCTTCCAGCCACTGCAAACGAAACCAGACGCGTGCACCCCCTTGTGTATCTGGCTAACATGGGTCCTGGGGAATCGAACATGGGTCCTTTGGCTTTGCAGGCAAATGCCTTAACCACTAAGCCATCCCTCCAGCCCTTTTCATTTTCTTGAGGATGTTTTTTGAGCATAAAAGTTTTTCATTTTGTTGATGTCTAGTTCACCTGTTTTAAAATTTTGTCATTTATGTTTTTTTGGGTCCTACTTAATCCCAGGACACGGAGGTTTATACCCACTTTTTCTTCTAAAGGTTGCATAGTTTCAGCTCTTATATTTAGAATTTGGTTCCATTTTGAGTTAACCTTTATATCTATTGTAAAGGAGCTGTCTAACTGTATTTACGTTTGGATATCTAGTTGTTTCAGCATTGTTTGTTGAAAAGAATTTTCTTTCTCAACTGAGTTATCTTGGCACTCTTACCAAAAATCAACTGACCATGAAGATAAGCTTTTTGTTTCCTTAACCCTCAACTCCATTCCCTTGACTTGTCTTTTTAAAATGCTAACAGCACAGAGTTTAAATTCTGTAGCTGTAGTGTAAGTATTGAAGTTTGACGTTGGAGGACTCCAACTTTGTTCTTCCTTTTGAAAGTGTTTTAACTACTTTTGTTTTTTTTTTTTTTTTTTGGTTCTTTATGTTTCTGTATGAATTCTGAGATGAGCATGCCAAGTTTTACTAAAAAAAAAAAAAAAGCCATCTGGGGTTTTGATAGGGATTGTATTGGATTTATTGGTCTCTAAGATCTGATTTATGTGATTACCTTGGGCACCACAGCCCACTGCCTTTCTTAGTGCGTGTGGAATGTTTAAATATACTTGTTAAGTGGAATTTTTAGCTCAAGAAGGAAGGGCCTTGGCCTGCCACTCAAGTAGGTGGCCATGGTCATGCTCATCGGGAGCTTCCAACAGTTCACTGTACTGTACTGTGCCCAGGGCATTGAGACAAGTCACAAAGAAGGCACGGTTAGTCTTCTCTTACAGCCAAGGTCATGCTGTTGGTAAATCAACACTGCTTATAAATGAACAAATCAACCAGAGCTTCCTTGTAATGTTGTCACTGGGGTTCATGCCATGGAGACGTGTGTTTCAATAGCTCCTTTTAAAAAAAATATTTTATTTATTTATTTATTTATTTATTTATTTATTTATGAGAGAGAAAGAGAGAGAGGTGCATAGAGAGAACGGGTGAGCCAGGGCCTCTAGCCACTGCAGACGAACTCGAGATGCATGCACCGCCTTGTACGTCTGGCTTACATGGGTGCTAGGGAATTGAACCTGGGTCCTTAGACTTCACAGACAAGTGCCTTAACCACTAAGCCATCTCTCCAGCCCTCAATAGCTCTTTTTTTGTGTGTATTTATTTTGATTTACTAGAAATATGTATCTATAACTGTATGCGTATGTACAATTCCTTTTAAAAGTGTACTCATGATTTTTCTTTCATTTACTAGGATGAAACACTCCAGACTGGTAAATAGAGCTACATGTATTCATAATTAAATTTCTGGGGTTTCTTGTTGTCGTTGTTCGTTTGTTTGTTTGTTTGCAAGGTAGGTTTCATTCTAGACCAGACTGACCTGGAATTCACTATGTAGTCTCAGGGTGGCCTGGAACTCAAAGCGATCCTCCTACTTCTGTCTTCTGAGTGCTGGGATTAAAGGTGTGCGCCACCATGCCTGGCTTAAATTTCTGTTTTTTTGTTTGTTTTTTTTTCAAGGTATGGTGTCACTGTGGTCCAGGCTGACCTGGAATTCACTATGTAGTCTCAGGGGGGCCTTGAACTCACGGCGATCCTCCTACCTCTGCCTCCCGAGTGCTGGGATTAAAGGTGTGTGGCACCACCCCCAGCCAACTTCTGTATTTAATTTTTTTTTTTTCGAGGTAGGGTCTCATTCTAGCCCAGGCTGGCCTGGAAATCACTATGGAGTCTCAGGGTGGCCTTGAACTCATAGCGGTCCTCCTACCTCTGCCTCCCAAGTGCTGGGATTAAAGGCATGCGACACCATGACAGCTTAAAAAATATTTTTATATATTTATTTGCAAGCAGAGAGAGAGAGAGAAAGAGAAAGAGAGAGAGAAGAGATACAGACAGAGAATGGGCACGCTGGGGCCTCCACCTGCTGCCAATGGAACTCCACATGAATGTGCCACTGTGCATATGGCTTTACGTGGGTACTGGGGAATCGAGCCCAGGTCATTGCTTTGCAGGCAAGTGCCTTAACCACCACTCAGGTAGGCTTTATGTGGGTACTGAGGAATTGAACCTGGGTCCTTTGGCTTTGCTGGCAAGAGCCTTCACTGCTGAGCCATCTCTCCTGCCCCATCATTTCTTGTCTGTGGACTACTCCTTGAGTCACCTGCTCATGCAAGGGCCTGGATTTCCTGTACATGGACTTGATTGGCAGAGCTTTCTGCTGTCCCAGGAGATGCTGTGCCCTGAAATGAAACCAGACCAAAGCTTTAGCTGTTCTCCGCTCTGTAGGGTGATCATATCCCAGCAGAAAGGAAAAGGGTGTCATAGGAGGGAAACGGCACCTGTTGAAATAATCTTCATGGTTAAGATCGTTTGTAGGGAGGTAAGTGAAAACACAGTGAGGTTTCCCAGAAGCAAGTCTCCTTGCGCGTTCAGACAAAAAGATAATAAATACCTCATCAAGTCTGAAGCTGACAATAGTGGCAGAAATATTTGCTGAACCCTATTATGTTCTAAATATGGAACTGAGCATGTCACATGTACTATTTTTTAATTAGAGAGACATAGAGAGAAAGATGCAGATAGAGAACTCCAGACGCATGCGTGGTGCATCTGGCTTACTTGGGTCCTGGGGAATCGAATTGTGTCCTTAGGTTTCACAAGCAAGTGCCTTAACCACTAAGCCATCTCTCTATATATACTATTTTATTTAATATATACTATATACCAGAGATTACATAGTAAATTCCAGGTCAGCCTGAGCTAGAGTAAAACCCTACCTCGAAAAAAAAAGATTATCAAAATTAAGTTAAACATACGTGTATAAATAAGTTAAATGATAACCATAAATCAGTTTAGGGATGACGTAATAGCTTAGTGGGTAAAGTGCTTGTCTTGTAAGCATGAGAACTTAAGTTCAGTCCCCGGCTCTTACATACAATGCCAGGTGTGGTAGCATGCGTCTGTAATCCAAGTGCTGGGGAGGCAGGGGGCGGATCTCTGGAGCTCATCGGCCAGTCAGTCTGGCCTGATTGGTGAAGCCCTGAGGTTGTCCTGTGCCTCCGCACGCACATTTGTCCACACGCACCCAAACACATGCAAACATGCACGCGCACGCGCACACACACGCACACCACATATGATACACAACCGGTTACTAGTTCAACATGACATTTTTTTTTTTCCTTTCTTTTCCTGTGTGTGGGTAAGACATGTTGGTTGTGTCAGTCATGAAGACTATCCAGAAAAAGAAATGCTACAGTCTTTCTTCCACTTGGAGGAAGTGTGTTTATGTAGTGGAGCGTTACTGGCTCCTCCTATTTGGTGTGAACGTGTTAAAGTCACTCTAGGGTAGTGGACAGGTTGGTGCTTTCAGATCAAGGACACTCCTCTGAGCTGACCAATGAGCACTAGATATTAATGAGTGACGGGAGTTCAGCATTGAGAAATACCAAAGGGATCATGTCTTCCTCTTCAGCAGTAAATACAATTGAGAAGGCTGCATTTTCTATCACTTGTACGTCATTCTTTCCTACTTGGTCTCTAAGCACACATTCAGAAGGTTTCAAGAGCTAAGCTAGAAGTATCCTTACCATATAGTCAAAAGAAAAAAAAAAAAAACAAGACAACCTTTTGTGTGGGTTCGATTTTTTTTTAAGACAAATTCTGAGGCTATATGGGAAATTCTGATACTTAAGTAAAGCAGAAACTTAGCATGTTAGGTCGTACCTTTAATTCCAGCATAGAGGAAGACTGAGGTAGAAGAATCACTGGGAGTTCCAAGACAGCATGGGCTAGAGTGAGATTCTGCCTGAGGTGGGGGGGGGGAGAACAAAAGAGAAGAATAAAGAAAGAAAGAGTTATGGGCTGGAGAGATGGCTTAGTGGTTAAGGCGCTTGCCTGCAAAACCAAAGGACCCAGGATTGATTCCTCAGTACCCACATAAGCCAGATGCCCAAGGTGGTGACGCATGCATTGGGAGTTTGTTTGCAGAGGCTAGAGGCCCTGGTGTGCCCATTCTCTCTCTCTCTCTCTAATAAAGAAATAAATAAAAATTAAAAAATAAAATATTAAACAGGTGTCTGTTGATGACCTTTCAGTTCAGAATGTCATATCTCCTCCCAGGGCCTGAAATGTGACTCATATTCTTTAAAGAAAAATAAATAGAAAGAATGAATTAAATCAAGGGTTCTAGAATTTGTGAGGCTACCACGCTTTCTTTTTCTTTCTTGTTCCCTCTCCCAGTAGCTGAGGACAGGGTAGAGATTGGCATCACACTCTTCTGTTAGAGGTTGGCTACTATTCAAGGGGTTGACTGAAAAGCTCAAGAGAGTCTTTAGTAAAATATGCTTTTTTAGTCTTGCTCTTAATTCATGTGCCTCTTTGAATATATCGTAATCTACTCATACTGGCTTAAACACTTATTTTTGTGCATGCAGAGTGATTCTAGGTTGTTTTGCATCCAGCCTTGCCTTAGTCCTTAGGGAGGGCGAAACCTTTGTTTAGTCGGATGACAAAAGTATAGTTACTGAGATAACCTGGATTTGTTTTCTACATTATCTAGGCAACTAAATCAGAATTGTGTATTTATTCATGGTCGATATCTGATGGTTGTTCCTCATCACCATAGCAACAGTGTACATTCTTGGTTGCTGTTAAATAACGCCTCCAGAATCACAAGGACATGGGGATTTTCCTGCTAACAAGACATAGTTTTTGTTCAAGTGTAAACAGCAGGGTTAGGTAGATAGCTCAGTGGCTAAAGTGCTTGACCCGTAAGTGTGAGGACCTGAGTTCAGATCCCCAGAATGCACATAAAGTCAGGTGTGATGGGAAACAGAGATAGGGAGACTCCCTGATGCTCAGAGGGGGGCAGGTGGCCTGGCGTACGCAGCAGCAAACAGAAGACTCAAGCAAGGTCAAAGGCGAGAACTAACACCTGAGGTTCTCCTCTGACCTCCACCCACGCACTGTGGCATGCGTGTGCCCGCACTCACGTGTACATCACACACACACACACACACACACACACACACACACAGATTATGAACAACAATAAAAGAAATGTGAAAAGATTTCATCAGAGTTACTTTTTTCAGAACCAACGGCTCACTGACCACTTTACTAGAAACAGAAGGGACTGGTAGGTTTGTTCGTGACTTCCTACCGCCCCGCCTTTGTGGTAGCCGAGAAATGCGTCTGGGAGATGGGACGGTGGCTGCTCTCTGGCCTCGGAGTTGTCTTCTGTGGAAAGCACAGTGGTCTCAAGCCTGGTTTTCTATTCTACTTCATTCAATTCCCAGATGGATCACACGAACTGCTTTCCAGGAGTAGCTAGAATAAGAAAGTGAGGTTTTCAAGGAATGCAAACGGTACTGCTAGATGCCTTTCAAAGATAAGATCAAATTTTACTCTTATTTTTTTTTAAAAGCTGGATAGCTTGTGCTTTGTCTGAAATGAATGAGTTGTATTTTGATATTTAAAAGCTTCAAAATCAGAATCACGTGATATCAAAATAATGATATCACAATGCTCTAATACAAATTTAAAAATACAATTATAGGCCAGGTGTGGTGGCTCCGTTAATCCCAGCACTTGGGAGGTAGAGAGAGGTAGGAGGATCACTGTGAGTTCGAGGCCAGCCTGAGCCTACATAGTGAATTCCAGGTCAGTATGGGCTAGAGCGAGACCCTACCTCCAAAAAAAAAAAAAAAAAAAATACAATTATATAAATTACTATCTGATCCTTTACCAGGCAAATGACTCAAATTTTCTTGTCTAAATCATCTTGTGGGTTCTTTTTTTTTCTTCTTCTTCACAAAAAAAGAGTTTTTTTTTTTTTTTTTTTTTTTTTTAAAGACTACTTTGAGTTCATGGTGAACATTATTGCAGAGTCAAGGCATTTAACAGGCCTGTATAAGACAACATTGTTAGCTATAGCATTGTCATGAATCTTAGACAGGCATTTCTAGGTTAGACCCACATGTCTGTGTCATCACAATAGACTGTGATGGGCGTGGTGGTGCACGCCTTTAATCCCAGCGCTCCGGAGGCAGAGATAGAGTATTGCCATGAGTTCGAGGCCACCCTGAGACTACACAGTGAATTCCAGGTCAGCCTAGAATGAAACCCCACCTCGAAAAATCAAAAATTAGCAATTAATTAATTAATTAATTAAAAGAATAACAAAACCCATGATTTGAGGTAAGAATGATTGGCCTATGCAGTTTACCCCTAAATATTCCTGTGGCTTCACGCTAAGGGATGCTGCTTGCTATGGCTCTTTCTGAGCACACAGTGAGAATTCTGTTAGGTCTGCACTGAATTCTCATCTTTGCATCTCTCGTCACTGACTTGTAAAGTCTTCTGGTTGGAGATGCCTGCCCTTTGCTTGAGAGTTTTAAGTCCTTGCATTGAGAAAAGTTCTTGTATTTTACTCACTGCAGTCCTGGGACATGACCCCCCACCCCCAACTAGATTTATTTTTTAAAAAAATATTTAATTTATTTATTTATTTGAGAAAGAGGCAGAGAGAGAGAGAGAAAGAGGGAGAGAATGGGCATGCCAGAGCCTGCAGTCACTGCAAATGGACCCCAGGTGCATGCGCCTCCTTGTGCATCTGGCTTATGTGGGTCCTGGAGAATCAAACCAGGATCCTTTGGCTTTGCAGGCAAATGCCTTAACCCCTAAGCCATCACTCCACCCCCCCCCACTAGATTTCTATAGAGCCTTTTGCAGTGCTAATATTGTGGCTATTTTATGCTTCTTGTCAGGAATCTTTTCCCTATTTTTTTCTCTATATTTTGAGTTTTGTGCACTGTGGTAAGAGGAAACCCTTCCTCTTTTTAGGCCTTTTCTCAAGAAATGCCACTTTTACTTTTAAATCTAGTTGAGAGGGTTTCCCTGTGGTACAAAACCTTGTACTTACAATTCCGGTTGAGAGGGATCCCCTGTTAGACAGAATTCATAATCCCAGCTGAGAGGGATCTCCTATTGCGAAGAGCCTCATACTTACAGTCCCAGTTGAGAGGGATCCTGCGTTGCACATAATTTATAATCCCAGCTGAGAGGGATCTCCTGTTGCCAAGAGCCTCATACTTACAGTCCCAGTTGAGAGGGATCCTGCGTTGCACATAATTTATAATCCCAGCTGAGAGGGATCTCCTGTTGCCCGAGAGCCTCATACTTACAATCCCAGTGGAGAGGGATCCCGTTGTTGCACGGGACCTTCTTACATCCCGCCCGGCCTCATTCGAGCTGCTTGGATACCGGCAGATTATGAGCGCCCCTCTAACTCTTCTATAGCCCACAGCATCTGGGGACATGTATCTTTGGTAAGATGCTGACAAGTGGATAGAGAAACTATGTTTGTACATGATTTTAACTGCAGCATGGAGTTGCCAAGGCATTTTGTGGTAAATTGCTGCAAGAAGGAGGAGGAGGAGGAGGAGGAGGGGGAGGGGAGCAGCAGCAGCAGCAGCAGCAGCAGCAGCAGCAGCAGCAGCAGCAGCAGCAAGAGAATGAGGAACAAACTAGGGATGAAGACAGGGAGGAAAGGCTGACACGGGAAGGCCTGCTCGGTGCTGCTGGGCCAGTAGGCACGCCTGTACGAAGTCACATGGGGAGCTGCTTTACAAGGCCGCTCTTCCTGGGTAGCTCTCTGACGCTTCTAAAGCTGGTAAGGTTGCCTCTGCCCTTTGTGCAGGAAACTGCACCCTCCGTCAAAGACAGGAACAGTCTTTGTTTTTCACGTGATAGTTCATCTACCCTTCCAGTACAGTTTTGTAGTTTTCTTTTTTTTTATTTTTCCTTATTTATTTGAGAGAGAGAAAGACACAGGGAGAGAGAGCGATCATGGCCTCCAGCCACTCTAAACGAACTCCAGACACATGTGCCACCTTATGCATCTGGCTTACGTGGGTCGTGGGGCATAGAACCTGGGTCCTTTGGCTTTGCAGGCAGATCCCTTAACCGCTAAGCCATCTCTCCAGCCCCCAGTTTTGTAGTTTTTAACGTATTCATGAAGTTGTACAAACCGTCACCAGTTATCTCATTCCAGAACGTTTTTATCCTCTCAGTAAGTACCTTGTACTCACGAGTAGTCACCTTTCCCTAGTCCTCAGCAATCTCTAGTCCTCAGCAATCTTACGGATTCGCCTATTCTGGACACTCCATACCAAGGGCATCATGTCCTGTGGAGCCTTTGGGGGCCTGGCTTCTTTCATTTAGCGTCATGTTTTCAAGGTTCATTCATGTAGGAACAGTGATTGGAGCTTCATTCCCTTAATTAAGAAACAGAGTTCCTAGCCGGGTGTGGTGGCGCACACCCTTAATCCCAGCACTCAGGAGGCAGAGGTAGGAAAATTGCCATGAGTTTGAGGCCACCTCTGAGCCTACATAGTGAATTCCAGGTCAGCCTGGGCTAGACTGAGACCCTACCTCAGAAAACCAGAAAAAAAAAAAGAGAAAGAAATAGAGTTCTTGATCAAAAAAATCAGACGAGCAGAAGACATTCTATTACTTTCTGCTGGGGGAGATTAGATGGAGTTAAATGGATGCCATTATAGGAAAGGCTCTAAAGTTTAGTCACAGGGAAAGGACTCAGGAGTGTTACTGTAGTCATTGTTGGGTTTGTCAGCTTGACGAGAGCAAGGGGCAGAGAACAGTAGGGAAACCAAAAAACCCTCTGAGCATGAGAGAGTGTTTTTTGGTTTGGCCTTAATTCTTTGGAGGGACAGGGAAGAGAGGATTAACCCTGGATTGAATGCATCAAGAAACAAGGGTAGTAAGTAATTGGTGTTCTCACAGAAAATGTTCAGGGTAGAGGGGGATGGAGAAGTCATTGACCAAAAAAAAAAAAAAAAAAAAAAAAAAAAGCAGTCATCACAAAAGAAGGGATTTTTGTCCCCAAGATATGACTTTAGGAGACATATTCTTTCTGCTGGCTGTGCTGCCGGCTTTGATTGAGTGTTAGAGACATCACAGAACTGATTTCCCCGCTCTCATGGGAGAGGGATGTACTCTCCTTCTGAAAACCAGAGAGGCAAACAGACCTGGTAAGACTAAGCAAGTCAAATACAACCAAACTATCAACTAGGGCTGACCATTCACCCGTTGAAGTGTCGTCTCTTCACATAAGACCTCCTTAATGAACTTCAGGCAGAATATAGACTATGAATTACTAGAAGGCAAAGAGAAAGATCTGTCTCCTCTCCCTTTTCCTCCCCCCACCCCTTGTGGATGGGCAAGCACTGTACTACTGAGTTATACTCCCAGCCTCAACCAACTCATTCATATGATGAATCGTTCTTTATTCATTGGCTGCTGTATGATAACCTCCACACTACATGCCTTGTATATGCTGTATGCGGTTTTTTTTTTTTTTCTCTCCACTGCAGGTTTAAGGATGAGGGAATAATTGATTTCCTTTCATTCCGCCACAAGTGTGTGTGTAAACATACCTGTGTTTGCCAGTAGTCATTCATTTACCAACTCACTGTAGTTAGTGCTGGGCTGAAGGAAAGAATGACACATGATTGTTGCCTAATAGGTGAGAATAGTTCTGTCCTGTGGTGCTGGAAATGTCCTAGTCTGCGTGGCCCAGTGTGGTACTCACACCATGCCCTATTGTGCACTCAAAATATCACTTAGGTAGCCGAGGAACTACGTTCTTATTTTTGTTTGGTTTGATGAGCTATAAATAATAGCTATCATTTGGGACAGCATGGCTCTAGAAATTCACAGTCAATAAAATAAATAAGTAAGTACAGTCTCGAAATTCCAGGGATAAGGTGTGCTCGAACACAAAATATTATAGAAATTGAAGAGACAGTCTCTGGTGCTGGAAGTAACAGAGAAAAACATTCAAAAAGAGGAGATTGGGCTGGGCGTGGTGGCGCACACCTTTAATCCCAGCACACAGGAGGCAGAGGTAGGAGAATCGCCATGAGTTTCAGGCCACTCTGAGCCTACATAGTGAATTCCAGGTCAGCCTGGGCTAGAGTGAGACTCTACCTTGAACCCCCCCCCCCCAAAAAAAGAGGAGATAGATAGGCTGGGGAGAATGCTTAGTGGTTAAGGTGATTGGCTGTGAAGCCTAAGGACCCAAGTACAATTCCCCAGTACCCACATAAGCCAGACACACAAGGTGGCACATGAACCTGAAGTTTGCAGTGGCTGGAGGCCCTGGCATACCCATTCTCTCTATCTGCCTCTTTCTCTCTCTAAGAAAGGAATAAATAAAAGTTAAAAAGAGGAGATAGCATGAAAGTAAGATTTAAAAACAAAATGGAGTATGGATGTATCTCAGTGGTAGAGCATATACCTAGCATGTACAAGGCTCCAGTTTTGATCCCCGGTATCACACATGATAATAATAATAATAATAATAATAATAATAATAACAGAGAAGGAGGAGAGGAGACAGAGATCGCTCACTGTAGGCAGGAAGCATAGTATCTAAAGGCACTGAGGTATTAAAACCTTGTGTGGAGGCTCAGGAAGAGGCACGTGACCTGAGAGAGTTAAACCATAGCTTATTTTCCTATAACCCGTACAGAAAATGGCTCTTGTGGTCCGTGGTCCAGACTTATTTAAACAGAACAGACTAAGCATTTATTGTGTGGTCTACATGGTTAGAAGAACTGCCATCGTTATCATTTAAAGCAGATACAGAAACTGTTATTATGGTCCCCATTTTTGCAGAGAGAAAAGTGGAAGAATCAGAACTTGAATAGAAACTTGGCTTGGTGAAGAGAGCAGTCTCTTGGTCAATTCATCTCCCAATTTAAATTTTTCTCAGCTTTGGAAGAGTCGTAAATTTCCCTAAGCCGGGCTGGAGAGATGGCTTAGCGGTTACGCGCTTGCCTGTGAAGCCTAAGGACCCCGGTTCGAGGCTCGATTCCCCAGGACCCACGCTAGCCAGATGCGCAAGGGGGCACACGCATCTGGAGTTCATTTGCAGCGGCTGGAGGCCCTGGCATGCCCATTCTCTCTTTCTCTCTCTGCCTTTCTCTCTCAAATAAATAAAAAAAAATTTTAAAATTAAAAAAAAATTTCCCTAAGCATGTCTTCCATCATTTGTTCCTGACCACCAGAAGTCTTCTATTGTCTTTGACTCTGATTTCATATTGAAAATGTTTTCTGACTTGACTGAGAGGCAGGTTTCATTTTACAGAGCATTTCATGAACTCAGGTTTTACAAGTAGCTCTATTAAGAACCCCCCTTCCTTTTTTATTTTTATTTTTATTTTATTTTTTTGTGTATTTATGGCACTAGGAGCCTTTTATATCCTAAAATGCAGCAGTTAGGGAATTAGTCAGTTGAATTGGAGGACCCAGTCTATTCATTCTCAAATTTGAATGGGCTCCTTGCCACCATGATGTCGGCGAATTCCTGCTTCCACATGGTGGGGAATGGCTTGTTATTTGAGCCCCTCCGCATGTTAACCTAAAGGTCACGACCCTGGACTCTGACTTCTTTCTTTCTTTTTGTGTTTTCCTAAGAGCACGTCTTCACGACTGGAGAGAAGCTTTGCTTTGCTTAACTCAGAGGAACTGGACTTTTGCACCTGTCTGGCAGGCACGGTCAAGTTTTGAAATTATGGAAGTTGAGTGTTCGTTAATCCAAAGCGACTTGGGACCAGAGGTGGTTCATATTATGGAGCTTGTTTGGTTGGAATATTTGCATGGACTTTGTCAGTCGAGTGTCAACACTAAAAAATGTTTTTGACTTCAGAGTTTTAGATTAGGGATGCTCAAACCTCTAACCCATCCTAGCTTAAAAAGTCCTTGTACTCTGTGAGCACTCTTGTTCTGTTTGTCTTTTCAAACACACAAGAAGCTCCCACTATCATTTACTGAATTTTCCTAAAAAAGCCCACCTGAGTAGCAAGATACTAACGTACTGGCCAAGCCTTGCGAGCATAAAGGAGCGCCAGAGACATCGTGCTCTTAGGAAGGCGCTGTCCTCGGCCAAGGCAGTACGGACAGGGTGGGGGGGATACGTGTGATACAGAAGTAGAAGGGGGGCACTGGGAGGAGAAGGGGGACCAGCAAGAGGGGAATAGGGAGATGGGGGAGGGCAGTGGGGCACGGGAATAAATAAGAACAAATTATGTATGAAAATAATGAAACTCATTACTTTGTATGCAAAAGAAGGAAGGTAGGGAGGGATGGAGCAAGGAAGGAAGGGAGGGAGGAAGGAAGGGAGGGAGGGAGGAAGGAAGGGAAGGCAGGGAGGAAGGAAGGGAAGGCAGGGAGGAAGGAAGGAAGGGAGGGATGAAGGAAGGGAAGGCAGGGAGGAAGGAAGGGAGGGAGGGAGGAAGGAAGGAAGGGAGGGAGGGAAGGCAGGGAGGAAGGAAGGGAGGGAGGGAGGAAGGAAGGGAGGGAGGGAGGAAGGAAGGGAGGGAGGGAGGAAGGAAGGGAAGGCAGGGAGGAAGGAAGGAAGGAAGGGAAGGCAGGGAGGAAGGAAGGAAGGGAGGGAAGCCAGGGAGGAAGGAAGGGAGGGAGGGAGGAAGGAAGGAAGGGAGGAAGGAAGGGAGGGAGGGAGGGAGGAAGGAAGGAAGGGAAGGCAGGGAGGAAGGAAGGAAGGAAGGGAGGAAGGAAGGAAGGGAAGGCAGGGAGGAAGGAAGGAAGGAAGGGAGGAAGGAAGGAAGGAAGGAAGGAAGGGAGGAAGGAAGGAGGAAGGAAGGAAGGGAGGAAGGAAGGAGGGAAGGTAGGGAGGAAGGAAGGAAGGAAGGGAGGAAGGAAGGAAGGAAGGGAGGGAGGAAGGAAGGAAGGGAGGAGGAAGGAAGGAAGGAAGGAAGGGAGGGAGGAAGGAAGGAAGGAAGGGAGGGAGGAAGGAAGGAAGGAAGGGAGGAGGAGGAAGGAAGGAAGGGAGGGAGGAAGGAAGGAAGGAAGGAAGGGAGGAAGAGAAGAAGGAAGGAAGAAAGGAAGGAAGGAGAAACGAAGGGGAAAGGAAAGAGGAGAAAAGAAAAGAATGGGACAGGAAATGAGTAAGATGGTTTGGCTCTAAGTACAAAATGCAACTTAGTCTGCATATTAGACACACCGAGGGAGCTTTAAAAATGGCTTCCCTAACGATTCTACTTTGATTGATCTGCAGTGTCACCTAGCTTCAGGATCTTTAGTTTCGCTCATGACTTTAATGTACAGCCAGGTTTGAGGACCATTGCTAGAACCCTTCCAAGAACGTGGGCGTGACTGTTGCAAACGTAGCAGCTCCGCCCGCTCACCTAGGGCGTCAGGAGGGGCGGTGCACACGGAAGGTTGAGAAGCATCGCCGTAGAGAAAAGAGGAGAAATGGAGTTGAGAGGGTCAGAGTACCTGACCATAGTTGCCCAGCCTTTGTGCTGGGCTGGGCTGGGTTACAGATGTGCAGTGATAACATTTTCCCCTCAAGCCATTAGGATGCTAGGATCCTCATAGCGTCAGAGTGGATGTGGTGGGACAGGCCTGTATTCCTAGCATTTAGCTAAGAGTTCCAGACCAGCCTAATCTACATAATGTGACCCTTTTTGTTGTTTTTTTCTTTTATCTTTTAATTTTAATTTTATTTTAGAGAGAGAGAGAGAACTGGCACACTAGGGCCTCAGCCACTGCAGTTGAATGCCAGACGCTTGCGCCGCCTAGTGGGCATGTGCGACCTTGCACCTTTGTGCGCCTGGCTTGCGTGGGATCTGGAGAGTGGAACATAGGTCCTTAGGCTTCACAGGCAAGCGCTGTACCCGCTAAGCCATCTCTTCAGCCCTAGTTTTTCTTTTTTTAAGTCCCCTCAGGGACCTGTCCCCAACCCCCAAGAAGGACCTGTACTGAAGATCCCCTGAAGATTTTTTTTTTTTTTTTTTTTACTCTCAGAGTGTTATGTGAGTGACTTAGTGATACAGGATAGATTTGGGTTTGGACAGAGGTGTTCTGGGCTTGCGAGACACATTGGGAGAGAATAGCAATAATTTATTTACATGTGAGCGAGAGAGGCCAAGAGTAAAAAAAAATCTGATTATACTTAAGAACCTGTGCAGTGGGATGGAGCTCAGTGATAAGAGCGTGTATACTTCCCGTGTGAGACCGGGGTTCAATCCCCATGTCCCCCCAAAATCCAATAGTCCTTAAACACCCTTCCCCAAATCTTCAGAGCAAAGCTGAAAAGAGATGACAATAGATTCTTGTGCCTCTCTGTACCTTTTTGAAGATACCATATAAACCCTTTTTTTTTTTCCTTTTATCAAACAAGTTTTATTTGTGGGGAATTTCTGATGATTAAAATCTACTTGGCATAAATAAGGCTATAAACATTCAGCCCCCACTAGTGGGATCCCCTAGCTCTTGGTGGGCAGGGTCATGTGACTTGGGAGCTCTTGGTGATTTCTAAGGAGAACAATGGCAGTCATCATTTGGTGACGAGGCAGGGGAGGAGTTTCAGGAAAGGGAAAGGTTAAAAGTCCAAGTGTGGAAGCTTGTTGCTGGGGAGGACTTAACACATTCTAGTAGGGACAGCACTTTTGGGGGAATCCATACATTCCAGAAAATTATGCTAATTGGGAAAAAAGTGTGGAAGTAATTAATGTGAAAAAATTAATTTATTCTTCAAGGCTCAGCTCTTGAAATTACATCTCTTCCACAAATTACTCCGCAGTTCTCCCAGTCACGGTGCAAGTGCTTTTTCTCTCATTCTTTTTCACTCACTTCCTAAATCTGCTATAATCGTTCAATAGCATTTTGTTTTTTGTTTCCGTTTTTGTCGTGTTCAAACAGTGCTGTGGTAGGTCAACTTATTTTCTAGTGACTTGGGGTTTATTTTATTTTTCTTACTAGTATTGTGTCCCATCTCCCAAAACATGATAAGAGGACACAGACAATCTCTTACTCTTTTTTTTAAACCCCCCCCTCCCCCAGGACTTTACCTTTTGGTAAATCTGTATAGATATTTTCTAGGATGAGTCACTGTCTTATAGGACTTGTGATTTTATGAATGATTGCTCTTTTCAGGGGAGCCCATGATTAAAAGTAATAAATAAATAAAGGAGCTGGGTGTGGTGGTACATGCCTTTAATTCCAGCACTCACGTAGGAGGATAATCATAAATTCAAGGCTAGCCTGAGACTACATAGTGAATTCCAGACCAGCCTAGGCTAGAGTGAGACCCTACCTTGGAAAAAAAAAAAGAGAGAGAGAGAGAGAAAGAAAGGAATTTGCCACAGGCTTTTTAGGTTTCCCAAATTTGTTGATGTTTCTAATTTTTAAAAATGGAGAAAACAGCAAGAACAGACCCGAGAGCTTTCAAAAATGTAGTAACAACACAATGTACATTTTAATATTTTATTTTTATTTATTTATTTGACAAAGAGGGAGAGAAAGTAAGAGAATGGGCATGCCAGAGCCTCCAGCCATTGCCCCCTTGTGCATCTGGCTAACGTGGGTCCTGGGGAATTGAACCAGGGTCCTTTGGCCTTGCAGGCAAATGCCTTAACCGCTAAGCCATCCCTCCAGCCTGCAACGTACATTTTAAATTGCATAATGTATTTTTGTAGAGTACCAAAATAGATATTTATGTATTAGATAAAATATTGGGGTGTTTGGTGCTTTCAACCATTGACTTCAAAACAAGTTTTTAAAATTTATAAGACTATGGAATTCCTGTTCCTCAGTTTTTAACTTTGTACCCATTTCCTTGGTTACATTTTCTCATCTTGCCATTTGAGGCCCCCCCCATCTCTTTCTCTCTCTCTCCCTCCCTCCCTTCCTTCCTCTCTCTTTCTCCCTTCTCTCCCTTCTATACTTTCTTCCTTTCTCTTTTTTCTTTTATTTTCAATTTAGAACTTATACTATTTCTTGTAGGATAATCATTCCTGACCATGTCTATAGTCAAGGTTGTCACAGTCATCTGAGCTGATCCACTGAGATGTCCCAACTGTGAGATTTGTCTTTTATGGACAGCATATTGAACTTAACTACTTTAACAATTTTATTTTGTTTCAAACCATGCCACGCTGTTTTCATGTCTTTTCCTGGAATGAGGAAACCTAGTATTTGTTAAAGTTCAAAAGATGTATTTTGAAATTTGGAAGACAGAATTGTCAGGCAGTGTGTTTGAACTGCTTTGGAAGGTGGGGGATGACTTTAATCATAGCTTCTTATGATATGATAGAACACATTCTGTAGTAAGAATCACGTAGGAAGCCAGTTTGAAACTACTGGGATCAAGTCAACTCTCTTTTCAAAAGGCCTAAACTGGAGTCAACCTTTCTTTTCAAAAAAAAAAAAAAAATTCCTTAATGAACCAATCAGTAGTTTATAATGTTAAAGAATTTTTTATGGTATAATAATGAACGTTTATGACAGAGCAAAACAACAACAAAAAAAAAATAAGCCATTTCCTAACATTAACCTCTCTGCCCGCGGAGGTCATAAAAATGGTTAACGCAGATGAGGTCGCCTTCTGTTGTGTGGTGCTGATAGGAAATGGATCATTGCGGTTTATGGGGTACTTAGCCATTTTGCTTCATGATAAATGGCTGGCTTCAAGTGACATTCCTTCCCTGATTTCCCACTATTCATCACCTGAAAGAATAGAATCCAAACATGAAGTTGATTTTGAAGTTGTCTAGAGTTTTACCGTGATGTTAAAAAAAAAAAATCATAAGCCCATGTTTTCATTGATTTAGGAAGAAATAGAATGAATGAAAACACTCGTAAATGTCTCACGCTCTTATTTTCTTTTGTCCCAAAGCCAGTTTTGTGGCGCTGGTCTTACCCTGACTTCTGTCGCCTCTCCCCCCACCCATCCCCCTCTCCAAACACTCTTTGGTTTTGAAAACTCCCTAGATTTTATCTTTGTCGATGCTTTTGATGTAATTGTATTGTTTTGTTCTATAAAATCAGTCTAAAATAAGCGGAAAGACTCGCACGCATTTTTTAAACTTGTATGTCCAACTTCATGTCAGGAATTATACAAAACTGCTGTGAACCACTGCTTCTACTGCTCTATTCTTGCAATATTATGTGACTTTCCCCCTTTCTCATCACCTTTTTTTTTTTTTTTTTGTAATATTCTATCTTTGTGGTCCACTCCAATCCCACTTGGACAGCCACCATACCTGACTAGGAAGGGGAACGGCTGTATATTTGAATAAGTTACATGATCAGTGGCTGTTAGAAAATTATTCCCCAAATGATTTTCAAGGAGGCTTCCTGGTGTTTTGAGGCTTACTCAAGATCTAGTGATGCCTGTTGTATGCTCCAAGGACGTTTGAGTCTTTCCAGTGTTGGCGTAATATTCACAGCGTTCGTCTCTAAGGTAGAGCCCGTGTTTAATTCAATAGCATGATGCTTTCGAAGTTATCAGCATTTGGAAAGCGTTGGATATCTGATTGTCACCAAAGGAAATGTAAATTTTTCCATAGATGGCCTCAGCATCATTTAATGTTCAGTAGGTAATTTGAATTGGTTCTTAAAGGGATTGTTGACCTGCCTTATCTCTGTGCATTTTGGGGATGGGGATGACATCGGGTTCTTTTGTTTGCCCAGTAGAACTTTTCTGTGGCCTTAGCCGAGGTGCTGATGTCCTGCAAGGAAAGTGAAGGAAGCCTTCCCTCCCAGGGCTGACCTCTGACACAGAACATTTTCGTTCCTACCAGGTCCCTCAGAGAGGCTTTCTTTTAGCAAATAGTATCCTTGTGTACATTGATCACGAACTTGATGCCAATAAATCTAAAACACTTGAAGGACAGGAATGTTTTCCATGCTGTGGAACCCCAAATGCTGCTGACATTTGGAAGGGAAGCTTGGAAGTGCTAGAAATTAAATGTTAATTGGGTTTCCTGTGATCATTTTTTCTATTGAACTCCTAGAACTAGCTTATGAGACATACTTGATAACTTGGTTTTAGACACATCCTATCCTTTACAGAAGCTTACAATAGCTAGATAGAACAAGCCGCCGTCTTTTTTAATTTTCAAATTTATTGAATACGAATTACTGATCTTGAATACTTAATTCAGTTCAACTCAAACAAATTAGCAGATCCGAGTGAGACTACCAGAACACGTCTATAATTTCATTTTTGGCCTATGTTTGGTATGGGATGGCCATTGGTGGCATTAAGACTGATACTAGGGCTGGAGGGATGGCTTAGTGGTTAAGGCGCTTGCCTGCAAAGCCAAAGGACCCAGGTTCGGTTCCCCAGGACCCACGTAAGCCAGATGCACAAGGGGACGCATGCGTCTGGGGTTTGTCTGCAGTGGCTGGAGGCCCTGGTGCGCCCATTCTCTGTGTGTGTGTGTGTGTGTCTCCGCCTTTCTCCCTCCCTCCCTCTTTCTCTGTCAAATAAATAAATAAAATATTAAAAGAAGAAAAAAGACTGAGCCTAGCAGAAGGCTAAAGGGACAAGAACCCGCACACTTTTCACAGAGTTCTTCACTCCTTAACTCTGACTTACAGTGAACACCGGTGGCTTTTCTTTTCCTCCTCTCTGACCCCCCCCACCCCGTCCCCACCCTCCACATATGGCATAAATGTGTCGAATCCAGGGAACTGCAAACGAAGACCTGAGATGTGCAGGCTTTCCTGAGGTATGTGGGGGCGGTGGAGAGTGAAAGACAGAAGAAGTACACTTTGCTGTCCCAAGACTCTCTTAGGAGGGAACAGAAAGTAGCAGTACAATATATTTTTTTTTTTGAAGGAAGTGGAATTTCTGCCTTCAGAGGGTTTTAATTATTACCTTCAGTCTTATGTGGCCAAGCCTTTTGAATGCAATGTCTTCGTGAAGTCCAGATCTTCACTTGGATGCCTTTAAGGCAAAGCTTGACATGTTTTTGCATTGTATCCTAACTCCCTAGGAGCAGCTCGTCTCCTCTGTTAGATTTGCACAGACACTGCCACATAACCCCTCAGATTGCTTATTAAACTAAAAGTGGGGGGGGGGGAGTAGAAGGTCCCAAATGGAAAATGATTGTTCTTTGCAAGTTTTTAAAAAAAAATTATTGGAAACAAATTTTTAAAAGGACTAAACTATCAAACATAAATACCATATGACCCAGGGACTTTCTAGTTGGTTTCGAAATTCTCGCGGAAGGACCAGCTAGCCGTTAATGATTTTCTCTCTCCACTTACTGATTCAAAGGTGTGATGTGAGTTTTGCCCTATAGACTGTGACTTTGCTTCTCTGCACTTCAGAAAGATCTAAGGTCACTCACTGATTATGACTTTGCCACTTCCTGTCTTATTGTCCTTACAAAAGGGTTTTTGTGGCTCTACCCTTCTGCAGAGAAATCCGCCCGAGTCAAAATTCTTGATATTTACACATCTGTTAAATTTAGTATGTTTGGTTCTCATTTGAACCTGCTTAATTGTACAATTTACAAGATAATGCTGAGGCTGGAAAGTCCCTCTTGAGAGAGTTAAAAATGCCTTTTGCTTCCCTTTCTGGGCGAGTCCTGTAATTGAATCAAAGAGTCATTCGAACCAGCTGAGACTGTGTCGGGGAAGGGACCAAATTGGAGATGTTCACATTTCGATGAGATTCTGTTGACCTCCCACCAGAACACTCAAACAAAGGAGCAAACAGCATTCATGCTTTATTAACACCTTTTGTTGAGTTGTCCCTCTTTAGATAGAGCGCCCCCCCCCCCCCCCCCCGGCAGTTATCATGCCTCTCTTTAGATACTGTCTGTGAGCCAGCAGTTGGGTGCAGGCTAGCGTTAGCAAGCCCATGCATCTGGTTTTGAGTCAGTAGAAGCTTTGTTTAACGTGCTTTCCAGTTCTCATTTGCTTAAGAACATATTGTTTTCTTTTTCCTGGCTCCAGAATTTTTTGGTGGAGGAATAGTGAGACTAATTTGTAATGGCATCAAGCAAACAATCAAAGATTATGTTTCAGGTTTGGGCTGCAGGATTGTTACGTCACAACATCCTTTTTAACCCTAGCACTTCAGTATGTGAGGCACAGTAGCCTATAGAGGAAATTCAACCTTTCTTAGGCATATGTTTCTAATATTTTTTCATTTATATTCCTTTTTAAAACATTTTTATTTATTTGAGAGAGAGAGAGAGAGAGAGAATAGGTGCACCAGGGCCTCCAGCTGGTGGAAACGGACTCCAGATGCATGCTCCATCTTGTGCACCTGGCTTATGTGGGTCCTGGGGAATTGAACCTGGGTCCTTTGTCTTAAAAGGCAAGTGCCTTAACCACTAAGGCATCTCTCCAGCTCTGTATTGTTTTTTTTAAAGGCATGCCTGACCTCACCCTAGAACTCTAGATTCATACCCTCAAATGTCCATTCTACATCTCCATTTGGGTATTAATGGCTATCTTTCATGTACTAAGTATCAAATATAATTCCTTTTTAAAAAAGATTAATGCCGGGCATGGTGTCGCAAGCCTTTAATCCCAGCACTCGGGAGGCAGAGGTAGGAGGATTGCTGAGAGTTCGAGGCCACCCTGAGACTACAGAGTGAATTCCAGATCAGCCTGGGCTAGAGTGAGACCCTGCATCGAAAAACAAACAAACAAACAAACAAACAAAAGATTAATATTTATTAGAGAGAGAGAGAGAGAGAGAGAGAGAGAATGGGCACTTCATAGTCTCTTACCACTGCAAACAAATTCCAGACATATACTCCACTTTGTGCATCTGGCTTTATGTGGATAACTGCGGAATTGAACTTGGGCTGACAGGTTTTGCAAACAAGGTCTTTAACTGCTAAGCCCTCTCCCCAGCCCTCAAGTACAATTCTTAATTCTCTTATGAAACCATTCGCCTACGTCATACCTGCTTTCCTCCATTTCTTCCCCCTTTTAGTTACTGTAATTCCTACACATCCAGGTCAAAAGCCTGGGAGTTATTTTCTTTTCTTTTTTTTTTTTTCTTTCCCTATACATATTACCTATTCAGTCTACCAGCAAGCCCATCTCCGGAATAAGTTCCCAAACCTCCTCCTGTCCATTTCCCCTCTGTTACTTCCACCCACCATCACCCCTTACTTGAATGCCCGCCACGGCCTTGTGCCCTTTACAAGCTCCGCTCCGTGTCGAAACACAGTGATCCTTTTAAAGTAGAAACCAGGTCCACTCCAACTCCAAACCCTAAGGCCACTCTTGGAACAAAGTGGAAATTCCTTGGCCCACACAGCCCTGCATCCTCTGGTATCTGGCTGGCTCTGCTGTCTTATCTCCTATCACTTTCCTATCACTGGCTGATCTTGCTGTTCCTCAAGCTCACTGGGTCATCCTCACCTCAGGCTCTTTGTCTCAGCTGGTCTTTGTCCTGGAATAACCTTTCCTAGATTTTCATGTAGCACATTGCTTCTGGTGTCCAAGGCTGTGCCTAAAACGTCAACTGCTCAGCGCGCTTCCCCAAAACACCCCATGTAAATCATATTCCTCGCTCCCATGCTTATCTTCATCTCATTAACTTTTTATTATTTTATTCTTAGCAATGATATCTAATTAAGTCACCTCTCTACTGTAGTTCGCCCTCCCATGAGGGTGTCTCACTTGTTCACTGAGATTTCCCCCTGTGCTTAGGACATTGCCTGCTGTGGTCAGTAGGCACTCAATAAATGTTGATGATTAAATTAGTGAACAGGAATATCTGGGCCCATGAGGAGTATAAACTGCAGAATCAATAAAGAATAATATAAATTATATTTTAGTAAGATTAGTCCTGTCGGGCTGGAGAGATGGCTTAGCGGTTAAGTGCTTGGCTGTGAAGCCTAAGGAAGCCTAAGGACCCTGGTTCGAGGCTCGATTCCCCAGGACCCACGTTAGCCAGATGCACAAGGGGGCGCACATGTCTGGAGTTCGCCTGCAGTGGCTGGAGGCCCTGGTGTGCCCATTCTCTATCTCTCTCTCTCTCTCCCTCTTTCTCTCTGTCTGTTGCTCTCAAATAAATAAATAAATAACCAAAAAAAAAAAAATTTAACAGCACTCGGGAGGCAGAGGTAGGAGGATCGCTGAGAGTTCGAGGCCACCCTGAGACTATATAGTTAATTCCAGGTCAGCCTGGACCAGAGTGAGACCCTACCTCGAAAAACCAAAAAAAAAAAATAAATAAATAAAAATAAAAAATAAAAAAAGATTAGTCCTGTCAAGTCTTTGTGACAATTAGGTCATAGGCAAATGACTAGACCTTTTCTCTTTTGGTTATTCTGCTAATTTGTGGCAAGGAAAAGAGATCACTTCTAGTCAGTTGCCTCTTTCTCTCCCATAGCTGTGCAGAGAAAATGGTCATCAGTTAATAGTCCTTCATGTCATTTATTTGCGACTTGATGGGTTGTATGCTTGAACATCAGTACACAGTGTACTCCTTGCAGACAAGAGTCTGAAATTGTAAGTACTCATTACGGTGAGAACAGCTTGCACTGAAAAACAGTGGCCATGCATACATCTCTCTCTCTCAAGAAAGATAACATTAAGTTGCTGACTTCATGTGGTAACCAGCTATCACTATAGAGTTTCTGAATATATAGTGATTTTACTAGAATTAAGGAAATACATAGGTAGTGAAAGCTTACCATTTATTTTGTGACTGTAAATCTTTGGGAATCAAGCATATTAAATTGGATGCATGCTTATGATTAAGGCAAAAGAGAAAAGGGATCTTTCCTTTCTCTTGATATAGTTTGCTAATAAATGTCAGAAGCCATAGATTTATCCAAATTAAAAAAAAAAAAACAATAAGGATGTTTGGTCTCTTTTAAATTTCTGAGATAACTCAGAATTCTTACATTCTTCTCAATATCTCGCCGTTTATTTCCCGTCATTTGACTGGTAATGTTTTCCTTTCTACTTTTTAGGAGATGTAGTAGACTTCCCACTGACTTTTTTTTTTTTTTCCTTGCTTTTCCTATTTTTTGCTGTTCCTTATTTCCCACTGCCTGGTGGCAATTTTCACTTAGGACTATTGGGCACTTTTCCTTCCCCCTGTTTTACTGGCAAATCCCCAGATTTGAAGCTTCTCTCACATTAGAAGCTTTGGTTCTAGGTGGCCATTTCCATTACCTCTCTGGCGAGCTCCCATCGTGAGTACTGGGAATCCAGAGGTGATCTACTGGCGGCTGCCTGGCTCATCCGTCAGCTACGAATTTCTTTGTTATCCAAACTTAACTTTTTCATTGGGATCCTACTTTTTTTTTTTTTTTTTTTTTTTTTTTTTTTTTTTTTTTGCGGGGAGTGGTAGGGGGACTCCTGGATGGAATCTCACTTTTAAAAAAAAAACAATTCAAGTGGTTTTAAAATTCTCATGCAGAATGAGAATTTAAAAGCAATTCTTTCTCACTGGATTGTGGCTCAGTTGGCATTTTGAAGACTTCCAGACATCAACAGTAAAGGAAGAGTGATGACCTCCTGGTAAAGATATCTTCCTTTTCCCTGCCCATCTCTTCTTTACCCCGAGGCTGCCTCCCTGGAAGTCTGCCTTGGGGACTTAGAGCTCCTAAACCTGACTTCTTCCAGCCTCTGGCCGAGTCCCAGCAGGGGTGGAGGTAAGGTCTGGCTAATTATTCTCCTGGCGCTCTCCTTGTGGGGCTGCCTTGGGCGGCTGGTGCCCCTCGACCTAAGGTCATGGTTCTTTTCTATTAGACTTTCTCCTTTTGGGTTCCTGTAATCAATCCTTCCTCTCATCTCTTTTTCTCCCAGGAGTGGTAACAGCTCCGCTGACACAGTGCCAAATCAGGGCAGTATTTCTTGCAGTTCCCCTGCCTTGCGTCCACATCTTTGCAAATAGTCCCTTCCAGAGAAACCTGCAGATTGTCCCGATTTGAACGGGCTGTTCGTGTTCTCTTGGGATCCTGTCTGATCACAACTATTGTTTCCTGAATTTTGCATGCGAACGGCTGTTTCTGACTAAGTGTCTATCACATAGGCATCGTCTTAGTGGTATCTATGGAGTTGGCACAGAGTAAAAGAAATCCTCGTGACGTTCTGGGGCATCCGTCATGTGAGATCGAGTTGTCTTACTCAGCAGCGTTCAAATGGACTTTATTGAGCAGTTCCCTTACACAAGACATAGTGTAGCATCTCAGGCAGATATAAAACGTCTCCAGGATATGCCTTTGTTTCAACTGTGTGTTCACAGAGCGTCCCAAAGTTTCATGTCGTTGTAACTCATAACACGGGGCCAGGCAGCATTGAAAGCCCCTCACCCCAGCCTTACACATTGTTAGGATTAAACAACAGATACATGTATTGTCACCATCCTCACTATTGGCCCGTGATGAATTGACGGGGCCCCTGTAGAAGGCTTGGGCTTCACTTTAATGCTCTTCAGAGCGCTGGCATCACATAGCATGTTGCTAGACTGGCAGGAAGTTTTCTTTCACCTTGTGGTTCAGTGTGTTCGGATGGATCGTGTCGCTACTCCCAAGCCTCTCAAACACCCACTTTCTGAACTTCTGCCAGTGCTCTTAGTGACCCTGGATGGGTGTGCCGTCCTGATTTCTGTGTCCCTCCAGCCCACAGTGCTATGGACTCCATTGGTCCTTAGTCATTGCTGGCTTTGAGAGCTTGATAAGAAGGCTGAAGGGCCGGAGAGATGGCTTAGCTGTTAAGCGCTTGCCTGTGAAGCCTAAGGACCCCAGTTCAAGGCTCGATTCCCCAGGACCCACGTTAGCCAGATGCACTAGGGGGTGCACTTGTCTGGAGTTCATTTGCAGTGGCTGGAGGCCCTGGCACGCCCATTTTCTCTCTCTCTGCCTCTTTCTCTCTCTCTGTCTCTCTCAATTAAATAAATAAAAATAAACAAAAGTAAAACAGAAGAAGAAGAAAGCTGAAAATGGTTGTGTCTGATGCCTGGTCCTGGCCTTAGTCCCTGTTTCTACTTCTGTATAGTAACCTCTGCAGTTCTCAACTGTGACAGTTTCTGAGCTCACAACAGAGTATCTTTTATATCTTCATGTCACTGGATGGAAATTTTGTAACTTCAAGGAAATTCTCTGGGCAGATGAGAGACTTCAGCTGAGCATAAGCTTTCCTTTCCTATGGTAGCATAGAGAAAAATGTATCCACTGGGTACTATTCTTTAGAATGGGTCTAATATGATGGAGAATGGAATTTCAAAGGGGAAAGGGGGGAGGGTAATACCATGGGATTTTTTTTGTTATCATGGAAAATATTAATAAAAATGGAGAAAAAAAAATAAAAAATAAAAAAAAATAAATTAAAAAAAAAAAAAGAATGGGTCTAAATAATTTGGGCAGTTGTGCTATTAACCACATTTTAGGAGAGCCTACTTTGTATGGTTGAGTTGTATCCACTAGAACCTTGGGCTATATGACTTTTCCTTAACATTACTCTTTTTATTTTTTAAGATTGTTTTGTTTATTTTTATTTATTTTTTTGAGAGAGACAGACAGAGAGAGAAAGAGGCAAATAGAGAATGGGCGTGCCAGGGCCTTCAGCCGCTGAAAACGGACTCCAGACGCGTGCGCCCCCTTGTGCATCTGGCTAACGTGGGTCCTGGGGAATCGAGCCTAGAACCCGGGTCCTTAGACTTCACAGGCAAGCGCTTAACTGCTAAGCCATCTCTCCAGCCCTAACATTGCTCTTTTAAAAAAAATATTTATTTCTAGCCAGGCGTGGTAGCACATGCCTTTAATCCCAGCACTCTGGAGGCAAAGGTAGGAGGATCACCATGAGTTCGAAGCCACCCTGAGACTACATAGTGAATTGTAGGTCAGCCTGGACTAGAGTGAAACCCTATCTCGAAAAAACAAAAACAAAACAAACAAACTATATGTGTGTGTGTGTATACAGAGAAACAGAGAATGTGGGGGGGGGGTTATGAGGTGGCAGGCATGCAAGGGCCTTTGACCACTGCAAGTGACTCCAGATTCATGCGCCAATTTGTGCATCTGGCTTTACGTGGGTACTGGGGAATTGAACTTGGGCCATCCAGCTTTGCAGGCAAGCACCTTGAACCACTGAGCCATCTCTCCAGCCCCACTTGTGTTGCTCTGGACACCCGAGAGAGCTGTTAAGGAGTCGGGAGACAGGGTGTTTGGCAGGCCTCTCTGTACTGTGCTGAGGGAGAAGTGTGTGTGACTTACTACTCTGCCCAGTGAAGTGAGTCATCTCAAATATGTGTGTGTCCGTGATGTGAGTGCATGTGTGTCACAGCACACGCAGAGAGTTCATCCTGTCCTTTACAAGTGAGATTATTTTAAGTCCGGCAGATGGCCTGTGGTTTTGGTGTCATCATTCTGTGGGATGATTTCTTTGTATCTGTGCTCTGCTGGCCTAGAGACTCTGGTTCTTCATCCCTTTGGCCTCCTTACAAAAAATGTCTGAGCTCTACCCCAGCTCCCTTGAGGACTCAAGCCTTGTGTCTTCCAAGTCAGGTTTTTTTGTTTGTTTGTTTTTTTTTTTTTTTTTGGTTTTTCAAGGCAGGGTCTCACTCTAGCCCAAGCTGACCTGGAATTCACTTTGTTGTCTCAGGGAGGCCTCGAACTCATGGCGATCCTCCTACCTCTGCCTCCCGAGTGCTGGGATTAAAGGCGTGCGCCACCACGCCCGGCAGTTTTTTGTTTGTATTTTGCTAGAAGAAGCCCTGTACCTGAGGAAGGACAGAATGACTAATGGACACAAAATAATCTCCAAAAGAACTTTCCGATAGTGTTGTAAGGTACTCCCCTGCCAGCAGGTGGCATTAGAAGTCATGAGGGCATGGACGGTGGTGTTTTCTAAATCACCGAGACCTGAACTTCTGGACGCCCCTTAGGAAGGGTTTTAATCTTTCATGGGTGCAGTGAGGAAGGTTCCATTGGGTGAAGTGCAGAGGAG
Organism: Dipus sagitta; assembly: GCA_036346955.1. Classification (NCBI taxonomy): domain Eukaryota; kingdom Metazoa; phylum Chordata; class Mammalia; order Rodentia; family Dipodidae; genus Dipus; species Dipus sagitta. The sequence goes on along the minus strand of CM070785.1, from coordinate 40,782,548 downwards.
AAATATCATGTGGGTTTTTTTTTATTTAATTTAATTTATTTGTTTGTTTGAGAGAGAGAGAGAGAGAGAGAAAGAGGGAAGGAGAAAGAGAGAGAGAGCATGCCAGGTCCTTCAGCCACTGCATATGAACTCCAGACGCATGCACCACCATGTGCATCTGGCTTACATGGATTCTGGGGAGTCAAACCTGGGTCCTTAGGTTTCACAGGCAAGCGCCTTAACTGCGAAATCATCTCTCCAGCCCTGAAGTGGGGCTTTGTATGTGTGTGTGTGTGTATGTGGTGTGTGTGTATGTGTATGTGGTGTATATGTATGTGGTGTGTGTGTATGTGTATGTGTGTGTGTGTGTTGTGTGTATATGTGGTGTGTGTGTGTGTATGTGATGTGTGTATATGTGTGTGTGGTGTATATGTATGTGGTATGTGTTTATGTGTGTGTGTATGTGGTGTGTGTATATGTGGTGTGTGTGTGTGTGTGTGGTGTGTGTATGTGTGTGTGGTGTATATGTATGTGGTATGTGTGTATGTGTGTGTGTGTATGTATGTGCTGTGTGTGTATGTATGCGCTGTGTATGTGTTGTGTGTGTTGTGTGTGTGTGTGTGTGTGGTGTGTATGTATGTGATATGTATGTGGTATGTGTATATGTATGTGGTGTGTATGTGGTATGTGTGTATGTGGTGTGTGTGTATGTGGTGTATATGTATGTGGTGTGTGTGTATGTGTATGTGTGTGTGTGTGTTGTGTGTATATGTGGTGTGTGTGTGTGTATGTGATGTGTGTATATGTGTGTGTGGTGTATATGTATGTGGTATGTGTTTATGTGTGTGTGTATGTGGTGTGTGTATATGTGGTGTGTGTGTGTGTGTGTGGTGTGTGTATGTGTGTGTGGTGTATATGTATGTGGTATGTGTGTATGTGTGTGTGTGTATGTATGTGCTGTGTGTGTATGTATGCGCTGTGTATGTGTTGTGTGTGTTGTGTGTGTGTGTGTGTGTGGTGTGTATGTATGTGATATGTATGTGGTATGTGTATATGTATGTGGTGTGTATGTGGTATGTGTGTATGTGGTGTGTGTGTATGTGGTGTGTATGTATGTGGTGTGTGTGTGTATGTGGTGTGTGTGTATGTGGTGTGTGTGTGTGTGTGCACGTGCGCATGCATGGGCACCCACGTGTGTGAAGAAAGCAGGGGTCAGTGTTGGGTGTCTGCCTCATCCGTTCTCCTCTGCTTGGTCCAGAGCTCACTGACTGCTGCTCGAGCTGCCCACTTGCCCCAGGGATCCCCGTCACTAGCTCCTGCATGCTGGGATTGCAGCCACCATGCCCATCCAGCATTTATACGGACGTTAGGCTTAACTCGGGTCCTCGTGCTTGTAAGGCAAGCGCTTTACCGACTGAGCCACCTCCCCGTCCTCAAGTGACAAGTTTCAGAGATAAGGAGATGTCGCGGTGCTTGTGGCTCCATGCAGGAGCTGTGAGGACTCGTAAAAGGTAAAGTCGCTTCCGGGCTCCAAGTGCGGCTAACTTGGGAAGAAATGACCACGTACAGATCTGCTTCAGGAGTCAGTGGGTTATGTCTGGGGCGTATTGAGCTTAAATGCGGTTGGACGGTCTGTGGAAATGTCCTAGGAACACTTAAAGGTGCATTTTTAGAGCTCAGGAGAGTGGCTGAGGCAACAAAAGGGAAGAGGCATTTAAGGATTTGGAAATGTATGAGATGAGATTCCCGCAAAGGAGAGAAGCATTGGAGATTCCTTAAACCTAAGATCACCGTAAGACCCACTCCTTGGGGTGTGTGTGTGTTTAGTATGTTGTGGTGCATGTCCATGTGATGTATGCACATGTGTGTGCAGGTACACATGTGGAGGCCAGAGAAAGATATTGGGTATCCTCCCCTATTACTTCTACTTTATTTCCCTGAGACACCTCTCTGAACCTGGAGCTCCCCAGTTTTGTGTTAGAGTGTCTGACCAGTGGCCCTGGCAATCCTCTTGTCCCCATCCCCTTCAGCACTGAGGTTACGGGCACGTGGGACCATGCTGGCATTTCACATGGGTGCTAGGCAACCGAAGTCACGTGCTCGTGCTTGTGTAGCAAGTGCCCCCCACCCCTTGACATTCACTGACTACTGTACTCCTCTCCAGAGACTTGTGATTTGTAGATTTAGGGTGATACCGTTGTTTTGAGAACAGTTAATGTGAACAGTCACCCCAAGTGATTCTGATCTGCTTAAGAAGCATTCCATGTTAGAAGAGAGCAGTTGCAGAGACTCAGGAGGGTTGACCAGTCCTCCATCAGGTTAGAGGGAAACAGGAGCAGTGCGATCTAAGAATTAGATGTGCAGGCTGGAGAAATGGCTCAGCGGTTAAGGCACTTGCCTGGAGAGACTTCCCCAGTAGCCACGTAAAGCCAGATGCACAAAGTGGTGCGTACGTCTGGGGTTTGTTTGCAGTGTCTGGAAGCCCCGGCGTGCCCATTCTCTCTGTCTGTCTCTCTTCTCTCCATCTCTGTCTGATTGCAAGTAAGAGATAAAGAAGTAAATAGAATTAGATGTGCAGAAGAGCATTCTGCCAAGCATGGTAACCAAGGCGAGGTATGCAGAGTTAGAGGGGGCCAGAGAGTGGCAAACGTGTGGGCCAAGTGCCAAGGATGTGACAACAGATTGAAATGATGCACAGCACAGGTTCCCAAAGGTTTTGGTCTTAGTAATTCTGCCCTCTGGAAAATCATGGAGGACCCTGAAGAGGTCTTGTCTTCTCTTCTCTTCTCTTCTCTTCTCTTCTCTTCTCTTCTCTTCTCTTCTCTTCTCTTCTCTTCTCTTCTCTTCTTTCTCCCTCTCTCTCTCTCTCTGTATTTATTTAAAAGAGAGAAAGAGACAGATAGAAAGAGAGAGAGAATGGGTGCACCAAGGTCTCTAGCCACTGCAAACGAACTCCAGATGCATGTGCCACCTTGTGCATCTGGCTTACGTGGGTGCTGGAGAATCGAACCTGGGTCCTTAGGCTTCACGGACAAGCACCTTAGCCACTAATCCATCTCTCCAGCCCTCTTTTCTTCCTTTTTTTTTTTTAAAGTAAATTATATAAAACAAAAGGCCTGATTTCCATGGTGTAAACACCCACCATAGAGTATTTCAAACTGAGAATAGCTTTCTTGCAAACTGGCGCAGACTACCTCCAACACACCATTGGAGAGATATCAATACTTACCAAATAACGCTTAGAATTAAGACAGAAAATATGAATTCCATTTTAAAACAATAACCTTTATATGTTTATATAAATAAAGCATTTTATATTATTATACTATATATAGCATTATATATATTATAGCTTTTTTTGGTGGGGGTTGAACCCATTCTAGGCAAATATTCTACTGCTGAGCAATATCCCTAATCCTTTTATTTTAAAAAATATATTTAAAATTTTTACTATTATTTATTTATTGAGAGAGAGACACTGCAAACAAACTCCAGACGTATGTGCCACCTTGTGTATCTGGCTCATGTGGGTACTGGAGAATCAAACCTGGGTCCTTTGGCTTTTCAGGCAAGCACCTTAACCGCTAAACCATCCCTCCAGCCCCAGTGTTCTCTCTTGAGCCACCAAGATGTGGGATACCCAGGGTCCTTTGGCTTCACAGACAAGTGCCTTAACTGCTAAGCCATCTCCCATCTCTCCAGCCCTTCCTTTTGATCTTTAAAATAGCATCGCTGCCTTTATACTGTCATGATCTTAACTATGAAGGAGGTTCTGCAAATGTGTAAAAGAAGCCGGGCATGGTGGTGCACATCTTTAATCCCAGCACTCGGGAGGCAGAGGTAGGAGGATCGCCGTGAGTTTGAAGCCACCCTAATACTCCATAGTGAATTCCAGGTCAGCCTGGGCTAGAGTGAGACCCTATCTCGAAAAACCAAAAAAAGAAAAAAAAAAAAAAAAGCATAAAAGAAAGCCCGGACCAACAGTGAGAGGAGGGGCCATAACCAGGTGTGGATATTATTCCGACTATTACTAGCTGTGTGCGATAATATTATAGACGACTCCCTGCTTCTCTTGCCTAGATTTCTCTTTTTTGGAAAGATTTCTCTGTTTTGGAAAATAGAAACTAACATTTATGGAAAGGCATCGTACTTCCTTTTTTTTTTTTTTTTTTTTTTTGAGGGAGGGTTTCACTCTCACCAAGAATTCACTCTGTAGTCTCAGGGTGGTCTCGAACTCACGGCGATCCTCCTACCTCTGCCTCCCGAGTGCTGGGATTAAAAGCGTGCGCCACCACGCCCGGCTTGGCATTGTACTTTCACAGGAGCATGACTGGGCATGTGATAGGCCATTACTCTCCCTTTTTCCTTTCCCTGCCAACTCCTCCTCCATTGTGCCTTGACTGAAAATAGACGTGGGAGTTCCCTGCCTCTCAGGAAATCTGCAGCGAATGGGAAAGACACACACACAACACATCATGAGCAGCTGGAGAGCAGCATTCAGCAAAATGTAAATAAGTTCAAGGAGTTAGGAATAAGGTGGGAGTGACTGGTGATGTGGGGACCATGAGCAATTCATTTCTTCTGGCTCTAGTGCCAGTTTCACCCCAACAGGTGATTTTATGAACCCGATGTTAAAATAACTCAAACCAGCTGCTTTAAACCCAAAGCTTCCCTGAGATTATGACTGGCGTCCTTATCACCTTGGAAGCGTTCATTAACTGCATAGAATTTCTTTTCTTCAAAGTTTCTTCAAAATTCCTTTCGAAGGGAATGCCACTATCATTTCTACTATAGAATAAGGCACTTGCTGCAGGCTGCTTATTTCAGTAAACCAGAGAAGCACGTGTTTATGCCAGGCGAAAAAGCCAACCTTCCACCTTTAGCTCTCGCATTATTTAAGGCACCAGCAAAACTAGGACACAAGCAATTTCCTTTTGTTCTCATCTGTGTCTAAGGGGTGGGAGAGAGATCTAGCTCAAATTATAGAGAGAGAGAGAGAGAGAGAACCAGAGAAAGAGCAATATTCTATTAGAATAACTCTTAAGATTACAGCTGAAATTTGTCTCCCAGATCTTTTCGTCGCTGCCAAATGGCAGTGACTCATTTTGAAGGTGGCTTGAAGAGACGAGGCCTGGATGAATGGGCAGAAGAACATCAGGCATATGTTCCACCTTACCCAGATGCCTTTGTTTTCTTAGGGCTGTTTAAGCTTGCTTTTTCTCCTATGTTACCTGGCAGTAGAAGACACTCCCGTGCTACTGGGATGTTGTCAAAGATGCATGCGACATTTCCAGAAATTGTTTTAGGCTGCTGAAAATATTACCTGTGTCTAGTGTTATACTGCCATTATTGCCACCATCACTTGTTACTATGACTTAAAAATTGACCTTACTGGGGCTGGAGAGATGGCTTAGCGGTTAAGCACTTGCCTGTGAAGCCTAAGGACCCCAGTTCGAGGCTCGATTCCCCAGGACCCACGTTTGCCAGATGCACAAGGGGATGCACACATCTGGAATTCGTTTACAGAGCCCATTCTCTCTCTCTCTCTCTCTCTCTCTCTCTCTTTTTCTCTCTGTCTGTCGCTCTCAAATAAGTAAATAAAAAAATAAACAAAAAAAAGTATTTAAAAAATTGATCTTACTATCAATTCTTAGTGATGAAATGTGAAGCTTATTGTCTCAGGCATCTTTTGAAAAATTTATTTATTTATTTATTTGAGAGAGAGAGAGAGAGAAAGAGAAAAAAAAAGGGGGGATGCACCAGGGCCTCTAGCCACTGCAAACAAAACTCCAGATGCGTGCACCACCTTGTGCATCTGGCTTATGTGAGTCCTGGGGAATCGAAGCTGGGTCCTATGGCTTTGCAGGCAAACGCCTTAACCACTAAGAAATCTCTCCAGCCCCTTGAACACATTTTTAAAATACCCACCACCCCATCTATCTGGGCTGGGGGCAAGAGTACTTCATAAATAGCTAGGCATGGCCATGCATGCATATAGCTCCAGTCCTGAGAGAGGTGGAGACAGATAAATAGCGGGGCCTCCTGGCCAACAAATGGTGGCCAGTGTTCTCACATATATGTGGGGTGCACACACAGGCACATATGCTGTACAATACATACCACATGCACACCACATATACTGCGCACACCAAAACAAAAATGTCCCTGTCCCTAGTGAAGAAGAAAACGTTTAGTAGGAGGAAGAGAGGATAAGAGAGGGTAAAGGGGCTGTGTGTGAATATGATCAAAGCACATTGTACATCTGCATGAAATTGTCATGAATACAATAAAATTTTTTAGATGTTCCTCAGCCAGTGTGGTGGTGTTCACCTTTAATCCCCGCACTTGGGAGGCTGTGGTAGAAGGATTGCTGTGAGTTCGAGGCCATTCTTGGGTTAAGTGTAATTCCATGTCATCCTAGGCTAGAGTGAGACCTTGCCTCAAAAAAAAGAGGGGGCTACAGAGATGGCTCAATGGTTAAGGCACTTGACTGAGAAACTGAAGGACCCAGGTTCAATTCCCCAGTACCCACATAAAGTCAAATGCACAAGGTGGCACACGCCTCTGGAGTTTGTTTGCAATGGCTGGACACTCTGATATGCCTAATCCTTCTCTCTCTTCTCACTTTCTCTCTGCTTGCAGAGGCAAAGGTAGGAGGATTGCTGTGAGTTCGAGGCCATCCTGAGACTACATAGAGAATTACAGGTCAGCCTGAGCTAGAGTGAGACCCTACCTCGAAAAAACCAAAATTATAATAATAATAAGGTACTTATTTTAAAAATTAGACATTAAGGGGCTAGAGAGATGGCTCAGCAATTGTTTGCCTGCAAAGCCTAATGACTGGGTTCAATTCTCCAGTACCCGTGTAAAGCCAGATGCACAAGGTGGCACATGCATCTGGAGTTCGTTTGCAGTGGCTAGAGGTCCTGGTGTGCCTATTCTCTTTCTCTACTCTCTCTCCCTCTCTCTGCTTTCAAATAAATAAACATTTAAAAAGAGTTATACATTAAACAAGCATGAGAAAAAATTGGAAAATGAATATCTGAAGGCAAAGTCAGAGGATCATTGAGTCATTAATCATAAAACATCAGTGTCATTGGCTGGATCAGAGCCTGTGGAAGCTGAGCATGGCTATTGAGGAATACTTCACCTCCTGGAGAGGTTCTTGTCTCATCTCATAGCTAGTCAGTAAAATATAGACTTGGTATCTAAGTTGTTTAATTCCATTCATTAAGTTTATAAAAATAACTTTTTTTTTAAGGATGGTCTCGTGTAGCCCAAGCTGGCCTCGAACTTGCTATGTCGATAAGGATGACCTTGAACATCTAATCATCCTGCTTCCATTTCTTGAGTGTACTACTATGCCCAGTTGCATGCAGTGCTGAGGATCAACCCATAGCTTTGTGCATTGCTAGGCAAATACTCCACCAACTGAGCTTACTCCTCAGCTCACGCTCTTAGGTAGAGTTATAGTACCATTCAGATGCACATTTATTGTCCACAGTAGTAAATGTATATTGATATATGTGTATGTATTGATATATGTGTACACACACACACATACAAAATGGAATCAAAATAAGCAAGTTGAGCAACCAGCTGAAAAAGTTAGCTTTACCACAGCAGTATGAAGCTAGGGAAGGCAAAAAAAAAAAAAAAAAAAAAAAAAAAGTTTAATAAAAGGTTACCAAGTAGGCTCATTCTAGGAATTCTAAAATTGGTCAATTTCCTACATTAGTGGGGGAAACACGGAATCATCTCCATGGATATTTTAAAATATTTTTATTTATTTATTTTACAGAGAAAGAGGGAGAGAGAGAATGGGTGCTCTAGGGCTACCAGCCACTGCAAACGAACTCCAGATGCATGTGCCGCCTTGTGCATCTGGCTAATGTGGGTCCTGGGTAATCGAACCTGGATCCTTTGGCTTTGCAGGCAGGCGCCTTAACCTCTGAACCATCCCTCCAGCCCTTCAGAGACAGTTTTGAAGAGTTGCCACTGTTACAAAGTCACTGAAAATGTCCCCTTTTTAAAAATACTTTATTTTTATTTGTTTATTTGACAGAAAGAGAGAAGAAGCAGAGAGAGAGAGAGAGAGAAGAGAAAGGGAGAGAGAGAATGGGTGCACCAGGGCCAACAGCCACTGCAAACAAACTCCAGATGCATGCGCCACCTTGTGCATCTGGCTAACATGGGTCCTGGGGAATCGAACCTGGGTCCTTTGGCTTTGCAGGCAAATGTTTTAACTGCTAAGCCATCCCTCCAGCCCGTCAATGGATGGATATTTAAAGGGAACTTTATAAACATATTATCTGCTTTGGTTAAAACCTCAAGGTGTGAGCCAGGTGTGGTGGCGCACGCCTTTTTAACAGCACTCGGGAGGCAGAAGTAGGAGGATCGCCGTGAATTTGAGGCCACCCTGAGACTCCATAGTGAATTCTAGGTCAGCCTGGGCTAGAGTGAGACCCTACCTTGAAAAAAAAAAAAAAAAACCTGAAGGTGTGGGCTGGAGAGATTGCTCAACTGTTAAAGGTGCTTGCTAGTAAAGCCTGATGACTCAGGTTCAATTCCCCAGTGCTCACAAAATGTCAGGTGTACAAAGTGGCGTGTGGCAAGAAGCCCTGGCTCGCTCATTTCCTCTTCCTCTGTCTCTCTCTTTCTCCTTGCAAATAAATAAGTAAATCTTAAAAGAACAACAACTCAGTGTGTGGAAGAGAGAGGAGATGCCTCTTTTGCCTGACACTCTGCATATATATCCCTAAATAAGCGTCATGCTCAATGAGGATACACCAGCAACATTCAGCATAAGGGTGGCCATGAGAGTCTGTATCTTCCTCTTAGAAATTCCACACACATTTTAGGAAAAAGGGAAACACAATGCAACTCCATATTGAGAAGACATCTGAAACCCCAGATAATGCATGATACCAAATACAGTAAAATGAGGACCTGGGTAGATGCTTAGAGAGGAGAGTCCTGCTCTGCAGGTCCTAGCCAAAGCTGACCAAACACAAATAAGTAAAGATCTTTTTTGTTGTTGTTTATTTTTATTTATTTATTTGAAAGTGATGGACAGAGAGAGAGAGAGAGAAAGGCAGATATAGACAGAGAGAGAATGGGTGCGCCAGGGCCTCCAACCACTGCAAACGAACTCCAGACGCGTGTGCCCCCTTGTGCATCTGGCTAACGTGGGTCCTGGGGAATCGAGCCTTGAACCAGGGTCCTCAGGCTTCACAGGCAAGCACTTAACCGCTAAGCCATCTCTCCAGCCCCGAGATCTTTTTTTTGAAACTCCACTCTCCATCATATCCCCTCCCCATCTCAATCAGTCTCTCTTTTATTTTGATGTCATGACCTTTTCCTCCTATTATGCTGGTCTTGAGTAGGTAGTGTCAGGCATTTTGTGTGTGGAGGAGCACATGGTAAGGAGTCCTACCCTTCCTTTGGCTATAAGTAGAGATCTTAGGAGCAACACGTTTAAGTTGGGAGCTGGGGAGGAAGGTTAGCAGTTAAAGGTACTTGGTTATACAGCCTGCCGGCCTCAGTTCAATTCCCCCGAACCCATGTAAATCCAGATGCAAGTGGTACAAACATCTGTTATTTGTTTACAGAGTCAAGAGCCTCGGGTGCCTGTACACACATACGCAATACACACCCACCCACCCACACATACACATACACACACTTATTCTATTGAAAAACGTGTTTGATTTGGTTGTGTATATAATGAGTCATTGCAACATTCTTGTTTATAGCCAAAGACTGATTGCTCAGTGATGAAGTTAATCATGAAATCTGCATAACCATAAAATAACATGAAGCACCCCATATTCTGAGATATAAAAATCTTGCACATACGCTATTAAGTCAGAAATGTAAGATACAAGGGAATGTTTGTTAGATTTATAATTTGTATTGGTATATAGATACATATTGATATTTATGTTTTAATTAAATGCCATCTTTCTTCAGATGAAGAAATAACAACAACAAAAACCAATAATAGTGGTGGTCACTAGGGAGAAATACTGATTGGGTGGGGAAAAGTTACTTATTATGTTGTGTGTGTGTGTGTGTATTATATTGAAATATTAATTTACAAATATTGAGGCTGGGGAGACTGCTCAGCAGTTATAGGCACTTACTTGCAAAGCCTTCCAGCTTGAGTTCAATTCCCCAAGACCCATATAAAGCCAAATGCCAAGTCTGTAATCCCAAAGTTCTTAAAAAGGTGGAGCCAGGAGAATCATGGACCAGTTAGACTAGTGCGCAGAGGCAAAAACAACAAGGGAGATGCTATCTCAAAGGAGGCGGAAGGAATGAACAGACACCCGTGGTTGTCCTCATACCTCCACATGTGCACCATGGCACGTGCATGCCCCCCGACACACACACCATATACATCTATGCATACATACACACATAATTAAAAAACAGTTTGGGGTTAGAGAGATTGCTTAGCGGTTAAGGCACTTGCCTAAAAGCCAAAGGACCAAAGTTTGATTTCCCCATGATACATGTAAGCCAGGTGCACAAGGTGGCACATGCGTCTGGAGTTCATTTGCAGTGGCTAGAGGCCCTGGTGTGCCCATTTTCTCTCTCTCTCTCTTAAATAAATAAATTATATATATGTGTGTGTATATATATATATATATGTATATATATATATACATATACATATATATATATATATATATATATAAGTTGGAGTGGGAGGGAGACAGGAGAGAATAATAAGGGTGAAATGACCAAAATATATCATATATATACATACATTTATATGAAATTGCCAAAATAGATAAATTTTAAAACATAAAATACATATAAATGCAAAATGCAAGACAGGCCATGGCTGTTAGTGTAGCAGTGAAAAATATTGATATAAATATATGTACATATGTATGTGTGTATATATATATATATATTTCACATTATTAAAGAACTAGACTGTGTAGATGGGTTACTGATTAAAGATGTGTGTTGGGCTGGAGAGATGGCTTAGCGGTTAAGAGCTTGCCTGTGAAGCCTAAGGACCCTGGTTCAAGGCTCGATTCCCCAAGACCCACGTTAGCCAGATGCACAAGGTGGCACATGCGTCTGGAGTTCATTTGCAGTGGCTGGAGGCCCTGGCGCACCCATTCTCTGTCTCTGTCTCTCTCTGCCTCTTTCTCTCTCTGTCGCACTCAAATAAATAAGAATAAAGAACAAAAAATTTTTTAAAAAAAGCCTGGAGGCCCCGGTTCAATCCCCAGTACCCATATAAAGCCAGATGCACAAAGTGGCACTTGTGTCTGGAGTTCATTTGCAACAGCAAGAGGCCATGGTATGTCCATACTCCCACCCTAAAAATAGTTTCTCATTTTTCTAAAGAATTATGAATAGATGACCACTAGAATTTATCATCTTGAATGCTCAATTGTTAAAATTTTATAGAAATAAATCCTTCAATATATTGTAGACTATTAATTGCTTAAATGAATGCCTTTATTTATCTTTATTATCAAAGTTATTTTCAGCATCTTAGTCTTGGGACAGAGTATAGACAGGAATGGTATACCCCTAAACTGAATGACTCCAGATTATATATTTTCTTTTCCTTTTGTAAAGTTTTTTTTTTTTTCTTTCCAGTGTTAATGTCAGTCAAAGCTCTCTTCCTCCTCCTATTGTCGTTGCCCCTGCTCCTGTCACCCAGCCTTTTTGGTCTGCCAAACGCCATAGAATGGGAACTTTGTACTGTCTATTGGGTCTGTTCATACACTTATTTAACTACCTTCAGTTACAGTTTTCATTACTGAGGAATTCTGGGTCGATGACCCCTAGAAAGAGAGAGTTGTCACTGTATTGGAATTGTTGAAGGATTTGGGTATATACTTGTTTATGCCTAATTAATAATCCTAATGGTATAACTGCATGCTCAGCACATAGCTGTCTGATCACTTTTACTTAACTTTATCCTGTCATTATGGGTTGGAATAAAAGGTGCCTTGGAAAGCTTCATATGTGGGAAGTTGAATGCAGCCACATCTCCATTCCTGTGGTAACATTTGATTCATGTGGGAAGTCAGGTCTCGGTGAAATATAAAAGCCTCTGTTCCTTTAATAAAATAATGATCAAAATTCTAAGTAATTGGGCTACAGACATGGCTCAGCGGTTAAGGCACTTGCCTGCAAAGCTTAAGGACCCTTGTTTGACTCTCCAGATCCCACGTAAACCAGACACACAAGGGTGAGACAAGTGCAAGGTCGCACATGCCACTAGATGGCGCAAGTACCTGGAAATTGTAGTGGCTGAGGCCCTGGCATGCCAATTCTCTCTCTCTTAAAAAAATAAAAAGAAAAGAAAGAAAAAAAAATTCTAAGTAACTGGTATTTTTGTCTAAAAGTCAACTAGAGGTTTTTTAAAAATATTTTTATTTATTTATTTGAGAGAGTGAAGAGAGAGAGAGAATGGGATGCCAGGGCCTCCAACCACCGTAAACAAACTCCAGATGCATGCACCACCTTGTGCATCTGGCTGACGTGGGTCCTGGGGAATCAAATCTAGGTCCTTTGGCTTTGTAGGCAAGGGCCTTAACCACTAAGCCATCTTCCCTGGAGTTTTTTTTTTTTTTTTTTCCTGAGGTAGAGTCTTACTAGCTCAGGCTGACCTGGAATTCACTATGCAGTCTCAGGGTGGCCTAGAACTCACTGCGATCCTCCTACCTCTGCCTCCTGAGTGCTGGGATTAAAGGCATGCGCCACCATGCCTGGCTTGTTTTTTTTTTTTTTTTAATCTTCACCATTGGGGATTTTTCTAAGAGGAAGGATTATAATTCATGGTGGTGTAGAGGCACTAAGGCCTAAGTTAAGTGATGTGTCACAACTCCCATAGCAAGTCACTCACTGACAACACAGAGAAAAGACATGGTGTTGCTCCCAGCACACTCACTGGAAATACGGAAAAGTTGTCAATAAAATAACTAGTACGACTGTATTTCATTGATATTTTCCTTATTTTATGTCAGGCCTAGACATAATTTTATAATTTCTGAGCTTTTCACTGATGTCAAATTATCTTTTGTAGAGAAACCCTACCCAAGTCGTATCTACTTGCGCCTAATTAGAATTACCACAGATTATAAAGATAGTTTTTGTATGGGGCCACAGAGGGGTTGAACATTCTAATCTAAAGCTTTTTTTTTTTTTTTTTGTAAAGTATTAGTCACAGTAGGACTGTCTTTGGTAGAAAAATAACAAAATACCTGCTAAACTCCTTTTTATGCCTCTTTTCTGTAATTCTATAATCAAATCCAACACAAAGTAAAGTAGAATGAAATCATTGCCCCATTGCTCAGTACTATATGGCAAAGAGGATTTATTTGCTACTTTATTACTATTATCAGTCTGGCTTATTGTGCATACACCTATGTAATTTTTGGTCTTGATGTTTGCTTGTAACTTGTTATAAGTTGGAGAAATTCATTGAGAAGTAAAATAGTAAAAATTTTCAGGTAGAGAACTGGTTCTATGAATGGTGGCATAATCCAAGACAATCTTTCAAGATTGTGTTTTGTTGTCATTATTTTGAGGAAGAATTGTACTCTAGCCCAGGTTGGCCTTGAACTCACAGAAATCCTACTACCTCAGCATTCCAAGTGCTAGGATCAAAGCCATGTACCACCACACCTGGCTTGTGTCACTTTTAGCATAAGAAAATATCATAACTAGAGCTGGGCGTGGTGGCGCACGCCTTTAATCCCAGCACTGAGGAGGCAGAGGTAGGAGGATTACCTTGAGTCCGAGGCTACCCTGAGACTACATAGTGAATTCCAGGTCAGCCTGAGCTAGAGTGAGACCCTACCTTGAAACCAAAAATTATCATAACTTAATAAGTGATAAAAGAAAGTCGGGCGTGGTGGAGCACGCTTTTAATCCCAGCACTTGGGAAGCAGAGGTAGGAGGATCACCGTGAGTTCCGAGGCCACCCTGAGAATACAGAGTAAATTCCAGGTCAGCCTGGGCTAGAGTGAGACCCTACCTCGAAAAACCAAATAAATAAATAAATGATAAAAGAGGAGTATGTAATATGGTACCTGCTTTTAGTGAGAGAAATATGCACATGTACAAAAACTAGGAAAATGTAGGATAAACTTAATTGTGTTAGGATTAAGATCAGTAATAAGTAACAAAGAGCTGAGCCACAGCTAATGGATTAAATATAATGGTATATATTTCTCTCTCACTTTGCAGAAGTCCGTGGGAGTGAAAGGAGGCCTGAGTTGTGACTCATGGTGTGAGATTCTTTCTGTCTTTTCCTCTACCACATTCCCACAGACACTTCAAGAAAGCCAGCTGCTCAAGTTCCAACTTTGCCCACGATCCCTCCCACCACTCTCAGTATGCACCTTATATTCCTCATTGTGGAGGTGACTGTTGGGGGTAATCACGGTAGTTTCCTGAACGAAACAAGTTGCCTTTCATTAATATGCACGGTAATTTTGTATACTTTCATAACACTTCGGTTGCTTATGGACACAAAGCATCTTTCAGTCTGAATCTACTACCTGTGAGACAGTAGCATGAGACTAAGGTTGCTATGGCCCTCTAACAAGTTCCCTTTGACTGCCACCTCTGAGTACTGAAGCTCTTCAATCAACCAGTCCTTCCCACCTAGAAACCCCCAGCAGTAAAATCCAAGTAGTAACCGCCTGTTGTTCCTTCCTCCTCCTCCTTGAAACTTGCTCTCATCTCAGACCATTTGGCACATGCGGCCTTTTGGCCTGTCTGCTCTTCTCTCCTTTCTCATCCAGCCGCGTCTCATACCTAAAACCTTGTCTAGCCACTGAATCTGTTTGAGTCGTGGGGTTCATGAAGTTAACCATGGAATTCTGAATTTCTGGGGCAATTGTTATTTAGCACGGACAAGGGGGTATTGTGAGCTTCCTCAGAGAGTGGAAAAGATGCCTTAATAAGACCGCTTTGATGGCTGGGCTGTAGCTCAGTGGACAAGTGCCTGCCCAGGATGTGCAAGGCTTTAGGTTCAATCCCCAGCACCTCTTTAAAAAAAAAAAGCCGAGTGTGGTGGTGCACGCCTTTAATCCCAGCATTTGGGAGGCAGAGGTAGGAGGATTGCCATGAGTTCAAGGACACCCTGAGACTCCGTAGTGAATTCCAGGTCAGCCTGTGCTAGAGTAAGGCCCTACCTCGAAAAAACAAAAAAGCAAAAAAGGGGCTGGAGAGATGGCTTAGTGGTTAAGCGCTTGCCTGTGGAGCCTAAGGATACCGTTTCAAGGCTCGATTCTCCAGGACCCACGTAAGCCGGATGCACAAGGTGGCACATGCATCTGGAGTTCATTTGCAGTGGCTGGAGGCCCTGGCGTGCCCATTCTCTTTCTCTCTCTCTGCCTGTTTTTCTCTCTCTGTCTATCTGTTGCTCTCAAATAAGTAAATAAAAACAAAAAACAAACCTGGAAAATCCTATGTTCCTGTTTCAGTCTATGCTCAGGTTCCTTCTGGAGGAGTCCCAGTGGTCAGTGACCCAAAGTAAACAGATGTGCACAATAACACCTCTGTTACTACCTGCCTGCCCCATGCAGATTAATGACTTGATGCTTACTGCAGTGTTGGAGCTAGAGACTTCTGTTTACCCAGGCCTTCCCCTCCTCTGCCTCACGCCCCACGCCTACTGGGTCACTCAGCCCTGTCAATTCAGTTGTCTATGGAAGTCTCTCTCTATATATATTTGGTTTGGCATTTTTGTTTTTTTGAAGTAGGGTCTCCCTCTAACCCAGCGTGACGTGGAGTTCACTGTGGAGTCTCAGGGTGGCCCCCAACTCAGCGATCCTCCTACCTCTGCCTCCCCAGTGCTGGGATTAAAGGCATGCGCCACCACGCTCCTGGCTGAGTCTCAGTAAAGAACTTCTTATCACCCCTGTCCCTCATCTGTTCCTTAAATTATCTTAATCATTTCTGCACAGTGCTCTGGGCGTTTTATCCGTATCTCTTCCTTTTCTCTTCCCAGAATGTTCCATTTGGTCCCGTGAGTATCTTTTAAGAAAATAAATTTGAGCCGGGCATGGTGGTGCATGCCTTTAATCCCAGCACTCAGGAGGCAGAGGTAGGAGGATCACCATGAGTTCGAGGCCACCCTGAGACTCCATAGTGAATTCCAGGTCAGTCTGGGCTAGAGTGAGACCCTGCCTCAAAAAATAAAACAAAAAAAAAAGAAAATAAAAGAAAAGAAATTTGAACACATCCCAAATCTGCTCACAATCCTCAGGATTCTATAACCTAACATTTTAGGTGCATAAAATGACATCTCCTTGTTACTTCTTTGCTCCTCCGTCCTTTCTGTGGAATGTCTTCAATCCCACCCTCTCTGTGTCATGTGCACTCCTGCTTATCTTCCAAGTCCTCACTCAGTGCCACACTGCTAGACTTCTGGATGCCACGTGGGTGTCCTGAAGGCCCCAATCACACTATATGGAACTGCCAGTTGGTTCCTCTGAGCCCTGGACTTCTGGATGGTAGGGTGTTACCCGCATGCGAACCCTCATCCTTTGTCTGATACTTGGCACCGATTGTGAGAAATGGAGTGAAATAAAAACAAGTACAGGATGTGTTCTTCCTTGGATACACAACCTAAAAACAGTGCCATGACAACCAGCCCAGTGAGTGGCGTAGCTGAGCCGCGTGAGGCAGGAAGGGACACGGTGGTCTCCAGTAGTTCAAATCGAGTGCTGAGGAACGGTCTGTTTCCAGCCCTTGTGTCATCGTGGCCTGGCCTGTTCTTCTTGGTTGCTCCTGCTTAATTTCTTTTTCTTTTAATACTTTATTTATTTGGCACAGAGAAAGAGGGAAAGAGAGAGAGGGAAAGAATGGACGCGCCAGGGCCTCCAGCCACTGCAAACGAACCCCAGACACGTGCGCCCCCTTGTGCAGTTGGTAAACGTGGGTCCTGGAGAATCAAGCCTGGGTCCTTTGGCTTTGCAGGCAAATACCTTAACTGCTAAGCCATCCCTCCAGCCCCTGCTTAATTTCTTCATTCTTGCCTCTTGATTGCTCAGCAGGGGCCATGTAGCCCAGTGTGGCGGGCCTGCTCCTTTTATAGCACTGAAGGCTTTGTTACATGTTATGTGTATACATAGTCATGTGTGCATAAGTGTGCAACTGTGTATTGCCTCAAGCTAAACTCCTGGAAACAGAGTGGGATGTGTCCACGCAGAGAAACGTGTGGACGGCATTAACACAGAATGACCGATCATCAGTGATGTGTCCTGCTGAGATCTGTGTTTAACCTTCCCACCCACGCCTTGAAATAGACACCATTATTATTATTATCTCTGTGATATAGATATGTGTTAACCAAGGCAAAGAGAGGTGGATGGGGTTCGCATGCACCCTTGGAGAGCGAAGGAACTGGGATCCAGTCAACATGTGGCTCAATCCAAAGTCAGTGCTATACCAAGTCATCGTTAGCCTGACGTGGTAGAGCACATTTGTCATCCCAGCCCTGGGGAAGATTGTCATGAATTTTGAGGTTAGCCTACGCCACATAACAGGTCCCAGCCAGCCAGGGCTACGTAGAAAGAACTGTGTCAAAAATAAACCAACAGCAAAACTAACCCTTGTCTTAGGAAGATATAGCTGAAGGGCATGAAAAGGAAATATTGTTTTTCTTTTGAGTGCTGGCAGATTTTCCTTTAACTCCAAAGGTTACTGTAGGCTAAACTATTCCTTTTGGACTTGGACTTCGTCTCAGAGAGCTCATTGCTTTTTCACACGAGAGTGTCTAAAAAGGTTGGCCAGTCCCCGTCCCAGATCTTATTCACATAACCTTGAGTAATGCTGGTAGCCCGTGGCTCAGGTCCCGTCCTAGCAGCTCCAGACAGTGTTTATTGCCCTTCTTAACAAAATGCAGTCCCATGCATAAGGACCAAACAAAAGTGATAAGGAGGGCTGGAGAGATGGCTCAGCAGTTAAGGCACTTTCCTTCTGAAGGCTAAGGACTCGGGTCTGGTTCCCTAGTACCCACGTAAAGCATGCGTCTGGAGTTTGTTTGAAGTGGCTAGAGGCTTTGGTGTGCCCATTCTCTCTCTCTTTCATAAATAAATAAATAAATAAACGAAACATTTTTAAAATGATAAGGATCGCTCTCCCCTCCCCTCCCCAACAAGCCCCAAATTCCTACTTACAAAAGAGCCGCTAACCAACAATGAAGCTATTGGTGACCTGAGAGCTATCTGGTCCTGGGAAGGGAGCACGCTGCCTGCTAAGCTGTGTGCACACCACCCCCATGTAGTCCTCCTGTGTTGCTTTACCAGTGCCCACCCCATTGGTTTCCGTCCCCCAAAGTCAACTCCGAGGTGTGTCTCTCATTTCACTTGCAGTAGGTCTCTTTCTACATCTTGGATAGAAGCCTGTTTTCCTAGGCCTCCGAAAGCGTAATCAGTCCCGAATATAAGTGTGTAACTTGGGAAAAGCTGAAACCAAGCTGTACGTGGGGTTAATACATGCGTCCTGCATAGGGCCCGTCTGTCAGTTGGTTCTCTTAGCTGAGGGGGCTGGAGAGGAAGCCCCACGTGGGACAGGCAGTGGCAATCTGTCCTTCTGACTGTGTCAAGGAAAGCACCAATGAGCTGGGTCCCTGGCCTGTGAGGGATGGCCTCAGCATTTGGGAACTGGAAGGATAAACAAATATCTTCTCAGGGTGTGTCCAGCACTGAACTGTCAAGGTCACTGTGGTGTCAGCGTGTCCTGGCGTCCGGGCTCAAGTGGCCCTTCTTGGCGGTGTCTCTAAAGAACACAGAGCGTGTTGTAATCTGTGGGGCTGACGGCGGGAATGCACGTCCGAGCTGAGTGAAATCTCTGGGTCTGCTTCCTTTTCCTGCACCTTGCTTTGAACGCAGGAGCCAGCCAGGCCTGCAGTTCTGCGGCTTGGGCCTTTTTGCCCCGGGGTGATTAATTTAGTTGTCCACTCGAAGCTAACCTACATGACCTAGTTCCTTAGCCTCTCCCAAGGAAGAAGTGGGTGCTCACAGGGACTTCAAATGGTTTTGAATGGTTTTTTTTTTTCTTTTTAAATATTTATCTATTTATTTATTTGAGAAAGAGAGAGAGGGAGAGGAGAGAGCGAGAATAGACCGCCAGGGCCTCCTGCTAGTGCAAACAAACTCCAGACACGTGTGCCGCTTTTTACATCTGGCTCTATGTGGATACTGGGGAATCAAACCCAGGCCGTCAGACTTTGCAAGCAAGTGCCTTTAACCACATAGCCATCTCTGCAGCCACCATAATTTTCTTTTTTCAATAAATGTTGCTAAGAACACAAAGACATAACTAAGTCTTTCTGGCGGGGGGTGGGGGAGAGTGCCGAGAAACTACTATGATGAATGTGACCAAAAAAAAAAAAAAAAATGAAGGTGGCATTTTTTTGTTTGACTCACCTGATCATTTTGGATGGTGACGTATACACTACTCCCTCCAAAATAGCTTCAATGTAAATAAGAACTAGAAAGCGATTGCTGGGGTTTTTTTTTTTTAAGTCACACTGTTATAATATTATTAGATTTCTTTTTAAATTAATTAATTAATTAAGTTGAGAGAAAGAGGCAGGGAGAGAGAGAGAATGGGCATGCCAGGGCCTCCAGCCACTGCAAATGAACTCCAGATGCATGAGCCACCCTGTGCATCTGGCTTACGTGGGTCCTGGGGAATCAAACCTGGGTCCTTTGGCTTTGCATACGAGCACCTTAACTGCTAAGCCATTTCTCCAACCCGATTTCTTTTATTCTTAAATAAGAATGTCCATGGATATACGGTATAGTACACTGTCCCTTCTTTTATGCATGGGCTGTTGCATAGCTTTGAGAATTTTCTTGTTCCTAAGTATGTATTTAGCTGCTAATTTATCTGCAGAGTTTTTAAATCTGGCTTCAACATCAATGCCTCATCATTAGCAAACTTCACATAGGAGTTTTGGTCCAGTCTGAGCTGTACAATGGTCGAACTGGTGACTATTATATTTGTTTAACTGCTGTAAAGTGAGTTTGCAACAATAGATGCTCGCACTTAAATAGGCCCGCAGAGCGCTGGGGCCTGTCAGCCACGCAGAGATTTCAGTCCTGCTGTCTCCTCTGATGGACGCCTCTGCTGATGTGGATATTCAAAAAGAAGGGATCAGGAAGATCAGATGATGGATAAAGACCATCTTCTGTCTTGAGAGGAAATCAGAGAAATCCTTTTAAGGAATTTCTTTGTCATGGTGTCAGAAGATTAATTATGCTCGTGTGAGAACAGCTTTCTCATTGGGTGAAAAGAGACATTATCCTTCTGACTTGTGACAGATTTCTCAAAGAAAGAGAGTTAAAGATTTCAGCTAGCTTCAAATCCCCTTAGTCTGTTGCCTTTGAGGAATCTTCCAGAGCCCTTGGATTACATCTATGACACAATGATGTTCAGGGAGTCCTCACAATCCTCATGTAGGTCTCCTCAGAGGCCTGAGTTTGCGCATCAACTTTTAAAATGATGATTGAATGGAGGTGATAACTCGTTCTGAGCCAGGAAATGTTAGTGATAGAAGAGACGCTGCAACATAACTAAAAACTTTGCAAATATAACTTTTTCTGGTGCGTGTGGCTGTGTGTATGATATGTGGCATGTAAGCGTGTGCAAACACATGCACCTCGTGTGCTCACGTGTGGAAGCCAGAAGAGGCTCTTGGTTGTCGTGCCTTGTTTCCTTGAGACAGGATGACAGGATTTCTTACTGGGCCAGAAGTTTTTTTTTTTGCTAGGTGGCTTACCAGCAAACTCTAGCAATCCTCCTGTCTCCATCTCCCTCGTTGCTGGGGTTACAGGTGTGCAGAGTTACACAGACACCCCACCCTTTTTTTTTTTTCTGATTTTTTGAGGTGGCTGACCTGGAATTCACCATGTCTTCTCAGGATGGTCTTGAACTCACATCCATGCTCCTACCTCTGCCTCCCAAGCACTGGAATTAAAGGCATGTACCACCATGCCCAATTATATATATATTTTTTTTTCCAAGGTTGGGTCTTACTCTAGCCCAGGCTGACCTGGAGTTCACTATGTAGTCTCAGGGTGGCCTTGAACTCACGGCGATCCTCCTCCCTTCGCCTCCCGAGTGCTGGGATTAAAGGCGTGCGCCACCATGCCTGACTGAAAGGGCTATGATTAAAACTGAAGATAATTCTTCTTGGTGACACAGAACAAGGGAAAAAGAAACAGTTTACTAATTAATTAAAAAATAGCCAGTTACAGAAAATGTTTCTGTCTTTGTCTTTCCGAGTCTGCTATTTAAAAGAGAGTAATTTATCACCCACCAGCTGCATACAGTCAATGGACAAGAACCTTGGTTTTTTTCCTTCCTAACCCCTTGCTGAGTTTTTCTGACACTACATAAAAGTGGGTCATTTGTACCTAAAATACTTTTTTTTTTTTTTTTTTTTTTAGGTAGGGTCTCACTGTGGCCCAGGCTGACCTGGAATTCACTATGTGGTCTCAGGCTGGCCTCAAACTCATGGCAATCCTCCTACCTCTGCCTCCCGAGTGCTGAGATTGAAGGCGTGCACTACCACACCCGGCCCTAAAATACTTATTAATCTTGGTGGTGATGTGCTCACTTTCCTCATCATAAGCAGGACAAGTGATTAATATGGAGGAAAAGGAAGCTCTTGCATTTTTAAATGAATATAAAGATGTGTAATAGGAGAAGGTCATTTATGATTTTGTTGGCTTGCCTGTTTGATATTGGATACATTGTTGAAATACCAATGATTGTCTAGTGAACTTTGGATATATAACAATGGATATTATGCTGTGTTTTATATCTTTTGGCTTTATATTCTTTTGATTTTTTTTTTGGTTTTATATTCTTTGTTAGTAGCAAATCATACTTTTGACATTAAGAGGACTATGTAATGATTTGTTTAAAAGAAGGCCTTCGTTCTAGAAACAAATGGTTTGTCAGACCAAAATAATGTCAGAAGAGATGATCAAGGACAAACGATGTTTTTCAGCAGTGATTTTGTTTTGAATTTGAAAACTTTATCGCTCTTCCTTATTCGTCTTCATAGCGATTAGAGAGGAAAATAAGCTAGCCTAGGATATGAGGGCTTCTCGGCGATCGGATGCTGAAATGGATCTTCTCAAGACCTTGAGTGTAGTTTCTCTGGTGTGTTTTGCATTTCTTAAAATAATCTCCTTAACAAATTATTCTCCCTCGGAACAGTGGGAGAATGCCAGCAGGGCAAGGCTGCAGTGACCTTCTCTTCTGGTCTCCCCCATGACTGGCCGGTTTCAAAGGTTAAACGAACTGCAGAGGAAATGTCAGCAGCATCAGCCACTTGCTGCCTTTCTACATCCTTCTGGAAACTGTAATCTCCGACTTCGCTTGTGAAGAAAGAGAGAAATTTTATTCCTGGGTCTTCTGGGATGGGAGGCAGCCCCTGTCTCTCTCCTTCTTACTGACGTAAACAAACTACACGGGAGAACAATCCGTGCTTCATGTCTGCTACGAAGCTCTCTCTTCCCCGGGAGTTCACACGCTCCCTTACTGTGCCTGGTAGTGCAAGTCAGTTCCTTCCTCCTCCTCCTCCTCCTCCGTAAGGTGACTCCCGAAACTACCCGAAGGAAAGACACTCACTGCTTCAGCATCCTAATAAGAAACAAGATAGAGCCGGGCGTGGTTTGGCGCACGCCTTTAATCCCAGTACTAGGGAGGCAGAGGTAGGAGGATCGCCGTGAGTTCGAGGCCACCCTGAGACTCCATAGTGAATTCCAGGTCAGCCTGGGCTAGAGTGAGACCTTACCTCACAAAATCAAAAAAAAAAAAAAAGAAAAAGAAAAAAGAAACAAGATAGAACCCTTAGCATTTGGGGACATCAGATGACATTCAACCCGCCTGATTATCAGTAAGACAACAGGGTTTATGACAATTGTGCATGGAGAAAACTTGAACGAACAATCTGCCTGAGTGACAGTGGACTTACTCCTGTGGTGCACACTACAGTGCTGTGACTACATTTTCAATTTATACAGGGATTAATTTCCCTTTGTGACTTACATTGACTTTAGCAACCCAGAGCAGGATGTCATAGGCAGCAATACCGTGACCTATTTCCTTCCTTCCTTCCTTCCTTCCTTCCTTTTTTTTTTTTTTTTTTTTTTTGCCAAGGTGAGGGTCTCACTGTAGCCCAGGCTGACCTGAAACTCACTCTGTAGTCCCGGGCTGGTCTCCAACTCACAGCGATCCTCCTACCTCTGCCTCCCAAGTGCTGGGATGAAAGGTGCCTGCCATCACGCTGGGCTGTGATTTCTGATAGACACTGTTGTGTACAGCCATACTACCCTGAACACGCTGGATCTCATCTGATAGACACTGTCATTTACTAAATACCAGAATACTGCTATAAATCCCCTATTATCTTTACAGACTCCCCGTGTGTTTTCCTTTTACTACTTTTGGACAACTTTCTCAGAATTTCCCTCACTTCTGGTATGCTTTATCAAAATACTGTTTTAATCAGTATATAATAATGTTGTGAGTTTTCAGTGTAATCTTTCCACAAATGAAGATGTCAAATATCACTCACAGGAATGTCCAACCTTTTGACCTTGCCACCTGATGTTATCAACTACAAAGTTCATATTCAAGAACCACGGGATCAAATTATTTTCTTTTAAAAATCACAAAATGGCTTAAGTGTGTTTATCATTTTGTGTTTGTTTTCAGCCACATATGGCCCACGTTTTGGACATCCCTGAAAACCTATTTTGGAATTCCATTAACTTCATGCTTCTTGCTACATGGTTGGACATTTTACCATGCTCTCTTTATTTTTTTTCTTAATTTTTATTTATTTTATTTATTTGAGAGAGAGGGGAAGAGGCAGATAGAGAGAGAATAAGTGTAGCAAGGCCCTCAGCCACTGCAAATAAACTACAAACGCATATGCCACCTTGTGCATCTGGCTTATGTGGGTCCTGGGGAATCGAACCTGGGTCCTTTGGCTTTGCAAAGGCAAGTGCCTCAACCACTAAGCCATCTCTCCAGCCCCTCTTTATCTTTTATGTATATGTATATATGATGGGGGGTATGCACATGCCCATGTGTGGAGGTCAGAGGGCAACCTCAGGTATCAGACCTCACCTTCTACCTTGTTTATTTTATTTTTATTGATTTGAGATAGGGAGAAAGAGGCAGAGAGAGAGAGAGAGAGAGAATGGGTGCACCAGGGCCTCTAGCCACTGCAGACAAACTCCATACACATGCACCACCTTGTGCATCTGGCTTATGTGGGTCCTGGGGAATCGAACCTGGGTCCTTTGGCTTTGCAGGCAAGCTCCTTAACCGCTAACCCATCCCTCCGGCCCTTCTACCTTGTTTTGAGGTGAGGTGTCTTGCCATTCACCATGATGTACACTAGGCTAGCTGGCCCTCGAGTTTCTGTGGATGCTTTCTGTCTCCACTTCCATCTTGCCATAGGAGTGCTGGGGTAACAGATGCTTGTGGTACTGGGTCCAGCTTTACATGGGTCCTGGGGATCTGAATCCAGGTCCCCAGTCGGGCTTGTGTGGCAAGTGCTTTTATCCACCGAGCTGTCTCCTTCCTCCCTGTCGTGTTTTTCGGGAACACGCAGCCTTTGTGTCAAGCAAGATCTAGTTATCGTTCCTGAAAGCTTGCTTAGCACCAGCCTGGGGGAGGGGGTGGTGGAATCACATGCCTCTTCCTTGAGAAACTTTCTTTGGAGCCTGAGTGTTGTGTTCGATTAAATTTTATGAGGACGCTATTTCTCATGAAGCTGTTTCTAACATGCAAAATGGTTATTTTAGGTTGTGTAGTTAAAACCTTGTTGATAAGTGATATGTAATTACTTTTTTAAAAAATATTTTATTTTTATTTATTTATTTATTTGACAGAGAAAGAGGGAGGGAGAGAGAGAGAGAGAGAGAATGGGCGTGCCAGGGCCTCCAGCCACTGCAGATGAACTCCAGACGCGTGCACCCCCTTGTGTATCTGGCTAACATGTGTCCTGGGGAATCGGACCTGGGTCCTTTGGCTTTGCAGGCAAACACCTTAACCACTGAGCCATCCCTCCAGCCCTGTAATTGCTGTTTTGGAGTTTTTTTGTGTTTTTTTTTTTTAAGGCAGGGTCTCACTCTAGCCTAGGCTGACTTGGAACTCACTCTGTAGCCCAAATTGGCTTCAGATTCACTGTGATTCCTCCTACCTCAGCCTCCCCAGTGCTGAGACTAAAGGCATGCACTGCCGTGCCTGGTTTATAATTGTTTTGAATTCGCTCTTCCTTGCCAGGAGCAGCCTGAGAGGAAACAGTGGAGGTCCGATGCCTGGGAAGTGGTGCCCGGTGGTCGGGAAACTCCTCCCAGGAGCAGGTTGCTGGTGTTATGGCTCCATGGCTTGTTTTTTTTTTTTTTTTTTATTTTATTTTTGTTTTTTGAGGTAGGGTCTCACTCTAGCTCAGGCTGACCTGGAATTCACTATGTAGTCTCAGGGTGGCCTCGAACTCACGGCGATCCTCCTACCTCTGCCTCCCGAGTGCTGGGATTAAAGGCGTGCGCCACCACGCCCGGCATCCATGGCTTTTTTTTTCGCCCCTGTGGCTCTCTGCTCTTTGATGCTCCTCTGCGGAATTCTGAACGGAACCATGGAGTGACAAGGGGCTTAGCAAGTACCGTAACTTTATTTCCACTTGCCAACGAAGGAGGCTGGAATACAGTGCAATCAAATGACAGAGCCGTTTTTATTTATTTATTTATTTATTTTTATTTTTTGTTTCTTCGATGTAGGGTTTCACTCTAGCCCAGGCTGACCTGGAATTCACTCTGTAGTCTCAGAGTGGCCTCGAACTCATGGCGATCCTCCTACCTCTGCCTCCCGAGTGCTGGGATTAAAGGCGTGCGCCACCACGCCCGGCTTTAGTTTTTTATTTTTCTTCTTGTTTTCTCCTTTCCTTTCAGTGTGTTTAGCTCACTTTTACCAATAAAAATTCCATTTAGTAATCATATCCAATTTCAAACTCATTTTTTTGTTTGTTTTTTGGAGGTAGGGTCTCGCTCTAGTCCAGGCTGTCCTGGAATTCACTATGGAGTCTCAGGGTGGCCTCAAACTCACAGTGATACCTCCTACCTCTGCCTCCCGAGTGCTGGGATTAAAGGCATGTGCCACCACACCCAGCAAACGCTTTTTTTTTTTTTTTCTTCAGTCCAAGTAAGCAGTTTTTGAACTCATAGGTTGTAGAGTCAAGTAGAATTAATGTTGACTGTTTGCTAAATCTGGTCATCCTTTTAGGGATATTCAACATGTAGGTGTCCAAGCCTTTCCCTAGACCTGATGATGAAAAAGCTTGATAAAGACTCTGGATAAATGGTGTCATTCCAGGTCAGACGTAGTGATACACACCTTTAATACTAGCACTAAGGAGGCAGAGATAGGAGGATCGCTGTGAGTTCGAGGCCAGCCAAAGACTACAGAGTGAGCTTCAGGTTAGCCTGGGCTAGAGTGAGACCCTGCCACAAAAAGACTTATTCAGGCAGTTTTTGACATAGTCCCTGCACTAGACTTCATAAGGAACACTCATGTAACTGGCTCTGAATTTAAACAGGAAAAATCAGTACTAATTCTTACCAACTATTTGTTATATTCAGGTTAAATATACCTGTGCTATAGTTGCTGGGACAAATGGGAACATGTGTTCTAGTCTTTTTTGCTATAACATTTCCTGCCACCTCCACCAATATCCCCCCCCCCCCCGCCCACCAGACCAGATAAGTGTCTTTGAAAATCCGTCTTTGAACACCCAGCTTGTAATGGTGGTCCATCCACCCCACTGCTGACTGACTTCACCCTTACCTATGATAACTTATTTCTCCATTCTCTGTCTTCCTAACAGTCTGCTGCATCTCTTCACTTTTAAATAAATTTTAAGTACTTTTTATTCTAATCTATGCCATCAGCCCACATGCCTCGATTCCTTCAGAAGGGTTTTTTTTTATCCTATTCCTAATAGAATGCAAGGTTATAATGGTGAATAAAGATTATGTCTGTGAATGAAAAATTTGTCGTTGGGTGTTTGTTATCTGTTTGTTAGTTGGTTTTGTGCCCTGGGAATTGAAACTGGGGCCTTGTGGAATAAGGTCTAGATTTATCTTGTTAGAAGACTGAGGAACTCAGCGGTAGAGCTTACCATGTATGAGGTCGGGGTTCAATCTTGAGCACAAAGGAAGGAAAGGAAGGAAAGGAAGGAAGGGAAGAGGGAAGAAGGGAGGGAAGGAGGAAGGAACCAAGGAACGTTGGTTGGTTTGAATTTTACAAATGGGCAATGGTGGCTCATGCCTGTAATCCCAACACTCAGGAAGCGGAGGTAAGAGGAGGATCACTGTGTGTTTCCAGCCATCCTAGGACAACATGGTGAGACTTTGTCTCAAAAAAAGGGAGGGGGTGGCAAATAATGAAATCAGAATTTATTTAGTTTATGGAATCATACGAGATGGGCAGTTGGGGAACCCCCTATTCTTTTAGCCTTACTGCTCCTAGTAGACTAGAAATTACTAATAAAGGTAACTAAAAAAAAAACAAATAAAGAATAATTGTTTTTTTCCCCAAAATCTAAATCAATTTTTCTTGTCTGACAATGTAAACTCAGAAGTCTCTAAGTAGGGATTTTAAAGATTTATGGCTAAACTCATGTTTATCCAGCCTGACATTTCTTTTCTCTTATTCTAAATATTTTTTAATATTTTATTTTTTCATTTATCAGAGAGGGAGAAAGGAAGATAAAAGAGACAGAATGGGTGTGCCAGGGCCTCTAGCCACTACAAACAAACTGCATGTACCACCTTGTGCATCTGGCTTACGTGGGTGCTGAGGCATTGAACCTGGGTCCTTAGGCTTTGCAGGCAAATGCCTTAACCACAAAGCCATCTCTCCAGCCTTGTTTTCTCTTATTTTAATGAACAATTTTGATCTCAGCATGCCGTGTCTTCTTTTCGATAAATGTATATAGATCACAGTGCCACTTAGCTTAAAGAGCATGGGATATGGGGTTTGAATAGTGGGAGGGTTTGACTCTCCCTGCTACTAACTGACTTGAACATGTCCCTCAACCTTGGCATCTGTTTTCTCATGTATTGAATAAAATGATATCTCCCCATGTTATCGTGAGAATTCAGTAAAACAAAATATATGAAAACCCCTAATGCAGTTTTCAGGTGCTGTTTAGGAAATTTGGGGTAATTTTTTTTTTTTTTTTTTTTTTTGGTTTCCTCCAATGACAATTAGGAAATCTATCTCAGCCTTAGATGAAGGTATTTGGTAAATCCATTATTTTTGTAAGTTTTTCTTTGGCCAACCTAAAATTATCACATTCTTATAAAGTTCTAGAATCGGGCTGGGGAGATGGCTTAGCAGTTAAAGGCGTTTGCTTGCAGAGCCTGTCAGGCTGGGTTCAATTCCCCAGTACCCATATAAAGCCAGGCATACAAAGTGGGGCATGCATCTGGAGTTCATTTGCAGTGGCTAGAGGCCCTGACACACCCATTCTCATTCATTCATTCATTCATTCTCTCTCTTTCTTTCTCTCTCCTTGCAAATAAAATATTTAAAGAGAGATAATATGCACAAAAGAACTCTGGAAGATATAACAGCCTCAGGCTGGAGAGATGGCTTAGTGGTTAAGGCATTTGCTACAAAGCGAAAAAACCCACATTCAATTTCCCAGGACCCACATAAGCCAAATGCACAGGGTGGCGCATGTGTCTGGAGTTTGTTTGCAGTAGCTAAGGGCCTTGGTGCACCCATTCTCTCTTTCTCTATTTATCTCTTTCTCTGTCTCAAATAAAATAAGTAATTAACAAGTATTTTAAAAGATATGACAGGGCTGGAGAGATGGCTTAGCGATTAAGGCGCTTGTCTGCGAAGCCTTTTTAAAGACCCAGGTTCGATTCTCCAGGTCCCACATAAGCCAGATGCACATGGTGCACATGTGTCTGGAGCTCGTTTGCAGTGGCTAGAGGCCCTGGTGTGCCCATTCTCTCTCTCTGTGTGTGTGTCTCAAATAGATAAGTAAAAATAAATCAGAAAAAAATTATTTAAAAAAAGATATGACAGCCTCATTCTTCCTATGGATGTGTATCTAGGTAGGGAAGGACAGTAACACTCACTGCACACCTAACGTATCCACTCTCATCCTCCTTTCACAGCTTACTGCTCCCAGTGACCGTCAGGAGTGGTACATGATTGGCCATGTGACCCATCTTCATTGCCTGTCTTCACTTCCTTCAGAGCAGCATAGGGTGTGGGACGGACCATGCTTGGTCCTGCCTCTTGGCTACCAAGGAGTGAGGGAAAGAGTGGATGAGAAAACAGGAGATACTCGGGCTGGAGAGTTGGCTTAGCAGTTAAGGCACTTGTCTGCAAAGCCTAAGGATCCAGGTTCAATTCCCCAGTACCCACATACGCCAGATGCACAAAGTGGTGCATGCTTCTAGAGTTTGTTTGAAGTGGCTAGAGGTCCTGGCATGCCTATTCTCTTTCTATCTGCCTCTTTCTTTCTCTCTCTCTCAAATAAATAGATGAACTGGGGGCTGAAGAGATGGTTTAGCAGTTAAGGCACTTGCCTGCAACGCCAAAGGACTTTGGTTCGATTCCCCAGAACCCACGTAAGCCAGATGCACAAGGTGGCACATGCATCTGGAGTTTGCAGTGGCTGGAGGCCCTGGCGCTCTCTCTCTCTCTCTCTCTCAAATAAGTAAATAAAAATTTTTTAAATTAAAAATAAACAAAAAAATAGGAGATACTCCATGCCATGGTTGGCAGATGAAGAGGCATCTGGGAAAATATGCCAGTCACTGAATTTACAGGACATGTCTCTCCCCTTGCTATGTGTTGGTACCAAAATTTAAAAGTCCAGAGGCCTCAGCACTGACAAGTATGTTTCCTAGAAGGTTGTGACAGGAGATTGTGCCCTTCCTCCACAACCAACTTGATGTGTGGCTCAGCCACCAGTCCCTTTCCCTCTCTCAAATGCTAGTAAGATTGACTTATAATTTTTAAATTTTTATTGACAATTTTCATAAATGTACATAATGTATTTGTCTCATAACCCCATCCATTACTGTCTTTTGTCCTGGGGAAAAATTTTTTTTTTTCGGTTTTTCGAGGGAGGGTCTCACTCTAGCCCAGGCTAACCTGGAATTCACCATGTAATCTCAAGATGGCCTTGAGCTCACAGTGATCCTCTTACCTCTGCCTCCCCAGTGTTGGGACTAAAGGTGTGTGCCACCATGCCCAGTGTGGTGCATGTGTCTGGAAGCCTCGAACCGGGGTCCATCCACCTTTTTTAAAAAAAAACTTTTTTATGGGATGGAGAGATGGCTTAGCGGTTAAGCGCTTGCCTGTGAAGCCTAAGGACCCCAGTTCGAGGCTCAGTTCCCCAGGACCCACGTTAGCCAGATGCACAAGGGGGCACACACGTCTGGAGTTCGTTTGTAGTGGCTAAAAGTCCCGGCATGTCCATATCTCTCCCTTCCTCCCTCTCTCTGTCTCTCTCTCTCTCTTAAATAAAAAATAATAATAATAATTATAAATTTTCAGAACCATTTTTGTTTGTGTACTTATGGGGTCTCACAGTACAATTGTCAAACCTCAGAGTAATCAACAATTCATGCACCTAAAAACAATGAATGAGCGATCACTTGGTCTAATATTATGCACCCTCTACTTACTTGCCTTTGAAGAGGTTGAAGTTTTTCTAGTCTGTATTTAAGGCAGCATTCACATAGAGCAGGTAAAATTGAAATATGTGCATACCAAACTTTCAAGTCATTACAGACCTTAAAAATGTTAAGAACATCAAAAAGGGGAAAACGCCACTGTGTCTAGTTCATGAGTTTTGGTCATGAACATGCTGCATTCAAGGGCTATCTTTAGAATCTTGACTTTAGACTTCATTATGTCGAACACAACTTAGATTAAAAAATTTTAAGTGCACTTAAGCAAATGATGATCTAATGAAGACAAGTTCTTAATGCGTCAAAATGAGTTTTTTGGGGGTCGTATTTGAATCTTTTGTTGAAGTAAGCTAATCGGTTTTCAGATTCTCAAATCCAGGCGTTTTATAAAGCAGGCTCTAGCAATGGCATTCAGCTGGAATGCTGCCCATGTTGACCAGCTGCACCAGGCTCTCAGAGCTCTCTTCAGTCATCTGGTGTCTCCTCTAATGGGATTTGTACCCCTTGGCTCCGCAGGTAGCCATGAGCTTCCTAAGTGGGATTTAGACTCACCACCCTGGCTGCCAATGGAGGGAGCCACGGGGATTTTGTTTTGTTTTATTTCATTTGTGTTTCAAATTGGAGGAAAATTGGTCTCCGGGTTTGTTAATTATCTTTGCTTTCCATTTACTTTCATTTTAACAGTTGGTTTACTGACTGCGGTGCAAAAATACAAACATTTTTGTTTGGGAGTCAGAACGCTTTATCTTGCAGCGCTTCTGCTAATCACTGGGATTGTTTATTATGGAACCAGAGAGAACAAAGTGAAATCTCTGTTTAAACTCAACCAATTGGCATTTCACCTTCAACTGTTTTTGTCTTTTGGGAGATTTTCAACCAATTTGGTTGTTTGGAGAAAGAAAGGTAGAGAAAAAAGAAAGAGAGAGATAGAGGGAGAAGAGAGAGAGAGAAAGAGAGGGAAAGGAAAAAGAAAAGGAAGGAAAAGAAAAGAAGAGAAGAGAAAAGAGGTAAGACTGGGTGCTTTGGAATCTGGTCCAGTCTTGCTATTTAGCACTTCTATAATCTTGATTAAGTCACACTCATTCTTTGGACTTCTAATCCAAAAAGGAATGTTAACAAGAACCGTATGAGTTAGTTCCACAGCAATGTTTCATATTCTTCCTTTAAAAAAAGAAGTTTTTTGAGAGAGAGAGCTTGGGTTGGAGAGAGAAAGAGAAAGGCAAATAGAGAGAATGGGCACGCTGGGGCCTTCCGCCACTGCAAATGAACTCCAAACACATGCGTCACCTTGTGCATCTGGCTTACGTGGGTCCTGGGGAATCAAACCTGGGTCCTTCTCAGGCAAGTGCCTTAACTGCTAAGCCATCCTTCCAGCCCGCCCCCCCCCTTTTTTTTTTTTAAAGCAGGTACCCATTGGATTTTTGTAAAGCAAACTTGCATCTGATAAAAAAAATTTAACCGTGGGCCAAAGCGATAACTAAATATAAAATGTTAGTGCATTCGCTATGTGACCCAGTTTTACAGAGATGAGAATTTGCCCATTTCCAGTAGGAAAACACAGAAGGTTGGTTTAAAGGTCTTTCGGGGGTCATAGAGTCTTTGGATGTTGAGAACATACAGGGATTCCAGCAATCATTGTGTTCAGTCCCTTAAATGTTACTAGTGAGGCTTCTGGAAGCCCTGTATCTTCAAAGACACAATGGGCATAAGCCCAGGGGAGGAGTCTTCCCTGCCTCACAGGGAAAAACAGAGACTAAAGTTGAGAGGAGGGACTGCAAATCCCAAGTCTGAAAACCTGAGACTCACTGCTCCTTAGCATTAGACAGTTGGTGGGTTTCTCCATTGAACGCCCACATTCCGGTCCCACGGTGTTTAGCAGGCTAGCGCCCGGATGCTGCATCTCTGTGGTGTTGAGCCCCAGCACCCCTTGTCAGAGTTCACGGTGTAACCTGGGAGACACAGCACAAGTAGAGTCCCTGTAAACGGCTGGCAGCAAAAACAAACTGAGGATTTCCAAATCCAAAGGGAAAGACAGCTTTAAGTCGAACCTTACTGGGTGAGTGTTTGATTGCAAATCAGAGGTTTAAAAAAAAAAAAAAAAAAAAAAAAAAAAACCAGGGTGCTCTGGGAACTCACAGGCTAGGTCTTAAATCAACTGGGAGGAAAAGAAAGGAACTAGTGAGAGAAAATTTGGGCAAGTGTTCCTCTTCTAGAGAAAACCCGCATCCTTGAAGGCTGACATATAAATTGATTGTCCCTAACCCAAAATACTATTTAATTAGATCTTGCCCGGCGCCCTCCTTTTTCTCTAATCACTTACTCCGTATCTCTTCCACTTTGTTTCAGCCTGTACTCCGCTGACCCTTTCTCAGCAGGCTGCTTCTCTCACTTCTAGGACGTTCCAGTGATTGCCTTGACTTTATCCTACACTTAAATACTAGTGAGGTGGAGAGCTTTATCCCCGGGCCCCGGCTTCCCCTTGAACTTTAGATTAATCAAGTGACAGCTGGTGTCTTCATTTAGATGTCTCACAGCCATCTCAAAACCAATATGTCTAAGAATCGAAAGCCTCGCCTATCATCCCAAATCTCGCCTTCTTCCTCAGAAATGCCCTTAATCAGAGAAGTTGCCATCATCGGCTGCAATTTGCCTTTAAATAGCACTACCCTGGCTGGAATATGCCTAATGCAGAAAGTGTGTCCACTTAGGAGACTATAAAATTCCAAGCCAGTGGACACCGTCATAATTTTTTTTAACACATTGCATGGCAGATAGCATAATCAAGTGATTAAACATGGTTTTGAAATCAGATGAGTTTGTGTTCAATTCCTGGCACCGCCGCTTATCAGTTAGCTGTGTATGTGACCTTGAGCAAATTATTAAACTTTCTAAGACAGAGTTATCTGAAAAATAGAGAAAATAATTGTACTTATAGAATGTTCCAGGGGTTAAATAAGACATAACACATGAAGCATTAGTCTCTTGTTCCCTTTAGATCTATGAGGACAGAAAGCATTTCCAATTTATTCATCTTTGTGTCTGCAGGACCTGGCACAAAGACAGTCCTCAGTACATATTTATTGAATGAGTAATTAAGATGTGATGTGAATTAAAACAGTAACCCTAGGGATGGAGAAAATATCACACAGTAGAGACCTGGGCTTCTTCATTCCCCACCAGTTCCCACTGATCTTTTAAATATTTGTTTATTTATTTATTTATTTATTTATGAGAGAGAGAAAGCAGGAAATAGAAAGAGAATGGGCATACCAGGACCACCAGTCATTGCAAATGAACTCCAGACATATGTGCCACCATGAGCATCTGGCTTATGTGGGTCCTGGGGAATCGAACCTGAGTCCTTTGGCTTTGCAGGCAAGCGCCTTAACTGCTGAGCCATCTCTCCAGCCCGAGAATTCATTGTGGGGTTTGTTTGGGCTTTTTTTTTTTTTTTTTCTGTTCTAGTAATGTATCTCAGGACTGTGCCTGTTAGGCAAGCTCCTCTGTCAATGGCCTATATCCCCAGCTCTTGCAGGAACTTTCAATCTTTAATCCAATTTATACCATCTTACCTTGTGCTTTTTTTTTTTTTTAAAGAATATAATTATGCTCATTTCAGGGGTTTGTTTTTGTTTTTGTTCTTGTTCTTGTTTTGTTTTTCAAGGTAGGGTTTCATTCTAGCTCAGGCTGACCTGGAATTCACTATGTAGTCTCAGAGAGGCCTTGAACTCATGGTAATCCTTCTACCTCTGCCTCTCTAGTGCTGGGATTAAAGGTTGTGCACCACCATGCCCAGCTCATTTCAGTTTTTTTTTTTTTTGAAAACAACCTTTGGCTTTCTTCTGCTGCCATGATCAAATTTAAATTCCTAATTTGATGTAGAACATACCTTGTAGATTGGCCCCAGCCAACTTTAATTTTCTTCTCTTGCCACGCAATCCTCCCACCCAGGACTTAACCCAATGCACAACCAGCAATTAACTTTCAGGTATTCAGATATACCATGACTTTCACAGTCTGTTCTGTGGGCTTGTGAGGTCCCCCTAGTTGTTTGATAAGTGCTACTCTGTGCTTTAAACTCAAAGCCACATTGTCTGATGTCTCCAGAGTCGTTCCATTCTCTGAGCTTGCGCAGCACTGTGCTCCTGCTCTGGTGACATTCACGTACAGATCTGCCTTCACCTCTAGATTATGCTCTCGTTGAGATTAAAGTTGGCATTTACCATCATAGCTAGTACGGTCCACAGTAACTTCTAGGTGAATAAATGAATAAAATCATGAAATCGGGGAAAGGATTAGCTTCTACCTTAATAATAGAGATATTTAGAGGACATAAAATTTTGTACCTGTGTAGTTGACATACTGCATAATAGGAGGGAAAAAATGATGACATCGAAACAGAAGCAAGGCTACTGGGAAAGAAACGATTCAGTGGAGGGGGGACTTGAGAGGGGGGAAGAGGGAGTGTTGGGAGGGGATTATGATCATGGTATATTGTCTATATTTATGGAAGTTATCAGTAAGTTTAAAAAAACAACAACAAAACAAAGCCAGGCGTGGTGGCACACGCCTTTGATCCCAGCACTCGGGAGGCAGAGGTAGGAGGATTCCCATGAGTTCGAGGCCACCCTGAGACTACATATGAATTCCAGGTCAGCCTGGACTAGAGTGAGACCCTACCTTGAAAAACCAAAACCAAAACCAAAAACAAACAAACAAAAAAAACTGCATGGAAAACAACAATAAACACCAAAAGTAAAGTCAAAAGTCAAAACTTTTGGCAAACTAAGGGAAAGTTATAGCTTATGTCCAGAGGATAAAATTGATTACTATGTATACCCTCCTATAAATCAATAATAAAGTTAACAACCAGAATAATGAGTAAAGACTAGGGGCCTGGAGAGATGGCTCAGCAGTTAAGGTGCTTGCCTCGAATCCTAAGGACCCAGGTTTGATTCTCCAGCTCCCACATAAGCCAGATGCACATGGTGGCGCGTGAGTATGGAGTTCATTTGCAGTGGCTGGAGGCCCTGGTGTGCCCATTCTCTCTCTTCTCTCATTCTCTCTCTCTCTCTCTCTCTCTCTCTCTCTCTCTCTCTCTCTCTGTCAAATAAGTAAATAAATAAAACTTAAAAAAAAAGACTGGGCATCTCAGAGAAAAAATATATTCAATCTTATTCACGGAAGGAAAATCCAAATTAAAACCATTCAGATATGATTGTCTGATTTGTCAGATTAGCAAAGAAAAAGATTCAAAATCAGGTAATTTTCTATACTGATAAAGGTTTGGGTGTATACAGATTGCTAGTAGGTATGTCAGTTTGTTTAGTCCTTTTGAAGGGGACACTATTGAACTAAATTCAAACTGCACATATTCTCTTTTTCTGCTTGTGTGGGGTGTGTGCACATGTGTGCATTCCCACGGCGCCTCATGCACCTGCCTGTAGTGGCCACAGTGGAAGACTGGCTGTCCTCCTCCAAGGCTCTTCCACCGTTCTTCTTTGAGCTGGAGTGTCTTACTCATCCTGGAGCTTGACATTTTCATTGTTGCTGTTGTTGTTGTTGAAAGCGCCAGTGATCTCTGCTCTCTGCAAGAACCTGGGGTTACAGATACATGTGGCCACACCCAGCTGTGTATGTGGGTCCTGAAGATCAAACTCAAACAATCTCTCAGGCCCCCTCAAATCCTCATTCGTGCAAAGAAAGTGCTTTTAACTGCTGAGCCATCTCTCGAGCCCCATATATTCTGTTAAAAAAACAGTTTTAAGTTTTTATTTATTTGTAAGCAGAGAGAGAGAGAATGCACAGGCCAGGGCCTCTAGCCACTGCAAACAAACTCCAGATGCATGCGCCCCTACATGGGTACTGGGGAATCAAACTTGGGTCATTGGGTTTTTCAGGCACCTGAACTGCCAAGCCATCTCTTCAGCCCCATATATTCTTTTTTTAAAAAAAAAAAAAGTTTTAGGGCTGGAGGGATGGCTTAACAGTTAAGGTGTTTGCCTGCAAAGCCAAAGGACCCAGGTTTGATTCCCAGGACTCACATTAGCCAGATGCACAAGGGGGCACACGTGTCTGGAGTTCGTTTGCAGTGGCGGGAAGCCCTGGCACGCCCATTCTCTCCCTCTCTCTCTGCCTCTTCTCTGTCTGTTGCTCTCAAATAAATAAATAAAAATAAATAAAAATTTTTTTAATTTATTTTATTTATTTATTTGAAAGAGGGAATGGACGTGCCTGGGCCTCCAGCTGCTACAAATGAACTCCACATGCATGCCCACCTTGTGCATCTGGCTTATGTGGGTCCTGGGGGATCGAACCTAGGAGGGTCGCCGTGAGTTCCAAGCCTACCTCAAAAGAGAAAGAAAGGAAGAAAGAAAGAAAGAAAGAAAGAGAGAGAGAGAGAGAAAGAAAGAAAGAAAGAAAGAAAGAGAAAGAAAGAAAGGGAGAGAGAAAGAAAGGGAGAGAGAAAGAAAGAAAAAGAATGAAGACCTGGGAGGGCCTGACTCACTCTAAATTTGATTCCCCGGCACCTACATAAACAGCTGAGCATGGCCGTACACGTCCATAACCCCAGACCTGTGGATGGTGGAGCCTGGAGAATTCCTGAGACTCACTGATCAGCCAGTCTACTAAAAATAGCTACTCTAGAGCTGGGCATGGCGGCGCACACCTTTAATCCCAGCACTCAGGAGGCAGAGGTAGGTGGATCGCTGTAAGTTCGAGGCCACCCTGAGACTACATAGTGAATTCCAGGTCATCCTGGGCTAGAGAGCAAGACCCTACCTTGAAAAACAAACACAGAAACAGCAACTCTAGGTTCAGTGAGAGACTGTCTCCTCAAGAAAACACTCAGATGGGCAATAGATTTTCTTCTGTCTTCTGCCCGTGCATGCATAAGGCATACACACGTGTACACACCATACACGTGCCACACCACCACCTCACATGTACTACAGGTACTGTCTACACGTACCATGCCACAAGTACCATATACACATACTCCAAAAGCCTAACGTGTGTTTCATTCTAAGAACTATCAGTTTCAGACTACTTCCTATAGTTTGGAAAGTTTTTATAAAGCTCTGCATAACCAGGCTACTATATGTAAATTTAAATTCATTGACTTATGAAGGAAGATTAAGGGCAAGTTGTAGTATTCATAGTCTTTATAGTGCACATGTATGTATGAGTGATGTGTGTGTATGTGTGTGTGCAGGTCAGAGAACAACCTTGCGTTTCATCCTCAGAATCACCATCAACATTTAAAAATTTTTTATTTAGCCGGGCGTGGTGGCGCACGCCTTTATTCCCAGCACTCGGGAGGCAGAGGTAGGAGGATCGCCATGAGTTCGAGGCCACCCTGAGACTCCATAGTGAATTCCAGGTCAGCCTGGGCTAGAGTGAGACCCTACCTCGAAAAACCAAAAAAAAAAAAAATTTTATTTTATATGTATAAAATATATAATTTATATGTTATATATATATGAAATGGAGTCATTCCTAAGCCTATATGACTTACCAAAGTTAAATCCAGAAGATAGAAACAATTTAAACAGAACCATCAGGCTGGAGAGATTGCTTAGCAGTTAAGGCATTTGCCTGCAAAGCCAAAGAACCCAGGTTCAATTCCCAGGACCCACGTAAGCCAGTTGCACAAGGTGGTGCATAAGTCTCGAGTTTGTTTGCAGTGGCTGGAGGCCCTGGCATGCCCATTCTCTCTCTCTCTCTCTCAAATAAGTAATAAAATAAAATATTTTTTAAAAGAATAAAAAAGCAGAACCATCACAGCAGTGAAACTGAAGCAGTAGTTAAAAGTGTCTACAGAATGGCCTAGATGCCCATGACCTCACGGTGCCTGGTACTACCTACACATGACCCTCATAAAAGGATAAAAAGATGATGATATCAAAAAAATAAAAGAGGGCTGGAGAGATGGCTTAGCGGTCAAGGTGTTTGCCTGCAAAGCCAAGGGATCCCGGTTCGATTCTCCAGGACCCATGTAAGCCAGATGCACAAGGGGGTGCATGCATCTGGAGTTCATTTGCAGTGGCTGGAGGCCATGGTGCACCTATTCTCTCTCTCTGTCTCTCTCTCCCTCTTTCTCTCTCTGTCTCTCCCTCTTTCTCTCTCTCAAATAAATAAAATATATTAAAAAATAAAAGAATAAAAAAACCAAAATAGTGAAAAAATAACAGAACCGGGTAGGGTGGTGCACGCCTTTAATCTCAGCACTCGGGAGGCAGAGGTAGGATTGCCATGAGTTTGAGGCCACCCTGAGATGAATACCAAGTCAGCCTGAGCTTGAGTGAGACCTTACCTCGAAAACCAAAAATAATTAAATAAATAAATAACTGAGAGAGAGAGAGAGAGAGAGAGATGATGGAGGGTGGATATGTGAAGGGGAAAGTAGGGGAGTGGAGAGAATTATCATGATTTATTGTCTATAATATGGAAGTTATCAATAAAAGAAGGTTTTAAAAAAGTGTCTACACCAAGAAAAGCCCAGAATGAGATAGATTTACTGCTATTTCTAACACTTTTGGTTTTTTGAGGTAGTGTCTCACTGTAACTCAGGCTGACCTGGAATTCACTATGTAGTCTCAGGGGTGGCCTCAAACTCATGGCGATCCTCCTGCCTCTGCCTCCCGAGTGCACTAACACTTTTTTAAAATTTATTTTTATTGACAACTTCCATAATTGTAGACAATAACTCATAGTAATCACCTCTCTCCCCCCACTTTCCCCTTTGAAACTCCACTGTCTATCATATCCCCTCCCCCTCTCAATCAGTCTCTTTTACTTTGGTATCATCATCTTTTCCTCCTGTTATGATGGTCTTGTGTAGGTAGTGTCAGGTGCTGCAAGGTCATGGATATCCAGGCCATTTTGTGTCTGGAAGACTGCATTGTAAGGAGAACTACCCTTCCTTTGGCTCTTAACATTCTTTCTGCCACCTCTTCCACAATGGACCCTGAGCCTTGAAGATGTGATAGAGATATTTCAGTGTAAGCACTCCTCTGTCACTTCTCAGCACCATGGTGCCTTCTGAGTTTTCCCATCTGAAAAGAGAAGCTTCTCTAACCAAAAATGAGAGTAGCATTAATACTTCAGTATGAACATAAAGAGAAGTGCTTACTGGGCAGTTTGATGAGCATAGTGTATACATTTAGCCAGACACCAGCAGACGTTACACCCCTAGGGCTCATGACAACCCCTGTTGTAGGTTTTCAGTATCAGGGATGTATTCCCTCCCATGGAGCGGGCCTCCAGTCAAATCAGAGAGCAGTGGGTTTCCTCCATAACAGACGTGCCACTATTGCACCCATTGGCTCATTTGGCCTGGCTGGCTAAATATAAGGCTTGCAGTGTCCACTGTTGAATATCTTCACTGGTGATTTTTCTCTCTCCCATTGAAATGCATGCAGCATAGCTTTTTCCAGCTTTCTGTCAGCTGGCCTACATGAAGGAGGTTTTCAGCTCAGTTCCAGCAGGATTTCTCAGTGACCTTGCAGCCCAAGTATGTTCTATCACACTTTTAAGAATGATCTAAAAATAATAGTTTTCAAACTGTTCCTTAAAATAGAAAGTGAAGGAATACCAAACTCATTCCATGAAGCCAGTATTACGTTGATACATTGATATGTGGATAAAGACCTAAGAACAAAAGAAACTGTAGACCAATTTTCCTGACAAACATAGATGCAAAAATTCTCAACAAAATATCTTCAGACTGAATTCAAGAACATATTAAGAAGACCATACATCACCAGCAAGTTTGATTCAAAATATGCAACTCAAGAAATGTAATTCACCGTATAAATAGACTTAAGAACAAAAATCACAGAAAAGGTATTTGAAACAGTTCAGCATGCCTTCATGATAAAAGTTATAAAAAAATTAGGAAAAGATAGGACATTCCTCAACACATGTCATTATGTGGCAAATATACAGCCAAGATTATATTCAATGGAAAACCTCTAGTGAAAATTAAAAAAAAAAAAAGGAAGAGAAAACCCAAAATAGCAAAATTAGTGATGCTTACTCAGGGTCTCTTGTGGAGCCATTTAACTTTGTTGTTTTTTCCTATTTTTGTGGAAAAAGAAATCATTGGAATTGTGATTGCAATTGCAAAAGTCTATAAATCATTTTGAGTAACTGGGACATTTTAATAATATTAATTGTTCAAATCTATGAAAAGTCTATGTATTTGTGTCAATTTAACAGACTTTTTACTTCTTTGGTTAAATTTATTTCTAATTGTTTTATTTTAATTTGTTATTATTGCAAATAGATTTGTTTTCTTCATTTCTTTTGACAGTTTATTATTAGTATATAGGAATGCTACTGACTTTTATATGTTGATTTTATATAAACTTTTCTGAACTTGTTAGCTCTAATAATTTTTGGTAGAGTCTTATAATTTTCTATATAAAGGATTGTGTCAACTCAGAGAACACTATTTTGTTTTCAGTTTAGAAATGTCTTACTCTGCCGGGCGTGGTGGCGCACGCCTTTAATCCCAGCACTCGGGAGGCAGAGGTAGGAGGATCGCCGAGAGTTCGAGGCCACCCTGAGACTACATAGTGAATTCCAGGTCAGCCTGAGCCAGAGTGAGACCCTACCTCAAAAAACCAAAAAAAAAAAAAAAAAAAAAAAAAGAAATGTCTTACTCTTTTAAAAGCTTTATATTGACAACTTCCATAAGTGTACACAATAAACCATAATTTTCTCTCACCACCACCATTATCCCCCTCCCGAGCCCACCCTCTGTTGAATCCTTTCTTTTTTCAAATTAGTCTCTCTTCTATTTTGATGTCATCATTTTTTTCCTATTATGTAGATCTCATGTGGTAATGTCAGGCCTTGTGAATTCATGAACATCAAGGCCATTTTGTGTCTGGAAGAGTGCATTGTAAGGAGAACTACCCTTCCTTTGGCTCTTACATTCTTTCCACCACCTCTTCTGCAGTGGACCCTGAACCTTGGAAGGTGTGACAGAGATGTTTAGTCTCAGTGCTGACCACTCTTCCGTCACTTCTCAGCACTATGGTAACTTTTGAGTCATCCCAGTGATCACCATATCTGAAAAAGAAGCTTCTCTAACCAAAAGTAAAAGTAGCATTAAAATATGGACATAAACATAAATGTTTAGAGGGAAGTTTGGTGTGTGTAATACATGAATTTGGCCAGACAACAGAAGTCATTACTACCCTAGGATTTATGTTCTCTTTAGCCATGGGCTTTTTTTTTTTTTTTTAAGAGATAGAGAAAGAATTGGTGTCCAGGGCCTTAGCCACTACAATCAAACTCCAGACGCTTGTGTCACCTTTGTGTATCTGACTTATGTGGGATTTGGAGAGAGACCAAACATGGGTCCTCAGGCTTTGCAGGCAAGTGCCTTAACTGCTAAGCCATCTCTCCAACCCCAGCCATAGGCTTTTCACTAGGTTTTCTTTCTTTTTTGAGGTAGGTCTCGCTCTAACCCAGGCTGACCTGGAATTCACTCTGTAGTCCCAGGCTGGCCTTGAACTTACAGTGATCCTCCTACCTCTGCCTCCCAAATGCTGGGATTAAAGGTGTACACTACCATGCCCAACCTTGACTAGGTTTTTAATACCAGGCATGTACTCCCTCCCCCCACCCCCCATGGAGCAGGCCTCCAGTCCAATCAGAGAGCAATTTCCCCAAAACAGACATGCCAGTATTGTAGCAGTTGGAGAAATGTCTTACTTTTAATCCTCTATTTTATGGCAGGGAAACTGAGGCCCAGAGGAGACAGGTGACTTGTTTGAGAGGCAGAATTAAGAAGTTTACATCTTGGGCTGGAGAGATGGCCCAGCAGTTAAAGGTACTTGCTTGCAAAGCCGACTTCCCTGATGTGGCTCCTCAGTACCCTCGCAAAACCAGATGCACAAAGTGGGCATGTGTCTGGACTTTGCAACAGCAAGAGGCCCTGGTGTACCCATTCTCTCTCTGCCTCTCTCTGTCTCTTTTTCACTCAAATTTTAAAAAAATAATAATTAAAAAAAAATTTTAAAAAACGAACTATACATCTTAAACATACAATAATAGGACATCAAGTTGAAAACCCAATCGAAACATCCATCTTAATATTCCCTGACATCATTTTCTTTTGTATGCATATTTCAAAGTAGTAATAAATATTTTATAGGACATCTGCAATGGCCAGGTGTGGCCGGCACACACCATGAATCCCAGCACTTGGGAGGCCAAAGTAGGAGGATTGCTGTGTGTTTGAGGGCAGCCTGAAACTACATAGTGAATTCCAGGTCAGCCTGGAGTGAGATTCTACCTCAATTAAAAAAAAAAAAAAAAAAAAGGAGCATCTGCAATGGATGGCTTTTGTTGTTTGTTTTCTTGAGAAAATATCTTACTGTACTGTCCAGGCAGGCTTTGAACTTGCAGCAACCCTCCTGACTCAGCCTCCAGTTGCTAGAATGACAAGTATGCTTGACACAACTTCAGTTTTTAGTATTGCCATTTTGCACATGCTCCCTCGTACTGCCTCCTCTCTAGTGACTTCTCCTAGACATGATTCCTACCAGCCAGGAACTATTTTCCTTTGCACTCTAAGTAGCACCTAACAACCTATTGAACTGAATAAATATTTAATGAAGATTGGATATTTCCTCTCTGCGGGATCCGTTACTTTTGCCAATTCTCCGAGGAAAGCTTGTTTTTTTTTTTTTTGTTTTTTTTTTCCTCTCCATGTCCTATAAATAGGTTAAGGAAATTTGTTCTCCTGAATATTGTTATTAATGCCAGATTTGTTTAAATGATATAAAATTCCATGGCCCATGGGTTTCAGTTACTTGCTTTTTATCATTTAATATGCAAAGTTTGGATTTTTCCATCAACCCCAATGTAAATCTAAGAATCATTGATTTGGTAGCTCACAAAGTAACTTGCTAGGAAGATTACGTTTTCTAGAATTTATGATATTTGAGGCTCTGAAAATGAAAATTATTTATTCATGCTGGGCATGATGGCACACACATTTAATCCCAGCACTCAGGAGACAGAGGTGGGAGGATCACCATGAGTTCGAGGCCAGCCTGAGACTACATAGTGAATTCCAGGTCAGCCTGGGCTACAGTGAAACCCTACTTCAAAAAACCAAAAAAAAAAGAAAAAAATTATTTATTCATGATGTATAAGGATGTTTGTGGTAGAGTTTTAACGTGAGAAATGTAACTTTTATTGACAAATAACTCCAAAAATATAAATCACTTTTTACTGTCAGTTGATAAAAATTTTCATTTCTTGTACCTTTTAGCTATCAGTCATATACTTATTATTCCTATTTTTAAGTTATTAGGCTTAAATAGAGTGCATTTATCTTTGGAGTCTCTACATTAAGTTAGGGAAAGTCTTAAATTTGTAAAATTGTAATTACTGCAGGAATCATTTGGTACAAGTTATTAATGTGATATATATGATTTATCAGTGTCAACTTGAAAAGTGAATCCTCATTTAAATACAACAGAAAAATGAACACCTCGAAAATTCTTTCTTCCTTGGGAAGCAAGTAAACCTAATTATGAAATAAACAACTCGTGCCTAATGACAAGATGTCCTCTGTTGTTTAAGGAATCACTTCACTGTATATAATATTCAATAACTTCGGGTACCAATTTAAATAACTGTTAATAATATTCAGTGTTTCTTTTACTAGAGAAAAACT
Source organism: Dipus sagitta (assembly GCA_036346955.1). Classification (NCBI taxonomy): domain Eukaryota; kingdom Metazoa; phylum Chordata; class Mammalia; order Rodentia; family Dipodidae; genus Dipus; species Dipus sagitta. The sequence continues at coordinate 40,738,115 of CM070785.1, read as the reverse complement.
ATGTGTAATGATAGTTGTAATTCATATTTGATAACAGGGTAGGGTAATTCAGTTGAGTCATAATGGTCTGAAATCTGCTTTTAGGTCTCTTTGACCCAGGAGTTTATGACCTATGAAATCTTTACATTTTTAGATTTGTTAGAATATTTTACAATGCATGGATTTAAATTAGATGAGTACTGTGGTTCAGAAAACTAGGTAATGTGGACCAAAGGTAAAATATAGGCAGGTCACAGATGGGGAAGAGTTTAAGAAGTTCTGCTAACATTTAACATGAAGTGGGGAGAGGCTACAGTGAAGACATTTCTTTCTCGGCTTAGAACAAAGAGAACCTACAGTTTAACCTGGTATTCGCAGCGCCCCGATCACTCAGCTGCATTCCAGTCCTTGAAATCACTGCCAAGAAAATGTGCCCTGAATCTTGAGTTACAGACGCCCCTGCGTGTGATTGGAAGAAGTCTGTGAGTTCTTTGTGAGGTATTGCGGCCATAACCTCACAAGTGAAGGTGGAGTCTCTGGGGAGGGGTTCCAGTCGGGGAAAGGAAGAAAGGGAAGCTTCCTAGACATTACAGCTCTGTCCAAAAGCCAAATGGGAGATAAATCACCACTGGCCACCTCTCTTCTTATTGAAATAGTTCAGCCCTGGGGTTTAACTGAAGGACTAACAGGGTTTTGAAGTGCAAATAGAATGGTGAAGGGTAAAAACCCTTTTAGGGTTTCATTTTGATGGATTTTTTTCCTGTGTGGATTTCTGGCACTGACTGTGATCTGTCAGGGGCCCTGGAAAAAGAAAGGAAGAAGAAGAAAGAAAGAAAGAAAGAAAGAAAGAAAGAAAGAAAGAAAGAAAGAAAGAAAGAAAGAAAGAAAGAAAGAAAGAGAAAGAGAAAAGTTTTGTTTTGTTTTTGATCAGTCAGGCAGTAAGAACTTTCCATTGGGGTGACTTTCCATGCATGCGTATTGATCCTATTGTGTTCAGAAGTGGATCACTTAATTGGGTCTTTCTGGAATCTTCTGCAGCGGGGGCTGCCATTTCAAGGTCATATCTCTCGTGGTATTAATGCCAAAGTTGAGAGTTCTAAAGGGTGTGATGCATTTGGTTCAATGGTTTGGGGAGATGGGAATAACGTTGAGCCAGAGTGTTAAAATTTTCCAGTTGAAGATCAAGTCCATAGGAGAATGAGTCTGGTACAAACTGAAACATTCGATAATTATTTAATCTTTTTCCAATTGAGTTATATAGTTGTACATAGTCATCAAATGGGGGGGCTCAGAATATTGTTTGGCCAGCCTCAAAAATAATTTAAGATTGTGAAAAATTATACTGTGCTATCTACAGTGATATGTTGAAGGGTTTAAGGAAATAAAGGAGGCGTAAAAATGTCTAAACAAGATGTGTTGATTTATGGAGTTGATTTTTTTTTCTTTTATCCAACAAATAATTCAGACACAATAGATAAAATATCTTTACATTTTATGGGGTCTTTTTAGAATACAGGGATGAGAGCAATCATTCATGATTACATACAAAGAAAACTAATTTTAGCATAACTTAAAGGTTTTGTGAGCAAACATTTTAAAGAAAAATTAAAACATTCTTTCTAAGCAGATGCCATTGCAAATGCTCACACATCTCAGGAATATTGTTGATGGGACTTTTCTTGATCATTTTGGGTCTTCAAATGTAATATACATATTTGTACCATTGTTCTTTTTGGGAATGATAATGTATTTCTCTACAACAAAGGTTTACCTCTGTGCCTCTGGATGGCTATTGTAAAAATGGTCGTTAACCTCCATAATTGACATTGATCACACAGCATTCTTAATTAAACCTCCAGGTTGGCTTGTGCTTTTATGTTAGTCAGCATTTTCCCCCTCATGGAATCTAAATATTAGAAGTCTATTTATTTCCTATGTATCATGAGTTTTAAATAAGAAGCTTGAAATGACAACAACAAAACACTAAGTCTTAGGTGGCATCTACGACTTCCCTGTCATTAGTTTGTTGCTGGGAGATGTTCATGTGGCCTTCCCTTTGTTTGAGGAGAAAACTGCAGCACTTCCCAGAATCCTCTTGTGTTAACTGTCTTTTTAACCCAAGTTGGAGGTTGTGTGATGAATGACTGGGCGAGCTTTTTGATTATTGTTGACATTCTATCACGTCGCCTTTTTAATTTCCAATGTGCCTAATGTGCTTTAAATTTGCAAAGTGTGCATGCACCCTTCACAGCAGTAAAATGGTGTCAGCATTTCTGGTCCAGATATTGCCTTATGCAAACTAGAAGGTCAGGCCAAAGATCTCCTGCAACGCACATGTGAGTCAATCTCACTTTGAATATCGCAGAATAAGAGAAGTACTCGAGAAAGGTCTCTTTTTCCCAAGAACTTCTCTTGCCTCTTGGCAAGTGAATTGCCCCAATATAAAAGGATTGAGGTGGGGGGGGGGGGAAAGTGAGTTACGGAGTGAAAGGCAATCCACAAATAATCACTCTTTTCTGCCTTTGATTGTGTCAGATTTTTTTGTGTGTGTGTGGCAATTGTTTTCTTTTTCCGCTTAGAAGAGGTTTATGGTCTGATGTCTGTCAAGTCAGACCCTGTCCTGAGGTTGCGGGTTGTATTTCTCTCCCGGAGTTCCTGGAGGTGGTGTTATCTTTTGTTCACTCAGCAGTATGGTTGTTGCCGAGAGCATCTGTCACTTTAGGCATTACAAGATGGATGGGTCTCCAGTGAACTGCTGGTTGAAGCAAATGGTGAAAATAAGAAAAGACGGGAGGTTTAGGGGTCTGCAGAGGAAACCGTGTTACAAATCAAGAGAAAGCTGAGCGATAGAGGAAGAGAGCGGAGATGGGCCGGGCGTCATTTTATCAACATCTTGGGACTCTGAATCTTGTGGTGGCTTTTGTGATCTGAGAGGACCTGCATCATGGTAACAACTCTGCTTTGCACTTGCAAAATGTGTCTAGACTTTTTTTTTTTTTCCCTTATGTCTAGGAAAAGTGTCGGCAAGTCATGATACTGGTAGAGATGTTTGATAAGGATTGTTCTGCTCAGAGAATCTGTAGTCTTAAAAATGTTGTAAAGATTAAATAAAAATTGAACTTTTAGACATTTCTAGTTCTCTTTTTTCCTTTGTGAAAGCGGCTGTGAAATCATAGATAGTAAAACGTTTGTAAAGTCGTGGCCACTTAACTAATGTCCTCATTGTGTTCTGAATGCATTAGGTGGGGAGGGGGGGGTCTTTGCAGGGGAGCACTGAAAATTCTGCGCTTTGTGCATTAAAGGAGGCTGGAGACAGAGTTTTAAGTTATTTTTAAGTAACCTCCAATCGCATTTAATGGGCTCTGGGATGAAAAGGAAGATACATAGTTTTTATTGATCTGTCATAAGAAGTTGGAGGTCGGTATTGTGTTCGTTTTGTGGGTAAAGTTGAAAGTGGGTGATCCTGACCTGAGCCTGAGGCCCTCCTGTGTAAGACAAGGGACAGGGAAGGAGCTTGGCTATGGAGGAGTAAGAAGACGGGGAGAGGCGGGCAATGTGACTGGAAAACAAAAAAACAAAACAAAAAAACACATAATAATTTTGTCAGGCTTTTTTTGGCATTTGTCTCTGAAGAAGGCCATAGGGTGAAGGGCGAAGAAATTAAGATGATGGGAAGCTTTAAGCTCCGCAAAGGGTGGGGGGGGGGGGAGTCTCTTCCTTCTCTATGGGTGTAAATAATAGATGAAAGGGGAAGAGTGACAACATAGGGCCAGGTCGTTTAAGAGAATGTGTGCAGCCTGAATAGGGGTCTGTGGCCCAGGGCCAAAGGTCTTAGCTTTGAGTGTAATTAGAAGAAAATACAAAAATGTCATTACTAGCAGGTGAAGTGTGCAGCGTGTGGCCAAAAATTAGCAATTTTCGACTCCAGAGCTATTGGAATTGGATTACTGACTTTTTTTTTTTTTTTTTAAATCATTAAGGTCCTTGTGGAGTCATACAGTTTTCATCGGCAGTAATCAGTTTGACCTTGCCAGCCATATGGGGTAATCTTGGGTTTGGATATAGTATAGGTAGTGAAGCTCCTGACTTGCAAGACGCCTATTTATTTGTGCGTGTGTGTGGGTGGGAAATATGTGAGTTTGAAAATCTAGGACCTGCATTTTTTTTAATTATTATTTTGCCCGGATAAATTCTTGCAACCATAAGAGAGGTAAGGTAAAACATTTTCATCCTCAAATCTGAAATGGTTCTTTTCTCTCTTTCAAGTCACGTAAAAGTAAAGTAAAATTAAAAAAAAAACATTCGTTGAGAAAATGTAAGTAAGAACATTACTTCAAGTATTTTAGTACCATGTTCATATTGAAATTGGTGTATTCTTAGAAAAGTCTTTGTTATTTTTTTTTAGACACAGTAACACAAGGACTAGAAACACTTCTAATTTACGTATAAAATTGAAAATAAATTGATGACAAATAGCTTTTATTCACTTCATGCGTTACAGCTTTATTTTCCTTTTCCATGCAATGGTTTATATTGACCATGATCTACTTAATAAAGAAAATAATAGGCATACTATAACTTTCAACCAACTATAGGTAATTATAATTAATACTTCTAGGAATATATTATTCAAAAGGGTAGGAAATAGCTCTCTTTGTTCTTGGAAATTATTAAGGAACTTCAAAATGTAGAAAAATAAGTTCGAGACTATGTAAGTTCAATCAGTATTAGTTATGTTTCACAATTTTACAGTTCTTTGAGTAGATTAATTTTGGCTGGATAGTCACAACTATAAAATCTTCAGATGTCTTGGAATAAGAAAAGTATCTAATTTAAATTTAAAGTTTCCAAGATACATTTCTAAAAATAAAAATGTCTTGTTGGTCTTTACCATTATGGTAACAAACGTCAGTATAAAACCTAGACTTACTCACTTGCATTTTATTGGGAGAAATCTTAAGAACAGAAGTTATTTTTTGAGTGCATATGTAGAAGTTATTATTTGGAGAGTTTTAAGAAGGGGGAATATTTTGTATTTTCCCATCGTAATGTTTATGGAGTGAGGTAAAATTCTGATGAGTGTTTTCAAACTGTGATTTTTGTAGAATTTGGGATATTTAGATTATTAAATTAGAGCAGATAAGGTACCTGGACATTAACTCATGTTTAATGTATATGTATTTTTTATCTGTTATGTTTTTACAGGTTCACAAAAGCTGTAAGCAAGTTATAATCTAAGCAACAAGGCTCTCTGACGTGTTGACTGCCTAACTTAACCATGAACATGAATCAAAAATGTTAATATATAAACTAAGGTATTGTACAATTATATATGTATATATACATATGTTTTCTCCGAAATTCTTCATGATCAAATTTGTTATAGGAAGTTATACTTAGAACTGAAATAAAGCTGTTAGGGTTGGTCCCTAAACTAAGAAGATACTTCTTTTTTGGTTTTTTGGAGGTAGGGTCTCACTCTAGCTCAGGCTGACCTGGAATTCACTATGTCGTCTCAGGGTGGCCTAAGGAGATAACTCTATAAACCCCTTTTCTTCTATTTCCTCCCCACCTTCCTACTGATCTTCTGTCATCTTTCTTCCACCAATAAAATTTACTCAGCATCAAATTCGCACCCCCCCCTTAGCAAGCTCTGTATTTCCTGTATACCTAAATGGAGAAAATAAGAATTCAGTTTTTGATTCTCCTTTGGTGATTGTAATGTTCTCTGATAACAGAAACTTGTAGATGATAGTCTTCTACAGAAAATGCCAACCTGCACCTAGTAGCTACATGTATTTAAAATTAGAATTTGTTTTGTATAACACTATCCTGTTTGGGTTTTATAAAAGTTTTTGGTTTTTTTTTGTTTTTGTTTTTGTTTTTCTATTTTTAGAAGGTTTTTAGTTTACAAGGGAGAAGACATGGTAGTGCTCCCAACCCACAATAGCAAGGGAAACGAAAAACTTACTTAGAACCTCCGTACATCGGACTACTGTTTTTTTTTTTTTAGGTAACTTTTGGCAATCAGAAGGCACGTAGCCCAAGACTGCCTCTGTCCTTTGGGGAGTTACAATGTGCTTAAATAGCCTGGCATTTCCAAGGGAGGCCAAAGATCTTTTCCTCTTTTATGACCTGTTGTATCCTTTTGAGGCCCAAAAGAACAAGACGGTCATTGCCATTTCAGCCTAGTCCCTGTTTTATTCCTTCTTGGTGACGGTGTAGATACTGAAACACCCAGTGTTGGCTTAACATTTGGGCCTGGAACATCTGGAAGATGGTCAGAGAGAGAAAAGAGGAGGAGGAGGAGGAGGCAGAAGAAAGAGGGAGAGAGGTTGCATTTTGTTTCACCAGGTGCTAGGAGGAAGCAACATTAGCCTTTTTGATATGGGAGGCAAATACTGAGGGCCCTGGAGTTAGGCTTCAACAATTGAAGAGGTCAAAGGACACCTGAGTGGGGTCAGTGAGACACCATGGGGTGTATTTTGTTACTTAGTAAAAGGAGCAGCCTCCTAAAACCTTAAAGGATTCTCTTGGAAAAATCTGTGTTGTGAAAAGGTTTTATGAGTCTCATGCCAAAAAAAAAAAAAAAAAAAAAAAAAAAAAAAACCTGCTGATTTATCTGAGGAATGTTCGCTTTTGTCTAATGGAAGGATAATCCTTACCAAATGTTGGCAAGGACTGTAAGAGCCTCTACAGGTCTGAAAGAGCCGTCAGAGTTTGAGGTGTACTTCACTTCCAAAATGTTTATCATTTTAATGTTTCTGTCTCAGGGGAGAATTTTGCACTGTTGAAAGAAATATCACCATTTTGCTTCCTTAGAACCAGAAATTGGGGGGGGGGGAGCCAAGGGTAATGTGTGAGCCCACAATAATCTAAAAACTATTCTGCATGCTTTTGACCTTACCTGTACACAGAAGATTAGTATTAAAATGTTTAAAATACCCAAACTTGTTAACTATAAAAGATTATGTTTGAATTTTTTTTTTTTTTTTTTTTTTGAGGTAGGTTCTCACTCTAGCTCAGGCTGACCTGGAATTCACTATGTATGTAGTCTCAGGGTGGCCTCGAACTCTCAGTGATCTCAGTGATTAAAGGCATGCACCACCACACCCAGCTTGAATGTCTTTTTAAATTATTTATCAAGGGAATCATACATGAAGTATGTTTCTGGCAGACTGATTTTTTTTTTTTTTTTACATGGTGCAGAGGATTGAACCCAGGACCTCATGCATGCCAGGCAAGTGCTCTACCACTGAGCTACACACACCTAGCTCTGGCTTAGAAGTGTTTTACATTTAGTTGAGCTAGTTGACAGAAGGGGCCTGTCAGCTGACAAACCAGGAAGTTCAAGTTTCTCCCTGGGTGTTGTCTCTTGTGTATTTTGTAGAAGTTAAGGGCACACCTTTAATCACTCGGGAGGCAAGAGGTGGTAGGAGGATCACTGTGAGTTCGAGGCCACCCTGAAACTACAGAGTGAATTCCAGGTCAGCTTGGGCTAGAGTGAGACCTTACCTTGGGGAAAAAAAAAAAAAAATCACTGGGCATGGTGGCTCACACATTTAATCCCAGCAACCCAGAGGTCAGGGTAGGAGGATCACTTTGAAGCCAGTCTGAGACTACATAGTGAATTCCAGGTCAGCCTGGGCTAGAACTAGACCCTTCCTTGAGGAAAAAAAAAAAAAAAAAACTCAATGTCAGAGTCAAGAATAAAGAATGACCTATTGTGTAGCTCGATGGTAGAGTGCTTGCCTAGACTTGAGGCCCTGGGTTCTGTTCCCCAGCACTGCAAGAGAAAGACAGTCCTATTGGGAATTTTCTCATTGAAAGGAGATGGAGAAGGCTATTGTAAAGATCTATTTGCCATAGTCCATGCCCAAAGAGACCAGATAGGTAATGACAGAAGACTGTTACAGGGATATGGTAGTATTCTGACATTCTAATTCATACATTACATATGTACAGAGAAAGCATATGTAATCATATGTATAATAAAAAAGTCATGCATGTGTATATATAACTATAAGTCAACATTACAATTATTATATATTAACCACATGTGTGATTTCTTTCAATCCTTTCTAAGTAATGGCCTCTGTTAAAGGAGAATAGACATAGATGTAACGCTTAGTACAACAGGGTGACTTTTGTTTTCTCAAGGTGAGAGTGCCTTTCAACAACTAATTTAGAAACCTAAGTGTAGAGAACTGATAATTGCCTGGAGAAAACCCACATCTGTTTGAGTAGCACTGAAATCGTGGCGAAGCTGACAAATACAATTAGCGACGTTAATAAGATAAGATGGGAAAGCCGGGCAGATGATGGAGAGGGACGATGAAGGAATGAGGGGCAGCGCAGGCGCACGCGGCCTGAGTGTTGGCCTGTCTCCAGCGCCTTGCCCTCTTAGCTGTGAGTCTCTCTTCCAGCCCTCCCCGGATGACAGCACAATGTGTGGCTTTGCAAGGTGCAAAATCCAGGTCCATTGGAGAGCCCCAAACTTCTGATTTGAAGGAAGCAGTTATTTGGTTGTGGTAGCTAAGAAAGAAAAAAAAAAAAAAATCACCTTTTGCAGGTTCTAAAGCACAATTTGATATGCAGGGCTCCTTTTTTTTTTTTTTTAAGTCAGTTTTAAATATACCTGTTTTTGAATGGGGATTTCTTTATCCCTCTTTACATGTTTGAATACCTACTTATCCAAGTTCGTCACAAAGGGGACCCCGCTTCTGGATTTAATGACCCACCATTAGCCCACGCAAAACAAACAAAATTTGAGAAGCCTGCAACATGCTGTTGCTATTCCGTTTATCTGGTTCCTGTTCGTAGCTCACTTTCTAAACAATCTTGGGGAAATTAAATGAGGAGAGTTAAACTGGGTGATCATTAAGGGGGAAATGTCCTCTCGCCTCTCTTTCCCTGTGTACTTTTTAAAGTCCCAGTTGACTTTTGGGAAAATTATTTCAGTAGCATCTTTTGAAATCGATCCTGCATATGGGAAATCAGTTTTTGCCTCTGGTGTTTTATGCACATCTTCGTGAGCGTGGTGACAAATTCCCCAGAGTTCATCCTCTAGAATCATAGAGACTCTGAAATCCTTGTGTGACAGTCTTGATGGATGTGGTGAGCCACACTTTGGAAGCATTTCTCGTTATTTAATGTTTTCTGTTCTGGATTATTGACTCTTCCTCCCCGTTGAAAAATTGGTCTCTGGTGACATGGTCGAGGTCACACATTGCCTATTATTGTTTGCTTCTTTGATCTGACACAGGGATTGCCTCTGGTAATTATATACCAGTTCCAGTGAGTCTTGACAAGATGTGTTTATTTTACAAAAGAATTTCTGGCATTTCAAGGAAGAAAGTAAAAATTTCCAGTAGGAACATGTAAGCCCCCCCCCCCCCCCGTTTTTTGTTTTTTGGTTTTTTTTTACAAAGGAAAGTAGCATTGTATGTCATCTTATAACTATGACAGTTTGTAGTAACTGTTATGAAATCAGTTGGCATATTGCAGTGATGATGATTTCTATAACAACTTATGGCGTATTGTCTTGTCTGTAAGTGTATTGCTAAACATAGTAGATTTTGGAGTGAAATGGCTAGGGCTATTTTCTGTTTTCTTTTAAATTTCACTATCTAAAGTGCTTTGAGGTTCAGAAGCTGTCAAAATAGTAGATTTGCCGTAATTTAAATGTAGAAAGAGATTGAACATCTTGTCTTTTAATCTGTTTGCATTTTTAAAAAAGATTTTCAGCAAGGAGAATGGATAAAAAAAATGCAATAAAACACTTTTGTTTTGAATACATGGTTAGCTTTGTGCTTTTTTGGAATGTGCTTGGGAAAAGATAGTATCTCTTCAGACTGCTTAATATATAATTGGATAAGACACACACAAGTTCAATGCATTCGTCTCTCCCCTCAAAAACCCCACAACTTAATAAAGGAGTTAGACAAATACAAATAATTGAGTAATAAATGTCAATTTAAGAGAGTAAGTCGGGGGGGGGGCTGAGAGGTTCAAGGCACTTGCTTGCAAAGCCTGTGGGCCTGGGTTCAATTTCCAAGCCACTCACGTAAGCCAGATGTAAAAAGTGGCACAAGGGCTGGAGAGATGGCTTAGTGGTTAAACTCTTGCCTGTGAAGCCTAAGACCCCCGGTTTGAGGCTTGATTCCCCAGGACCCACATTAGCCAGATGCACAAGGAGGCACACACGTCTGAAGTTCATTTGCAGTGGCTGGAAGCCCTGGCGTGCCCATTCTCTCTCTATCTGCCTCTTTCTCTCTCTGTCGCTCTCAAATAAATAAAAATAGACCAAAAAAAAAATTTTTTTAAGTGGCACGAGTGTCTGGCATCCATTTGCAGGAGCAAGAGGCCCTGGAGTGCCTCCCCCCCACATACACATAAGCACACATGCGTGCATATATGCCAAGTAAGTAAAATAATAATAATAAATAAAATATGAGAAGAGAGAAAATGATGAATATATACTTATTCTTAATTTTGCATTACAGACTATGTAGGCAAACTTTTAAGAGCTGAGTTTGGTTTTTTGTTAAGGAACTCACACATTATCACTCATCTCCAAAAAAAAAAAAAAGAATTGATACTAGAAATTGAATCCAAGGCTGCTACATGCTAACCACATGCTGTAGTACTGAGCCACACCTCCAGTACCTCATTAGTGAATATTTTAAAAATAATAATAATAATATGTAATCAGTAGGGCAATAATACTTACATTTTTATGCAAAGAATTTTATTGCTATAAGGAATAGTGATCTCTTCTGTATACTGAAATGACACATTGAGGATCATCAATGTGTCACAGCCAGACCTTCAAGGGCCCGAGAAATCTCTATCTCCCAGTCACTGTATATGTCCAATATTATAGCTGTGTGCCACATGCAGCTACGTTAATTACAGCTAAATAAAAGTGGAAATTCCAGTTTCTCAGCCACACTAGCCACATTTCAGATGCTCCACTGCAACCTGTAGCTAGAGGGTATCATATATTGGATCGTGGCCATACCAGACGTTTCCCATCACCTCAGAAAATGCTAATGGGTAGCATTGCTCTTGGTGTCAAAGATAGTCTTATAATTTATATGTGTGATTATAAAATTCCTTAACAAATGAGTTGTATATAATGTCAAATAATAAATAAATATATATATATATATTTTTTTTTTTTTTAAAGCAAGGGCTATAGCTGGACATGGTAGCGCACGCCTTTAATCTCAGCACTTGGGAGGCAGAGGTAGGAGGATCGCTGTGAGTTTGAGGCCACCCTGAGACTACATAGTGAATTCCAGGTTAGCCTGGTCTAGAGCAAGACCCTACCTTGAAAAAAAAAAAAAAAGTAAGGGCTGGAGAGATGGCTCTATGGTAAGGCACTTGCTTGCAAAGCCTAATGACCCAGGTTCGATTCCCCGGTACCCATATAAAGCCACGCATCTGGAGTTGGACTGCAGTGGCTAAAGGCCCTGGTGTGCCCTTTCCCTCTCTCTCTCTCTGTCCTTGCAAATAAATAAATATAATGCCAGGGCTGGAGAGATGGCTTAGTGGTTAAGCGCTTGCCTGTGAAGCCTAAGGGCCCCGGTTCAAGGCTTGATTCCCCAGGACCCACGTTAGCCAGATTCACAAGGGGGCGCATGCGTCTGGACTTTGTTTGAAGTGGCCAGAGGCTCTGGCACGCCCATTCTCTCTCTCTCTCTCTCTCCCTCTCTCCCTCTTTCTCTCTTTGTCTGTTGCTCTCAAATAAATAAATTTTTAAAAATTTATAAAAATAAATAAATATAATGCCAAATAGGCAGCTTTTGGAACTTGTACATTGATGCTCATTTGTGGCTAGAACAGTGATCTACTGTAGTGCCCAATACACTCAAAAGAAGGGGTGCTCCTTTTAATATCCTTCATGCAGCACACATGCTAAAAGAAAGAAAAAAAAACTATTACTACTCACACTTTGGGAACTGCTTACTCTGTGTCGATCTTCATAGACATGAAATCTCACGTATTCTCACAAAACCTATGCGATCGGTAGTCCTAACCCCATTTCACAGATGAGAGATGAAGTAACTTGCCTAGTAGGAAATAATAATGGGGCGGATTTTGAATGAAGGTCACATGACTTCGGAGTCAACAAGCTTGGTTAACCCCTAGAGTTTCTGTAAATGATAATTGGCTGGGTCTCAATTAAGTTTGCAAAGTGAGTGGCAATATCTGTAAAGACGAAGGTAACTGCACGTTAGTAAGTTACACAAATTTGTCTCCACCCATCCTCGTTTTGAACTATGCCCAGCACAGTCAATCAATTCTTCCTTAAAAAATATTCATCTGGGCTGGAAGGATGGCTTAGAGGTTAAGGCGTTTGCCTGCAAAGCCAAAGGACCCTGGTTCGATTCCCCAGGACCCACGTTAGCCAGGTGCACAAGGGGGTGCATGCGTCTGGAGTTCGTTTGCAGTGGCTGGAGGCCCTGGCACGCCCATTCTCTGCCTCTCTCTCTCTCTCTCTCTCTCTCTCTCTGTCAAATAAATAAATAAATAAATAAATAAAAATAATTAAAAAAAATATTCATCTGCCGGTGTGGTAGGACACACCTTGAATTCCAGCACTCGGGAAGCATAATAAGTAGGAGGATCGCCATGAGTTCAAGGCCACCCTGAGAGTACATAGTGAATTCCAGGTCAGCCTGCGCTAGAGCGAGACCCTGCCTCAAAAAAAAAAAAAAAAAAAAAAAATATATATATATATATATATATATATATATATATATATTCATCGTAGGCTGGAGAGATGTCTTAGTGGTTAAGGTGCTTGCCTGCAAACCCAAAGGATCCAGGTTCAATTCCCCACGACCCACATAAAGCGAGCTGAGGTAGGCCATGAGTTCTAGCCCAGCCTGGGCTTACAAAGCGATTTCCAGGTCTGTCTGGGCTAGAGTGAGACCTTGCCTCAAAAAAAAAGAAAAAAAAAAACAATAAAAACTAAAAATAAATAAGTAAATAGGGCTGGAGAGCTAGCTCAATGGTTAAGAGCACTTCCTGCACAAGCATGAGGGCCTCCTTAGACCATTCAAGTTTGATGCCCAAGACCCACATAAACAGCTGGGCATGGCCACACATCTGGAAACCCCTGCCCTGCAGGGGCTCACAAAAAAAAAAAAAAAAAAAAAAAAGGCAAGCTCCAGAATCAGCAAGAGACTCTGGCTCAAGTAAGAATGGGCGGGAAAACAACAAAGGGGTACACGGACAGTCCCGTCTGGCCACCACAGGCAAGGGTACCCTGCTGCAGGTGAGTGTGCAGGGAGCCACACGAGTGCCTACACATGCATACACCACACACACCACATCATACTCATACATGCAAAAAAAAAAAACATACAGTTTATTAATCTAATCAAATAACATTAATTTCAAGACAAAAATAGCTACATATAAAAATACACACCCCCCCCCCAATGGAAAGTACCACCTTTACTATTATAACCTTTCTTCTTTTCTTTTCTTTTTTTTTTTTTCTTCCTATTATAGGTCAGGCTGGCCTTGAACTCATGATCTTCCTGCCTCAGCCTCCAGAGGTGCTGGGATTACAAGGGTGCATTACTACACTCAGACGCTCTCATACTTGTTTTCTGTCTTAAACAGCATCTTTTAGCAGAGAAAATATGGACTTCCGGGGTTTCAATTTGAATCTTAAGTCAAAAGCTGAATGAGGGCTGGAGAGATGGCTTAGCGGTTAAGCGCTTGCCTGTGAAGCCTAAGGACCCTGGTTCAAGGCTCGATTCTCCAGGACCCATGTTAGCCAGATGCACATGGGGGCGCAAGCATCTGGGGTTCGTTTGCAGTGGCTGGAGGCCCTGGCGCGCCCATTCTCTCTCTCTCCTCTCTCTCTCTCTGCCTCTTTCTCTCTCTGTCTGTCACTCTCAAATAAATAAATAGAAATAAGGAAAAATAAATTAAGAAAACTGAAACCAGATCCATTGACTGCTATATGGACCTGGCCCCCATTCTGATGCTGCTTGTACCCTTGGCTTTCATTCAGCTTGTCCTTCGATCCTGTAAGGAGACGTTCGTGGAGAGGGTTACCGTGGCTCACTGCATCCTTCCGCGGGGATATTTTCTAGGTGGTGTGGGCTTCATTCATGTAGTCTCATTGGGGATACCAGTGTCTTGTTGCCTCACCTGACATGGTGCTAAGCTTGATTAATCGATCAAGAAATGACTCAGGGGGCTGCAGAGATTGCTCAGTGGTTAAGCACTTCCCTATGAAGCCTAAGGACCATGGTTCAAGGCTTGATTCCCCAGGACCCACGTAAGCTAGATGCACAAGGTGGTGCATGCATCTGGAGTTCGTTTGCAGTGGCTTTAGGCCCTGGTGCACCCATTCTCTCTCTTTCTCTCAAATAAATAAATAAATAAATAAATAAATAAAAATTTAAAGTAAAAAGAAATTACTTCACTTTGTATTATAAAATGCCCCCATCGATTTGTTTTGGTTGCTGTTGTTTTGTTTTGTTGTTGGAGGCTGGGTCTCACTCTGACCCACGCTGGCCTTGAACTCAATAGCGATCCTCCTACTACAGCCTCCCAAGTGCTGGGATTATAGGCATGAGCCACTCTACCCAGCTTCCCATGCACGTAATGGTTTCACCAACCATCATTGCCTGCATGAATATTTCGCTACTAGTTGCTAGGTGGTCATTTTATACTTCTATTATTCCTTGCACATTTTAAATATATTTATTTATTTATTTATTTATTTATTTGAGAGAGAGAAAGAATGAGTGCACCAGGGCCTCTAGCCACTGCAAACGAACTCCAGACGCATGTACCACCTTGTGCATCTGGTTTACATGGGTTCTGGGAAATTGAACCTTAGGTCTTTAGGCAAGGTCTTAGGTCTTGGGTCTTCTCATGCAAGTGTCTTAACCGCTAAACCATTTCTCCAGCCTTCTTTGCACATTTATTAACTGTTAAAAAAAAAACAACACTTCGGGGGCTGGAGAGATGGATAAGTAGTTAAATGCACTAGCTTGCAAAATCTGAAAGCCTAGGTTCAATTCCCCAGTTCCCATGGAAAGCCAGATGCACAAAGTAATGCATGCATCTGGAGTTCAGTTGCAGTGGCAAGAAACTGACATGCGCCCATTCTCTCTCTGTCTCTCTCTCTGCTTGCAAATAATTTTTAAAAGATTATTTATTTATTTGAAACAGAAAGAGAGGAAGAGAGAGAGAGAATGGGCATGCCAGGGCTTCCAGCCACTGAAGCAAACTCCAGACACGTGCGCCACCATGTGCATCTGGCTTACATGGGACCTGGAGAATCGAACCTGGATCCTTAGGCTTCACAGGCATGTGCCTTAACCGCTAAGCCATCTCTCCAGCCCTAAATAAATATTTCTCTTTATACAAAAAGGAAAGAATCCAGGTGTGGTGGCACATGCCTTTAATCCCAGCTGGGGAGGCAGAGGTAGGAGGATCGCCATGAGTTCAAGGCCACCCTGAGACAACATAGTGAATTCCAGGTCAGTCTGAGCTAGAGTGAGACCCTACCTCAAAAAATAAATAAATAAAATAAAAATAAAAAAGGAACAAAAATCACCCCCCAACAGCCAAAGTAACTTTAAAAGTAGAAGAAGAGCTTTCACTAAGAAGAGGCCACCTTCCTTCCTTTCTTCTTCTAGTAATGTTCAGTTAATTGTGTGCTTTGTTTTTCTTTTTGTTTCATTTTGTGTTTCTTTTTCTAACAAGAGCTCCCTTTTTCTTCTTGAGTAGCAAAATGAACTCATGAGTTTTCATATTTAAAATAGGCTTCTGTGGACTGCCTGTGTGACCTTTTATCTCCAGTCTTTCACCCATGGGATCATTCAGTAAGTTTTTTTTTTTTTTTTTTTTTAGTGTGCGTCTCTTCCTCTTCTTATTTACAAGAGAAAAGAGGAATGGACAGGCCTAGAAACAGCAGCTGGTACTCATTTCCCACGCTGCATTCTTCTCACCCAACCGGAAGTAAAAGCTGCCTCTTGGCTCCCATCCCCCTTTCTGGGTCTTCCTTTCTGTGAGAAGAGGGGAAAGGCAGGAGGAAGAGCAGTGGCCAGAGCATCTTGGTGGTTTGTGGATGGCTCCCCTCTGCGCTTTGAGCAATCAGTGAGTGGTGCGGAGCCTGTGTCGTTTACCTTCGCTCCCTTAGACAGTTCCTCGCTGCCTAAGAGTATCTCAGGGTCTGTAGCGCCCTATCAAAGCAGTGAACAAAATATGTCTGCTTGTAATTTTATAAGAAAAATACGGAAAAAACAATATTATGCAAGCTCAGAAACGTGGTGTCGGCCACGTACATAAAAAATGTATGTCATTGAGGGGCTGGGGAGATGGCTTAGTGGTTAAGGCACTTGCCTGCAAAGCCCAAAGGACCCACCTTTGACTCTCCAGTACCCACATAAGCCAGAGGCACAAGGGGGTGCACGCATCTGGAGTTCATTAGCAGTGGCTGGAGGCTCTGGCCCATTCTCTCTCTCTCCCCTTGCCTTTCTCTCTCTCTCAAATAAATAAAGAAAAAATACTTTTTAAAAAGTGTCATTGAGAAATCATGTCCTTTTTCATGTTTCGTTTGATTTAATACCTAATTCTGGAGAATATTTCTCCAACCAAAGTCGTTTATGCCCAGTAGCAATTATTCAGGTAGTATTGTGTGTCAGGCATTGAGGTCTCAAATTCAGAGGAAAGGAAGGCTGGGCAGTCTCTGTGGGCAATGCGAACAATTTCAGTGACCTAATTATTACAGCATCATGTTTATATTTTTATTAATTTGACAGAGGGAGAGAGAGAGAATGGGCATGCCAGGGCCTCCGACCTCTGCAAACGAACTCCAGACGCGTGCACCCCCTTGTGCATCTGGCTAACGTGGGTCCTGGGGAATCGAACCTGGGTCCTTTGGCTTTGCAGGCAAACGCCTTAGCCACTAAGCCATCCCTCCAACCCCACAATGATGTTTAGAATATACTACACACACACACACACACACACACACACACACACACAGGCGTTCTTTGGACTCCAAACCCGTCTTTCGGTAACATTGGGCTGTCAAGGGCAAATCTCCACAGTCGGCATTAAAGAAACCCTGAGTTAGTTCTGTGACCCTATTAGCAGTGTTTTTGTTTGTTTTTCTAAGGCAGAGTCTCACTCTAGCCTGGGCTGGCCTGGAACTCATTCTATAGCGCAGGCTGGCCTCATACTTACTCATATTAAAGGAAAGAGCTACCACACCTCTCTGGCTCCTTTTATTTGTTTTTAAAATGCCCAGTTTGGGGCTGGAGAGATGGCTTAGTGGTTTAGGCACTTGACTGCAAAGCCAAAGGACCCACATAAGCCAGATGCACAAGGTGATGCATGCATCTGGAGCTCGTTTACAGCGGCTGGAAGCCCTACTATGCCCATTCTCTCCCCCGCCCCAATAAATAAATGAAGTATTTTTTTAAATAAAGAAAATAAAATGCCCAGTTTGGAATACAGATGCTATTTTTACTCTACTAAGTCAGCACAGAGAATGGATACTTTCCTCATCTTCACTTTGATTCTTTTTAAAAATATATTTTACTGGGCTTAGTGGTTAAGGCTCATGCCTGCAAAGCCAAAGAACCCATGTTCAGTTCCCCAGGACCCACGTTAGCCAGACGCACAAGGGGGCGCATGCATCTGGAGTTCATTTGCAGTGGCTGGAGGCCCTGGTGCGCCTATTCTCTCTCTTTCTCTCTCTCTCTCTCCCTCTCTCTCTCTCTCTCTCTCCCCCTTCCTCCCACTTTCTCTATCAAATAAATAAATAAAATATTTAATATATATGTGTGTGTATATATATACTTAGTGTGTATATATATGCTCATATATATATATATATATATATATATATATATATATATACACACACACACACATATTTATTTATTTATTTATTTAAAAGACAGAGAAAGAAAGAGAGAGAATGGGTGTGCCAGGGCCTCTACCCACTACAAATAAACTCCAGATACATGCACCGCTTTGTACATCTGGCTTCTGTGGGTCCTGGGGAATTGAACCTGGGTCCTTAGGCTTTGTAAGCAAGCACCTTAACCACTAAGCCATCTCTCTAGCCTGATTATTTCTTTTCTTAAGATTTAATTTTTTATTTATTTATTTTTAGTGTGTGTGAGAGAATTGGCATGCCAAGGCCTCAGCCACTGCAATCAAACTCCAGGTGCTTTTGCCATCTAGTGGGCATGCGCGACCTTGCTCTTGTCTCACCTTTGTCCATCTGGCTTACATGGGATCTGGAGAGTCAAACATGAGTCCTTAGGCTTCATAGGCAAGCACCTTAACTGCTAAGCCATCTCTCCAACCCCCAGATATTTCTTTTTTAAAAAAACAATTTATTTGCATACATAGAGAGAAAGAGAGAAGAGAGACATACAGAGAGAGATAATGGGCACACCAGGGCCTCTAACCACTGCAAACGAACTCCAGATCTTGTACATCTGGCTAAAGTGGGTCCTGGGGAATTGAACCTGGGTTCTTTGGCTTTGCAGGCAAACATCTTAATCACTAAACCATCCCTCCACCCCTACTTACCATTTTCAATTGGATACCATATATATGCTCAAGTTTTCTTCAGATAGTGTATATTTCAGGTATGTACTCCTTATAAGAAAGGAAAGTAGTTACACATTAATAAAAATATTTAAGCCAGCCGTGGTGGCGTATGCCTTTAATCCCAGCACTCAGGAGGCAGAGGTAGGAGGATCACTGTGAGTTCAAGGCCACCCTGAGACTCCATAGTGAATTCCAGGTCAGCCTGGGCTAGAGTGAGACAGCTTCCTCAAAAAACCAACTAAATAAATAAAAATAAAAGAAGTTGTTTTTTAAATCCATGGCAATTGGTTTTTTTTTTTAATTACTTATTATGAGAAAGGTTGCCAAACAGGATCCTGATTTTTCCTCTGAATCATAGGAATATCTAATAAAGTTTTGACAAACCCAGACACAATGGATATACTGTATACTGCTCACTGTTAGCAGGAATTATTTGCGTCCTTTGCTGTATTTTGACAGCTCAGAGGCACCACAATCTCATTGAATGCCAGCCTGGGAAAGCCGGCATGGTCCTGTACCATGCACAGCCCTCCTAGGCTGCTAGTGGGCACACTGGATCCTGGGTTCCTACCCTGATTCCGAGGGACTCCCTCCAGGGAATCAATATGACACGGCTTCCAGATAACATTAAAATTGATCCCTTTCCTTAATGCAGGGGGTGGAGCTAAGCTGTTCTCAAAATCATCTGTCCTGGAATGAGACTCACAGGGTTGAGCCTATGTGGTAGAGTACAGGACTTGCCATCACGTGACTGGGTGCTGAGTCATTGACTGGCAATAGAGGAAAGGTTATTCAGCATCTCTGCACTTGAAATTGTGTTGGTTTTGTTTTTTATTCTGTGAAGTACAAAGGGGTCATACCTACTTCAGAATTCTGAGGATTAAATCTTTTTTTTTAAATATATTTTATTTTTTGAATTTTTGAGGTAGGGTTGGCCTGGAATTCGCTGTGGAGTCTCAAGCTGGTCTCAAACTCACAGCATTCTTCCTACCTTAGCCTCCTGAGTGCAGGGATTGAAGGCATGTGCCACCACGACTGGGTTAAATCATTTTTATGAAGTACTAAATAGACTTATCTAACCTGATAGTTCTCAAACTTGTAGTCTCAATATCATTTTATACTCTTACAAGTTATTGAAATCGGGCTGGGGAGATGGCTCAGCGATTAAAGGTGCTTGTTTGCAAAGCCTGATGACTCAGGTTCAAATCCCCAGTACCCACGTAAAGCCAGATGCACAAAGTAGCACATATATCTGGAGCCCATTTGCAATGGCAAGTGACCTGACACACCCATAATTTCTCTCTCAAATAAATAAATAAATAAAATATTTTTAAAATTTGTTTTAAGTTATTGAGCCAGGTGTGGTGGCACACACCTTTAATCCCAGCACTTGGGAGGCAGAGGTAGAAGGATCACCAAGAGTTCGAGGCCACCCTGAGACTACATAGTTAATTCCAGGTCAGCCTGGACCAGAGTGAGACCCTACCTTGTAAAACCAAAACAAACAAACAAAAAAAAGTTATTGAAACCAACACTGAAGTTTTGTCTACATAGATACATGTATTATAAATTAAAACTGAGCAATATTATAAATATTTATTTTTTAAATTAACAATAAAGAATTCACTATACATTACATTACATTACATCATAGAATTCACTATACATTAACATGTTTTGTGAAAATAACATTAGTTTTTTTTTAATTATCATACAGAGTAATGGCTTTCAATGTGGCTTTTTCTTTTTTAAAAAATATTTTCATTTATTTATTTGAGAGACAGAAAAAGAGGGAGAGAATGGGTATGCCACGGTCCTTTAGCTACGGCTTTACTTGGGTTCTGGGGAATCGAACCTGGGTCCTTTGGCTTTGCAGGCAAGCACCTTAACCACTAAGCAACCTCTCCCACCCCAGTGAGGCTTTTTCTTACAAAGTCATTATACTTGGTTTTTATTCCCTCTCCCCACTTCCTTCTTTCATCCCTTCCGCCCTGCCTGGTCTCCTTCCTCTCTGTAAATAGTCCCCTCCACTCTTGCTTCCATGCTACATGTGTTCTATTACCCTCTCTTTTTTTCAAAGTAGCTTTTCTGTTCTGAATCAAAGTTACAACAGTAGCCTATCTGCTTCCTCACTAAGTCTGTTATGGCATCACACTTCGTGCAGATTCTGGAAAATTCTATGTGCATAGGAAAGAATGAATTTTTTTTTAAAGCAAGTATAGGGGCTGGAGAGATGGCTTAGCAGTTAAGGCATTTAGCTGCAAAGCCAAAAAGGACCCAGGTTCAATTTCCCAGGACCCACGTAAGCCAGATGCACAAGGTGGCGCATGCATCTGGAGTTCGTTTGCAATGGCTGGAGGCCCTGGCGTGCCCATTCTCTCTCTCTCTCTCTCTCTCTCTCTCTCTCTCTCTCTCTCTCTCTCTCTCTGCCTCTTTCTCTCAAGTAAATAAATAAAAATAAAATATAAAAAAAGCAAGTATATTCTCTAGTAATCATTTGAAAATATTTTTACTTCACGGGCCCTGAAAGAGTCTTGGGGCCCCTGGACAATGTGAAAAATGTTGGTGAAACCAACAGTTAACACCCAATAAATTGTGATTATTTTGCTATACATGGAAATTTTTGTTACCAAAGAAATATTAGTGCTGAGAAATATATGCTCTGGCTTCAAACTTATTATGTACTTTCTTGAGGGGCTCCAAGAGAGATTGTACTTCGGATAAGGCAAAAGAAACAATATCTTTCAAATAAATAAATAGCATCATCACACAGATGAGTTCTTTGTGTTAAAGGAGTCACATCTTGCCTTTAGGAGTTGTTAAAGATATTATCATAAAACTTTGTTTTTTTTAAAATTATTTATTTATTTGAGAGCAACAGACAGAGAGAGAAAGAGGCAGATAGAGAGAGGGAGAATGGGTGCGCCAGGGCCTCCAGCCACCGCAAACGAACTCCAGACGCGTGTGCCCCCTTGTGCATCTGGCTAACATGGGTCCTGGGGAACTGAGCCTCAAACCGGATACCTTAGGCTTCACAGGCAAGCGCTTAACCACTAAACCATCTCTCCAACCCCTGTTTTGTTTTTATATGAGTCTTTTTTCTCTCTCTAGAGTTAACCTGTCTTAAACAGAATAGTAATTATATATTTGCTCTGGAGTCCTGACAGAGCTGATAGGGGGTGATGCTAGCTTACCAGTTATAAGAAAGTATGGTTTCCCCATTTAGGCTTCATGATTGACAGGATAATCTATCTTTGCT
Organism: Dipus sagitta; assembly: GCA_036346955.1. Lineage (NCBI taxonomy): Eukaryota > Metazoa > Chordata > Mammalia > Rodentia > Dipodidae > Dipus > Dipus sagitta. Next base: position 40,716,262 of record CM070785.1, on the reverse strand, counting down.
GGTTGGAGAGTCTTGACCTAAAGTATTAATTATTACTGAATTCTTTTGATACAAAATTGTCTAAAGGGACTTCTTTTTTTTCAAGGCAGGGTCTCAGTCTAGCTCAGGCTGACCTGGAATTCACTATGCAACCTCAGGGTGGCCTCAAACTCACTCACAGCGGTGATCCTCCTGCCTCTGCCTCCCGAGTGCTGGGATTAAAGGCGTGCGCCACCACGCCTGACTTAAAGGGATTTTTTTTAAATGGGTTTGAACTATAAAGACCAAAATACAAGCAGTAGGATAGGAGATAACTTACTGGATATCTCAAGAATATATTTCGTTTAACTTACATCATAATAAGATACATACATTTGCTATACATGAATGTTTAGGAGATAAACTTATTATTAAATCACTTTTTGTTCTCCTCTTTTTCTTTGGGGTTTGCTGGTCCCAGACCATGGGGAACTCATATGCGGGGCAACTGAAATCGGCTCGATTTGAGGAAGCCCTCCACAACTCCATAGAAGCCTCCCTCAGATGTAGTAGTGTGGTACCACGGCCCATTTTTTCCCAGCTGTACTTGGACCCTGACCAGCACCCTTTCTCGTCCGCAGGTAACTTTCTCAATCCCATACATTTCTAGACTGTTTTTTTTTTTAAAGAAGTGGAAACTCTGAATCCTAGGAAAATACTAGTCTCCTTGTCCTCAAATACATCTTTCAGAATTATGACTTTTTCTTGTGACTCTGTCTCCAGATGTCTTTTTAAATCTGCTGTGATTTCTTTGCTTACCAGATGTCAAACCCAAGGTGGAGGATCTGGATAAAGATCTGGTTCACCGCTATACCCAAAATGGCAGTCTAGATTTTTCTAACAATCTAGCAGTTAATGACATGGAAGATGATGAAGATGATGAAGAAATGTCTGATTCCAACAGCCCCCCAATTCCTTATTCACAAAAACCTGCCCCAGAAGGATCTTGCACTACAGATGGTGAGTTTTGTTATCTGTCCAAAACTGTCCCTCTAATAATGTCTGGCCTGTTGCCAGTCATTCCATGCAGTGTTCAGGGCCATAGACTGGTAATGATGAAACAAAAGTGATTACATTACATTCTCGCTCCCATTATCTCCTTTGACGTCACAGCAGGCTGCCTACAAGAAGCACAAGTACAGACCTGGCATGGTGGCGCACGCCTTTAATCCCAGCATTTGGGAAGCCAAGGTAGGAGGATCGCTGTGAGTTTGAGGCCAGTCTGAGAGTGAATTTCAACCTGGGCTAGAGAAAGACCCTACCTTGAAAACCAAAATAAATAAATGAATAAAAAATAAGAGAAACACAAGCGTCACCACTCTATTTTATAGAAGAAGGAAGTGAGATTCACAACTGAAGGACTTTGTTGGGTCCAGGAAGTTTTTCCTATCTGTGTACTTTCTGGCAGAATGCTACTATCCTAGGAGGTGTGTGTGAGAGTGTGTGTGCCCTCATTCTCTTTTCTATTTTACTTCCATATAATAATAGGGATATTGGGTGCCTTTTCTTTCCCTTTTATATTTATTGTGAACATTCACCCAGTATAGAAGTAAAAAAAAAAAAATCCTTATAAGTATTACAAATGTAAAAATTTGTCTGCACAAGATAAAATTTAAAGTTTGATGATCTCATTTATTCATATGAACCTTCTCTCCTACCAAGTTTTTAAACACACTTTCAATAAGAAAACCACGGTTTCTAATATTTTCAGTATTTTGTGGTTTTAGTGACAGCACTTTAAATTCCACTTTCTTCCATCCATTTAGTTGCTGTTTTCTCCCATCCAACTACTAACCAGGCCCGACACTGCTTAGCTTCTGAGATCAGATGAGATCAGGTGCAGTTAGGGTGGTATGGCCATAGACATTAGTTGCTTTTTTCCAGTCATCCGCCTAGTTAGTATGTGGTTTGGTTTGGTTTTCTTTTTTCTTTCTTTCTTTCTTTTCTTTTTTTGGTTTTATTTTGTTTTCTGAGGTAGGGTCTCACTCTAGCCCAGGCTGACCTGGAATTCACTATGTAGTCTCAGGGTGGCCTTGAACTCACAGCGATCCTCTTACCTCTGCCTCCCCAGTGCTGGGCTTAAAGGCGCGTGTCACCACGCCCGGCTTAGTGTGTGGTTTTCACGTTGTTCAGATTAGCACGAGTGTAACATTTATACGTTGATCTGGGTGATGTCAGTGCATGAGACTCTTGAGGAGACACAAGGAGGGGAAGAAAAGGGATATGATCTCAGGACAGTCTCCTTCCAAAGCTTGAAGAACAGACAATTTGGGATTAAACTAAAGATTCAAATATCTAAAGCCTGATAAATGGCTGGCATTGTTTGGGAGTTTTATTGTCTCTTAACCCTCCCTCCACCCCAGAATCTGATAACCAGCAAAGGGGTCAAAAATCCTCTACCTAGAGGATAAAGAGGCCCCAGTGATTCTCCTAGTAGCTTGTCTATACCTGACGCACTACAGGTTCTCTTGGAATTATTTTTATTTTATTTTATTTTTTTCAGGTAGGGTCTCGCTCTAGCCCAGGCTGAACTGGAATTCACTATGTAGTCTTAGGGTGGCCTCGAACTCACAGTGATCCTCCTACCTTTGCTTCCCGAGTGCTGGGTTTAAAGGCGTGCGCCACCACGCCTGACAGGAAATGGTTCTTTAAGTCAGGTTTTCCTATAGCACATCAGTCCTTGTAGATTTGTTTCCACTTATAACTGCTTCCTTCTGCCTAGACTTGATATATATTGATTTATCCATTATTGTTCCAGTACAAGCGTTTAAACTTGTGGCGATGTGGAAGGTGACTAGCATTTTGCCTCTGCTTACTTGTTTTATATATCCATTGGATGCCTTTTATGTAATTAGCAATCAACTCATCAATGAACCACTAGAAGTTGAATGGTGCTTAAGATGTGGAAGTCTCATCCAGAATATTAAATGTGACAGTTAAATAGAATCTAAGTCAGAACTTCAGAGGATCATTTTGAAATAATCAAATTTTTTTCTGCCATAAGATGGAAGAGCAGTTTCCCTATCCCTCTGGGCCTTTAGTTGAGGTATTTGGCAGTGGTATTATTTATAACCAGGTGTGAAGAGGTGTTTAGTAGCCATCAAGATATAAACACAAAACCGGGCATGGTGGCACATGCCTTTAATCCCAGCACTTGGGAGGCAGAGGTAAGAGCTCGAGGCCACCCTGAGAGACTACATGGTGAATTCCAGGTCAGCCTGGGCTAGAGCAAAACACTACCTCAAAAAAAAAAAAAAAATACACACACACACACACACACACACACACACACACACACACACTCTCTCTGATTTGTAGATAACAGGTATTTCTTAAAGTTTAAAACATGAGAAGTACTCATGAAGGGTAATAGTTTGATTAAAGGTAAAAGGCATGTGGTTTTTCTGAGAACGAAGGACTATCCCAACAAGGAAGAAGATTCATAATCCCAGACAATCTGAAAATACTAGCTCTAAATCGTATCCCTCCAGCAGCAACTTTAGGTTCATACACTTACTGGCCATTGTTCAAGTACCCTTTTTAATTCACACATGAGATGGCATTTAAAATATTTCATATTTCAAACAAGTGCCTGTAAGTGCTGCTGAGCCATCTCACCAGCCCCCCACTAAGTAGTGTGTATTTTATCTAGCTCTTTCAATGCGGCTTATTCCCAAAGAGTTCTAAGAATCTTCTTTCTCAAAGGGAGAACAACCTTGAAATTCTCCTCATAAAAATTGCCTTGAGCCACGTGTGGTGGCGCACGCCTTTAATCCCAGCACTCGGGAGGCAGAGGTAGGAGGATTGCTGTGAGTTCGAGGCCACCCTGAGACTATGTAGTCAATTCCAGGTCAGCCTGACCTGAGACCCTACCTCGAATACCAAAAAAAAAAAAGCATTGACATAGGGTAATATAATGATTGCAATGATTGCAAGGCCTTGTTTCAGCATACCACCTTTTCTTCTTGGGAAATCCTCTGTTTACCTAAGGCTTTAAAAAAAAAAAGGTAAAGCTATTTTTAGAGGTAATTTAGATAAGCAGATACTTAATACCTGATGGGCTTCTGGGGTTGCCCATTCAGATGTAAATTTTTCTTGCTAATTTCTTATGTAAATTATTGGAACAGTGTAGGTCCCTACCCTGCTGGGAGGCATTTGTCCCCAGGGGCACAGGGCCACCAGATTTTTGACTCCAAATAGTCCTGTGGTTTGTATTTACAGCTGTGTCAGTAAACTTGCCCTTCCCCCCACCCTCCCTTTTATTTACACTCTCTAACCTTCAAGTTGGAGATAATTGGAGAATGCAGATCTCTTTCTATGAAGTGAAAACCTTTGGCTATTTTTTGTAAGGAAATGCAGATGAAGTTTATAAAGAAAGGCCGCTGCCGTCACCCATTGCTTTTTAAATTACAATCATTGATTCTGCAGGACCTTGGTTTCAGGAGGGCACTTCATTATTATCCTCAGAAAAGTGAATGGTTTTGGAAGCAAGTTTGTAAAATAACTGAGTCGTATACACACATCTTTCTTTGCTTGTGTATAGTAAACAGGCTTAGGCCCTTCCTCGGGGCGCTCTGAGACCATCTTCTGAAGAGTGATTTTATCAGCCTTTCAGAATTACTTCAGATACAATGCAGGGACTACCCTAAGGTTTCCTTTCACTTGTCTTAAGTTTTAATTGAGATTTAATATATAGTCTTTTCTCGATTAATAATCCGACATAGTTGTAATAGTAGGGATAGAACTACTGGGATCCGTCGGTCTTGAAATAGAATCACTTTTTATGGATTCTGTAGCTATATCCAGTCTTCTTTACAGGCATAGATTATGTTCATGTATAAAAAAAATGGATAGTTGCCTGGAGTGGTGGCGCACTCGGGAGGCAGAGGTAGGAGGATCACTGTGGGTTCGAGGCCACCCTGAGACCACATAGTGAATTCCAGGTCAGCCTGGGCTAGAGTGAAACCCTACCTCGAAAAAACAAAACAAAACAAAAAACAACGGATAAGGGCTGGAGGGATGGCTTAGCGGTTAAGGTGTTTGCCTGCAGAGCCAAAGAACCCAGGTTCGATTCCCCAGGACCCACATAAGCCAGATGCAGAAGGGGTGCATGCGTCTGGAGTTGGTTTGCAGTGGCTGGAAGTCCTGGTGCGCCCATTCTTTCTCTCTTTCTCGGTCAAATAAATAAATTAATTAAATATTTTTTTAAAAAATGGAGCCGGGCGTGGTGGCGCACGCCTTTAATCCCAGCAGTCGAGAGGCAGAGGTAGGAGGATCGCTGTGAGTTCAAGGCCATCCTGAGACTACATAGTGAATTCCAGGTCAGCCTGGACCAGAGTGGATCCCTACCTCGAGAAACCAAAGAAAAAAATAATTAAAAATAAATAAATAAAAAATGGATAAATATGGCTCTTAGCTCATTTTTGTTTCTTTCTTAGGAAAGCCCAATTAATGAGCTGTGCTGAACCTTGGTGATGAGGCTTGGCGGAAACAAATGTTTTCAGTAAAACACTAGAGCCTTGGCAGGTGGACTTTGAAATTCTCAGAATAACTGATTTGAGTAACTTTTCCTTGAATTTGTAACCTTTTTTTTTTTGGCCTTGAATAATTTCTTCCTGACCCCATTCTACACTTCGCATTGAGTTATTAAGTTTTCTTTCTCTCCCCAATCTCTTTTTTTTTTTTTTTTTTTTTTTGGTGGTTTTTGTTTTGTTTTGTTTTTGAGGCTGAGTCTCGCTCCAGCCCAGGCTGACCAGAAACTTTCTCTAAAGCCTAGGCTCCAATTCATGGTGATCTTCCTACCTTAGCCACCCCCAGTGCTGGCATTAGAGTCAGCTAGCACTCCAGGCTCCATTTTCTTCTTAATTACATTGCCTCTGTGGCTTGTGTTGGCAAGTAGAACAAAAAGGGGAAAAAACTTTTTTTTTATAAACTTTTCGTATTCCGGGTTATTGACATTTTACCCAGCCCGGGGGCCGAGGTAGGGGTTCCTTTTCCCCACCCCCCCTAACCTAAATGTGGTTTTTCCCAGGCCCAGCTGGAGGGGAAACCTTCCTTTAAAAAAAAAAAACCCAAAAAAACAAAAAAACAAAAAAAACCCAAACAAAAAAAACAAAACAAAACAAAAAAAACCAAAACAAAAATACTTTTTTTTTGGGTTTTTTTGGAAAGGGTTTGTTTTAAAGGGACTTTCCTTTTTTCAAACCCCCCTTTTTTGGGGGGGGTTTTTTAGCCCAAAAATGGGATAAAAAAGTGGAAAGGGTTTTGGGGGTCCCCCTTTTTCCCCCAGTGGGGCAAGGGGACCCTGGCGGGGCCACCTCTTTCTTAATTTCCATCCCCTCTCCCGCCTAAAAATAAATAAAAAAAAAAAAAACGGGGAAAAGGAGGGGGGAAGGGGAAGAAGGAAAAGGGCCTCTTTCCCAACGGGGCAAAAAATTCCAAAACCAAGCCAAATTTAAATTCCCTTTAAAGGGAAAATTAAAATTCAAAAAGGGGGCATCAGGCATTGGAAAAATTTTTAATTCTGAGCCCTCTTCCACCCTTTTTCTTTCCCTTCTCTTCTGGGTTGGGGTTTGTTGGTGGTTATTGGGTATTTGGTTGCAAATTTAAAAAATTTACTCAGAAAAATTTAAATCCGCGGGTGGGTTAAAATTCCTAGCCCCCCATGTAAACCGGTCTGGGCTTTTTTTAAACCCCATAAAAAAAAACCCAAAAAAAAAGGTGGGTTTGGAGGGATGGCTTAGGGGGTTTAAAGGGTGTTTGCCTGAAGAAAAAAAAAACCCCCAGGTTGATTCCCCAGGACCCACTTAACCAGATGCAAAGGGGGGCATGCGTCTGGAGTTTTTTGCAGTGGCTGGAAGCCCGGGCGCCCCCCATTCTCTCTCCCCCCTCTCTATCTGTGTGTGTGTGTGTGTATCTGCTGATTGCAAATAAATAAATACTCTAGAAAAACATCCTTCTAAAGCCTGCTGGCCTGGGTTCAATTCCCTAGCACCCATGTAAAGCTGGTCTGGTATTTGTTTGTAGCAGTAAGAAATAGTACCCATGTAAGCCACATAGATGCACAAGGTGGTGCATGTGTCTGGAGTTTGTTTCCAGTAGCTAAGAGGCCTTGGCACACCCATTCTCTCTCTACTCCATCTACCTCTTTCTCTCTGTCTCTCAAATAAATAAATAAAATATTTAAAACAGTATTTATTGAGAGAGAGAGAATGGACACACCAGGGCCTCTTACCACTGCAAACAAATTCCAGATGCATATGCCACTTTGGGCATCTGGCTTTATATGGGTATTGAAGAATCAAACCTGGGCTATCAGGCATTGCAAGTAAAAATCTTTAACTTCTGAGCCATCTCTCCAGCCCTATAATATCATCTCAATAATTTTGTGTGTGTGTGTGTGTGTGTGTATGCATACACGCATGCACTTGTGTGCACATGCATGCTGCTGTGAGTCGATCTAGGTCTTTGTGCATGTTAAGCAAACACTCTACCATTAAACTACATCCCAAGTCCTAATTTTATAATTTGGATGAATTCACCTTGGCATACATAGACACATTAACAAATTTTGTAAAATTACTCTTTTGTTTTATCATGTGTTCCCTGAGCTTCCCATCTTTAACCCACAACCCATTATATGTAAAAAAAAAAAAAAAAATATATATATATATATATATATATATATATATATATATATAGCAGTATAGGGCTGGAGAGATGGTTTAGCAGTTAAGGCATTTGCCTGTGAAGCCTAAGGACCCAGGTTCTATTCTCCAGGTCCCACATATGCCAGATGCCCATGGTGGCGCCTGCATCTGGAGTTTGTTGGCAGTGGCTAGAGGTCCTGGAGCGCCCATTCTCTCTCTCTCTCTCTCTCTCACTTTCTCACTCTCTCCTCTCTGTCTCTAATAAATAAATAAATAAAAACAAATAATTTTTAAAAATTAACAGTACATCAACACACGCAGCTGAAAATAGACAATTTAAAATTATATCATAGTCAAAACCGCACTATGATATGGACTTTGTCTAAATGATCTGAGTTCATTTGATTGGTTTCCACTAACCCAAAACATATTGGAGGAGAGGTCTTCAGACCACTCTAGGATATTAGAATCATCAATTTGTTTTTAGAAATTGATAATGATGTCTATTTAAATTTCACTTATAAAAATAAATTTCACTTATAATTCCAACATATCTCAGAATTACTTTCTGAATCTGAGAATCTGTGGTAGCCACCTGTTGAGAAATGCATTAAATGACCTTGAGCTTCTGTATAACTAATATTCTAAAAGAAACTGCAAATTAGTGCCGTAGCTGCCATCTGGCCTCTTCTTTCTAATACAAAATGAGTCACAGTTGTAGAAATGTTTTCTTGATACTTACTGACAGAAGCAACTCCCAGAGCATGCAGTTTCCCATTAACAGACCATCGTAATTTCTCACCCACGGCTCATCTGCACCATTCAGGTGGGCATTTTATGTTCTACCTCTTACAGCAACTCATACGTTTAACCAGGATGCTACCTCTTAGGGCAGATGCGTTTCTAGGTCAACCAGTAGTCTTTTCAGTACTTTGAAATGTCTCCTAGTTTAGTATTTATAATTGGATATAAAAGTCCACGTCTATCCCCAATAGTTTTCACGCTGAATCATAACTTCATAGCTTTCCGTTTTTTCTTTCATTTTGGCTCTGATGATCAAATCCAGTGCTTGCGTGGGCAAATTGTCTCTCGCTGAGCCACATCCCCAGGCCCATCCTGTCTCTTTTGACACTGGGTCTCATTATGTAGCCCAGGCCTGCCTGGAACTCAGTTCTCCTGCTACCTCTCCCAAGTGATGGGATTATAAGCGTTCTGCACTACACCCAGCTCTTAACTTTTCTTTTGCCACATTGAATAGTGGGAGCTACACTGGTTCTTGTATGACAAACTTTCCATGTCTTTCTATCACTTAACATTACTGGGCTCATGTCACCTTGGACAAGTTCTCTGCTTTCTGGAGACTCAGTTTCTCTCTCTATGAAAAGGAGATAGTGGCCGGGTGTGGTGGCGCACGTCTTTAATCCCCAGCACTCGGGAGGCAGAGGTAGGAGGATCACCAAAGGCCACCCTGAGACTACATAGTGAATTCCAGGTCAGCCTGAGCTAGAGTGAGACCCTCCCTCAGAAAAACAACAACAACAAAAAAAAGGAGATAGTGCATTCCTAGAGATGTTGAGTTCCCTAAACTAATTGCTATCACTGTTAATTCCCAACTTCCATACTATTGGATTCTGCCCCTGATGAGGGTGTAAGAAGCAGAATATTTTTAGGGTTTTTCATGTGTCCATAGGCTCCAAAAAGCTGTTTGTAAACTGAGTAAGCAATGTGACTCACAAATATAAATTGTTTTTCAAAAATATAGCTAGTATTGTGAATAATAAAATGTAAATTAAGATTGTTGAATTCCTAACTTTTGCTATTATTATGTCATGAGCTCTAAAGGTTGAATTGATTTTTAAATAATTTTTAAGATTTTTTTTTTTTTTTTTTTGGTTTTTCGAGGTAGGGTCTCACTCTAGCTCAGGCTGACCTGGAATTCACTATGTAGTCTCAGGGTGGCCTTGAACTCATGGTGATCCACCTACCTCTGCCTCCCAAGTGCTGGGATTAAAGGTGTGCGCCACCACGCCCGGCTAGATTTTTTATTTGTTAATTTGAGAGAGAGGCAGATAGAGAGAAAATGGGCAGTCTCAGGCTACTTCAGGCCCTCATGCTTGTGCAGGAAGTGCACTTAGCCACTGAGCCATCTCTTCATCTTTTTTATTTTTCATATACTGCTAATACCCAATTGTTTTAGCATTCGGTTAAAACCATAGTAGGAATTGATGCTTGAAATGTCTCACATGGATCTTTGTATTGAGTAAAATGGTGGTACTCTCCCCAGGTATGTGGAGAATTAGGAGGATTTTTATCCTCCATGTTTCATAAGTCCCTGAGATAACGTTTATCATACATACCTTCATCTTCTTTTGCAAGTACCCAAATCCCAACGGAATCTAAATTAGGTAAAATAAAAATATTAGAAGAGGGCTGGAGAGACGCCTTAGCAGTTAAGGCACATGCCTGTGAGGCCTAAGGACCCAGGTTCGATTCTCCAGGTCCCACATAAGCCAGGTGCACATGGCGGCACATGCGTCTGGAGTTCATTTGCAGTGGCTAGTCTCTCTATTTCTTTCTCCCTCTCTCTCTCTGTGTGTCTCTAATAAATAAAAATAATAATAATTAATAAATCTTTTAAAAAAATATTAGAAGGATTCCAAAGCCAAAGGTCAGATGGACCCGCGGGGAAGGCAGGCATCGCTGGGCTTCCGGGACCCGCTGTAAGACCCTCTTAGTCATGCTTTTCTTGGCTTCATGCTCAGCATCCCAGGGACAGCTTTGATTAGCATGGCTCATATCAGGTGTCCACTCTGGACCAATCAACCACATTCAGAAAGGTGGGCTATTAAAGTAGTCCAGGCCTGGAGAGATGACTTAGTGGGTAAAGTGTTTGCCCCCAAACCTGAGGACCCAGGTTTGATCCCCCAGTACCCACATAAGCCAGATGCACATGCATCTAGAGTTCGTTTGCATTGGCTAGAGGCCATAGGATGCCCATTCTCTTTCTCTCTCTCAAGTAAGGAAATGAAAATAAAATATTTAAAGTAGTCCAGGGTTGGAGAGATGGCTTAGTGGTTAAGGCACATGCCTGTGAAGCCTAAGGACCCAGGTTCGATTCTCCAGGTCCCATGTAAGCCAGATGCACATGGTGGCGCATGCATCTGGAGTTCGTTTGCAGTGACTGGAGCCCCTGGCACGCCCATTCCCTCTCTCTCTCTTCTCTCTCTCTCTCTTTTTTTTTTTTTTTTTTTTTTTGTTTTTTGAGATAGGGTCTCACTCTAGCCCTCGCTCGCTGACCTGGAATTCACTATGTAGTCTCAGGGTGGCCTCGAACTCACGGAGATCCACCTACCTCTGCCTCCCAAGTGCTGGGATTAAAGGCATGCACCACCACGCCCGGCTTCTCCCTCTCTTTCTGTCTCTAATAAATAAATAAATAAATCTTTAAAGTAGTCCAGCTTGCACTGAGTGTCAGCTTCCGGCCAGTTGGGAATATCACAACTGCCTAGGTGCATCAGGTGGTTAGAGAAGGCCGTTTTCCAGAAGACGACTGTTTGGGATAGCTGGTTCCTTACATATTTCTCTAACTCAATGCAAGTTCTTAGTGAACCACACATGTTGTCCAATACATCTCCCCTGTGTCACATCAAGTGAAAAAAAAAAATGATAGTCCTGAGTTCCAGTTCTGACTGGTTAGTTCGCCTCCACTGCACCACTGGGCATCTGTGTTCAGTGATGGTTCTGTTTAGAACAGTGACCTTCACGGAAAGCAAGGACTGTTCTCGTGCGTGTGAACATTGCATGCACTCTTCAAAGGTTGCTGTGTATTGCTGCTGCCTTCCTTGTGGATCAGAAAATCCCGAGTTGTCGATCTTGTTTGAACCAGATGTAAAGGTTCCCTTTCAATGTCTTTCCAACAGTGTCCAGAAGGCACGTATGATAGATTTGCCTTCTCACTGACTGTGCACGGGATTTAACTTAAACCCTTAGAAGTGATTACCACAGATAACTCTACTTTCCCAGTGGGGAATAGGGAGACATAACCTTCCCTAAATATTTCACCATGTCCTTTTTACTGGATTTTAGGTTTTTGTCAAGCAGGAAAGGATTTGCGCTTGGTATCACTGTGTATGGAACAAATTGACATCCCGGCAGGATTCCTCCTGGTGGGGGCCAAGTCTCCCAATCTTCCTGAACACATCCTAGTTTGTGCTGTAGACAAGCGGTTTCTACCAGATGATCATGGGAAAAATGCACTTTTAGGTGAGTGTTTCATGCCTATAAAATTCCTTCCAAGAGAAGGGCACTAAAATACAAGTTGAATCCAGGTTTGGTGGCGCACGCCTTTAATCCCAGCACTCAGGAGGCAGAGGGAAGAGGATCACCATGAGTTTGAGGCAAGCCTGAGATTACATGGTGAATACCAGATCAGCCTGGGCTAGAGCAAGACCCTACCTCGAAAAGAAAAAAAAAAAAAAAACCACTATATATATATATATATATATATATATATATATATATATGTAAAAGTTGAGTAAAAATTATCATAGTGGGCTAGAGAGATGGTATAGCAGTTAAGGCGCTTGCCTGCAAAGCCAAAGGACCACGGTTCAATTTCCCAGGACCCATGTAAGCCACATACACAAAGTGGCACATGCATCTGGAGTACGTTTGCAGTGGCTGGAGGCCCTGGTGTGCCCATTCTCTCATTTTCTATCTTTCCCTCGCTCTGTCTCTCTCAAATAAATAAAAATGAAATATTTTTAAAAAGTGATCAAGGCTGGGGAGATGGCTTAGCGATTAAAGTACTTGCCTGCAAAGCCTAAGGATGCAGATTTGATTCTCCAGGTCCCATTGTAAGCCAGATGCAGAAGGTGTTACATGCATCTGGAGTTCATTTACAGGGGCTAGAGGCCCTGGCATGCCCATTCTCTCTCTTTGTCTCTACTAAATAAAAACAAATAAATATTTTAAAAATTATCATAGTGTACACATACATATCTTACAGAATTGGGGCTTATATAATTTAGTTTAAGTATGATTTTTTTCTTTGGGCAACTTAAAAAAATTTTTTATGCTTGTTTGGTTTCTTCGAGGTAGGGTCTCACTCTAGCTCAGGCTGACCTGGATTTCACTATGTAGTCTCAGGGTGGCCTCGAACTCACAGCAATCCTCCTACCTCTGCCTCCTGAGTGCTGGGATTAAAGGCATGCGCCACGACTCCCGGCTTGTAACTTAAAATTTTTATGTTTTTTTTTTTTAATTTTCAAAAACTTCCCTTGGTGCTGAGATGCCTTAGTGGATAAAGCCCTTGGCATTCCAGCCAGAGTACCTGAATTTGATCCCCAGACCCCACACAAAAAGCCAGAAGCTGCCAGACATGGTGGCACATACCTTTAATCCCAGCACTCAGAAGGCAGAGGTAGGAAGATTGCTGTGAGTAAAAGGTCAGCCTGAGACTACATATGAATTCCAGGTCAGCCTGGGCTAGAGAGAGAGACCCTACTTTGAAAAAAGAAGGGGGGGGGGCTGGAGAGATGGCTTAGCTGTTAAATGCTTGCCTGTGAAACCTAAGGGCCTCAGTTCGAGGCTCGATTCTCCAGGACCCACATTAGCCAGATGCAGAAGGGGGTGCTTGCATCTGGAGTTCGTTTGCAGTGGCTGAAGGCCCTGGCGCGCCCATTCTTTCTCTCTCTCCCTAATAAAAAAAAAAAAAAAAAGTTAAAAAAGAAAATAGAGGGCTGAGGAGATGGCTTAGAGTTTAAGGCACTTGCCTACAAAGCCAAAGGACCTAGGTTTGATTCCTCAGGACCCTTGTAAGACAAATGAAGGTGGTACATGCGTCTGGAGTTCGTTTGCAGTGGCTGGAGGCCCTGGCGTGCCCATTGGCTCTCTCTCTCTCAAATAAATAAATAAATAAAATATTTTTTTTTTAAAAAAAAAGAAGAAAATAGAGTGCTCCAGCCAGGAGAGCCCTATAACCCAGAAGCCCCCCTCCCCAGTGGTCCATTTCCTTCAGTTAGGCCCTACCTCCTAAAGGTCCCTCAACTTTCTGAAACAGTATCCCTGACAGGAGTCACAGGAGTTTGTGGGGAACATCTTATATTCAAGCCATTGGGTAAAACCAAAAAATAACAAATCCCTTTAATCCCAGCACTCGGGAGGCAGAGGTAGGAGGATTGTCGTGAGTTCGAGGCCACCCTGAGACTACATAGTGAATTCCAGGTCAGCTTGGGCCAGAGTGAGACCCTATCTCGAAAACAAAAACAAAAACAAAAACAAACAAATATAAAAAAAAACAAATACCTTACAAAGTGAATAATCTACAGCCATTGAGAATGGACATCAGGTTTGGGTGGACGGCTACACACAGTAAACGCCACTTTGTTTCACAAAATTTTGCAGTGTTGGGGATCAGACTCAAGGGCCTTGCACATACTAGGCAAATACTCTACCCCAGCTCTAACTACGTATTTTTGATAAATTGAGTGCTATTTTTTTAGTGATTCACTCAAAAACTTTCTTAAGGCAATTTTTAAAAAAAAATCATGTGTGCATGTATGTATATATGTGTGTATGCATACATGTTCATGTACCAAATCTTGCATGTGGAGGTCAGAGGACAACTTTCTTAGGTGTTTTTGCTCACCCTTCCACCTCCTTTGAGGTGTTTATTTATTTATTTATTTAAGAGTGACAGACAGAGAGAGAAAGAGGCAGATAGAGAATGGGCGCGCCAGGGCCTCCAGCCACTGCAGACGAACTCCAGACGCGTGCGCCCCCTTGTGCATCTGGCTAACATGGGTCCTGGGGAATCGAGCCTCGAACCGGGGTCCTTAGGCTTCACAGGCAAGCGCTTAACTGCTAAGCCATCTCTCCAGCCCTCAAGGTTTTTTTTTTGTTGTTGTTGTTGTTATTGTTGCCCTCCCTCGAGCTCCTGGGAAATTCCGTTTCTGCCCGCATCGTGTACCAGCCGGGGCTTTAAGGACTTGGGCAAGTAGAGGAAGAACTTGAAGTCCCAGTTCTTTCTCTCATCTATACAAAGGACTCACAGTGCCTACGCAGCAAGATCAGTGCGATGTTGCTTATAAGGCACCGTTCAGTGCAAAGCACTACTGCAGATGGTGATTATTCTGCTATCATGGTTATCAGATATCTTTATAGCTTTTTGAAACTTTCCAATACCCTCACTAGATAGACATAGTGTTTCACTAGCCACTTCTCCATGGGCAATTTAATAATTGGGAGAAGGTTTAATATTTAACAATTTAATAATATGTGAGGCTTTTCTTGAGTTAGCACATTTTTGAGCTTTTGTTTTGTTTTTGTTTTGTTTTGATTTTCGACGTAGGGTCTCACTCTAGCTCAGGCTGACCTGGAATTCACCATGGAGTCTCAGGGTGGCCTCGAACTCATGGCGATCCTCCTACCTCTGCCTCCCAAGTGCTGGGATTAAAGGTGTGTGCCACCATGCCCGGCTTGAGATTTTTTATTTTATTTATTTATTTATTATTATTATTATTATTATTATTTTCGAGGTAGGGTCTTACTCTAGCCCAGGCTGACCTGGAATTCACTCTGTAGTCTCAGGGTGGCCTCAAACTCAGGGCGATCCTCCTACCCCTGCCTCCCGAGTGCTGGGATTAAAGGCGTGCACCACCACGCCTGGCTTATTTTATTTTTATTTATTTATTAGAGTCAGAGAGAGAGTGGGGTGGGGGGTGGGTGTGGAGAACAAGAGTGAGAATGGGCGTGCCAGGGCTTCCAGCCACTGCAAACAAACTCCAGATGCATGCGCCACCTTGTGCATCTGGCTGATGTGGGTCCTAGGGAATGAACCTAGGTCCTTTCGCTTTCCAGGCAAGTGCCTTAACTACTAAGCCATCCCTCCAGCCCTGGAGATTTTTTTTTTTAATCATCAGTATTCTATTGTCTAATACTTTACATTCATCCAACATTTTTTACTTGTAATCTATGATTTTCTAATACATTAAAATAAAAACTTTTACTATTTAGATATTCCAGAATGTCTATCAACTCCAATATCTATTTTTCCAAAATATTATGTGCATTATACATATTCCAAAAACTAGATCTGATTTAAAATATATTGTACCATTTGGCAAGGAATATCCCCCAAATCAAACGTGCAATTAAATAACATGATTGCCAGAACTACAAAGGTAATTTTGCTTTAAGAGATACTACTTTGAGCGACGAGCATGAGTATGGACATGCCAGAGCTTCCTGCCACTGCAAACGAACTCCAGACACATGTGCCACTTTGTGCATCTGGCTTTACATGGGTACTGGGGAATTGAACCTGGGCCATCAAGCTTTGCAAGCAAGTGCCTTTAACCACCAGGCCATCTCTCCAGGTCCAGTTTTTATTACTGACTATAACAAGAGCAGCTATCTATCTTGAGGCACAGCTCACTGTGCAAGCACACAGAGCATTCAAACCAAACTGTCCTAGAAGCCTAACTCATAGCATCATTATTAATGTGGGGATTCTCTTTTGGACACCCAGACCCTTCCCATACGCTTTGTACCCCAGAGGGGAAAAAAATAATAACTCAATCTCAGTAGTTTGCTCATTCTGATTATTATTATATTATTATCTCATACTAATTATTGCAGCATTCCCCGGAATCATCACATAAGCCTGTCCTTAATAATCTTGACTGGAAGGTTCTAGTAGCATTTTGCTGTGTTTGGAGGAGGGTACACCTGCCTCGCCCGTCAGGCAGTTTTCCATCAAGGCATGGTGAGCCTCTCCTGATGTGAACTTCTTTGAAGCCAGTAACTTGTTTGCATTTCTCAGTGCCAGAAACCCAGTATCTGAAACAGCGCCTAGCACAAGTATTTGTTGACTAGTTGGATGGCCAAATGAATGAATGACTTTAAGAACTTGGTGAACTAAGCAGTCATTGACAGGTTTTTTTTTTTTTTTTTGTTTATACTATATTTTTATTTATTTATTTGAGAGGGAGAAAGAAGCAGAGGGAGAGAGAGAGAGAGAGAGAGAGAAAGAGAATGGGCGTGCCAGGGTCTCCAGCCACTGTAAACAAACTCCAGAAGCATGCACCACCTTGTGCATCTGGCTTACGTGGGTCCTGGAGAGTCGAACCAAGATCCTCTGGCATTGCAGGCAAACACTTTAACGGCTAAACCATCTCTCCAGCCCCCTGTTTTTATTTTTGTTTTTGAGGGGAACTACAGCTTCAAGGTATTGGAAGATGCCCAAATATACTCTGACATACCTCTGAATATACTTTTAACACATTTACAAGCTGATTTTAATGTTCATTACTTTATAAGGTGACAGATACAAACTACTAATCCGAGTAATTGACCAGAGGTTATGATTATCTTCTGCTCACCGTTTTTTCCTATTGTATTTATCAAAAGACCTGAATAGGTAGGTTCTCAACAAATACTTGCTGAATGAATAATAATAAATTGGAGCACCCATCTATAAGTGATTTGAGTGTTTGAGTTGATTGTCAGAATCATTCTAAGATACAGACATGGCCTTTCTCTTCTCTCTTCGTCTTTGTCAATTGTGTGCCAGTGGGTTTAGGGCCTTGAAAAGTTTCACTTTGGAGCGGGAGAGATGTCTCAATGGTTAAAGGCACTTGCTTGCCAAGCCGGATGGCCCAGGTTCAATTGCCCAGTACCCACGGAAAGCCAGATGCACAGAGTGGTGCCTCCAACCTGGAGTTCCTTTGCAGCGGCAGCAGGCCCTCTGGTGCCCATTCTCTGTCTCTTCTCTCTCAAATAAATAAATAAATGAAAAATAAATAAATAAATAAAATATTAAAAAAAAATAAAAGTGTCCACCCGCCTGCCCCCAGGCACCTTCAGTTTCAATGCGGGATTCTGCTCCTGGAACCCAGGGTAGGGGCATTCGAGGCAGTGCGCAGGCGCCGCAGTGCGCAGGCGCCGCAGTGCGCAGGCGCCGCAGTGCGCAGGCGCCGCAGTGCGCAGGCGCCGCAGTGCGCAGGCGCCGCGGACCCTGGCCACGTGGTGGGCCTTTAAAGGCCAGGGCGGGACTCAGCAGGGTGTTGAGTTAGAGGTATGTGTCACCCCACCTGGCCCTGCGTCACCCCACCTGGCCCTGCTGACATTTTGACCCTGAGGATAGTGCATTCTCGGTTTGGCTACTTCTCCAACAGTGATGTCTTCTAGCAAGTGCCTTGTGTGAGATTTGGACACCCTCAGAAAAGAACCTGCTTCGTGCTCCATGGGGGAGATTCAGGCTGGTGATCCCAGTAGCAACCAGAACCATCCCTTTGCCTGCTGTGATGCAATGGCTGCTCAGCAAAGGCTGAACATTACCAACATTAAAAGGACAGGGGTGAAGAGAGGGCCCAGTGGTTAAAAGCTTTTGAATCCCAGCCCTTGGGAGGCAGAGGTAGGAGGATCGCTGTGAGTTCAAGGCCACCCTGAGACTACATAGCAAATTCCAGGTCAGCCTGGGCTACAGTGAAACCCTACCTCAAAAAAATTTAATTAATTAATTAATTAAATAAATTTTTTTAAGCCTACCTGGGAGGGCTGGAGAGATGGCTTAGCAGTTAAGGAGTTTGCCTGCAAAGCCTAAGGACCCATGTTCAACTCTCCAGGTCCCACATAAGCCAGACACACAAAAGGTGACACAAGCGCACAAAGTCACACATGTGCACAAGGTGGCGCATGCATCTGGAATTTGACTACAATGGTTGAGACCCTGGTGTGCCAGTTCGTTCTCTCTCTCTCTTTCTCTCTGTCTCTTCTCTCTCTCTCTCTCTCTCTCTCTCTCTCTCTCTCGCTTGCTCTTGATATCACGCATTAAAAAAAAAAAAAAAAAGCCTGCCTGGGGGCTGGAGAGATGGCTTAGCTATCTTAAAGCTGTGAAACCTAAGGACCCACAGGTTTGATTCCCAAGTACCCACATAAACTAGATGCACTAGGTGGCACATAATCTGGAGTTCGTTTGCAGTGGCTAGAGGCCCTGGCGTGGCCAATGTCTCTCCCTCTCTCTCCCTCCCTCTCTCTCCCTCCTCTCTCTCCTTCCCTCTCTCTCTCTCCCTGCCTCTCTCTCAAATAAATAAAATTCTTTTTTTAATGTTAAAAAAAAAGTGTCACCTTCTCAATACAGGGTGCGGTGCCCCTTGTTGTCCTCATCGTTTGTTTTATGTCGTCTCAGGGAAGCCTCGAACTCATGGCGATCCTCCTACCTCTGCCTCCCGAGTGCTTCATTGTCTGTTCTGTCCATCTGTATGACAGTGAGTATGTTACATCCTACCCCAGACACAAAAGAGCTCACTGTCTTACTTGATTGCTTTTTCTTTCTGTCCCTGGAGAATGACTGGCAGTTCATGGTTACTGGGGGATTAGGAGACCATTTATATAGTAGTGCAGCCATGGGTAAGTCACCCATACTCTGGCAAATGCCCCCTTACCAACATGCTCATGCAAGCAACTCTAATTAAACTTAGTGAGTCATATAAAATACAACATCACCGGGACTGCAGCGATGGCTTAGCGGTTGGTTAAGTCGCTTGCCTGCAGAGCTAAAGGAGCTAAAGGATTCAGGTTTGATTCCCCAGGACCCACATAAAGCCAGATGCACAAGGTGGCACATGTGTCTGGAGTTGTTTGCAGTGGCTAGAGGCCTAAGCATGCCCATTCTCCCTCCCCCCCCTCCTTTCCCTCCCTCTCTCCCTCTCTCTCTCTCTCTCTCTCAAATAAATAAATAAGGCTGGAGGGATGGTTTAGCAGTTAAGGCATTTGCCTGCAAAGCCAAAGGATCCCCGTTCAATTCTCCAGGACCCACGTAAGCCAGATGCACAAGGGGACGCATGCGTCTGGAGTTCGTTTGCAGTGGCTGGATGCCTGGCATGCCCATTCTCTCCCCCCCCCTTTCCCACTTTCTCTCAAATAAATAAATAAAATATTAAAAAATATATTTAGCTAGATGTGGTGGCATACACCTTTAATCCTAGCACTCAGGAGGCAGAACTAGGAGGATCCTCATGAGTTCAAGGCCACCCTGAAACTACATAGTGAATTCCAGGTCAGCCTGAGCTAGAGTGAGACACTACCTTGAAAAACAAACAAAATAATTTTTTTAATAAATTAAATATTTTTAAGAAATTTTAAATGACATCATGGGAGATGGCTTAGTGGTTAAAGGCACTTGTTTGTAAAGCCTGCCATCCCAGGTTCAATTCCCTAATACCTATGTAAAGCCAGATGTACGAAGTGATACATGTGTCTGTAGTTTGTTTGTAGCAATAAGGGGCCCTAGTGCACCCATACTCACTCATCCTTCCCCACTGTCCCCTCTCTCTTTTTGCAAATAAGTAAATAAATAAAAACATAAAAAGACATCAACATAGGAGGAAATAGTTGGAAAAGAAAGGGCTCAGTGGGAGTGGAAGGAACACCAGGAAAGTAAAATATGATCAAAATACATTTTATACATGTATGAAATTGGCAATAAATAAAATTTAACAAGATTATACCTATTTGTTCCCCTGGAAGTATTTCCTGAAAATCAGGGACACCCGAGCCAGGCACGGTGGCGCACGCCTTTAATCCTAGCACTCGGGAGGCAGAGGTAAGAGGATTGCTGTGAGTTCAAGGCCACCCTGAGATTACATAGTGAATTCCAGGTCAGCCTGAGCTAGAGTGAGACCCTACCTTGAAAAACCAAAAAAATTAAAAATTGGGACTCCTGAGCCTGGCGTGGTGGCGCACGCCTTTAACCCCAGCACTGGGGAGGCAGAGGTAGGAGGATCGCTATGAGTTCAAGGCCACCCTGAGACTACATAGGGAATTCCAGGTCAGCCTGGGCTAGAGTAAGACCCTGCCTCAAAACAAATAAACAAAATATTGGGACTCCGTTGGTTCACAGAATATGAATGTCTCAGTGCTTTTCATACATAAAATCATCGTCTCAACTTACAAGGCACCTAATAACATTGGCTTTTCCTTATTTCAGGGTTCTCTGGAAACTGTATCGGCTGTGGAGAAAGAGGATTTCGGTATTTCACAGGAGTTTTCTAACCACATTAACTTGAAGCTCACCACCCAGCCAAAGAAGCAAAAACACTTGAAGTACTACCTAGTCAGGACCTCCCAGGGAGTCTTATCCAAGGGGCCTCTGATCTGCTGGAAAGGTAATCGAATTCCAGGGGGGTGGGGGGATGGAGACTTTGTGATGGTGCCAAGCTACCCTTACAGGGTTCAGAGTGCAGGTGTGGTTTAGATAAACAGAGGCTGTCCCTAAACGTGAAGCGCTCTGGTGGGTTATTGGACTACTTCCTTATTATGAGTAACCCAGACGTTCAAGTGTAGGTAGCTGTGTGGCTATATTTGTCTCTTCAGAGGGAATGCAGCTCTCAGGGCAGGGAAATGCATCTATTTTGGGTCTGTGTTCATTTAGAGAAAACCCCACAGCATAAAATGTTCTTTTTTACTTTTCTTTCTTTTTTTTTTTTTTTTTTTTTTTCTGGTTTTTCAATGTAGGGTTTCACTCTAGCCCAGGCTGACCTGGAATTCACTATGTAGTCTCAGGGTGGCCTCGAACTCACAGCGATCCTCCTACCTCTGCCTCCCAAGTGCTGGGATTAAAGGCGTGCGCCACCACGCCTGGCTCAGGAGTCCCAATTTTTTTTTTATTTTTTATTTTTCTTTTTTGGTTTTTCAAGGTAGGGTCTCACTCTAGCTCAAGCTGACCTGGAATTCACTCTGTATTCTCAGGGTGGCCTCGAACTCACAGCAATCCTCCTACCTCTGCTTTGCGAGTGCTGGGATTAAAGGGGAGCACCACAACGCCTGGCTTTTTTTTTTTTTTTAATGTCAGTTGTTTGGTAATGCTCATAAATCTCCATTTTTCTATTTTTATCTTACCAACACATACTCAGAATAAACAGTGTGATCTTAACACCTAGAAAAATACACTATATTAGTTGGCAAAGTTTGTTTCTTTGAAATTAGGAAGAATGTAACTAACTTTAACTTATCTGTTGAAATGATTCATATTGTAACGTCACATCTTAGTGTGTTTGATAGGAATCCCCACAAGTTTTATCCATTTTGCCGGGGGGGGGGGGGGGGTCGAGGTACAGTCTCACTCTGGCCCAAGCTGACCTAGAATTCACTATGTAGTCTCAGGGTGGCCTCAAACTCTCAGTGATCCTCCTACCTCTGCCTCTCAAGTGCTGGGATTAAAGGTGTGTGCCACCACACCCAACTCTTACCCATTATTTTAATGCAGTCATCTTCTATTGAGCAGTTTGATAGCTGGATGCTGAGAAAATTTTTTTCTCCATACAATAAACAAAGCTGGACGTGGTGGTGCACACCTTTAATCCCAGCACTTGGGAGGCAGAGGTAGGAGAACTGCCAAGAGTTCAAGGCCACCCTGAGACTAGAGTGAATTCCAGGTCAGCCTGGGCTAGAACAAGAACCTACCTCGAAAAACAAAAGCAAAAAGCACAAAAGAAAAAAACTTCTACAGTCTTGAATCCTAAACATGCTACATTGTAGGTAACTTTCTATCCTAACAAACTGTAAAAAACTTTCCTCCAGAAAGTAGTTTTTAGTGTAACAAACATTAGTTTAAAAAGTAAAAGGAGGGCTGGAGAGATGGCTTAGTGGTTAAGTGCTTGCCCATGAAGCCTAAGGACCCCGGTTCGAGGCTTGATTCCTCAGGACCCATGTTAGCCAGATGCACAAGGGGGTGCATGCATCTGGAGTTCATTTGCAGTGGCTGGAGGCCGTGGCAAGCCCATTCTCTCTCTCTCTCTGCCTCTTTCTCTGTCTGTCGCTCTCAAATAAGTAAATAAAAATGAACAAAAAAAATTAAATTTAAAAAAAGTAAAAGGAAAATATATATGATTTCTCTTTTTTCAGCTTCCTTCTTTAGCTTTTGTTTTACTTATATAAAATATGTTTAACTACTTAGTACTCAAATGGAATTCATCTTTCAAAAAACTTTTAAATATTTTATTTTTTTATTTATTTATTTATTTATTTATTTATTTATTTATGCGAGGTGGGGGGAGAATGGGCATAGTAGCATCTTTAGCCACTGAAAATGAACTTCAGACATATGCACCACCATGTGCATCTGGCTTATGTGAGTTCTGGGGAATCAAACCTGGATCCTTAGGCTTTGCAGACAAACACTTTAACCACTAAGCCATCTTGCCAGCCTGAGAACTTACCTTTCTTGTGATGAATAACATTTGCTAAAGAAGCCTTATATTTATAACAGTTCTTAATTTGGGCCAAGAATTATATATGTATATTTGCATATATGAAACCACATAATATCATATATAATGCACATAATATGAAGCTAAACTTTATGTCAAAATACAAAATCTCTTTAGAGAAGGTCATAGCAGAGGGTGCTTGAGAAAACTGCCTTAACCCATTTCTTATATTTTATAAACGTGGAGAAAAAAAATTATTTATTTATTTTTTTGGTTTTTCGAGGTAGGGTCTCACTGTAGCCCAGACTGACCTGGAATTCACTATGTAGTTTCAGGGTGGCCTTGAACTCACAGAATCCTCCTACCTCTGCCTCCCGAGTTTTGGGATTAAAGGCATGCGCCACCATGCCCAGCTTTGGAAAAAAAATTTTTTAAAGAACCCTCTATAGTTAACTTTATCATGTAGAACCATTTACATTTTTAATTTTTTTTTAAATTTTAGTTTATTTGCAAGCAGAAAGAGAGAAGAGAAACAAACAGAGATACTGGGCATGCCAGGGTCTTCAGCTGGTACAAATGACTTCAGATGTATGTGCCCCTTTGTGCATCTGGCTTTATATAGGTACTGGGGAATTGAACCCTGGTTGTTAGGCTTTGCAGGCAAGCGCCTTATTCTCTGAGCAATCTCTCCAGCCCAGAACCGTTTATGTTTCTATTTCACATGTTACATCTTTTTTATTAGAGAGAGAATATTGGCGTGCCAGGGCCTCAGCCACTGCAGTCGAACTCCAGACCCTTGTGCCACCTAGAGGGCATGTGCGACCTTGACTTGCCTCACCTTTGTGCTTCTGGCTTACGTGGGTATCTGAAGAAAGATCGAACATGGGTCCTTAGGCTTCGCAGACAAGCGCCTTAACTGCTAAGCCATTTCTCTACCCCTTACATGCTACTTTTGAGACTAGTAATAGTATAATTTACTTGGAACTTACAGTCCAAGAAGCTATCATAAAATTCATCATCTGCCTGCATCACAGCATGGTACTGTTAATATATCCCATACTATTCAGATAGTTAATGTAAAGCTTGATAGTACATGATCAGTCATCACTTTGAATGCTGTCTACCTACTTCCTTTAATGAGAACTTCCTTTAATAAGACAATAAGAATTTATTTCTAATTTTTCACTTCCATCAATGCATTTTTCTTTTTTCTTTCTTCTTCTTTTTTTTTTTTCGAAGTAGGGTCTCACCCCAGCCCAGGCTGACTTTGAATTCACTATGTAGTCTCAGGGTGGCCTCAAACTCACGGCAATCCTCCTACCTCTGCCTCCCGAGTGCTGGGATTAAAGGCGTGCGCCACCATGCCTGGCTCCCATCTATGCATTTTTCATTGTTTCTATGTTTGGGCATAAATTAAGGTTGAGTAGAGAAGTTGAAAGGCAACCATAATAGACTCAAGGTTATTATTCTACATTTAAATCAGTCTTGGACTGAAGGTTAACTGCTATTTTGAAAGCTTATTATGTTCTTATAAATTATTGATATTTTAGTCTCTGTCTTATTCGTAAAACTAGTAAGACTACATTGGTTGTAAGAATTTTTCCCCTGAGAACTAATTTGTGGGCCACAAAGGTCTGATTGTCCTTTGTCTCCCAAGCATGAAAATGGCCCTAGGCAGAACTATGTCACTAGCCTGAACATTCTGTTGATGTCAGGATTAGGGGAAGGGAAACTCTGATTGAAAAAAAAAAAAAAAGTAAGCTAGGCATGGTAGCACACACCTTTAATCTCAGCAGAGGTAGGAGAATTGCCGTGAGTTTGAGGCCAGCCTGAGAATACATAGTGAATTCTAGGTCAGCCTGAGTAGAGTGAGACCCTACCTTGAAAAGCCATAATAATAATAATAATAATAATAATAATAATAATAATATAAAATAAACAGGGCTGGGAAGATTGCTCAGTGGTTAAGGTGCTTGCCTACAAAACCTAACAGTCCGGGTTCGATTCCTCAGTACCCATGTAAAGGCAGAGGCACAAAGTGGTGCATGTATCTGGAGTTCATTTGGAGCAGCTGTAGGCTCTGGCATGCCCATATTCTCTCTTTCTCTCTCCTTGCAAATAAATAAATATTTTTTAAAAGTACCTACCATATAAGAAATAGTACTTTATTTTAGAGATTCTATGCATTGTGTCTCCAGAACCTATATTTACACAGAATATACTGGCCTCTTCATATACCATGATGTGTCCTTTCTAGAATGTAGAAGCCGACAATCCTCTACGACTTGCCACTCTGTTAAACCTAACTCCTCAGTGTCATCAACGGTGGCTCCAGAAAACGGGACAACGAATGGATACAAAACAGGCTTCACTCAGACAGGTATGAGGTATTTTCTGATGTCGTTTCTAGTGGCACAGATGCATGTTGAATGAGCCATATTTAGACTTACTTTTAGCTGGGTTGAATGTCACACAGATATTTTTTTGGTTTTTCAAGGTCGTCTTTGGTCTCACTCTAGCCCAGGCTGACCTGGAATTCACTATGGAGTCTCAGGGTGGCCTTGAACTCACGGCGATCCTCCAACCTCTGCCTCCTGAGTGCTGGGATTCAAGGCGTGTGCCACCATGCCCGGCTGAATGTTATATTTTTAAATAAAATGCTATTTGAGTACTGGTAAAGCATTATTGGAGTTATGGTTAGAAATAGAACTCAGCCTTGAATCCCAGCACTTGGGAGGCAGAGGTAGGAAGATCACCGTGAGTTTGATGCCAGCCTGAAACTACATAGTGAATTCTAAGTCAGATCAAGACCCTGCCTCAAAAAAAAAAAAAAGCAAACCAACTATGTGCACAGCGAGGTTCCAAGGTGGGATCGCAGTGGGTGATTCCAGGGTCTTGTTTCTAGTGGCACAGGAGAGGGACTCCGTTACACATAACCACATAAAATCTTAGTGACTGAAACTAACTCCCATTAATAAGGCCGGATCAGCAGAATCGCTAATCTGATAGGGAACAAATCAGCTACTGGCTCGAGTCTTCTAAAACGTCTTCCATTATAGGGCACTGTCCCAGAGCCTGGGTCAAGGTAAGACTTCAGGTTCCCAGTGGCTGCAGGGTGGGGAGCTGAAACTAGAAAGAGGATTGCAGATACTGCTTAAGACAATGACTCGAGGGCCGGGCGTGGTGGCGCACGCCTTTAATCCCAGCACTCGGGAGGCAGAGGTAGGAGGATCGCCGTGAGTTCGAGGCCACCCTGAGACTACATAGTGAATTCCAGGTCAGCCTGGGCTAGAGTGAGACCCTACCTCGAAAAAAAAAAGAAGAAGAAGAAAATGACTCAGAACCAGCACAGCCATATCTTAGGCAAGAGGAAGTATTTAAGTATTTTAAGAATATATCAGCTATTTTATTTCACTTGCTTTTTGTATCATTTTACCCAGAGGATAACGCGGTCTTCTTAGAATGTACGTAGGCTATCTTCATGCCCCGTACTGCATACCTTGTTCAAATGTATGTCAACGTCTGATGAGATGGTAAACTGTGCCTATTTTATTTTTTTCAAGACGGGGTGATTATTAGAATATGTTGCCGGGCGTGGTAGCGCACACCTTTAATCCCAGCATGGGAGGTAGAGGTAAGAGGATCAGTTTGAGGCCACCCTGAGAATACATAGTTAATTCTAGGTCAGCCTGAGACAGAATGAGACCCTACCTCAACAAAATAAAACGAAAAGAATATGTTAACAACAGTAGAAAAATAACAAGGCAAATTTTACTGGAACACTTTTTGCTATGTCCAGCACATTCTGGCTATGCGCCCGTATTAATCAATCTTCCTGGTCCTGAATAAAAACATCTAACTTACAAACTGTCAGGATATTTAGCTAGAGCCTGTGATCTAAGAGGAGAAACCATTTCCCTTTAGAATAAAAGAAAGAACATCATGTTGCTATTCAAGAAAGAAAAAAAAAAAAAGACATTTGGCTCTTGGCATTGGAAGATTAGCCTTCATTACATCAATAACATACTTACATGTCTCTCCTAGGATATTGCCTTAGTAATTTGGTGAATTCTAGGGCATGCTATCTGCCCTTAGACCTTGAAGCTAATAAAATAAAACTTTAAAACTATAGTGTTAAAAATTGCTATTTACAGCCGGGCGTGGTGGCGCACACCTTTAATCCCAGCACTCGGGAGGCAGAGGTAGGAGGATCTCCTAGAGTTTGAGGCCACCCTAAAACTACATATAGTGAATTCCAGGTCAGCCTGGGCTAGAGTGAGACCCTACCTCGAAAAACAAAAAAGCAAAACAAACAAACAAAAAATTGCTATTTACAGCCAGGCACGATGGTGCACGCCTTTAATCCCAGCACTTGGGAGGCAGAGGTAGGAGGATTACCAAGAGTTCAAGGCCATCCTGAGACTGCCTAGTGAATTCCAGGTCAGCCTGGGCTACAGTGAGACCCTACCTCAAAAAACTCAAACAATAAATAAATAAATAGCTATTTACTTCATTCTAACAAAACACCTTGAAGTGTTCATTATGTTCTAAGAACGTCATCAGCTGCTATAAAGCAGTGTTCCAGTACTTGACTAACTTTGATGACTTAAAAACCAGTCAAAAGCCAGGTGTGGTGGCACACGCCTTTAATCCCAGCACTCGGGAGGTAGAAGTAGGAGGATCACCATGAATTCAAGGCCACCCTGAGACTACATAGTGAATTCCAGGTCAGCCTGGGCTACCGTGAGATCCTACCTCGAAAAACCAAGAAAACAAACAAACAAAAAAAAGTCATAGAAGGGATTTTAAAAAACAATAAAACATGCTTGCTTTTCTAAGATGAAAGGTAAATATATAAAAAACAAATTGTACCTGAAAATAATAAGAGATTAAAATGTTAATAAGCAGTAATATAATCTTAATCATACCAGGAAATATATTTTGAAGGTAAGTTTTGTTCCGAAAGAGAAAAATCAGGCTTTTGCAGAGATTCGGGCTTGAGCCAAGGATCCTCCAGTGACTTGGGGAGACCCCAGCAAGAGAAGGGGGCCAGGGTCATTGACTGACTCACAGTGAACACAAGTGGCCAAATGTTATTTCACTATTTCTGTGTGTCCCTTGTGCAGGTGTTAAGAGGTAATTTGACCATGAGTTTGGTTATTAACAATTTTAGGTGCAGTTCAGAGAATTTACTAGGAAAAAAAGGTAGTATTATAAATGAGGTTTTATATTTAAAATGTTCATATTGATAAATTTATAAATGCAACAATAATTTCTTCTGAAACCTGTTGAATGTAATAGGCTGTAAGAATTTCATCTTTATGTAGGACCTGTCTGGTTGTTTTGAGGTAGGGTTTCATTCTAGCCCAGGCTGGCCTGGAATTCACTATGGCGTCTCAGGCTGGCCTTGAATTTGCAATGATCCTCCCACCTCCAGGACCTTTCTAATATCAAGATTCATGTTATTTCTTTCTTTCTTTATTTATTTGAGAGAAAGAGGGGGAGAGAGAGAGAGGGAGAATAGGCACACCAGGGCCTCCAGCCACTGAAGACGAACTCCAGATCTGTGCGCCCCCTTGTGCATCTGGCTAACGTGGGTCCTGGGGAGTCAAACCTGGGTCCTTTGGCTTTGCAGGCAAAAGCCTTAACCACTAAGCTATTCCTCCAGCCCAAGATTCACCTTTTTATAGCCTGGACTTCATTATGGCGTCTCAGGCTGGCCTTGAACTTGCAGTGATCCTCCTACCTCCAGGTCCTTTCTAATAGATCAAGATTCACCTTTTTATAGCTGTCTTCTTCTTAATCACTTTTTGGCGTGTGTGTGTGTGTGTGTGTGTGTGTGTGTGTGTGT
This sequence comes from Dipus sagitta, assembly GCA_036346955.1. Classification (NCBI taxonomy): domain Eukaryota; kingdom Metazoa; phylum Chordata; class Mammalia; order Rodentia; family Dipodidae; genus Dipus; species Dipus sagitta. The sequence continues at coordinate 40,687,532 of CM070785.1, read as the reverse complement.
GGTGTATACATGTGCAGATGCACACATTCCATGAGCTCATGCGTGGAGCCCAGAGGAGAACATCAGATGTCCTCTTTTCATGCATCTGCCTATTTCCTTGACACAGAGTCTCTCACACTCAACTTGGAGCTGTCATTTTTTTTTTCAGTCAATAAGCCTCATTCAGTGTTTTTCCAGTCTCTGCTCCCCACAGGACTAGAGTTATAGACATGTGTGGCCTTATTCAGTTTTGTTGTTGTTGTTGTTGTTGTTTTGTTTTGTGTTGTTTTGTTTTTCAAGGTAGGGTCTCAGTCTGGCCCAGGCTGACCTGGAATTCACTATGTAGTCTCAGGGTGGACTCGAACTCACAGCGATCCTCCTACCTCTGCCTCCCTAGTGCTGGGATTAAAGGCATGCACTACCATGACTGGCTCTTACCCAGTTTTTTATGTGGGTACTGGGGCATCAAACCACCATGTGGGTGGTCTTAGGCCCTTTTAGGTTCTCATGCTTGTTTGGCAAGTGCTCTTAACTGCTGAACTATCTCTTTAGTCCCTTCACCTTAATCTTAATCTGCAATCAGTGACTGTCTGTAACCAAGGGTTTTCAGCCCTGAGTTATGGGTACACACATTGTGCCGTGTTTGAAGAAGGAATTAATTTACTGCCCACATAACGTCGTCTTGAGTTCCACCTGCCAAGCCCTGAATGTTCTGTTCTGTCTGGCTTCCTGCTTATTCCTTGTATACTTTCTTTCAACATTTTTATGTCACTGATTATTCAGATTTTACTCACCAATCCCAATGAGATATTTTACAATTTTTGTTGAAGATAGCTATGTCTATCTATATTACATTCACATGCACACACAGAGAGAGAGAAAGAGAGAGAGAGAGACTGTATTTGCTCAGTATAAGAACTCAAGAAGAGATGAGAATGAAACTTTTCTAACCCAGGATCTTGAGGTCTCCATATTTCCTTCTAACAACTGTATGGTTGTAACTCCCGTAGTTAGGTTGCGGAGTCACTTTGAGTTAATTTTCATGTATGATATGAAGTGAGACTCCAGGTTCATCTTTGGACAGGTAGCAAATCCATTTGTCTCAGCCCAGGTTTAAGAGCATAGGGGTTTATTTCGGCTCTTGGTTTTCGAAGGTTCCGTCCGTGGTTGCCTGGCTCTGCATGCCTGGGCAGAACACCATAGAGCAAGAGTGTGGACAAAGAGGCAGTTCATTTCATGACCAGCCGGGAAGCAGAGAGACCTCTAGGGAAGAAACTAGGGATAATATGTCCCCCAAGAACACACTCCCAGTAACCTATTTCCCTTAGCTAGATCTCACTTCCCAAAGCTTCCGTAACTTCCCAGAATAGTGTCATAAGCTGGGGACTAGTGTTCAATCCATAAACCTGTAGAGGAGAGTTCAGATTTAAACCGTGGCACTCCGCCAAAGGTTCATTGTCATGTCATGAGACAAAATTCATCTAGTCTTTTTGAATCCCCATAATCTTAGCAGTTTCAACACTGTTAAAAATTCTAAATCCAGGGCTGGAGAGATAGCTTAGCAGTTAAGGAACTTGCCTGGAAAGCAAAAGGACCCAGGCTTGATTCCCCAAGACCCCACGTAAGCCAGATGTACAAGGTGGCACATGCATCTGGAGTTCACTTGCAGGGGCTGGAGGCCCTGGTGTACTCATTCTCCTCTCTCTCTCTCTCTCTTTTCGGTTTTTTGAGGTAGGGTTTCACTATAGCCCGGGCTGACCTGGAATTCTATAGTCTCGGGGTGGCTCCGAACTCACGGCGATCCTCCTACCTCTGCCTCCCAAGTGCTGGGAGTAAAGGCGTGCACGGCTGGCATCCTCTCTCTTGCTCTCTCACTCACTCTACCTCTTGTTCTCTCTCAAATAAACACAAAATGAAATGAAAATTCTTAAGTTCATTTCTAAGTATATTGAAACTCAAGACATTATTGGCTGTGAGCCCCTATAAAATGAAAAAAGAAATTACATGATTCCAATATACAGCGATATAGTAAACATTCCCATTCGAGAAGTAAAAACAGGTGAATCTCCTGGGGCAAGCTAGTTAGCTAGCCAAATCAGTGAGCTTTGGGTCAGTGATGCGCCATGTCTCAATAAATAACGTGGAAAGCTACTCACAGAGAGGGAGACATACGCACAAACACATACACACATGCATGCACATCACACACACTTTCATATAAAAAAAAAAAAAAGCCGGGCGTGGTGGCGCACACCTTTAATCCCAGCACTCGGGAGGCAGAGATAGGAGGATCGCCATGAGTTCGAGGCCACCCTGAGACTACATAGTGAATTCCAGGTCAACCTGAGCTGGAGTGAGACCCTACCTCGAAAAAAAAAAACAAAAACAAAAAACGATGTTTCCTGGATGTGATGGTGCACACATGTAATCCCAGCACTCAAGAGGCTGAGGCTGGAGGATCATGAGTTTGAGGCCAGCTTTACTGTGTAGTGAGACCTGTCTCAAGAACACAAAGCCATCCTGACCAGAAAAAAAAAAACAGCAAAAAATGAAAAACATGGGCTGGAGAAATGGCTTAGGGGTTAAGGTGTTTGCCTGCAAAGCCAAAGGACCCAGGTTCGATTCCCCAGGAGCCACGTTAGCCAGATGCACGAGGGGGCGCATGCACCTGGAGTTCGTTTGCAGTGGCTGGAAGCCCTGGCACGCCCATTCTCTCTCTCTCTCTCCCCCTCTTTCTCTCTCTCTCTCTCTCTCTCTGTCGCTCTCAAAAAAAAAAAAAAAAAGAAAGAAAGAAAAAAGAAAAAAGAAGTGGAGGTATGAAGACTGATCTTTACCTTCAATTTTGTAAAATGTTCATATTTCACGAGCAGAGCAAGAGGCAGAAAAAAACAGAAAATCAGGGAGGGGGGTGGCAAGAATCAATAATAGATCAAACCAAGATTTGCTTCAGCCAAAATAGAGAAAGCGAACTGAATTTTCCCTCCCGCCTGAAGCGACAACAAAAATACCAAACAAAGCTACATTTAAAAACAAACAAAAACTGTTTTGAAGACGCTATTCACTCAGCCACGAAGGGCAGTGATCTCTGAATCCGTGTGCGTCTTACAGTTGCCCCCAGCTTACTGTCTTCAGAGAGTTTGCAGACCTGGGACAGGGAGGGGAACGGTGGGTGTTCCGTGAGCTCCTGCAGGCAGTGGTGCCTTTATAGGAAGAAGCTACTCATAGCTCAGCAAAGGTGTCGTCCACAGGAATCAGAGGAAGCTGTCCAGCATTCACACAGGGCCAAGAAAAGTGACTTTTCCCACCAGATAGGAAGACTACACACACACACACACACACACGTATACACATATGATTTTATAACTATATTTGATTATATCTTCCTGATAAACAGACCCTTTTATCTACACAAAAATGTTCTACTTTTTTGTAGTAAATTTTTTTTTCCTAAAGTTTATTTTCCCTAGATTTAGTGTGTCCATTCTAACAACTGTTTCCTTAGATGTCATTTACTATGTTGTGCAGAATATTTTTATTTCTAAGTAGCTGAATTTATTAAAAATTTTATGGGCTGGGGAGATGGCTCAGCAGTTACGGCACTTGCTCGCAGAGCCTAATGATCTGAGTTTGACTCCCCAGGACCCATGTAAAGCCAGATGCACAGAGAGACACATGTATCTGGAGTTCGTTTGCAGTGGCTGGATGCTCTGGCACACCCATTCTCTCTGTCTCTCTCTGTCTCTTCTTTCTTATTTTTTTTTCTCTCTCTCTCTGCTTGCAAATAAATAAAAAATATTCTAAAATTTTTATGGCTTCTATATTTTGAGCAATTATTTGGTCTTTTCTAGATTAATGCGATCTGTTTTCCTATATTCTTCTCTTCTTCTTACTTTTTTGGCTTTTAAGTTGTATGTTTGGTCTATTTGATTTTGTATGTGAGTGTGGCTTTTTTTCTTGTATACTTAATTGCGTCAACATAATTTTTGGAATGATTTGTCTGCATTGCTGATTTCAACTTATCTTTACTAGCATGTACTGAAATTTTCATATGTATTTGCAGTTCTAATTATCTTTTTGTTCTGTTATTTTGTGTAACAAATCCGTAGTGTTTCATTTACTGGGGTTTGTTTTGGTGTGTGTGTGTGTTGATGCTTGCATGTGTATGGAGGTCAGGGGACAATCTCAGGGTATTAGTCCTCCCCTTCCACCTTACTTGAGATTGGGGCTCTCTTGTTGTTTGTTGCTATATACATCAGCCTAGCTGATCCACAAGCTTCTGGGGTTCTCTTGGCTCTGCCTCAATCTTGCCCCTACACATATATACTTCTGCACTATTGTGTCTCACCTTATATGGGTTCTGGGAATCCAAATTCAAGTGGTCGGGCTTGCACAGGAAGCACTTTGAACCACTGAGGCCTCTCCCCAGCCCTCACTGGGGTTTTATAACATATGTTGCTATTGTTTGGCCTAGAATTTGTGATCCTCCTTCCTCGGCCTTAAGAGTGCTGCGTAACTTAGCCGGGAGTGGTGGCACACACCTTTAATCCCAGCATTCGGGATGCAGAGGTAGGAGGATCCCCGAGAGTTCGAGGCCAGCCTGAGACTACATAAATAAATAAATAAAACATTCTAAAAAATAATTTTAAGCCGGCGTGGTGGCACATACCTTTAATTCCAGCACTCAGGAGGCAGAGGTAGGAGGATCGCTGTGAGGCCAAGGCCACCCTGAGACTACATAGTGAATTCCAGGTCAGCCTGAGCTACAGCGAGACCCTACCTCAGGAAAAAAAAAAAAAAAAAAAAAAAAAGAGTGTTGCATAACCTGTGTCTTATTAAATTGTCATGCTAGCCTCTCCTCACTTCCCTTATTTTCCAAATGTTTCCAACTGATCCTGTCTGTTTATTTCTGTGTGTCAACATTACAGTTAATTGTTTAAATATTTTATTTATTTTTATTTATTTACTTATTTAAAGGAGAGAGGGAGAATGGGAATGCCAGGGCCTTCAGCCACTGCAAACGAACTTCAGACACGTGTGTCACCTTGTATATCTGGTTTATGTGGCTCCTGGGGAATCGAACCGAGGTCCTTTGACTTTGCAGGCAAACGCCTAAACCACTAAGCCATCCCTCCATGAGAGAGGGAAAGAGAGAGAGAGAATAGGTGCACGAGGGCCTCCAGCCAATGCAAACTAACACCAGTTAAAACATTCTAATAGGGCTGGAGGGATGGCTTAGCAGAGAGAGATAGAAGAGAGGCAGAGAGAATGGGCGTGCCAGGGCCTCCAGCCACTGCAAATGGACTCCAGATGCATGTACCACTTTGTGCATCTGGCCTTACATGGGTACTGGGGGATTCAATTTGTGTCCTTAGGTTTCGCAGGCAAGCACGTTAACCACTTAACCATCTCTTCAGCCCCTTTATTTGTTTTTCCTTAAAGTTTTTTTTTTTAATTTAATTTATTTATTTGCAAGCACAGAGAGAGAGATAGAGAGAAAAGAGACAGACAGAGAGCGAGAATGGGCACTCTGTAGCCACTGCAAACGAACTCCAGACACATGAGCCCCCTTGTGCATCTGGCTATCGTGGGTCCCAGGGAATCGAACCTGGGTCCTTTGGCCTTGCCAGCAAATGTCTTAACCGCTAAGCCATCTCTTTAGCCCAACATTTCATTCTTTTCAGTTCCTATGAGAAGCACTGATTAGATGAATCAGGTATCAGGTTGTAGTATGAAAACTGACTTTTTGGTTGTTTTGTTTGTTTGGTTTTGTTTTTCAAGGTAGGGTCTCGCTGTAGCCCAGGCTGACCTGGAATTCACTACGTAGTCTCTGGGAAGCCTCGAACTCACAGCGATCCTCCTACCTCTGCCTCCCGAGTGCTGGGACTAAAAGCGTGGGCCACCACACCTGGCTCGAAAACTGATTTTTTTTTTTTTAGGGAAGAGATGGCTCAACAGGTAAGAGCACTCCCTGCACAAGCATAGGGCCTGAGGGGACCCCAGTCCACTGGGGTTTGAATCCTCACCACCCACGTAAACAGCTGAGCACGGCCACACATGTCTGCAACCGTAGTCCTATGGGAAGAATCTCTAGGGCTCATGAAAACAGCAACGCTCTGGAAGAGAACCTGTCTCACGGGAATACAGGCAGATGAGTCATGGAAGGGGACACCTTATGTTCTTTTCAGGCTGCCACAGGCACACGCATACAGCTCCACGTTAACACATACACATGCATACGCCACACACATCACACACACTACACACGCACAAAAATATATTTTTTGTTTATTTATTTGAGAGTGACAGATAGAGACAGAAAGAGGCAGACAGAGAGAGAGAGAGAGAATGGGCGCGCCAGGGCCTCCAGCCACTGCAAACGAACTTCAGACGTGTGCGCCCCCATGTGCATCTGGCTAACGTGGGTCCTGGGGAATTGAGCCTCGAACCAGGGTCCTTAGGCTTCACAGGCAAGCGCTTAACCGCTAAGCCATCTCTCCAGCCCGCAAAAAATATTTTTAAAGAGAATTTCCGTTGTGGCGCCATCAGCATCTTGCTCCCTGCGGCACGTTGTCCTTCACGCTCTAAGAGTTAGCTGTGACCAGCTCCTTGAACATTTTTCTGAGTCAGCTAATCTGCTTGGTCAGAGTGAAGTCAGGGCTACAGATCTTGACTCAGTACAGAAGACTTCAGGACTAGAGGCGATGGCTCTGATGTTAAAAGCACTTACTTGTGGGCTGGAGAAGATGGCTTAGCGGTTACAGCGTTTGCCTGCAAAGCCAAAGGACCCATGTTCGATTCCCCAGGACCCACGTTAGCCAGATGCACAAGGGGGTGCATGTCTGCAGTTCGTTTGCAGTGGCTGGAGGCCCTGATGCACCCATTCTCTCTCTCTGTCTGTCTGTCTCTCTCTCTCTCTCTGTCTGTCTCTCTCTCCCTCTATCTCTGTCAAATAAATAAATAAATAAATATATTTTTAAAAAGCACTTGCTTGCAAAGCCTGACATCCTGGGTTTGATTCCCCAATACTCACTTAAAGCTAGATGCACAAAGTGGCCCATGTGTCTGGAGCTTGTTTGCAGTGGCAGGAGGCCCTAGTGTGCCCATGCTCACTCTCTCTGTCTGTTTTTCTTTCTCTCTCTCTCTTAAATAAATAAAATATTTTTTTATAAAAATAAGAATTCATTTGACTTGAATCTTTATTTCTTCTACACCCTTTCTCTGAAGTAGCATGTGGTTTTCTGCGCTGAATTATTTTCTGAATCGAAATAGAAGCTTTCACTTAGATGTGCTTGGTACTGACATAGGTTAATCCCCATTTACTCAAACAAAAGTTAAAGCAATTTTCAGAGGAAAATGTCTTCTTATAAATTTCATGGCACGTCTTACATTGAAAACTCATCTGTAGAGATAAATATTTCTCATTAACATGGGGTCTTGAGGGAAATGTGGAGGTGGTTTGATAGGGAATATAATGATATATTGATGACTGACCACAACTGAGACCTAAAGTAATACTACGTACTTCATAGAGTTCCAGGTAGTGAGAAGCAATATATATGAAGTACTTACAATAGCACCCAGCACACAGTAACTTCTTTGGTTTTTCGAGGTAGTGTCTCAATCTACTATGTAGTCTCAGGGTGGCCTTGAACTCACGGTGATCCTCCCACCTCTGCTTCCCGAGTGCTGGGATTAAAGGCGTGCGCCATCATGCCCAGCTAGTAACTTTTAATGAGTGTTCGTTAAATTAATTTTTAAAAAATCATTAAGCCTGAATTATAAAAAATGACTTTTCTTAAAAAAAAAAAATCAGAGCCGGGCGTGGTGGCACACATCTTTAATCCCAGCACTAGGGAGGCAGAGGTAGAAGGATCACCATGAGTTCAAGGCCACTCTGAGACTACATAGTGAATTCCAGGTCAGCCTGGGCCAGAGTGAGACCCTACCTCGGAAACCCAAAATAAAATTAAAAAAAAAAAATCAGGATAGCAGCACTTAGGAGGCTGAGGCAGGAGAATTGCCATGAGTTTAAAGCCAGCCTGGGCTACAGAGTGAGTTTCAGCTCATTTTGGGCTAGAGTGAGACCCTGCCTTGAAAAACCAAAAAAAAAAAAAAAAAAAAAAAAAAGGCAGTGAAAGAATTGAAACCCCACAACCTTTTCCTCAACTCATCCTTGTTGAATTAATTTCTTTGTTGCATATATAAGTTGGTTGCTAATTTAAACAACCTCTTTCGTTTCAAAGATTCACCGGCTTTCAGTCCAGCTAACTCTGCAATCAATTTAAGTGGCGCTCAGGACCTGACCCGGAATCAGAATGTTGTGAAACCACTGGCTTTGTCTTTGCAGGTTGTAGGGAAGACTGGTGCCGCAGGTGACGTTTTCCTTCCATATATTTCTTTGGTAAATAGCCAAAAGACTTGTGTTACATTTAATTGACAAATTGATAGCAGAAAACAACAGCTGCTTCTACCAGGCAGCTGAAGACGGCGGTGGGTGCTGTCAGGATGACCGTTTGGTATTCAAGGAGACAACTCGGGACCAGTTCTGCTCAGCAAACATTCCTTGGGCACCTGCTGGGACAAGGAATTGGGGGGCACAAGGACAAACCGGGAGGGCAGGGGAGATGGGTCAGTGGCAAAAGCGCTTGCTGGGTGAGCACGACAGCCTGAGTCCCTTAGGATTCCCAGAAGCCTGGTAGTCAGGTGCGGAAGAGAGTGTGATCCCAGCACACCCACAGCAGAATGGGAGGACACCCAGAAGTTCACAGCTCAGCTCATCTGGTGTCTGCAGCAGCAAATAAGAAACAAGGTGGCAGGGCAGGACTGACGCTAGAGACGCTCCTCTGGCCTCCACACACGTGCCCACATGAACACATGGGAGCCCACGTACACAAAGGTTAAAAACACGTAAGGCATAATGCCTGACCCCAAGCGTCCTTGAAAGCCAGTGAGGGAGATAGACTTACAATGGTATTTTCAGTGTACCACAGCCCAGCATTTTAAGGAGTAATCAAGAATGAGTTCTTAGTGAAAGGTAGTCTTTAACAATGAGGAGATATGCACTGTGCAAAAAAGAAAAAAAAAAAAAAAGCCGGGCATGGTGGCGCACGCCTTTAATCCCAGTACTCGGGAGGCAGAGATAGGAGGATCGCTATGAGTTCAAGGCCACCCTGAGACTCCATAGTGAATTCCAGGTCAGCCTGGGCTAGAGTGAAACCCTACCTCGAAAAAAAAAAAAAAAAAGAAAGGAAGGAAGGAAGGAAGGAAGGAAGGAAGGAAGGAAGGAAGGAAGGAAAGAAAGAAAGAAAAAATAGAGGAAAAGCATTTCATATTCATGGACGGAACAACAGAAACAAAAGTTAAAATGAAGGCTGGAGATACGGCTTAGTGGTTAAGGTGAAGCCTAAGGACCCAGGTTCAACTCCCCAGAATCCACATAAGCCAGATGCACAGGTGGCGCACACACACAGGTGGTACACACCTCTGGAGTTTGTTTGCAGTGGCTAAGGCCCTGGCATGCCAATTCTCTCTTTCTCTTTCACTCTCTCATGAATAAAAATAAATTAAAAGTTGAAATAGCTGGGCATGGTGGCGCACGCCTTTAATCCCAGCACTTGGGGGACAGAGGTAGGAGGATCACCGTGAGTTAAAAGCCACCCTGAGACTCCATGGTGAATTCCAGGTCAGCCTGGGCTAGAGTGAGACCCCACCTTGGGGGGGGGGGAAATCTAGCATAATTGAAAGATAGTATAACACTGATGGAATATTTGATGATATTAAGAAATTTGGGGGGGCTGGAGAGATAGCTCAACAGTTAAGGCGCTTGCCTGTGAAGCCTAAGGACCCAGGTTCAAGGCTTGATTCCCCAGGACCCACGTTAGCCAGCCAGATGCACAAAGGGGCACACGCGTCTGGAGTTTGTTTGCAGTGGCCAGAGGCCCTGGCGCACCCATTCTCTCTCTTTCTCTCTGCCTCTTTCTCTCTCTCTGTCTGTTGCTCTCAAATAAATAAGTAAGAATAAACAAAAAATTTTTTAAATAAAATAAAATAGAAAAAGAAATTTTTGGTGGTCATGACCACAGAGGAGACTCAAAACTCACCAAAGTGTTGAGAAGGGACAGTGGAGTGTTCAGCTGTAAGTGAGACATCTCTGTCAAACCCGCCAAGGCTCAGGGACCATTGAGGAAGAAGTGAAGGAAAGAATGTAAGAGCCAAAAGAAGGGGAGGACTGCTTACAAGACTGTCTTCCAGACACAAAGTGCCCTTGATATTCAGGACTTCACAGTGGCTGACACTACCTACACAAGACCTGCATAAGAGGAGGAAAAAAAAAATGATGGCATTAAAATGGAAGAGAGACTAGCTAGAAAGAAGAAGGGATTCAGTGGAGGGGGGATTTGAGGGGGAAAAGGGAGGGTGGTGGGCAGGGATTATGATTATGGTTTGTTGCCGATATTCATGGAAGTTATCAGTACAAAGTTTAAAAATGTTTTTTAAAAGGAAATAAAGAAAAATTGTAATCAGGGCTAGGGAGATGATTCCATGGATGAAGCTCTTGCGGCACAAGTTCGAATACCTGAGTTTGGCCCCCAGAATCCACATAAGAAGCTAGATCCCAGCATACCTGCCGTGAGAGGAGAGGCAGAACAGGAGTCTGCCGGGAGCGCACAGGCCAGCTAGCGTGGAGGGAGAAGTGATAAGAGAGACCCTTGGGGGCTGGAGGGATGGCTTAGCGGTTAAGGCGTTTGCCTGCAAAGCTGAAGGACCCAGGTTTGATTCCCCAGGACCCACATAAACCAGATGCACAAGGGGACACAAGTGGCTGGAGTTCGTTTGCAGTGGCTGGAGGCCCTGGCGTGCTCATTTTCTCTCTCTCTCTCTCACCCTCTTTCTCTACCAAATAAATAAATAAAATAAAATAATTTTTTAAAAATCCATTTCTAAAAAAAAAAAGAGAGACCCTTGCCTCAAACAAGGGGGAAAGTGAGGACTGACAGCCAAATATTCTCCTCTGACCTCCACACACATGCAATGGCATGTGCATGCCTATACTTACATACAGACAGACATCATACACACAAAAGAATTAAAAAATTATTTATCATTATTAATTTTAAATCTAATGATATTATCTGGCCTCTCAAACAAATAAATATATATTTTTTAATTAGTCTAAAAGACTTTAGGGTCCTAGGAAATCACTTCTGGATTACATTTAATTTTTTAAGTTTATTCTTTTAATTGATGTATCTGATTTTTTTTGTTTTTGATTTCTTCATTGATAACTTTTTAAATATATGAACACACTATAATTTGGTCTCGTTTCCGTCATATTACCCTTTTGTGTCCCATCTCTCCCAGACCCATTCTACTGAGGACCCTCCTCTTTCAAGGTCATTCTTCCTCTATTTTGTTGTCTCCTTCCTTTTGTCCTTCTCCATCCTGTCTTCCATGTCATTGGTGTTTATCAGCTCAGAATATTTGGGGGCCTCGGTAACCACTATCAGGTCATGAGTGCACCAATTGGTTCACCAACATTTAATTTTTTATTATATTTGTTTTTTTACTGACAACTTCCATAATTGTAGACAATAATCCATGATAATTCCCTCCCCGCCCCCCACTTTCCCCTTTGAAACTCTACTCTCCATCCTATCCCCTCCCCCTCTCACTCAGTCTCTCTTTTATTTTGATGTCCTGATCTTTTCCTCCTATTATGATCTTGTGTCTTGTGTAGGTAGTGTCAGGCACTGGGAGGTCCTGGATATCCAGGCCATTTTGTGTCTGGAGGAGCACGTTGTAAGGAGTCCTACCCTTCCTTTGGCTTGTACATTCTTTCTGTCACCTCTTCCACAATGGGCCCTGAGCCTTGGAAGCTGAGCACTCCTCTGTCACTTCTCAGTACCATGGTGCCTTCTGAGTCATCCCAATGTCACTGCCATCTGAAAAGAGAAGCTTCTCTAACCAAAAGTGAGAGTAGCATTGATACATGGGTATGAACATTAAGAGAAGTGCTTTCCAGGCAGTTTGGTGAACATAGTATATACATTTAGCCAGACACCAAAAGATGTTATGCCCCTATGGCTCATGACTACCCCCGTTGTAGCTTTTTGGTATCAGGGATGTATTCCCTCCCCTGGAGCGGGCCTCCAGCACAATTAGACAGTGGTGCCCACAACAGACATGCCACTATGGCACCCGTTGGCTTATTTATTTTTTAATTGTTTTTAAAAAATATTTATTTGACAGAGAGGGAGAGAGAGAAGCAGATATATACAGAGAATGGGCACAGTAGGGCCTCTAACCACTCCAAATGAACTCCAGATCCATGCGCCACCTTGTGCATCTGGCTTACGTGAGTATTAGGAAATCGAACCTGGGACCTTAGGCTTCCCAGGCAAGCACCTTAACTGCTAAGGCATCTCTCCAGCCCCAACATTTAATTTTTCTTCCTTCCTTTCTTTCTTTTCATTCTTTTATTTATTCATTTATTTGAGAGAGAGAGATACAGATAGAGAGAATGGGCGTGCCCGGGCCTCTCGCCACTGCAAACAAACTCCAGACACATATGCCACCTTGTGCATCTGGCTTCATGTGGGTACTGGGGAATACCCAGGTCCTTTGGCTTTGCTAGTAAGCGCCTTAACCGCTAATCCATCTCTCTAGCCCCCGACATCTAATTTTAAGGAAGGTATTGCACTGATAGTTGTAGTTGTTTTTTTTAAATATATTTTATTTATTTATTTGAGAGAGAGAAAGGGGGACAGAATGGGTGCACAAGGGCCTCCAGCCACCGCAAACGAACTCCAGATGCATGCGCCCCTTTGTGCATCTGGCTTACGTGGGTCCTGGAAAATTGAACCGGGATCCTTTGGCTTTACAGGCAAACGTTTTAACCACTAAGCCATCTCTCCAGCCAGGTGTAGTTGTTTTTATGCAACTGGGCAAAGTCTCACCGGGTGACGTTTCCTGGAGTCCTTAAGTGCGAAGTTTCTTAGATGGCACTCCACGAACGCAGTGGAGTCCTGCCCAGCTTCCCTTCTGAGCGGCTCCTCTTGCTTTGTCCTACAGACGCCTCGAACGGGACCAGTAGCCACGGAGGCAAGGGCAGTCCTTCCAGCTCTGCCCCACCCCGCCCGGGGAGCTACTCTGTGTCACCAAGACCTAGCTATACATCCACAGAGCAAGGTACCACGCCCATCTTGGAATTTTCGGATAATGCATTTATTGTAGCAGCTGTGGAGTCTGGAACAACGAATTACCTGAGTTTTGTGGAGTTTTCCCTTCGCCTATCGTACAATGTTTTGAGGGTCTATGAACGTTGACTCAGAAGTATAGCCAAAGCGTCTCGAAAAATCGTGGCTTTTGCTAACTAACCGAAGCACAGATTGCAAAGTTTCTCTTTGTTGCGCTCCCCTAGACGCACATAAGTCTCCCGTTCTCTGGCTACAAAGTGGGCACCACCCTAATACTTGTCCTATAACCTCACAGGGATGTTAAGACAAGGAAATTAACTGAGCTGGGTGAAACTGTAAATTGTGAAACAGCCTACAGATGGTAGGTCCCGGCTGGTGTGACATTGGGTTGTTTCTGTGACTGCCTCTTCTCTGTCTTCACCTCCAGGACCTCCGAGTAGACCAAAGTCAAGGTCCTGTGTGTCTGTCTTTAGCATTCCTTCTCTCTTCCACACTGCTGAAGGCATCTTTCCTTCTTGTTTTCAGCTACCATGTTCAGTTCTGGGCCACCAAAGAAACGACACCGGGGATGGTATCCTGGGTCCCCCATCCCCCAACCTGGGTTAGTTGTATCTGTTCCTACGATTCGTCCTCTCTCAAGAACTGGTAAGATTTTAACAGAAGATGGATTTAAAATACATTTTTGTTGTTGTTGTTGTTGTTTTTCAAGGTAGGGTCTTGCTCTAGCCCAGGCTGACCTAGAATTCACTATGTAGTCTCAGGGTGGCCTCGAACTCACAGTGATCCTCCTACCTCTGCCTCCTGAGTGCTGGGGTTAAAGGAGTGTGCCACCACGCCCAGTTTTAAAAGTTCTATTTATTTATTTATTTATTTATTTATTGGTTTTTAGAGGTAGGGTTTCACTCTAGTCTAGGCTGGCCTGGAATTCACTTTGAATTCTCAGAGTGGCCTCAAACTCACGGCGATCCTCCTACCTCTGACTCCCGAGTGCTGAGATTAACAGGCTCTAAAAGTTCATTTTTAATTAGCCAACATAAGTTGTTTCTCTGAATGCTTGAAGATAAACGTCCTTCACCAGTTGTGAGAGCTAGTAGATTATGTAAGGCTACAAATAGTAGTTAATATTTTGTTCCCATCACATCTTCTTTCTCTACAAGCACATGGGCCATCACAGTTGAGCTCAGATTAACCCATGACATTGATAAACCACTCTTTGCAAAGGGCATAATGCCACCACCTCGTTATCTTAGGGCGTGGATGGGCTTGCTTTGTCAGTGGCGGTACTAGACTTGACCTTGAGTAATGTGGTTCTCTATGTGATCTATGCTTGTTTCTTTGGTTTGCATGGTTCAGTCTATGACTAGAATTGGAGGAACACCTGGCTTCCCTTAATACTAACAAAACTGTGGTCATATGGTATCCACAGTTAAACATTCAAACATATGTCTACCTGTTGTGCTAAACAGACAATTGCAGTATTCAAATTCTAAGATAGAGCTGGGTCAGGTGTGGTGGTATTGAGCAGGGTGTGGTAGCGCACACCTATAATTTTAATCTGGGGGAAGCAGAGGTAGGAGGATTGCTGTGAGTTCGAGGCCAGCTTGGACTATAGAGTTGAGTTCCAGGTCAGCCTTGTCTAGAGAGTCTACCTTGGGAAAAACGATTATTTTTTTGTTTTTGTTTTTTTCAAAGTAGGGTCTCACTCTAGTTGAGGCTGACCTGGAATTTACTATGTAGTCTCAGGCTGGCCACGGATTCACAGCGATCCTCCTACCTCTGCCTCCTGAGTGCTACGATTAAAGGCGTGCTCCACCACACCCGGCAAAAAAAATAAAAATAAAAAATAAATAAGACATAGGTAGACTTCTTAAAAGTTTTTCAAATTTGTTTAAATAGTTTTTAAAATGCCATAGAAATCTCATATATGCTAAGAATTATGGCACTAGGTTACCCTGGCTGCCTCCAGGTAGTACTGATTAATGATAAGTTTATTCACATATTTCTGTTCTTAAAGTTTATATAATGAGGGCTGGAAATCCCGGCTTGATTCCCCAGGATCCATGTAAGCCAGATGTACAAGGGGCACATGCGTTAGGAGTTCCTTTGCTGTGGCTGGAGGCCCTGACATGATCATTCTTTCTCTCTCTCTCAAATAAATAAATAAATAAATAAATAAATAAATAAATATATTTTTTAAAAATTTATATAGTGGAAAAATATGTCTTTGGTAATCTGAAGGGGGAAAAGAAAATACAGAGCTGAATTCACAAGACTACATTGGAAAAATAACCAAAATTTTAAATATAGGTATCTACTGATGATGCAACTATGGTTAAATTTTCCTTCTATTTTTTTAAAGATTTTATTTTTATTTATTTATTTATTAGAGACAGAGAGAGGGAGAGAGAAAGAGTGAGAATGGGCGCGCCAGGGCCTCTAGCCACAGCAGAGGAACTCCAGACGCATGTTGCCACCATGTGCATCTGGCTTACGTGGGACCTGGAGAATCGAACCAGGGTCCTTAGGCTTTGCAGGCATGCGCCTTAACCGCTAAGTCATCTCTCCAGCCCTTTTCTTCTAATTTTATATAATGTTCATAAATTATATTAACAAAAAATAAATCATTAAGACTTAGAAAACTGCTCTGTTTCAAGTATCAAAAACTGCATAACTTGATGGAGAATGGAGTTTCAAAGGGGAAAGTGGGGGGAGGGAGGGCATTACCATGGGATATTGTTTACAATCATGGAAGTTGTTAATAAAAAATAAAATTGAAAAAAAAACTGCATAACTTTCCTTAGCATTTCATTTAGTTTTCATGCCTAAAGGTTCTTGTAAAACAAGTTTTTTTTTTCTTTTTTTTTTCCAGAACCCCTTTTATCTGCCCCAGGTCCACAGACCCCACTAACTGGAATTTTACAACCTCGGCCCATTCCTGCAGGGGAAACTGTAATTGTTCCTGAAAACCTGCTGAGTAACTCAGGAATTAGACCAGTCATTCTGATAGGTAAGGCACAGGCATTCCAAGTTGCTGGCGTCCTCTGGAATCTAGGAATGTCTCTCCCTCCTGGATGGTGGTGGGTTTATTCACACACGCATGCGTGTGTTCATTCTTCCATTGATCCTTTCACCTTGATTGGGCAGCTCCTTCATGCTGCATTGAGCATGTGGTTTGAAGCTGAGACTCAGGCAAAGTCTTTCCTTCAAGGAGCACGGTTCAGTGGGGGAATCTGACCCTCCATTAACCACCGGGGTCAGTAAACAGCCATTACAACACACTAGCTGGCAGAGGTTCACAGCCAAGAGTTGAAGAGGTCATGGGGGAGAGGGCTCACCTCTCACTGGAAGGGTCGGAAAGGTTTCAAGCTGTGTCCTGCAGGTTGATAAGAGTGAACAGGTTGGGGAAAAGGAACCGCTCAGTTGTAGAAAGCCAAACGTCAGAGAGAATGCAACAAGCTAAGGTCACTTAGGAGAAGCAAGAAACCCCGCAGGTACAGGTCTGAACCAGCGGGCAGCGCCTGCCTGTGAATCAGTGACTTTAACAGTCCCGGTCCTTTTCCAGGCTGTGCGCAAGCAGAGGTAAAGAAGTGTCAGGGCCTAAATTCCAAGGTTCCAATTCCTGCATTCCAAGACTAATTGAGGGCCTTTCACACCCCCTGTCCCCTCAGTTCCATTGCAGGCCTAGGCAGGAAGCCGCCTGCTTTCCCTCCGGGATAACAGGTAGTGTGTGTCGGCTTCTTATCTGCTCTTGCGGTTGGCCTGACTCAGTGGACTTGGATGGTTTTGCCGCAAGCCCTGGCCTTATCAGGACACCCTAGGTTCTCATCCTGGGTCTGTAGGCATGGGGGAATCCCCATTGTCTAACTTCCCCGAGACCCAGGAAGTTGCCAAGCTTCATCATAATCATAACGTAACTCAGCCTTGGAAAGATATGAAGAACGCGGGCAGAGTCGGCCTGCCTTCTCTACCACACCACCAAAGTAGGGTGTATTTTCAACATATTTTTAGCCTGTCTACTTCTAAGAGGCTTTGAGGCTATCTCCTGCCATTCACGGAAAACTAAGCAAAAAAAAAAAAAAAAAAAAAATCGCTAATATAGCCAAAGGAGTAGGAAATACCTAAGCACCAGTAGCTGGCAAAATATTGCCATCAGCTGGGTATGGTGGTTCATACCTCTAATCCCAGAGGCAGAGGTAGGAGGATCGCTGTAAGTTCGAAGCTAGCCTGAGACTACATACTGAATTCCAGATAGAGCAAGACCCTACTTTGAAAAATTTAAAAAGTAAAAAAAAAAAAAAATACACACACACACACACACACACACACATATATATATATATATATATATATATATATATATATATAGTTCAGTGACTTTAGCACTCCCTCCCCCCCAAAAAAACACTCAGGAAGTAAACATGTTACTACATGTTATTATTGTGGTGTTTCTTTTGTGTGTGTGTGTGTGTTTTGTTTTTTGTTTTTTTTTTTTTGTCTCACCCAGAAAGAAAATAGGTCAGGAACAGAACTTTATCAAAAACTTTTATTTTATTTTATTTTATTTTATTTTTGATTTTTTGAGGTAGGGTCCCGCTAACCCAGGCTGAGCTAGAATTCACTAATGCAGAGTGGCCTCGAACTCACGGCAATCTCTTACCTCTGCCTCCCGAGTGCTAGGATTAAAGGCATGCACCACCACACCCGGCTTCAAAAACCGTTTTTTAAAAATATTTATTTATTTGAGAGAAAATGAGAGAAAGAATGGGAGTGCCAGGGCCTCCTATGGCTGCAAATGAACCCCAGGCACATGTGCCACTTTATGTATCTGGGATCAAACCCCAGCTGTCACACTTTGCAGCAAGTGCCTTTAACCATCTGTCTCTCTCTCTAGCCCAGAAACTGTGTGTGTGTGTGTGTGTGCACGTGCTATTGTATCTATTTGAGAGAGTATGGACACACCAGGGCCTCTTGTCACTGCAAAGAACTCCAGATACATGCTCCATTTTACACGCTTTTCATGGGTGTTAAGGAATCGAACCCAGGCCACAGGCATTTCAAGCAAGTGCCTTTAACCACTGAGCCATCTTCCCCAGCCCCCCCCACCCACACACCCCGAACTATTTTTCGCAAAGGATGCGAAGATGTTTTGCTTCCCATCAACCTTCTCTAGCCGGAACAGGTTAACACGTCCCTTCCGTGGGAAACAGGTAAAATACTTCAGAATTTAGAGCATCCGAGATTGTGAGCCCAGGGGAGCATTTGTTGGGTAGCCATCCCAGAGGGCGGGGGGACTTCTGGAGCATCTTTGTTTCTGTGCGGGGGGACAGAGCTCAGAACATGTTTCAAGTGTTTATTAACTCGACTGTTTCTGGGGCAGGCTATGGCACTTTACCTTATTTCTATGGAAATGTTGGTGACATTGTCGTGAGTCCCCTGCTGGTGAATTGCTACAAGGTTCCACAGTTGGAAAACAAAGATTTGGAACAATTAGGGTTGAGTAGCCCCCAGCTCCTGAGCGTGGAAAACATGATCCTTCTCACCATACAGTATCTCGTGCGGCTGGGTGAGTTACTCTGGATTCATTTGCCAGTGACCCTTTTTGTTCTTTTTGTTTGTTTGTTTTTGAATGTACTGTTTACTTTATTTCTCATAGTCACCTCCGCTCACTACCCACCTCGAATTTTCCTCCTTTCGTCTCTAACATTCTTTCCTTCAGCGCGGTTCTTGGACTTTTCCCTTTGCTGGGTTCCTTTGCCCCTTTTAGCTTTGCTTGTGTCCTAAAATAGGCAAATTGCGCCACCTAGTGTCCATTCTCTTGATGCTACCGGGGTCTCCAAAGTAACCAATAGAGGCAGAAATTTCAGAGGGTTTTGCCCTGGGAGTCCGGTGAGGCCACCGCCTGACTACAAGCGTAGCCATTGTCTAGGACCGACATTCCCTAGATTTCCAGTTCGCCTTTTTATCTTCTATGGCCGCTGCCTTCACACCCGTTTATTTCTTCCAGTGCTGTACCCCTTTGATGTAGTCCCACGATGCCTTCCTCCTTCCCGTAGGTACTAACTGTGGGCTTCCCTAGAACATTCCCTAGGCCTTAGGGTAAGGGTGATACCCAGGTCATGAACCCTTCACCCCCCCCCCCCGAGGTCCACAAAAGGTACATGCAGGTGACACTACTGTGGGGTTCAGCAGTATTTACATTGAAATGTCCTTTATTTTGCAAACTGGAGTGGGCCATCAAGTATGCATCCTAATTACACACTCCTGGAGCTGCTGATTTACTTAGGAAAAAAAACGTTTGAGGTGTAAAAATACATGTAAACGTTTTATATGTGCTCGTGAGGCTTTTTTTTTTTTTAAGTTGTTAGAACATTCTTTGGTGCTTAAAAAAAAATACTGGGATTAAACGATATTTTTTTAAAAATAAAAAAAAATTTCAAAAGTTTTAGCAAGCCAGACTCAGCCTTTGGAGCACCAGGTTTAGCCAGCCTTGGTGAGGACCCTTAGTGCCTTTGGAGGTATATATATATATATATATATATATATATATATATATATATATATTTGAGATATAGAGAGAAAATGGGTGTAGGCCTCCAGCCACTGCAAACAAATTCCAGATGCATGCACCTTCTTGTGCATCTGGCTTATGTGGGTCCTGGGAAATCGAACCGGGGTCCTTTGGCTTTGCAGGCAAATGCCTTAACCGCTGACCCATCTTCTCCAGGCCCCTTTGGAGGTCTCCATATGGGCTCTGTTTTGACATGGGCCTTGGGAACTAGCAAAGCTTCACAGTTCCCATGAAAACCACTCTCATCGCAGACCTGCAACCTGCAAACCATGCTTTTTGGTAGGTCATGAAATTATCAAAATCACCTGGGTGTGTGGTTCATTTGACACCATAGTTGAAATTGTTCCAGACTTTGGACTATCTTCTAAGTCACATCCAGATGCCCCCAGAATCAGTAAGGCAGAAGCTTCAAACAATGCTATTTAATATAGCAAACCAAGCTGATCAGTGTGTCATTTATTCCAACCTTAAAAATCGCTTTAAAAAACCAAAGTGGGAGCCAGGCATGGTGGCACATGCCTTTGATCCCAGCACTTGGGAGGCAGAGGGAGGAGGATCACCATGAGTTCAAGGCCACCCTGAGACTACATAGTGAATTCACTCCAGGTCAGCCTGGGCTAGAGTGAGACCCTACCTTGGAAAAAAAAAAAATCAAAGTGGGCTGGAGGGATGGCTTAGCAGTTAATGCACTTGCCTGCCAAGTTTAAGGACCCAGGTTATATTCCCCAGGACCCACATAAGCCAGATCCACAAGGTGGCACATGTGTCTGGAGTTCATTTGCAGCAGCTGGAGGCCTGGCACATCCATTCTCTCTCTCTAATAAATAATAAATAAAAATATGTTTAAAAAAATTTTAAAGCTAAAGTCCAAGTTAATTAAATAAACCTAATCACAATAAAATGTTCTTTAAATTTCTAAAGTCTCTTACCGCAGAAAAGTTCAATTGAATTAAACATGACTATTTTCTGTCATATAGGATCAGTTCTCTCCAGAACTTTCATTTCAGTCAATTAGGTCTCTCAGTGTGCAAAATGAACATCTACTTTTTTTTTAATTCATAGAGCTGGGCATGGTAGCACACACCTTTAAGCCTAGCACTCAGAAGGCAGAGATAGGAGGATCGCATGAGTTCGAGGCCACCCTGAGATTACATAGTGAGTTCCAGGTCAGCCTGGGCTAGAGCAAGACCCTATTTCAAAAAAATATGTGTGTGTGTGTATAACTTATTTATTTATTTGCAAATAGACAGAACGAGTGTGCCTGGGTCTCCAGCCGCTGTAATTAAACTCCAGATGCATGTGCCACTTTGTGCGTCTGGCTTTACATGGATACTGGGGAATTGTTAAGCTTTGCAGGCAAGTGCCTTAACCATTGAGCAATCTTTCCAGCCCCTATTTCTTCTTCTTTTTTTTTTTTTAATTTTCTTTTAATCTAAACTTTGTGCATGGAAACTTCTCTGCCTCTCAACTAGAAAAAAAAATTATTTTGCATCCAGAGGTTTGAGAGGCAATTAAGAGTATTTTCACATATGCCATACATTATAGACATTAAAAACAAATGCAAGTTTCTAAAAGGACAGTTTTAATGCTTCGGTGGCTAAATTGCTGAGAGGTGACAAAGAAAAAGTGCAGCATTTTTCAGAAAGAGCAGGCTTTTCCATGACAGCCACTTTAAAGATATTTTTCTGTTATTTCACAATCTGAAAAATCTATTTTGGTTTTCCGAGGTAGGGTCTCACTCTAGCTCAGGCTGACCTGGAATTCACTATGTAGTCTCAGGGTGACCTTGAACTCATGGCAGTCCTCCTACCTCTGCCTCCCAAGTGCTGGGATTAAAGGCATGTGCCACCACACCCAGCTTTCTTTTCTTTCTTTCTTTTTCTTTAATTTTAATTTTATTTAATTTTTTTATAATTAACAACTTCCATGATTGTAAACAATATCCCATGGCAATGGCCTCCCTCCCCCTACTTTCCCTTTCGAAACTCCACTCTCCATCATATCCCCTCCCCCTTTCAATCAGTCTTTCTTTTATTTTGATGTCATCATGTTTTCCTCCTCTTATGATGGTCTTATGTAGGTAGTGTCAGGCACTGTGAGGTCATGGATACCCAGGCCCTTTTGTGTCTGGGGGGAGCACATTGTTTTTTTTTTTTTGTTGTTGTTGTTGTTGTTTCTTTTTCTGATTCCTAAGAGAAATTTAATCAAATGAGTTCTAAGATGACAGAAAATACTGGGAGCATATCAGATAATTTATTTCCCCCAAATGCCGTAATGTTTGGATTCCTTGTGTGTCCTCTCGCAGACCATGTGGCTAAATCTTGGCTTATAATGGGTCTCATGGACACGATGATGAACTAGGCTTTGAGCTCTCCAGTTTCCAATGAAAGACAGTAAGGAACTGGACAGAGCCACCTGCTTTTCAGTGGTTGGTTGGGTGGAATCCTGAGTATTGAACCCACAGCCTTTCTCATGCTAGGCAAGTGCTCTACCACCAGACTACACCTCTGGCCCCCGCCGTCCAGACAAACTTACTGTGAGCATTACAGTCTATGAGATTTCCACCCTCCTATCTCTCTCTGCCTTCACCCAATCCTGGAAAAAGTGTTCTGTTTTGTTTTTCTCATTTCAAGTTTGTTTTTGTCATTGCTTTTCTTTTTAGGCAGGCTCTCACTCTAGCCCAGATTGACCTTGAACTCACTCTTAGCCCAGGCTGGTCTCCAACTCATGGTGATCAGCTTCCTTTAGCCTCCTCAGTGCCAGGATTGAAGGTGTGAGCACCACACCTGTTTGTTGTTGGTGGTTTTTAATGTGTAATATTACATTTAATTTCCTTTGTTTTAAAAAAAACATGACTAAACCCCTCATTTTCTTACTTTCTCAGAAAAAAAATATATGAGCAGGACCAGGAGACCACTTAAATCTCCATTATAGATAACAGTGGTTTCTGACTCACCAAGGTGTCTCCTCTGAGACAGACACCCCATCCTTATCGCGTGTATTTCGCAAGGGGTCCTTAGCCTCGGGTTATGAAGCCACTGCCTAGCCTCGGATCATGATACCAAGGCAGGAATCCTTGAATTTCAAGTCTCACATTCACACAGCAAGAAAAGGACAGGCTCAAGGGAATGAATGTATTCTCCTTGGTTTTAATTTAAACTAAAGGTAGAAATTACCTATGCCCATTGGGTGCTTACTGTTATTCTAAAGACTGGTTGAGTTTCTAAAGAGAACAAAAAACAAAACTCCCCACTTCCAGGGATCACGGAGTAGCAGGATAAGCTTAGCACTAACTATGGCTGGGAAAAGACCAAATGCCTTTTTTTTTTCCTATTTTATTTTATTTTTTGTTAAATTTTTTTAATTAGTTTTTCAAGATAGTGTCTTGCTTTAGCCCAGGCTGACCTGGAATTCACTATGTAGTCTCAGGGTAGCCTTGAACTCTCAGCGATCCTCCTTCCCCTGCCTCCTAAGTGCTGGGATTAAAGGCATGCGCACCACCACACCCAGCTTCCTTTATTATTATTATTATGTAGAAACTTTGTAGGGAACATATCATGTGTTGATACAAATGCTGTATTTAACAGACCATCACACAGGGAAATCATGAGAAGCTGAGAGCATTCTCCACCTGGGGAAACTATGGGGCTAGGCAGCATATAAATTGGGAGTGAAAAACATAATTCTCCTCTGAACCTTGTTCTCAAAATTAGGTGTGCAGGCAATATGTTAAAGTGTTTTCCAGTGTACCCATGAACAACATGGGAGATGAAGGAAACCTAACATTGATTGAATTCTAGTAGGTTGACGGAGCGAGTCACTGGCATGCTTCCTGCACTGATCATCTCTCAATGCGTAGAATGGGATTGCTGCTGTGTCTTAGTATGTCTTCCTGTAGAGAGAGCATGACTAGAATATAGAGAACTAGAGTCTATTTTTTTAATTTAATTTTTATTTATTTAAAAATCATTTTCTCTTTTTTAATGTATACTTTATTTATATTTATTTTTTAAATCATTTTCTCTTTTTTTAAATTTTTATTGTTCGTTTTTATTTATTCATTTGAGAGTAACAGAGAGAGAGAGAGACAGATAGAGAGAGAGAATGGGCACACCAGGGCGTCCAGCCATTGCAAACGAACTCCAGATGCGTGTGCCCCCTTGTGCATCTGGCTAACATTTTCTCTTTTTTAATATATATTTTATTTATATTTATTTAGTTGAGAGAGAGAACAAGGCAGAGGAAGAGAGAGGAGAGAGAATGGGCACGCCAGGGCTTTCAACCATTCTAAACGAACTCCAGATGCATGTGCCTCCTTGTGCATCTGGCTTACGTGGGACCTAGAGAAAGGAACCTGGGTCCTTTGGCTTTGCAGGCAAGGGCCTTAACCGCTAAGCCATCTCTCCAGCCCCTAATTTTTTTTATTGAGTCTGATTTTTTTTTAATTTAGGCTGAGAGAAAAGAGAACATTTCCCAATATAAAGTGATTAGTAAGTGATATATATTTTTCTACACACACACACACACACACACACACACATATCTTTGGGACTGCTGCAAGAAAAAGTTATTAACTTGCTCGTTGGAGTATGGTGGTCTTAGACAAAACCAGAATGGTGGGCGGGTTATGTTTCTTCTACCTGTGACTTTTTCAAATTCTAGCTGTAATCCTCTCTACGACAGGTCCTGATCAGATACCTCTCAGGGAAGAATTTGAGCAGATTATGCTCAAAGCTATGCAGGAATTTACTCTGAGAGAACGAGCCTTGCCGATGGGCACCTCGTGTATACCTGTGTCACCAGGACAGCTGCCCTGGCTTGCTCGATTAATCGCCAGCGTGTCTCAGGACTTGGTGCATGTGATTGTCACCCAGAACTCTTTGGCGGAGGGCATTTCAGAGACACTGAGGATTCTCAGCGAGATGAAACACTACCAAAAGCTACCAGATTATGTCGTGGCAATTTGTGCATCGAAAATCAGAGGAAATGAATTTTGTGTGGTGGTGTTAGGTGAGTGGTTTTTTTTTTTTTTTGCCATTTATTTAATGCACTCATTCAGTCATCTGTTTAAAAAACAATAGTAATAGTGGGCTGGAGGGGATGGCTTAGCAGTTAAGGCGTTTGCCTGCAAAGCCAAAGGAACCAGGTTCGATTCTCTAGGACCCACATTAGCCAGATGCACAAGGGGGCGCCCCGCGTCTGGAGTTTGTTTACAGTAGCTGGAGGCCCTGGCGTGCCCATTCTCTCTCTCTCTCTCTCTCTCTTTCTCTGCTAAATAAATAAATAAATAAAAAATGAGACATAATAAAATAGTAATTAGGTGCTTTAGACATCCACGTAATTGGCCTCAGGTTAATTGCTGCAACTTGGGTCCTTCCAATTTTAACTTCTAACCCTCAGGTCAGGTGTTAACAGCCCTCAGCTCAGCCAGTGCCCCTGGCACCTGGTTATGGGGACATTCTTTCAAAGCTCACCCTTGAAACAGACACCCTTGCCTCATGGGCCTTCTGTCCTTAAAAGGTTTTGCCACTCTAGCATGTGATAAAACCACTGCCCCAGGTGGCTTAGGCCAGTCAGTCATATTTGCCAGGAACGTAGTTCATACATTCTCTCTTCATGGAAGAGTCTATTTTCATAACATTCACTCTTTAGAAAGTGGATACATTATCAAATGTGCATGTTTTTTTTTTTTTTAATTGTTTTTGTGCTGATTCTCTACCAGGCAGCATCCCTGACACCATTTGGGCTCAATTGTTGCTTCTCTCTTCTCTGTACTGAATGAGTCTCACATCTTCCTACTGAAGGACAAACCCCCTCCCCCCCCCACACACACACATTGACAAAACCTGCCTGTCTGTTCTGCCTTATGTTTGCCAAGTAGTGTGATCTGTTAATTTCAAAATGTTCATTTCTAAAAGCAGCCTAAGTTTATGGTATTTTTAAACATATTTTTTATCTTATTTGCAAGCATAGAGAGACAGGGAGAATGGGCATGCCAGGGCCTCCAGCCACCGCAAATGAATTCCAGATGCAGGCGCATCTGGCCTTACATGGCCACTGGGGAATTGAACCTGAGTCATTAGGCTTTGCAGGCAAGCACCTTAACCGCTGAGTCATCTCTCCAGGCCAAGTTTACATTTTTCTTTTTTTTTTTTAAGTGTTTTATTTATTTATTTATTTATTTATTTGAGAGAGAGAGAGAATGGGAGCACCAGGGCCTCCAGCCACTGCAAATGAACTCCAGATGCATGCGCGCCCTTGTGCATCTGGCTTTCGTGGGCCCTGGAGAATCGAACTGGGATCCTTTGGCTTTGCAGGCAAATGCCTTAACCACTAAGCCGTCTCTCCAGCCCCCAAGTTTACATTTTTAAAGCAAGTACTTAAGACAACTGTACAGACACAATTTTTCCCCAGAGTCTTTCCTATCTCTAAATATATGCATATGCACATTTTCCCAGTTGCAAACCTCATTTTTTTTTCTCCCTTGATCACCTAGCAGTGTGTTTTGAACATTTTCTCTTATTATCTGTAGCCTCCAAATTGACATTTCAAATGCTACGCAGCTATCCCCAGATTCTGACATGCCTCGGTTTTCTTCATCCAACGCCTGTAGACGCATACTCTGCGTTCCAGCCGTGGCTATTGTAATCACCAACCATGGCAGTGGGCACTGGTCTCCGTGATGAGTCATCCCTTCTCCCCCTCCGTCCTCCAGGTCAGCACCAGTCCCGGGCTCTGGCAGAGAGCATGCTCACCACCAGTGAGTTTTTGAAAGAAATTAGTTATGAGCTCATCACAGGAAAGGTCAGTTTCCTGGCATCGCATTTCAAAACCACGTCGTTAGGTGAGTGCTCATTTCCATCTTTGCCTGCACAGTTGAGTGCGGAGCCAAAGCTCGTTGGCCGATCTTTCGCTGGGAATGGTTTATCCTGACCATGCTGTGACTAACACCGCAGGAAGCAGTGCGGTGGGGGGGGGGGGCTCCAGAGGAAGGTCTATGATGCTAGACAAAAACCTCAGCTTAGCCTGGACTTTGTTGAATGACCTTGGGCCAGTCTCTCCCTCTCCCTCTCCCTCTCCCTCTCTCTCTCTCTCTCTCTCTCTCTCTCTCTCTCTCTCTCTCTCGGTTGCAGTTTTCTCATATGCCACATGGAAATAGAATAGTCTCATGCTGCCTGCTTTTGACTCGATGATGCAAGTCAAAAGAGATGCGGTGTGTGAAAGCCTGCCAGTTGTAAGCTCGTTGACTGCGCTTTCACACGCTGTGGAGACATCCTACAGCAGGGGACCAGGGGAAAACTCTGACACGAATTGCTGGTCTGCTTACAAATCTCGATGATGAGCCCGCCTGACAGCCCAATCTGAAAACTGATAAGCGCGATCCGGCGTATCACTGCGCCGTCTTATCTTTATTCGGACACAGGTGATGACCTGGACAAGCTGCTGGAAAAGATGCGACAACGACGAGGAGACAGTGTGGTCACCCCCTTTAACGGAGACCTTCACGAGTGTGTGTCACCCCAGGAGGCTGCCGCTATGGTCCCCACACAAAACCTAGGTAATGTCGCCTCAGGCAGACAGGAAGGAATCAGGCCTTGGGTCAG
Source organism: Dipus sagitta (assembly GCA_036346955.1). NCBI lineage: Eukaryota > Metazoa > Chordata > Mammalia > Rodentia > Dipodidae > Dipus > Dipus sagitta. The sequence continues at coordinate 40,660,185 of CM070785.1, read as the reverse complement.
ACATGGAAGCTAAATCACAGGGTTTTGAGGAGTCCTGAAGTCACGGACACAAGGCTTTCGGATTTTTTGTTTTTCGAGGTAGGGTCTCGCTCTAACCCAGGCTGACCTGGAATTCACTAATGTAGTCTCAGGGTGGCCTCGAACTCACGGCGATTCTCCTACCTCTGCCTCCCAAGTGCTGGGATTAAAGGCGTGCGCCCAGCTACACAAGACTTCATAATTGTCGACACAATAAGTTTGGTTCAAATAAAAAAATAGAAAGCCTTACTTCTAGCCTAGATGGAAGGCTTTGTAAAAGTCTCCTAAATCTAAAACCAAAATCATTATCCCCGCCCCCCTTTCTTCTTCTAGGCAGACTTTTTCTTTTTTTTTTCTTCTTTTTATTTATTTATTTGGGAGCGACAGACAGAGAAAGAGGGAGACAGAGAGAGAGAATGGGCGCGCCAGGGCCTCCAGCCACTGCAAACGAACTCCAGACGCGTGCGCCCCCTTGTGCATCTGGCTAACGTGGGTCCTGGGGAGTCGAGCCTCGAACCAGGGTCCTTAGGCTTCACAGGCAAGCGCTTAACTGCTAAGCCATCTCTCCAGCCCTAAGCAGACTCTTTCTATGTAGTCTATGCTGACCTCAAATTTGCAATCTTCCTGCCTCAGCCTCCTGAGTGCTGGGATTATAGGCATGAACTAGCATACTTCATCTTGGACACTAGACACTTAAACACTTGCTCTTCGCCCCCCCCACCCCCCAACAATTCCAAGATCCTCAGTACTTTTTCCTTAGCTTTGCCAGTTATATAGCTACATCTGTGCTTGCTGAGGGCTTCAAAGAATTATGTAAAAACCCTGCACCTCAGGCCCTGCAGGATCCTGGCTCCCTCGCTTTCTGTTCCCCTCTGACCTGTAAGCCCCTTGTCATCTCAGGAAAGGAGAGGCCTTCCTGACAGAGCAGCAGCACTCACACGTTATCCACCCTACAACAGATCAGGGGACCGATGAGGACCGTAGGCCAGGGATGACGAGACCGCCCATTAGATTGGCGTCCTGGGGGTTAAAATTCCTTCCCCAGTTCACTGATTGACAGGGCTGACATAGGACAGACAGGATGACAGGAAAGAGAACCAGAGGAAGAAGAGAAAGGAAACAGACTAGCATAAGCCGCTGCTGACAGCCATGTGGCCACCTCCTGATAGGAATGTGTCATTTATAGTTGCGGATGGCTCAGGCCATAAAAGTAGCAGGGCTTGGCATCAGCTCCTTTATACAAAGAAATGCAAACACCGTCCATAAAGTGTTTTGACTTCTGGGAGGTATTTGGTGCTAAAGCCATCAACCAGAAGATCTGAAGCATGTTTACCATTAACTTTTTTGTTTTGGTTTGGTTTTTGGTTTTTCGAGGTAGGGTCTCACTCTAGCTCAGGCTGACCTGGAAAATTCACTACGTAGTCTGAGGCTGACCATGAACTCACAGCAATCCTTCTACCTCTGCCTCCCAAGTGCTGGGATTAAAGGGGTGTGCCATCATGCCTGGCTACATTAACTTTTCAATAGCTAACAGGTTCAGAATTTAAAAAGAAAAAAATCCTCAGAAGACATACAGGTCCCTAAGTGCAATATCTAGAAATATTGATTGCGTTTTCTATCTCATCAAACTTCAAAGTTTGCTAAATTAAATCCCACAAATATATCTGTATGTTTAGTTCCCATCCAATCCAACCTGTGAACTGAGGGAAATGGCCTTCTAGTTATATCAAAAGACAGGCTTGTTTTGTTTGGCACTCCTTGTGGGCTAAAAAAAAAAAAAGCCCTAAGCTGGGGGTGGTAGTAGGAGGATCGAAGTGAGTTCGAGGCCACCCTAAGACTACATAGTGAATTCCAGGTCAGCCTGAGCTAGATCAAGACCCCACCTCAAAAAATGTTTAATTTAATTTAATTTTAAAAAAACTCCAAAAAAAAAAACCCTATTTGAGCTACTCTTAAATTTTTCCTCCCATGTGCTATAGGAGTGTGCTACACTAAACTACATTTCCAACCCTACTCTTAACATGTATGGTTTTGTGCATTACCAGTGATTTCTCTCTGCCCTATACGGAGACTCCTGTCTCAGTCCCTACTCGCAGTCAAGTGTAGCCATGATAGCGAGGGTGTCGTGACCACTGGCTTGCCTCACCTACATTGCAGTATGATATTAGACAGCATTGATTAACACAAGTTAATTACCCGCTTTGTGGTTGTGTTTCGATTAAACCACCATCACATGTTCCTGATAACAAGTAATCCTTTAAAAAAAAGAAAAAAGACTGGAGATTGCCTATCCAGGTGTTTTATTGACTAAGCTTGGCTTTTGATCGTGTGGGGACATGCACATACATGAGAGATTGGTTGCTTGGTGAACACTTGCAATAAAGAGTTACTGAAGGGCTGGAGAGATGGCTCAGCGGTTAAACGCTTGCCTCTGAAGCCTAAGGACCCCAGTTCGAGGCTGGATTCCCCAGGACCCACGTAAGCCAGGTGCACAAGGTGGCGCACACATCTGGAGTTCGTTTGCAGTGGTTAGAGGTCCTGGCCCACCCGTTCTCTCCCTATCTATCTGCCTCTTTCTCTCTCTGTCACTTTCAAATAAATAAAAATTAGATAAAATTTATATCTGACATGCATATAGTATCTGGATGGGGTTTTGTAATCCATCACCTGTTGAGAGGAGCAGCTGGCCGTGTCACGCATCAGCTCTCTTCAGATAGTGCTGGCGTCAGCGTTGGCATTAATCACACCACCTAAGCCTGCCAGGTCACAAGTGCTGGCAAAGCCAAGTGGAGTGGGAAGAGAGGGAGGGAGGGCCACGTCTCTGTGACCTACGTCGTCGAGCCACACAGAAGGGCATTTCAGGCCACGTTGCATCTGACTTGCCGAAGAGGAAATGTTGACTGAGGTATCCACAAAGGCCCAAGGGAACCAGCTTTGGAATTACAACATCACCTCCCTTCCTGAGCTGGGAAGACCTGTGCTGAGATTCCTAAAAGCCTAAACACTCTCCCTTGCCTAAAGAGAGCCCTGCCCGGGGCTGTGACGATCTGTCTGTCTCCACTATTAGGGTGGGAGTGCTGAGCAGGTTGCATTAGGCATTTGTAAGGCAATCTGTTGATTTTTTCTAGATAACACATTTGTAAATCTGCCACATCTAACTCCTGTACACACCGTCTCAGCCAAGTTTTAGGGAGGAAGTAGACAAGTCGATTAAAACTCAATATTCAGAAAGTGAAAGTTCTTGGTGGGGAAAAAAAATTGTTTTACCTCTTACATGTTTTATGTCTGTACGTAGATTCACGGTGACCATCACAGAACTAAATTAATACTGTTCTTACAACTTTTTTTTTTTTATTTTTTAGATTTAGATAATGAAACCTTCCAAATTTATCAACCGCAACTCACAGTTGCCAGAAAACTCTTGTCCCAGGTGTGTGCCATCGCAGACAGTGGCAGCCAGAGCCTGGACCTCGGCCACTTTAGCAAAGTGGACTTCATCATCATTGTCCCAAGATCAGAGGTTCTAGTCCAGCAAACTCTTCAACGGATCCGACAATCAGGTAGGAATGAACTTTCTAAGAGTTCTCTACAAGGCCCTTCCTTAGATCCTCTTGACCTCTTCCTTCTGCTTTATCCAAATTTTCACAGAACACTCAAGATTTTATTTTTTTTTAATTTTTTAAGTTTTATCTATTTATTTATTTATTTGAGAGAGTCAGAGAGAGAGAGAGACAGACAGACAGACACACAGAGAGAATGGGCGCGTCAGAGCCTCCAGCCACTGCAAACGAACTCCAGACACTTGTGCCACCTTGTGCATCTGGCTTACGTGGGTCCTAGGGAATTGAACCTAGGTCCTTTGACTTTTTTTTTTTTTTTAAATCACTAAGCCATCCCTCCAGCCCAAGACTTTTTTTTTTTTTTTGAGGTAGGATCTCGTTCTAGCCCAGGCTGACCTGGAATTCACTAGTCTAATGTTGGCCTCAAACTCTCAATCCTCCTACCTCTGCCTCCCATGTGCTGGGATTAAAGGCATGTGCCACCATGCCCAGCTAAAACATTCTTCATTATTAAAAACCATATGACTGGCCGGGCGTGGTGGTGCACGCCTTTAATCCCAACACTCAGGAGGCAGAGGTAGGAGGACCACCATGAGTTCAAGACCACCCTGAGACTACAGAGTGAATTCCAGGTCAGCCTGGGCTAGAGCGAGACCCTACCTCGGAAAAAAGGAAAAAGAAAAGAAACAATAAAACACTAGAAATGTTACTTCAAATGTATCTATAAGCTTTCTCTCAAAGTACTGCCTTTTCCCGTTCAAGGTCAAAGGTAAAATAATGTGCCTATTTGCCAGAGGCTATTAAATCTGTGATGTAATACATGGGGCTGGAATGTGGTCATTCATTTATTAAAAGAAAATTTCTCAAAGCAATGATAGCTTGTTGGAATACTAGAAATTGTACCATGTGATCTTCTATGCCCAGACAGGTCATGTACTCAGAGGTGGTTCTTGAACATTTAGCATGTTACCAGCACATTTCAGCCATCCTCCATGGAAGGAAATAGGATGAATTCAAAAGTGCTTAAGGGCTGGGGAGATGGCTTAGCGGTTAAGCCGTTTGCTTGTGAAGTCTAAGGACCCAGGTTCAAGTCCCCAGGACCCATGTAAAGGCAGATGCACAAAGTGGTACATGCTTCTGAAGTTTGTTTGCAGTGGCTAGACGTCCTGGCGTGCCCATGCTCTCACTCTCCCTTTCTAATAAATAAATAAATATTTTAAAAATTCTTTTAAAAAGTACATAAGAATATATATTTTAAAGTGTTTAAACTGTATCTTATATATTCCCCACATTGCCTCTCAAACTCTATCCTATATACTGACCACCAGGGGATCTTGTTAAAAATGAAGATTTCAAGGCCAGGTGTAGTGGCGCACGCCTTTAATCCCAGCACTTGGGAGGCAGAGGTAGGATCACCATGAGTTCAACGCCACCCTGAGACTCCATAGTGAATTCCAGGTCAGCCTGAGCTAGAGTGAGACCCTACCTCGAAAAAAAAAAAAAAAAAAAAAGAAGAAGAAAAATGCAGATTTCAGGCTGGAGAGATGGCTTAGTGATTAAGGCGCTTGCCTGCAAAGACAAAGGATCCAGGTTCGATTCTCCAGGTCCCACAGAAGCCAGATGCACAAGGTGGCGCATGTATCTGGAGTTCGTTTGCAGTGGCTAGAGGCCCTGGCATGCCCATTCACTCTATCTATCTATCTATCTAATAAATAAATAAAAATAAAAATTTGTTTAAATGTAGGTTTCCTCCAGTAGGCAATGGATGGTCTCCCCTGGCACCAAGCAGTAACTATTTCTCATGGATTTTCTTCTCCATGCCTGGAGGGCATGCCTTCTCCTTTGGAAGCTTTACTTGTACCATTTGGCATTTGCAGCCTCTTGGTTTGTGATCTGATATCCCTGGTCGTGCTGGAGCAAACACATCGTGGCACCTGTTGGGAGTGACATGACCATCTGAGAGCCTTTTCCTGAAATAGCCTCTCGGTGACTTTCACCTCCCCTCATGCGTGCAAACCCCTGAATAAAACCCTGTGGTTTTGACACCCAGATAAATGTATAGATTGGCCTTTCCCTTCCTTTCTCAGTGTGCTCAGATTTCTCTTACGTGTTTTAAGTGTTTTAAGATTGCCACTCCTCAAAAAGGTACCAGGATCAGGCCAGCTTAAAGAAGCTCAGAACCTAGAAGAAAAGCCGGTGTCATAGACAGATTTGGAAAATTCAAGGCGAAGCCAATTCTTTAAATTATCTAGGTCTAGCCTTGGCACACAGGCTAAAAACTTTTGCTGCAAAAACAATCACTTCTAGATATTTAGAAATGACTTCACTTTGTTATAAAATAAATAAATAAATAAATAAAACAGGATGGAAGCCAGGCGTGGTGGCACATGCCTTTAATCCCAAGCACTTGAGAGGCAGAGGTAGGAGGAGAGACTACATAGTGAATTCCAGGTCAGCCTGGACTAGAATGAGACCCTACCTCGAAAAACAAAGACAAACAAACAAAAATAGGATGGTGGTATTATTTTGAAAAATAAAAGCAAACAAAGTAGAATTTTTTGTTTGTTTGTTTGTTTTTGTTTTTCGAGGTAAGGTTTCACTCTAGTCCAGGCTGAATTCACTATGTAGTCTCAGGATAGCCTTGAACTCACGGTGATCCTCCTACCTCTACCTCCCCAGAGCTGGGATTAAAGGTGTGCACCACCACGCCTGGCCCAAGGTAGAAAATTTTAAACATTTGTGGTAAAATATATGCTTAAATATATGCATAAAAGGCCCTGGGTTCAATTTCAGCACCAAAAAGTAAATAAATAAGCATTTGTAATCCTACCACTCAGGGATAACCACTAAAAATGTTCATAACAACTTAATACCTAGTGTAATACTTCCTTCCTGCCTAGATCTCATTTTTCTATTGACATGATAGTGCATGTATTTTCCCATTCCATGAAAAGCTGTTGTAAGCGACATTCTTAATGCATATGTAATATTCCATTTGATAAATACAACAAAATTTGTCTCCATATTTAAATACCTTTGTACTTTGGAACATGTACTAATTAATAGAAGAGAAAAAAAAGCCTTATTCATATTAAGGTATAAAGAGAAATTGTCAAGGACAGAGTAGACATCAGGAAATTACTCATTAAAATGACTCTTCACTATCATAGCCATTGAAACAGAAAGCGTTCCCAAGAAGTCATATGACTCAATTTCCTTATATTTTATCCTGGATATCAAGACGAGGTGAATCTGCCTGTAGTCACAGAACATAGTCCTTTGAGAGCACAAACTATGTTTTCATCCTCAGACGTCTCTCTCAGTCTAACCAGCAGGTGCTCAACTGATATTCAAGTGGAGAGCAGCAGAGATGGAGGTACGGGACGGACAGAGGGAGAAATGTCTCTATGGCCTTCTTCCTGGTTCCACTTACCACCCTCCCTAAAGCGAGCACTGAAGACAGAGCAGCCAGCCTGCCAGCGAAGGCAGTAGGCAGGGGGAAATGGCCAGGGCACGCAGCAAGGGCACATCCTGGCAGCGCACATGTGGCTGGAAATGAAAAGCTGAAAATAGAAACCCTTGTATTGTTGCTGACCCAGCAGTAAGGGGACATGTGTGATTCCTCAGCCTACATCCTAACTATGGAGAAGAGGAAAGGAGGGAGGGAAGAAGCAAGATGGGAGAGCAATATAAAGAAGGAATGTGAGGTGAAAAAAATGGATTAAACATCTTTAAAAATATTTTTATTTTTTTGAGAGAAGAATGAGTACCCCAGCTTCTCCTGCCACAGCATGAAGAATCCAGACACATGTGCCAGTGGCTTTATGTGGGTACTGGGAAATGGAACCAGGCTGACAAGCTTTATAAGAAAGTACCTTTAACCACTGAGCCAGTCCCCAGGTTAAACATTTTCACTCTTGCCTAGAGTACGCTTGTAAGTGCTGGAGTGATCAGTCAAGAAAGAGCTTTCTGGGCTGGAGAGATGGCTTAGCGGTTAAGCGCTTGCCTGTGAAGCCTAAGGACCCCAGTTCGAGGCTCAACTCCCAAGGACCCACGTTAGCCAGATGCACAAGGGATCGCACGCGTCTGGAGTTCCTTTGCAGTGGCTGGAGGCCCTGGCGTGCCCATCCTCTCTGTGTCTCTCTCTGCCTCTTTCTTGCTCTGTCTGTCACTCTCAAATAAGTAAATAAACAAAAAAAAAGAAAGAAAGAAAGAAAGAAAGAAAGAAAGAAAGAAAGAAAGAGCTTTCTGTTTGTTCATTTATTCATTCATCTGTTTGTTTCAGAGTAGGGTCACTGTAGCCCAAGCTGACCCAAAATCCACTGTGTAGCTCCAGGCTGGCCTCACACTCAAGAGTCCTACCTCAGCTTCCCAAGTGCTGGGATTAAAGGTGTGCACCACTGTGTCCAACTGCCATAGGCTTCTGACTAAGTTTTTCAGTACCAAGCGTGAATTCCTTCCTGTGGAGGGGACCTCAAGTCCAGTCAAAGAGCAGTAGCAGGCTGGAGGGATGGCTTAGTGTTTAGGGCGCTTGCCTACAAAGCCAAAGGACCCAGGTTCGATTCCCAGGACCCACGTTAGCCAGATGTACAAGGGGGCGCACGTGTCTGGAGTTCATTTGCAGTGGCCGGAGGCCCTGGCGCACCCATTCTTTCTCTCTCTCTCTCTCTTTCTCTCTCTCTCTCTTCTTCTTCTTCTTCTTCTTCTTCTTCTTCTTTCTCTGTCAAATAAATAAATGAATAAATAAATAAAAATAAATAAATAATTTTTTTTTTTAGCCAGGCATGGTGGTACACGCCTTTAATGCCAGCGCTCGGGAGGCAGAGGTAGGGGGATCACCGTGAGTTCGAGGCCACCCTGAGACTCCATAGTGAATTCTAGGTCAGCCTGAGCTAGAGTGAAACCCTACCTCAAAAAAAAAAAATAAATAAATAAATAAGAAATTAAAGAACAGTAGGTTACCCCTATAACAGTTATGCCACAATTGCCACAGCAGGCACATCTTACCTGGCTAGTCAGTTGTGTAGCACACAGGGTTCACCTCAGGGTAAGACTGTTGATGCTTCCATAGAACTTTTCAACACTATGAAGCTAGCCAGCAGGGAAGAGGCCTCTGGCTCAGCTCCAGCTTCACGTCTCAGGGTCCTGCAACCACCACATTTGGTGTGTTCAGCAATAAGGTCTTATCTAGTTCTGGTGGGCAACCAAAAGCTTTGACAAGAACCGGGAAATGGCTTAGCGGTTACAGCCAAAAGCTTTGACAATATCCTGCAATGTTTTGGGGGCATCAGGGGTCTATTTGTAGCTATTAGCATTGTAATTTGTAGATGCCAGTTGCTTGTGGAGGTTAATTAAATCGGTGCTACTTTAAAAGAAAAGATAAGGGCTGGAGAGATGGCTTAGTGGTTAAGGCGCTTGCCTGAGAAGCCTAAGGACCCAGGTTTGATTCTCCAGGTCCCACGTAAGACAGATGCACAGGGGGCGCATGCATCTGGAGTTTGCATCTGGAGTTTGCTTACAGTGGCTAGAGGCCCTGGTGTGCCCATTCTCTCTCTGTCTCTATCTATCTGCTTACCTACCTACCTACCTATCTATCTTCCCCTTTCTCTCTTTCTCAAATAAATAAAATATTTTAATGTTTATTGTTATTATCAACAATATGTTTCCTATGGTTACATCATGTGTTGATAAAATAAAATATATTTTAAAAATAAAGAAAAAGATAAAATTAAGTTCACATATTTCATAGCCTCTTCATTTCAAAGACTGGTATTTTAATTATCCTAACAGCAGCTTGATGCACCCAGAACTGCTTCAGATGTTTGTAGGTAGGAGTAATTTTGTTACAGAGATATTGGTAACACACTGAAGTTGTCACCATTTTTTACATCTTGAGGATACAGTAATCATGGGTAATTCAGTTCTTTTATTTGTTTGATACGAAATACAGTGTTCATTGAGGGCTTCCCAGACTTTGTATACAACTAAGTACAAGCCGGGCGTGGTGGCGCACGCCTTTAATCCCAGCACTCCAGAGGCAGAGGTAGAGGTAGTAGTATTACCGCGAGTTCGAGGCCAGCCTGATACTACGTAGTGAGTTCCAGGTCAGCCTGGCCAGAGCGAGACCCTCGAAAAAATCAAAACAATAAAAAATAAATTAAAAAATAACTGAGTACAGCAGGGGCTTGCAAGGTAACTTAGTGGTAGAGCACATGGCTAGCATATATGAGGCCCTATGCTTGCTCTCCATCACTTGTCCCCCCAAAATCAGTATGACACTGCTTTTAAAAAGCTTGCTGCCAAACCAGGCGTGGTGGCGCACGCCTTTAATCCCAGCACTCGGGAGGCAGAGGTAGGAGGATCACCATGAATTCAAGGCCACCCTGACACTACATAGAGAATTCCAGGTCAGCCTGAGCTAAAGTGAGACCCTACCTCGAAAAACCAAAAAAAAAAAAAAAAAAATGCTTGCTGCCAGTGGCTGGAGGCCCTGGCATGCTCATTCTCTCTCTCTCTCTGCCTCTTTCTCTTACTGTCGCTCTCAAATAAATAAAAATAAATAACAACAACAACAACAAAAAGCTTGCTGCCAGGCATGGTGACACATGCCTTTAGTCCCAGCACTTAGGAAGCAGAGGTAAGAGGATCGCCGTGAGTTTGAGGCCACTGTGAGACTACATAGTGAATCCAGGTCAGCCTGGACTAGAGTGAGACCCTACCTTGAGAAAAAAAAAAAATCTTGCAATCTAGGCTGGGCATGTTGGCACGTGCCTTTGATCCTAGCACTTGGGAGGCTGAGGTAGCTACATAGTGAATTCCAGATCAGTCTGGGCTACAGCAAGACCCTACCTCAAAAAACAAACAAACAAAAATGCTTGCATGGCCATCTCTCCAGCCCCAAAATAAAATATTTTTGAAAGAAAGAAAGGAGGGAGGGAGGGAGGGAAGAAGGAAGGAGGGAAGAAGGGAAGGAGAAGAAAGAGAGAGGAGCCAAGAGAAAAGTCACAGGTCTGACATTCATTTGCAGCCTGGCAGTTCCTTTGCACCAGCAAGAGACCGTGTCTCACAGAAGGCGGGGCACAGACACCTCGAGGCTGTCAGGCTGTCCTCTCACCTCCACACACGTGCCATGGCATACGCACCCACACAGACATAAATAATAATAAATATACAAAGGGTTTTTTAAAAATTATATTTATTTATTTATTTGAGAGCGATAGAGAGAGAATGGGCTCGCCAGGGCCTCCAGCCACTGCAAACGAACTCCAAATGCATGTGCCACCTTGAGCATCTGGCTAACGTGGGTCCTGGGGAATTGAGCCTCGAACCTGGGTCCTCAGGCTTCACAGGCAAGTGCTCAACCGCTAAGCCGTCTCTCCAGCCCCAAACATACAAAGTTTTTTTTTTTAAATGCCTGCTCTTTAAAGCTCTGTATATGATCATAGTACCCAGTATCAGACACCACTGAACTTCCATTTTCTCCTGTGTGTGTAAAAGTGTGCTAAAAGAGAAACTTTTTTTTTTTTTTTTTTCTTGGCAGGTGTCCTTGTAGACCTGGGTCTGGAGGAAAATGGGACAGCTCACCAGAGAGCAGAGAAATATGTTGTTCGTCTGGACAGTGAAATTCAAAGCAAGTTTGAAGTTTTTATGAGGAGGGTGAAACAGAACCCATACACTCTGTTTGTGCTGGTTCAGGACAACTCCCATGTGGAGCTGACCAGGTGATTGCTTCCGTGTGAGCAAACCCAGTATTCCGTAGCGGTAACTGTTCCCCGAGGAAACCCCTCGAAGGTGACGATGCAGGCCTGGGGACTATCGCAGTGGGCATCTTCACATTTGGTAACTAGTTTTCCCAGCTAAATGTTGATTTTTTTGGAGGGGGGGGTGTCCCATTTCGAGGTAGGGTCTCACTCTAGCCCAGGCTAACCTGGAATTCACTATGTAGTCTCAGGGTGGCCTCGAACTCACGGAGATCTTCCTACCTCTGCCTCACGAGTCCTGGGATTAAAGGTGTGCGCCACCACGCCCGGCTAAACGTTGATTTTATGTTAAATATCCCATGGAGGGATTTAGAAATTCCTGTTTAAAAATACTGTTTTGCGCGTGAAGTGGCACATGCATCTGGAGTTTATTTGCAAGAGCAAGGGCAGCCATGGTGTGCCTATTCTCTCTCTCTCTCTCTCTCTCTCTCTCTCTCTCTTTCACATAAATATAGTAAAAAAAAATTTTTTTTTTAAAATACTGTCTTGCCTGGCATGGTGTTACATGCCTTTAATCCCAGCAGTCAGGAGGTAGAGAGTTCAAGGCCAACCTAGGACTACAGAGTGAGTTCCCTACCTCAAAAAAATAAGTAAACTGTCTTAAAAGCACCGTGGGGGCTCTACAGATTGCTCAGTGGATAAAGGCTCTTGCTTGCAAAGCCTGATGACCTCAGGTTCAATTCCCTGGTACCCATATAAAGCCAGATGCACAAAGTGACTGTCTGGAGTTCGTTTGTAGTGGCAGGGGATCCTGGTGCATCCGTTCTCTCTATCTGCCTCTTTCTCTCTCTCCCTGTCTCTCTCTCTCAAATAAATAAATAAAATGTTTTTTAAAAAATCACTGTGGGGGCTAAAGAGATGGCTTAACGGTTAAGCGCTTGCCTGTGAAGCCTAAGGATCCCCGTTCGAGGCTGGATTCCCCAGGACCCATGTAAGCCAGATGCTCAAGGTGGCACATGCATTTGGAGTTCGTTTGCAGTGGCTGGAGGCCCTGGCGTGCCCATTCTCTCTCTCTCTCTCTCTCTCTCTCTCTCTCTCTGTCTTTCTCTCTGTATCTGTCTGTTGCTCTCAAATAAATAAATAAAAATGAACCAAAAAATTTTTCTTTAAAGCACCATGGGACTCCATGGCTTCTGAGAGAAGGTAGCAGTGAGGTCAAGGTGAGTGAGCTCCCTGAAGGGTGATGTGCTTCCTGCTTCCTCTCCTCATCTCTGCCTCTGTCCTTCTTCTTTTCTTTCGTCTCCTTTTCCTCATCCTCCTTCTTCTTCTTTTTGTTTTGTTTTGTTTTGCTTTTTGTTTTGTTTTTTCGAGGTAGGGTTTCAATCAAGTCCAGGCTGACCTGGATTTCACTATGTAGTCTCAGGCTGGACTTAAACTCACGACGATCCTCCTACCTCTGCCTCCCGAGTGCTGGGATTAAAGGCGTGTGCCACCACGCCCGGCTCACTTCTTTTCTTGCCTGTGATTCCTCCTCTTTCTGGCTTTTCTTCCTTCTGACCTTTATTTCTTTATTTTAGTTTTATTTATTTATTTGAGAGAGACAGAGTCAGACAGAGGGAGAGAGAGAGAATGGGCATGCCAGGGTTTCCAGCCATTTAAAATTAACTCCAGACACATATGCCATCTTGTGCATCTGGCTTACATGGGTCCTGGGGAATCGAACCTAGGTCCTTTGGCTTTGCAGGCAAGTGCCTTAACCACTAAGCCATCTCTCCAGGCCTGACCTTTATTTATTATTTGTTTATTTGTTTATATGTTTATAGGTGTGTGTATGGCTGCGCCTGCAAATGAATGCCTATCTGGCTTGAATATAGATGGTAGGGAATTGATTCCAGATCAGCAGGCTTTGTAAGCAAGCAACTTTAACATTAAGCCATCTCCCACTTCTGACCTTTAAAAGCAGTAAAATAAAAAATGTCACTCTAATTATCCGAGAGCACATCTGAAATGCAAGAGACCATGGTGTTTCTTGGGTGGACTTAATGAAGTAACAGTATGTCTGGAATGATGTAACCACTTTTGCTACAAATCAAATCTTAATTAGCTTAGTGCTCATATCATTGCTGCTGCAGTCTAAGAAGGCAAATTATTTTAAAAGGTGGAGAGAGAGCTGGAGAAAAGGCTTAAGGCACTTGCCTGCAAAGCCTAAGGGCCCAGGTTCAATTCCCCAGAACTCACATAAGCCAGATAGATGCACATGGTGGCCCATACATCTGGAGTTTGTTTGCAGTGGCTGGAGGCCCTGGCATACCCATTCTCTCTCTCTCTCCCTCTAATGAATAAATAAAAATAAAATATTAAAAAATAAAACTCAGCTGGGCGTGGTGGCACACGCCTTTAATCCCAGCACTCTGGAGGCAGAGGTAGGAGGATCGCCGTGAGTTCAAGGCCACCCTGAGACTACATAGTGAGTTCCAGGTCAGCCTGGGCTAGAGTGAGACTGTACCTTGAAAAACCCCCCCAAAAAAAAATCAAAATCAAAATCAAAAGGTAGGGGGAGCTGGGCATGGTGGTGCAAGCCTTTAATCCCAGCACTCTGGAGGCAGAGGTAGGTGGATCGCTGTGAGTTCGAGGCCACCCTGAAAATACATAGTGAATCCAGGTCAGCCTGGGCTACAGAATGAGACCCTACCTGGGGAAAAAAAAAAAGTGAAGGGAGTAAAAGCCAGAGGGAAATCTGAGCCTCACTTAGCACCATAGATTTTCTTTGCTCCAGGAGACAGTGAGGCTAGGAATCTGGATCATTTTTTGGTCTGTGGTAGAAATGGGGCACAATCATAAAAATCATCTGGGGCTGGAGAGTTGGTTTAGCACTTAAGACACTTGCCTGCAAAGCCAAAGGACCCAGATTCGATCCTCCAGGGCCCACATAAGCCAGATGCACAAGGTAGCGCTTGCGTCTGGAGTTCGCTTACAGTGGCTAGATACCCTTGCATGCCCATTCTCTCTCTCTCTTTTCCTCTCTCCTCCTCTCTCTCTCTCAAATAAATAAATAAAAATAGAGCTAGGTGTGGTGGCTCATGCCTTTAATTCCAGCACTCGGGAGACAGACGTAGGAGGATCGCTGTGAGTTCAAGGCCACCCTGAGACTACATAGTGAATTCCAGGTCAGCCTGGGCCAGAGTGAGACCCTACCTCAAAAAACCAGAAAAACCAAAAATAAATAATAAAAAATAAAGTTTAAAAAAAAGATTGGAAAATAGTTCCTTGAATACACAGTGGAGCTCATAGATTTAACCAGGTTATCAAGATTTTTTTCTTTAATTAATTTAAAAATACAGATTTGGAGGTGGAGAGATGGCGCAGCAGTTAAGGCACTTGCCTGCAAAGTCTAATGACCCAGATTTGATTCCCCAATACCCACAGAAAGCCAGGTACACGAAGTTGGCATGTACGTTTGAAGTTCATTTGCAGTGCCTGGAGGCCCTAGCATGTCCATTCTCTCTGTCTGTCTATTTCTCTGTCTCTCTCCACTTGTAACTAAATAAATAATATATTTTTTAAAAAGTTTTAAGGCTGGGTGTGGTGGTGCATGCCTTTAATTCCAGCACTTGGGAGGCAGAGGTAGGAGAATTGCCTTGAGTTCAAGGCTACTCTGAGACTACATAGTGAATTTCAGGTCAGCCTGGGCTAGAGGGAAACCCTAGCTCAAAAAAAAATTCATTTGGTTGGAGAGAAATTAAGGTACTTGTCTGCAAAGCCAAAGGATCTAGGTTCAATTCCCCATGACCCACATAAGCCAGGTGCACAAGGTGGCGTATGCATCTGGAGTTTGTTTGCTGTGGCTAGAGACCCTGGCGTTCCCATTCTCTCTCTCTTTCTTTCTTTCTCTCCCTCCCTCTTCTCTCTCTCTCTCAAATAAATAAAAATAAAATTAAAAGTTTTATTTGAGGGCTGGAGAGATGGCTTAGTGGTTAGGGCGCTTGCCTGCAAAGCCAAAGGAACAAGGTTCGATTTCCCAGGACCCATGTAAACCAGATGCACAAAGTGGCACATGCATCTGGAGTTCATTTGAAGTGGCTAGAGGCCCTGGTACACCCATTCTCTCATTCTTTCTCTCTCTTTCTCTCTACCTCTCTCTCAAACAAATAAAATAAAATAAAATGTATTTTTAAAAAGTTTTATTTGAGCCGGGCATGGTGGTGCATGCCTTTAATCCCAGCACTCGGGAGGCAGAGGTAGGAGGATCACCGTGACTTCAAGGCCACCCTGAGACTCCATAGTGAATTCCAGATCAGTCTGGGCTAGAGTGAAACCCTACCTCAAAAAAAAGTGGGGGGGGGGCCTTGAGGCTGCAGGGCAACCCGGTATACCCATATAACAGAACTGAAGAAGCTCCCAAGGTGGGCATCCTGCAGAAGGGCATCCCAGCTCCACTCCCAGGTGGGAACGGGGCAGGCAGAAGGGGTAACGCGGGAGTCCTGGCTACTGTGGGCCACTCTGTGGTGCAGGTCATTGCGGGCCTGGAGGCGCCACGTTTGGATCCCGAAGCTCTTCCTGCAGGTGTAAAGTCTGTCTCCAGTGCGGATTTCGTCACCCATGGCCTGGATATCTGAGTTTGCCCTGTGAAGTAGACATGGACAAACTGAAAAGTGGGAGGGGAGTGCTTAGGGGGTCCCTCAGATCTGTCTGGAAAGAATTAAGGAAGAATACAAACTTTTTATGTCTTCCAAGTTACATTTTTTTTTGAATTGGTAGTTTTCTAATTTAATTAATTATTTATTTATTTGAGAGAGCAAGAGAGGGAAAGAGGCAAACACACACACACACACAGAGAGAGAGAGAATGGGCACACCAGGGCCTCCAGCCACTGCAAACCAACTCCAGACCCATGCGCCCCCTTGTGCATCTGGCTTACGTGGGACTTGGAAAATGGAACCTGGGTCCTTAGGCTTTGCAGGCAAGTGCCTTAGCCACTAAGCCATCTCTCCAGCCCCTGATTTGGTTGGTTTTGAAGACAGGCTTGCTTTATAGCCCAAGCTGGCTGCAAACTTTCAGTCTTCCTGCCACGACCTCGTGAGAACTGGGATTACAAGTGTGTACCCCATGTCCAACTCTGCAACCACATTTGAATTCTCTCAACTCCCCCCAATTTCAAATAAGAAACCAATGCCACCTCCGTGTTGTCAGCTGTTTCTCCACCCGTCGGTTACGTAAGGGGGGTACTAATGTGACTTTCGCTATTTCTGCAGTGTGATCTCGAGCTCTCTGTCACATGGTGAACCCAGTCATGGATTGGCTGATAGAGTCATTAACTGCAGAGAAGTTCTAGAGGCTTTTAACCTCCTGGTGCTCCAAGTCAGCTCCTTCCCATACACACTTCAGACTCAGCAGTCCCGAATCAGCTCCAACAACGAGGTTCACTGGATCCAGCTGGATACCGTGGTGAGTCACCCATGCACAGCTGGGTCCTCAGTTCCTCATGGAACAGAATCTTGGATCTAAATATGATCATGGCTCCGGGCGTGGTGACGCACACCTTTAATCCCAGCATTCAGGAGGCAGAGATAGGTGGATTGTCGTGAGTTCGAGGCCGGCCTGAGACTGCATAGTGAGTTCCATGTCAGCCTGGGCTAGAGAGCAAGACCCTACCTCCCCTACCTCAAAAAAAAAAAAAAAAAAGAACCATAAATATGATCAGGGTCCAATAAAATAGGCCACAGGAGTTCAGAAATCTAAACTAATGCCTTGTTTTATAGATGATCACATTTAAAAATATATATTTCAGCCGAGCGTGGTGGTGCACGCCTTTAATCCCAGCACTCGGGAGGCAGAGGTAGGAGGATCACTGTGAGTTCGAGGCCACCCTGAGATACAGAGTGAATTCCAGGTCAGCCTGGGCTAGAGTGAAACCCTACCTCAAAAAACCAACATATATATATATATATATAATTTATATTATATATATTATTTATAAATAATTTTTTATTTATTAATTATATATATTATATTTTATTTATTTATTATTTATAAATAAATTATTTATAAATAAATAGAAATATATATGCATATATTTCTATTTATTTATTTGAGATAAATATTTGAGAAACATAGAGTATAAGCACACCAGGGCCTCTAGCCGACTACAAACCAGCTCCAGATTCACGTGCCACTTTGTGCATCTGGCTTTACATAGGTTCTAGGGAATCGAACCCAGAGCACCAGGCTTTGCAAGCAAGTGTCTTTAACTGCTGAGCCATCTTTCCTGCCCCCAGATTACAAATACTTTTTTTTTGAAATTGAATCCTATGTTGTCCAGTCTGGCCTTGAACTTGTGGGCTCAGGTGACCCCTTCCTCTCACCTTGCTGAGTGCTGGGACTACAGAGACACTGCCCCTTTGTGCTACTCACAATTACTTAACACTAGAGACTAGGGAATAATGGACTATAGAAGGTTGATCAAGTAGTTCTTTTTTAGATATCATGCAGATACAAAATCATCCATCCTAGATCATAAAAAAAAAAAAAAAACATGATAGTGGAGCTGGAGAGATGGCTCAGTGGTTGAAGTCTCTTGCTTGAGAAGCCTGCTAGCCCCAGCCACCCATTGCTGCAGGAAGAGACCCTGGCATGCACTCACGTGCACACGAACACACACACACATATAAAAATATGATGAGCTGGGCGTGGTGGCACACACCTTTAATCCCAGCACTCGGGAGGCAGAGGTAGGACGATCGCCATGAGTCCAAGGCTACCCTGAGACTACATAGTGAATTCCAGGTCAGCTTGGACTAGAGTGAAGTTCTACCTCAAAACAAATATACATATACATATATATATATGATGGTAGCCAAATGTGGTGAGGCACTCCTGTAACCCCACCACTCAGGATGTTGAGACAGGAGGACTCCAAGTTCAAGATCAGCCTGAACTACATCCATAGTGATACCCTGTCTCACAAACAAACAAGTGATATTATCTGAGAACATCATGAATATCCTAATGACCTGTATGATGTTAAACGGTTTGTTTCCAAGGACTGGGTTCATGGCTCAGTGGTAGAGTGCTTGCCTAGCGTGTGGGGTCCATCTTCAGCACCGCCAAAAAAAAAAAAAAAAAAAACCATGAATTTTACTCTGAGACCTGACAACTTTATTGTTCCATTGAATGGGGGGCAGTTTGACGTCTGTCTCACTGTTCATTGCTATCCCCTTCCCCTGAGACTGGATTTTCCATTTCAGTCTGCTCTCAGTCTTCTGGTTGAAACTGGGGTGATGGCGCACCAGGGCCTCCAGCCACTGCAAACGAACTCCAGACGCGTGCGCCCCCTTGTGCATCTGGCCAACATGGGTCTTGGGGAATCGAGCCTCGAACTGGGGTCCGTAGGCTTCACAGGCAAGCGCTTAACCGCTAAGCCATCTCTCCAGCCCCACATACTTAATACTTTAATCCCAGCAGCCGGGAGGCAGAAGTAGGAGGATCACTATGACTTCAAGGCCAGCCTGAGACTGCATAGTGAATTCCAAGCCAGCCTGGACTTGAGCAAGACCCTACCTCAAAAAAACAAAAAATGTTTTTTTTCTTTTGTTTTTAATTTTAAGTCATCCATATAGACAGGCTATAGTGCCAGCTATTTGGAAAGTTGAGGCAGGAAGATAGATTGAGCCCAGACTTCATCTCAGAAATCAACATTAAAAAATCATCCCTAAGGTCTCTCGCTCTCTGATCACTTGGGAACTTCCAGCGGTGGGTGAGTTTTTCCCTAGGCTGGGCCTGGGCTGGCTCAGTAGGGGCTTGGCCTAGGCCCTAGCCCAGGCCCAGGCTGGACGCTCCCTAGCCCATACTCTCCGCATGGGCTCTTTATCTCCTCCAGCTCCCCACATGGCAGGAGCTCCCTGAACTCTCTTTTCTTTCCATGCTTTTTTTTTCCCCAGATCCCTATCTGGCCACATGGGCCTCTGAGCTACATGTGACCCACATGGGCTTTTGGGCTCCACGTGGTGTACTTCTCTTCTCCCTACTTTGTTTTCCCTTACCTTTCAGCCTTCCCCCTTCTGCATTCCTTTGTAAAATCTGAATAAAATGTGGTATTTTAAAAATAATTTTTAAAACATCATCCCTAAGGACTTGAGCTCAACACAGAGAAAAGGAAAACATCACGTTGATCTGCCTTCCACACTGGATCCAACAGATGTGTGGCTGCAGTGGGCAAGGTCCCAAGAGTTCATCTCCTTTCATTATCTGGAGGACTAATTAAGAAAAACAAAGTAGGGCTGGAGAGATGGCTTAGCTTTAAAGGCACTTGCCTGCCAAGCCTAAGGACCCAGGTTCAACTCTCCAGATCCCATGTGAGCCAGACGCACCAGGTGGCACACGCATCTGGAGTTCGACTGCAGTAGCTGGAGGTCCTGGCATGCCAATTCTCTATCTCTCTCTGCCCCCCCCATAAAAAAATAAAAACAAAAATAAAAGGAAAACAAAGTAATTTAATTCAAAGATGGTGCACCTGTGCTGGATCTTTCAGAGAGCACCCACAGGGCCGAGTTAGAGGGGAACACAAAGCAGACATCTAGTACACAGTTGTCCAAAGCAGAATGACAGTTACAAAAAGCCAAAATGCAGTCCATCTGGAAGGACCAGGAGGGGCTTCCTGCAGGGCAGAGCGCTGGGAAGGGGTCTTGAAGGGCAGCAGGAGCTGGGCAGGCAGATGGGGAAAGCCAGACTCTGTGCAGCAGGAAAGTGGACAGGGCACACGGGGGAACCAGCAGCAGCTTACAGACAGCACTGGCTAACGGAACCTTTTATCATACATAGAGAGAGGCTCTGTGGACCAGGCTGGCAAATTTTACACTCATTATGCATGCGTTGAATGGATTATTATTTTTTTTTAGCAAACGAATGATATTGTTAGAATGCACATGCATTCATTTAATTTTTTTAAGTTTACTTGCAGACAGAAGAGAGACAGCCCTTTACATTAGAATGGGCAGAACCTAAATCAGAGCACTGGCTGAAGCCAGGAGCAGCAGTAAATGCCTGTGTTCTCAGCACTTGAGAGGCTGTGGCAAGAGAATTACAAGCTCAAGGCCAGCCTGGGCTCCGCAGGCAAGCACCTTTACCACTAAGCCATCTATCTCTCTAGCCCACTTCATTTTTTATTTTCTTCTTATTTATTTATTTATTTTTAATTTTTTCATTTTTTGTTTTTCAAGGTAGGGTCTCATTCTAGTCCAGGCTAACCTGGAATTCACTCTGTAGTCTCAGGGTGGCCTCAGAACTCATGGCGATCCTCCTACCTCTGCCTCCCGAGTGCTGGGATCAAAGGCGTGCGCCACCATGCCAGGCTTTTTTATTATTATTATTATTAACTTTTTATTGACAACCTCCATACATACTGACAATCCCCTCTCACCTTTTACCCTCCTTCCCCCCCCCCTTCTCACCCTCCACTGAATCCTCTCTTTCCAACTAGTCTGTCTTTAATTTTTGCGGGGAGAGGGAGGAGTTTCAAGATATGGTTTCGCTCTAGCCCAGGCTGACCTGGAATTCACTATGTAGTCTCAGGGTGGCCTCGAACTCACCGTGATCCTCCTTCCTTTGCCTCCCAAGTGCTGGGATTAAAGGCGTGCACCACCACGCCTGGCCTGTCTTTGATTTTGATGTCATCATTTTCCCCGTCCTACTGTGTGACAGGTTTTGTATCGGTAGTACCGGCCAGTGTGAGATCATGAAGGTCACTGCCACTTGGTGTCTGGAAAACAGCATTGCAATGAACTCTGCCCTTTCTTCTTACATTCTTTCCACAAGCTCTTTTGCAAACGGTCCCTGAGCCTTGGTGAGTGCGATAGAGATGTCTCCTTTAGTGCTGAACACTCCACTGTCCCTTCTAGTCAGCACCATGGTGACTTTTGAGTCTCCCAAGTGGTCAGTGCCATCTGAAAGAGGAGCTTCTCTAACCAAAACGAAGAGTAGCAAAGGCTCAGAGTCCATTGCAGAAGAGGTGGCAGAAAGAATGTAAGAGCCTGGATGGAGAAATGGCTTAGTGGTTAAGGCACTTGCCTGCAAAACCAAAGGACCCGGTTTCAATTCCCCAGGATCCACGTAAACCAGATGCAAAAGGTGGCACATGTATCTGGAGTTTGTTTGCAGTGGCTGGAGGCCCTGGCACGCCCATTCTCTCTCTCTATCTGCCTCTCTCTCTCTCAAATAAATAAGTAAAATAAAATATTTTAAAAATAGGGCTGGAGAGATGGCTTAGTGGTTAAGGCATTTGCCTGCAAAGCCAGAGGACCTCGGTTTGATTCCCCAGGACCCACGTAAGCCAGATGCACAGGGGCCATATGCATCTGGAGTTCATTTGCAGTGGCTAGAGGCTCTGGCATGCCCATTCTCTCTCTCTCCCTTTCTCTCTGCCTCTTTCTCTCACTCAAATAAATAAATAAAATATAAAAATATTTTTAAAATATTTGAAAAAAAGAATGTAAAAGCCAAAGAAAGGCTACGACTGCTTACAATGCAATCTTCCAGACACAAATTGACCTTGATATTCATGACCTTGCAGCACATGACACTACCTACACAAGACCTTCATAATAGGAGGAAAAGATGATGACATCAAAATAAAAGAGAGATTAAATTGGAAGGAGGAGGGGATTTGATGGAGGGTAGATTTGTGAGGGGAGAATGAGGGTGAGGGAGGGAATTATCATGGTTTATTGTCTATAATTATGGAAGTTGTCAATAAAAAATCTATACATATGTATATATATAGGTACAAACATAAGTATTCAGAGGGCAGTTTTTTAAAATATTTTATTTTTACTTATTTATTTGACAGAAAGAGGGAGAGAGAGGGAGAGAATGGGCGTGCCAGGACCTCCAGCCACTGCAAAAGAACTCTAGATGAGTGCGCCCCCTTGTGCATCTGGCTAACATGGGTCCTGAGGAATCGAACCTGGGTCCTTTGACCTTGCACGCAAATGCCTTAACTGCTAAGCCATCCCTCTAGCCCTAGAGGGCAGTTTTGGGGGCTTAATATATCCTTTCAGCCAGACAACAGTAGTAGTTCCCCATTCACACCTATTACTCCTTCAGTCATACTTCCAACACTATGGTTACACTTTAAATATATTTTATTTTTGTTTATTTAACTATTTGAGAGAGAGAAGCATAGAGAGAGAGAGAATGTGCATGCCAGGGCTTCCAGCCACTGCAAATGAACTCCAGACGCATGGGCCACCTTGTGCATCTGGCTTACGTGGGTCCTGGGGAATCGAACCTGGGTGCTTTGGCTTTGCAAGCAAGTGCCTTAACCACTAAGCCATCTCTCCAGCCCCAGATGGATATATCTTAGCTAGTAAGTACTAATGGCATGTCAGGAAAAGGAGCAGGCATGGAGTAGGATTTGATAGTTTTCAAGGGAAAAAAAAATGGGCCAAGGATGCAAAGGAAATGTGAAGGCCAAGTACACACAGAATAAAGCGTTTCCATATGAACTCCACTGTCACTTCTTCTCAGCACTGTGGTGCCTTTTGGGTCGTCCCAGTGATCACCACCATCTAAAAAGAGAAACTTCTTTAACCAAAAGTGAGGGTAAGCCGGGCATGGTGGCACATGCCTTTAATTCCAGCACTCGGGAGGCAGAGGTAGGAGGATCACCATGAATTCAAGGCCACCCTGGGACTACATAGTAAATTCCAGGTCACCTGAGCTAGAGTGAAAATCCTACCTCAATCCCCCCCCCCTCAAATAGGGAGGGTAACGTTAATATATGGGTATGAATGTTAGGTAAAGTGCTTACAGGGCAGTTTGGTGAGCATTATATATGCATTTAGCCAGATGTTACACTCCTAAGGCTCATGACCTCCCCACCATTTTGATTAGGTTTTCAGTACCAGACACATATTCCCTCCCATAGAGCAGGCCTCCAGTCCCATTAGAGAGCAGTTGGTTTCCCCCATAACAGACATGCCACTATTGTACCCGTTTGGTCATTTGGTCTAGCTGGCCAAACTTGAGGCTTCCAGTGTCCACTGATTTCACCACTGATGGCTTCGGTCTCCCATCAGGCTGCATGCAGTGCAGCTTTTTCCAGCTTTCTGCCAGCTGGTCTACAGGGAGGAGGTTTTCAGTCAGCTTCAGTTTGATTTCTCAGTGACCTTGCAGCCCAGGCATGTGGAGACAAGTTAGTGTCTTTAACTGCTGAGCCACCTCTCTAGTTCTTGATAGGTTGTTTAGAAGCTCAGAACTACATTGTAGCCACTTTTAACACACTGTGCGGAACTTCTGACCGCAGGCTGGAGTGTGCTATTCCTGGCTCTGTCATTCTTCCCTTACATTTTCTAATGAATCTACTTTCTGAGTCTGAATCTTCCTCTAATTCACGTTTTTGTTATTATATTTTTTAAAGCTTCCTCGTTTCCTTTAATAGATGAGTTGAAGGATGCTTAAGGAAAAATTTCTATACACAGTCAATAAATAAAATCGAGACTAAGCAATAAAATCGAGACTAAGCTGAGCATGGTGGCGCACGCCTTTAATCCCAGCACTCGGGAGGCAGAGGTAGGAGGATTGCTGAGTTCAAGGCCACCCTGAGACTACATAGTGAATTCCAGGTTAGCCTGAGCTAGAGTGAGACCCTACCTTGAAAAACCAAAAAAAAAAAAAAAAAAAAAAAAGTGAGACTAAGATTCGCCAGCAGCATATTGAGAAAAAGTGACAGTACAATGTGCAAAGAGGGAAGAAGGGTGTAAACAAAAAAGAAGGGGGCGCTGCGGAAATGGCTTAGCATTTAAAGTGTTTGCCTGCAAAGCCTAAGGATTCTGGTTCAATTCCTCAGGACCCAGGTAAGCAAGATGCACAGATGCATGCGTCTGGAGTTCGTTTGCAGTGGCCGGAGGCCCTGGGTGCGCCCATTCTCTCTTTCTCTCTGTCTCTTTCTTTCTCTTTCTCTCAAATAAATAAATAAATAAAGGTCCCTTCTCTTAAAAAAAAAAAAAAAAAAAAAACAGGCCTGTGAAATCAAAGAGTTTTTTTGTTTTGTTTTAATATTCTGGGGCTTCTGTTCTAAGTTTAAAGAACATCTTATCACACATATCAGGATCAGGATCCTCTGAGTCAGCCTTGTGTCACATCCCAAAATAGTTCCTCGTTTTCTCAGTGATGACTGAGTCATCAAGAAGAGGGCAGGATTAATGCTGTGCGCTCTCTGTAAGAAGGCAGCAGTGTACGTTCCAGATTGAAGCTCGTTCTCATTTGTAAAAGGATAAGCTTCTGTGATTCACCATCATTAAACAATGCCAGAAACAGGGTTTCTCTCCAGAGATCTGTGGATACTACATATCAGAATAGAGAGCTGTCTCTAGCAGGAAAAGAAGTTGGAGCCATGTGACCTTGTCTTTTTCTTTTTATTTTCTTATTATTTGGCAGAGAAAAAGGGAGAGAGAATGGGCACACCAGGGCCTCCAGCCATTGTGAACGAACTCCAGACATGTGCACCCCCTTGTGCATCTGGCTAATGTGGGTCCTGAGGAATCAAACCTGGGTCCTTTTGTCTTTGCAGGCAAACGCCTTAACCACTAAGCCATCCCTCCAGCCCGACCTTGTCTTTTTCAACAGAAAGAAAACAAACTCCAGGCTGAAGAGATGGTTCAGTGGTTAAAGACACTTGCTTGTGAAGCTTATGGCCTGGGTTTGATTTCCCGGTACCCAGGTAAAGCCAGACGCACAAAGTAGAGCTTGTTTGTAGTGGCAGGAGACCCTGGCATGCCCATACTTCCTCTCTCTCCCTCTGTCTCTCTCTCAAGCAAATAAGTAAAAAATATGTTTCAAAAGAAAGAAAATACTGGAGGGATGGCTTAGCGGTTAAGGCATTTGCCTGCATAGCCAAAGGATCCAGGTCCAATTCCCCAGGACCCACGTTAGCCAGATGCACAAGGGGGCACATGGGTCTGGAGTTCGTTTGCAGTGGCTGGAGGCCCTGGCGCGCCCAAATCTCTCTTTCCCTGTCAAATAAATAAATAAATAAATAAATAAATAAATAAATAATTTTAAAATATTTCATTTAAATAAAAGAAAGGAAAAGAACACCCATGCAGTTAACCACTTACCTAAAGGAAACATGTCACCGTACTGCTTAATCAAGTTCAACGGGAGTGAAATAGAAATAATGGCCAAGTCGGTATCAGGTTCTATAACAAGACAATTTTCTGCTGTCTCCCAGGAAATAAATAACCTCTTACAGCCTGTATGCATACATGCATGCATGCAAACACACACACACACACACACTGGCTTCTGTCCTCATCGGGGTCTGCTTGCTCTGCTTTCTTCCAGGAGGACGTGGACTGCGAGAAGCTGTACTTCGGCCTGAACGAGTACAGCAAGTCTCTGCAGTGGGGGATCACCAGCCCGCTCCTGAGGTGTGACGAGACGTTCGAGAAGATGGTGAACACACTCTTGGAGAGGTGAGGAAGGAGCCCCGCCTTTGCCGCGGCTGTACCTGCGTGACTGAAACAGCCCGACGCCTTGTTGGCTCTGCCGCAGTCAGTTTGGTGGATGGAAGCCATTCAGACGCCACGGATCGGCCAAATGCAAATAAACCTTTCCCAACACGACCTTCGACTCCCCTGGGTTTTCCATGGTCATCTAAGACCAACACAGGAAGTCACCTGCAGCAGGACACAGCACTCTCCATGCCCTGAATTGTCTGCCTCTCAGGCTTCACTGTTGTTGCCAGGGGAGCCAAGGGACGGGGTGGGGGGGGCGTGCTTGTTAATGGCCTCCCTGGGCGCGCTGGCCTGCCTGCCTGCCGACCCTACGGCCCGGGCTTTTCTGTGTTTGCCTCCTGCCCACCCTGTTCACTGCGGACAAGCATCGCCTCCCTCCGCTTGCGGTGAGAGCCGTGGAGCACAGAGCGGGGCAGGTCAAGGAGCCGTCCAGCACTAGTGTATCCTATTCTTGGTGACTCTCCTCTAATCCCTGACCTTAGCTACATACCGAGAGTGCTCCCGCTCCAGGGATATTGCTTCTGCTCACCCTACCCTCCTCAGGGCCAGGTCAAGCTCTGATAGGCTTTTCTTTCTCTGACCCTAAATCATAAACCCAAAAGGAGACGAAGTCCCTCCCGCCCTCTGCCCAGTATTCTGCTTGAGCGTACGAGATGGGCAGTGCAGCTCTACTGTAAGAGACAAAGTACCCCTCCTGGTAGCACTAGCCCTTAAAACTGTCCCTCCTTAGTCAGCGATCAACCCCTGTAAGTTTATGAAGAGAAATGAAAAGGAAGGCAGGTGATGCATCCTACCCAGCAGGCTCAGTGCTATGTCACGAAAAGGGAGCAAGTGCCACAGGGCGTGGTGGCGCACGCCTTTAATCCCAGCACTCGGGAGGCAGAGGTAGGAGGATTGCCGTGAGTTCAAGGCCACCCTGAGACTACATAGTGAATTCCAGGTCAGCCTGAGCTAGAGTAGAGCCCTACCTAAAAAAAGAAGGAAGGAAGGAAGGAAGGAAGGAAGGAAGGAAGGAAGGAAGGAAGGAAGAGAAAAGAAAAGGGAGCAAACTCAGAGTAGGACTTGATAGTTCCCCCCAGGGTTGGATTTGAGACATCTCACCCCACACTCTGTCATTAATCTATTCACAGAACATGTGACCTTAAATTTCAACAATCGTCCAAGACGCTCCCTTTTCAAAGTTTTCCACCCAGTTCCATCCCCCAGCTTGGAACATACCATCAGAGTTTCACAACTTATACTTTATTTCATTATTTTTTTATTATTTTATTTTTGAGAGAGAAAGAGAGAGAATGGGCACACCAGGGCCTTTCTGCTGTGAACGAACTCCAGATGCATGCACCCCCTTGTGTGCATGTGCAACATTGCATGCTTGCATCACTGTATGTCTGGCTATGTGGGACCTGAAGATTTGAACATGCATTCTTAGGCTTTATAGGCAAGTGCCTTCACTGCTAAGGCATCTCTCCAGCCCTTATTAAATATTTTTGTTTATTATTTACAAGCAGAGAGAGAAAGAGAGCAAATGGGCACACCAGGGCCTCCTGCCACTGCAAACAAACTCCAAATGCATGCTGTGCTTTGTGCATTTGGCTTTACGTGGGTACTGAGGAATAGAACCTGGGCTTTTAAGCTTTGCAAAAAAGCACTTTTAACTGTCAAGCCATATCTCCATCCCCAAAACTTATATTTTAAAGGATGCTCCCATCAACCTCTATTACAGATTTTTCATTTTTTTATTTACTAGAGAGGGGGAGAGAGAGGAAGAGGAAGAGAAAATGGGCACACCAGGGCCTCTAGCCACTGCAAACAAACTCTAGATGCATGTTCTACCATGTGCAGCTGCCTTACATGGGTTCTGGGGAATTGAACCTGGGTCCTTAGGCTTCTCAGGCAAGCACCTTAACCACTAAGCCATCTCTCTAGCCCCAGATTTTTTTTTTTCAGTTTTTCAAGGTAAGGTCTCACTCTAGTCCAGGCTGACCTGGAATTCACTATGTAGTCTCAGGGTGGCCTTGAACTCATGGCGATCCTCTTACCTCTGCCTCCCAAGTGCTGGGATTAAAGGCGTGCGCCACCACGCCCGGCTAGCCCCAGATTTTTAATATAAACTACAACTAAATTTAATATAAACTACAACTAAACTTTAATGAAAATAGGTTGGGGAAACTTCACTTTGAAATTCATAATTCTCTTATTACTTTCAAATACCAAGAGATGATTTAGAAATGTCTTTATTTAAAACTCACCATTTTGATTCTAACTTTGGGCTTTCTACGTGGCCTAGCTAAATCCCTCAAAACTTTAAACATAGATCACCCATGGCGTTTCCCCCAGCACAGTCTGCCCAGGCTATTAATAGCTGTGATTCATCGAGCAGCTGAAGGGTCAGGCCCGGGACTGGCTAAATTAAGGTTTCTTTACATTTCTCCAGCCTCCTAAAGCCTCACAATGTGAGACCTGGAAAAACTCCAGACCCGGTTTGGTCTTCTATCAGTTGTATTATCTAGGACAATCTATCAGTTGTATTATCTAGGACAAGGAGCCAAATTTCTCTCAGCCTTGGGACACATTCTCCTATGAAAAGATAGAGGGGCTGGGCATGGTAGCGCACTCAAGAGGCAAAGGTAGGAGGATCACCATGAGTTGGAGGCCACCCTGGGACTACATAGTGAATTCCAAGTCAGCCTGGTCTACAGCAAGACCCTACCTCAAAAAAAAAAAAATTTTAAAAAAGGGGGGGGTCACTAGAGACATGGCTTAGTGGTTAAGGCATTTGCCTTTTGAAGCCTAAGAACCCAGGTTTGACTCCCCAAGATCCACATAAGGCAGATGCACAAGATGCTGCATGTGTCTGGATTTCATTTGCAGTGGCCGGAGTCCCTGGAGCACCCATTCTATCTGCCTCCCCCACCCCCACACACACTCAAATAAATAAATAATTTAAAATAAAACAAAAGAGAAAAGAAGGGCTGGAGAGACAGCTTAGCAGTTAAGGCACTTGCTTATGAAGCCTAAGGATCCAGGTTCAATTCTCCAGGTCCCACGTAAGCCAGATGCTCAATGGCTTGCATGCATCTGGAGTTCATCTGTAGTGGCTACAGGCCTTGGCATGCCCATTCTCTCTCTCTCCTCTCTCGCTCTCTCTTTCTCTCTCTCCCCTAAATAAATAAATAAAAATATTTTTAAAAAATTTAAAGCCAGGCGCGGTGGCGCGCGCCTTTAATCCCTGCACTCGGGAGGCAGAGGTAGGAGGATCGCTGTGAGTTTGAGGCCACCCTGAGACTACATAGTGAATTACAGGTCAGCTTGGACTAGAGTGAGACCCTACCTCAAAAAAAAAAAAAAATTAGAAAAAGAAAAAGAAATGTAGAGTGATTAGAATACATGTCACCTCTAGTACTTTCCCCTATCAAATTCTTCAAAGCCATGCTATGACCCTAACTGGTATTTGACCCTGGGCTTTTCTGGGCAAGGCTTGGAACACTTGATGAAGGTTAGCAAAGTGGAGCAAAGGTGAGATCCCCTATTAGCCTCACCAGCTGCTGGGCAGTGTATGCGCTACCAGCTGCCAGCCAGGAATGAAGAGCTCAGGCTTAGCGGCCCTGGGCCAGGCTCCAGGACACCAGCCAACCCTGGCTCAGGCTCCATCTCACCAGCACCCACCCTCTTGACTAATTCCTCTCCTTGTTACCATTTTGTGCTCATCTGTCACTAGGGCTGGATCCCTGAGGAAGAGCGTCCAAGTGGCAGATTCTTCTCTGTAACTGTGAGAACTGCCCATTTGACAGTCCAGGCAGGGAGAGACTGGTACCAAGGGGTGTGGTTTCCATTAGCAGCCTTGACTGAGTAGCCTCAAGGAATAAGAGGCCACACCACCACTAGAGGTCGCTCTTTCTCCAGCAAGCTCCAATTTTCTCCTGGACCAACGCACTTTAAAAAAAAAATATTTTTAAAAAAATTTTTTTGTTTATTTATTTGTTTGAGAACGACAGAGAGAAGGAGGCAGAGAGAGAGAGAGAGAGAGAGAGAATGGGCGCGCCAGAGCTTCCAGCCTCTGTAAACGAACTCCAGATGCATGCGCTCCCTTGTGCATCTGGCTAACGTGGGTCCTGGGGAATTGAGCCTCAAACCGGGGTCCTTAGGCTTCACGGGCAAGCGCTTAACCGCTAAGCCATGAGAAAGAAAGAGATAGAGAGAAAGGGAGAATGGGCACTCCAGGGCCTCTAGCCGCTGCATACAAACTCCAGACACTTGTGCCCCCTTGTGCATCTGGCTTATGTGGGTCCTGGGGAATCGGACCCAGGTCCTCGGGCTTTGCAGGCAAATGCCATAACCGCTAAGCCATTCCCCCAGTGCCCCCCACCTTTTTTTTTTTTTTAAGTAGGGTCTCGTTCTAGCCAGGCAGGCTGACCTGGAATTCACTATGTAGTCTCTGGGTGGCGTGCACCACCATGCCCAGCTCCAACTCACATTTTATGGGAAGATACATACTTAATGTCATCTGTAGCGCTGTTCTAAAATTAGTAATGATGAATGTGTTGGGTGGTGGTGGTGGTGGTTTGAAACAGCACCCCACTATGTAGCCCAAGCTGATCTCAAACTCTCCGTCCTACCGCCTCTAGCTCCCAAGTGCTGGGGTTGTGGGCGCACACCAGGCTACGATTCTCCACACACGCTACAGTAAGGTCTCGGCTTCTGTTCCTGCATGTAAGCGTTAAAGAATTGAACTCGCAGTGCTGCCAGGCTAACCTCTTGCAAGAGGTCAGAGCCCAGGCATTGTCCCTTATGCCTGTTCACAATTAACCCAGCTGGACCAGTGTGCCTCAGAGTGACATGAGCATCCATGTCACCAGGGGGTCTCTTTTGGCTGCAGATTGTTTTTGTTTTTTTTTTTTTTTTTTTTTTTTTTCGAGGTAGGGTCTCACTCTAGCCCCAAGCTGACCTGTAATTCACAATGGAGTTTCAGGGTGGCCTCGAACTCATGGCGATCCTCCTACCTCTGCCTCCCAAGTGCTGGGATTAAAGGCGTGTGCCACCATGCCCGGCTTCTTTTTTTTTTATCATTATTATTAGCGTGTATTAATTATACATAATGGGTTGCATTTGGACATTTTCATACATGTATATATTTTGGTCATATTCATCTCCGTTACTCTCTTCTTTTTCCCACTCTTTTTATTTTATTTATTTATTTGAGAGCGAGAGGGAGAGGGAGAGAGGGAGAATGGGTGCGCTGGGGCCTCCAGCCACTGCAAATGAACTCCAGACGCATGCGCCCCCTTGTGCATCTGGCTTACGTGGGTCCCAGGGAATCGAACCGAGGTCCTTTGGTTTTACAAGCAAACGCTTTAACCGCTAAGCCATCTCTCCAGCTGCAGATTCTGACTCAGTGACTCTGAGCTTGGGGGGGGGAGGGGGCCTGTCCTTTCTAACAAGCTCCCAGCAGGTGCCACTGCTGCTGATGGTGGTCCACAGACCCACACTTGGGGAAAACTAGGGTCCCTAGACGAGCCCTAAGCCTCTAGGTTCTCCCCTTTCCTTAAGGTGAAAACATGCTCTGGAGGCTCAACTCCTCCAGGGGATTCAAGGTAGCCCCTTCCTTCCCTGCGTGCTCCAGGTGCATTTTCCTGCCGCGGGGCCCAGAGCTAGCTCGCTGCGCTCTGTTGCAGGTACCCCCGGCTGCACAGCATGGTTATCCGCTGCTACCTCCTCATCCAGCAGTACTCGGAGGCCCTGATGGCTCTCGCCACCATGGCGTCGCTCCGAGACCACAGCACGCCGGAAACGCTCAGCATCATGGATGACCTCATCAGCTCTCCGGGAAGAAGCACGAGCGGGAGGGGACACATGCTCATCATCCGGGTGCCCTCGGTGCAGCTGGCCATGTTAGCCAAGGAGCGGCTGCAGGAAGTGCGCGACAAGCTGGGTCTGCAGTATCGCTTTGAGATCATCCTGGGGAACCCCGCCACCGAACTCAACGTCGCAAGTCACTTTGTGGCGCGATTAAAGGTTAGCAAGTGGCCCGGCATAGCATTTGTTTGGGCTTTTTTTTTTTTTTCCCCCCTCTTAAGATTTAACACTTTATTGGCTGCTTAAAATAGCACTGTTAATACATAAATAAAATGTCATTGTGAGATAGGGTAGAAATTTTTTTAATATTATTTATTTATTCATTCATTTATTTGATACAGAGAGAGAAAGAGAATGGGCGCGCCAGGGCCTTCAGCCACTGCAAACGAACTCCAGATGCATGCGCCCCCTTGTGCATCTGGCTTAGTGGGTCCTGGAGAATCGAACCGGTGGGACTCTTTAGCTTTGCAGCCAAATGCCTTAACCACTAAGCCATTTCTCCAGCCCCGGGTAGAAAGTTTTGTTTGTTTTTTTTTAATTTTTTTTTTTGTTATTTTTATTTTATTTGAGAGCAACAGACAGAGAGAAAGAGGCAGATAGAGAGAGGGAGAGAGAATGGGCGTGCTAGGGCCTCCAGCCACTGCAAACGAACTCCAGACGCATGCGCCCTCTGTGCATCTGGCTAATGTGGGTCCTGGGGAGTCGAGCCTCGAACCGGGGTCCTTAGGCTTCACAGGCAAGCGCTTAACCGCTAAGCCATCTCTCCGGGTAGAAAGTTTTAACATGAAGGTCTTTCAGTGGCTTGTCTGAGGCCAGAGAACAAATTAAAAACCATAACCATTTCATAAAACACATTTGAGTGTGATGCCAGAGAGAGCTTCTCCCACTGGGATGTCAGGGGCTGGAGTACAGGTAGGAAAAGGGGGGGGGGCCAGACCCCTGCTCTTTGGATGTGCCTTCCAGTCAGAATGTACCCAGGTTTTCCCTAGTTGGATTTCCACATTTTGTTTGTTTTTGTTTTTGTTTTGTATATGTGTGAATTTGACCACCAATGGCATGCTTTCTTAATTGGGACCAGTTTGTAAAGATTCCGTCCAGCCCCATTAGCATGCACATGCAGTTAGTCTCCATACTCCCTAACTGGAGGTGCAAAAAAAATGAGGTGACCCAATTTGATTTCCTATGTTTCTTTGTTTGGTTTTTATTTATTTTATTTATTTATTTATTTATTTTTTTTTTTTGAGGTAGGGTCTCACTCTAGCTCAGGCTGACCTGGAATTCACTATGTAGTCTCAGGGTGGCCTCGAACTCACGGCGATCCTCCTAGCTCTGCCTCCTGAGTGCTGGAATTAAAGGCATGTGCCACCACGCCCGGCCTAGAATTCTTTTTTAGAATGTTTTATTTATTTATTTGAGAGAGAGAAAAAAAAAAACAGGCAGATAGAGAAGGGGCACACCAGGGCGTCTAGCCACTGCAAGCGAACTCCAGATGCATGTGCATCTGGCTTTATGTGGGTACTAGGGAATTGAATCTGGGTCCTTTGGCTTTGCCAGCAATCATCTCTCCAGCTCTGTTTTTTTTTTTGTTTCTTGAAGTAGGGTCTTGCTCTAACCCAGGCTGACCTGGAATTTAAATATGTAGTCTCAGGATGTCCTTGAACTCACAGCATCCTCCAACCTCTGCCTCCCCAGTGCTGAGATTAAAGGCGTGCGCCACCACGCCGGGCTTCCTATGTTTTTTGACCATGTTCAAAATGCGCCTAGCCCATGGCCATCTGTTTATGGGGGGGGGGGCGGGGGAGCGGTAAGTTGTTCTCTGGGACATCTGTGGGTCATGCCTGTAAGTCTCCTCAACTCACTGCTTCTTTTCCGTCCATCTAGCCCATCTGCCCGCTGGGGGCTAGTCGGTAAAGTATCCTGTTTCATCGTCAGTAGTCATCCAGAGGCACTGGTCACCCTCCCGCTTGCAGATCTAGCAGCTCTTTCTTAGTGCTTCCCTTGGACCCGCAGCCCCCAGGCTTTGGCTGGGCTGATTTAGCCAGGTGTCCTACAAAGGGATTGCAGTGCATGACCTTCCTGTTCCCTTTGCACGGCCAAAGACTGACAGCTTGTCTCCTACCCCTTCTGTCGGGCATGAATCAACTTACCTAACTTCTTGCCTAATGCCTGGCCCAGGCTTTTCCTGAGGACTTTGATAACCTAACATATTCTAGCTATAAAAGCATTTAATCAAAAACCCACACTTAGATGGGTGTAGAACTGAGCTGGCTACCACATATATTAGTTAGAGCAATGTAGTATCTATGCTCTGTACTTGGACTCCTAAACTAACTTGGGCCAAGAATATCAGAGTTTGCTGGACGTGGTGGCGCACGCCTTTAATCCCAGAACTCGGGAGGCAGAGGTAGGAGGGATTGCTGTGAGTTCAAGGCCACCCTGAGACTACATAATGAATTCCAGGTCAGCCTGGGCTAGAGTGAGACCCTACCTTGAAAAACCAAAAAAAAAAAAAAGAAAGAAAGAAAGAAAAATAGAAGAAGAAGTTCAAGGTCATTCTCAATTTATACAGCAAGTTCCAGATCAGCCTAGAATACATGGGTCCCTGTCTCAAAAAAAAAAAAAAAATTAATGGATTCTTTTTATTTTTATTATTAGAGACGGGGGGCGGGGAGAGAGACAGAGAGGAAGAGAGTGAGAATGGGCACGCCAGGGCCTCTAGCCACTGCAAACGAACTCCAGATGCATGCACCATCATGTGCATCTGACTTACGTGGGACCTGAAAAATCAAACCAAGCACCTTAACCACTAAGCAGCCATCTCTCCAGCCTTTTTTTTTTTTTTTTTTTTTTTTTTGAGGTAGGCTCTCGTTCTAGCCCAGGTTGACCTAGAATTCACTATATAGTGTCAGGGTGGCCTCGAAGTCACAGTGATCCTCTTAACTCTGCCTCCCCAGTGCAGGGGTTAAAGTCATGTGCCACCATACCCAGCTCAATTTTTTTTTTTAATATTCTGGAAGATTGATTAAGGCATGAAAAGTCTGTTAGTCTGGTGAACAGATATACAGATACACTGATTTCCCATTATGATGTGTGTGTGTGGGGGGGGGTGTTTACATGTATATAGAAAGATCTAGGTGGGGAAATGCCTCTGTGGACGGAGTACTTGCCACACAAGGGTCAGCGGCCGAGTTTGGATGCCCAGCACACACATAAAGCTGGGCACTGAAGCACAGCAGTCTGTCATCCCCGTGTGCCTGAAGTGAGGTGGGCGGTGGAGACGGGAGCACTCCCCTGACTCTCAGACCAGCCAGCCTGGGGAATGCAACGGGGAGCGATAAAAGATCCTGACTCAAACAAGATGGGAGGTGAGGACCAACACCCCGAGTTGTCCTTTCGCTTTCACACCCATGAACACACGCGCACACACACACACACCCCAAAAAGAATAAACAAGATTAGACAACAAATAAAATCTTGAGAACAGTTAGGATTCTTCCAGTGTTACAAGTCATA
Organism: Dipus sagitta; assembly: GCA_036346955.1. Taxonomy (NCBI): domain Eukaryota; kingdom Metazoa; phylum Chordata; class Mammalia; order Rodentia; family Dipodidae; genus Dipus; species Dipus sagitta. The sequence continues at coordinate 40,625,031 of CM070785.1, read as the reverse complement.
AAAAAAATTTTTTTTTGAAGTAACTGTATGTTTCTTTTAGTAGCTTTAAAAAATTTATTTATTTATTTATTTGCAGGAGAGAGAGAGAGAGACAGTGGGCGCACCAGGGCCTCTGGCTGCTGTAAATGAACTCCAAATGCACGCACCACCTTGTGCGTCTGGCTTACGTGGGTCCTGGGGAATCGGACCTGGGTTCTTTGGCTTTGCAGACAAGCGCCTTACCTGCTAAGCCATCTCTCCAGCCCTGTATGTTTCTTTTAAGTTAATGGCTTTTTATCATTGGGTCTTCCCTCCTTCCTTCTCTCCTTCTTTCTTTCTTGGTTTCTTTCTTTCATCTTTCACTTAATTGTTATTTATTTATTTGCACATGTGTGCACGCACACACACACACACACAGGGACTCACTGAGGCCTTCATGACCCCACAGTGAATCCCATAACCCCACGGACGACCAGGGAAAAGGGAACCAGGAGAGAGGGAGTCAAAGACTATAATCTGTTTAATAATAATAATAATAATAATAAAACTATCAGAGCTGGTTAAACTTCATTACTTGTTAAATACGTTTGTTTTGATGGGTTTTGAGAATTTTTTTTTTATCCAAAGTCACTTTACAACTGAGACTCTTTTTAAAGTGGTCCAATCGGAAGAGCTTGTCTGTTACGTGAGAAAATACATTTACGCGCCCGAGCCAGCTCGTGCAGAACCTGCGCATGCGCGTTCTCCATCGCTGGCCGGACGGTCCACGCTGTGTTCTCTTTGCTGTGGCGCCAACACGTGAGGCCCACCAACAACTGCTTTACCCTCCTCTTCACATAGGACATTGAACACCATGTTGCTGTAGAACACAGTAAGGACCAGAGTTCAACGCCCCAGTACCCATGTAAAGCCAGATGCTCAAGGTGGTGCATGTGTCCAGAGTTTGTTTGCAGCGGCTACAGGCCTTGCTGTGCCCTTTCTCTCTCTATCTGTCTCTCTCTCTCAAATAAATAAATAAATAGAATATTTTTAAACATAAAAAATAAAGCGAATGAAAAAAATAAAAATAAAAAAATAAAATAAAGCGGTCAGCCGGGTGTGGTGGCGCACGCCTTTAATCCCAGCACTCGGGAAGCAGTGGTAGGAGAATCGCCGTGAGTTTGAGGCCACCCTGAGACTACGTAGTGAATTCCAGGTCAGCCTGGGCCAGAGTGACACCCTACCTCGAAAAACCAAAAAAAAAAAAAAAAAAAAAAAAAAATCAGGAATAGCAAAGCATGTCTATAATCCTAGCACTGATAGGGCAGAGGCAGGAGGACCCTCAGGGCTTACAATGAAATACCGTTTCAAAAATAAGGTAGAGCGCTGGAGAGATGGCTCAGCCGTTAAGGTGCTTGTCTGCAAAGCCTAAGAACCTCAGTTCGATTCCCAGGACCCACATAAGCCAGATGCACAAGGTGGCGCATGCGTTTGAAGTTTGTTTGCAGCGTCTGCTGCACCCTGGCATGCCCATTTTCTCTGTCTGTCTATTCTCTCTCTGCTTGCAAGTAAATAAAAATATTTTTAGAGCTGGAGAGATGGCTTAGCAGTTAAGGCGTTTGCCTGTGAAGCCTAAGGACCCTGGTTCGATTCTCCAAGTTCCACATAAGCCAGATGCACAAGGGGGCTCATGCATCTGGAGTTTGTTTGCAGTGGCTGGAGGCCCTGGCATGCCCATTCTCTCTCTTTCTCTCTCTCTCCCCCTCCCTCTCTCTGTCTCTAATAAATAAATAAAGATAAAAAACATCATGAGGGCGGAAGGGGATTACCATGGGATATTGTTTATAATCATGGAAGTTGTCAATAAATTAATTTAAAAACAAAAAAAGAAACCAAATATATATATATATATTTTTATTGAGACAGAGAAAAATATCTTAAAAAATATTTTTAAAAAATAAGGTGGAAAGCAACTGAGGAAGATATTCAACATTGACCTCTGGCCTCCACACACGTACATAAACCTGTACATACTTACACATATGAACCCACACACATACTAACATGTACACGCATGCATGCAAACTGTGTACAACTATACATCACCCACACACTGAGTGGACGTCTCTAGGAAACTTAGGGTGTCTGAACCCTGTGGCCAGAACCCTTTAGAAAGGCATCAAGCTGAATGAGTTGCTCTGTGTCCTGTGTCTCTTCTACAGACTTGGAGAGGAAATGAGTCTGAAGAGTGGATGCCACGGACATACCAGGATTTAGAAGGTCTGCCTTGTATCGTGATCTTAACCGGCAAAGACCCTCTTGGGGAAAGCTTTCCCAGGTACAGTGTGAATCAGTTCCCCAGCTGAACTAATGGCTGGTTGAAGTGCATTCATTTCAGTTGTTTGAAAGGTAGTGTTAGATAGGGACCAAAGAGCCAGAACCTTCTTCATGCTCTAAGATTTCCAGAGTTCTCCCTACAAGTCTGGGCACAGAGCAGAGTCACATGTGGGAAATAGTTGTGCGTCAAAACAAGGCAGCCAGGGAGACTGAGAGGGAAAACAGAAGGGAGATTAGATGATTAGATAGATAGATGATTGATAGATAGATAGATAGATAGGATAGAAATGATAGAATTTGATAGAATATAGTTGATAGATATATAGATAGAAGAGAGATAGAAGATAGAGATGATAGATAAATAGAAAATAGATATGATAGACAGGTATAGATAGATAGGTAGATAGAGTAGATGGAGATGATAGATAGATAGATAGATAGATAGATAGATAGATAGATAGATATGATAGATGAGAGAGACATAGATAGAGGATAGAGACAGACTGATATTTTTGTTTTGTTTTGTTTTGTTTTGTTTTGTTTTCGAGGTAGGGTCTCACTCTGGCCCAGGCTGACCTGGAATTCACTAGGTAGTCCCAGGCTGGCCTCGAACTTACAGCGATCCTCCTACCTCTTTCTCCCGAGTGCTGGGATTAAAGGCATGTGCCACCACGCCTGGCTTCAGACAGATATTTTTGGACAGAGTACTTTGTTAACATGATGTTCCACAAAGACCCATAGGTTGGAAGGTAGTCAAAATAAGAGCACCAACTGAGTGTTTTTTTCCGCATGTACCAGGCACGCCCCAAATCCTTTTTTTTAATAATTTTTTTTAATTTTTTTTTTTTTTTTTTTTGGTATTTGCAAGCAGAGCAAGAGCGAGAGAGAGAGAGAGAGACAGAAGAGAGACAGACAGATAGAGAATGGGCACGCTAGGGCCTCTAGCCACTGCAAACGAACTCCAGACACATGTGCCCCTTGTGCATCTGGCTTACGTGGGTCCTGGGGAATCGAACCTGGGTCCTTTGGCTTCACAGGCAAACGCGCCTTAACCGCTAAGCCATCTCTCCAGCCCCCGAATGCTTCCCATGAGGCATGTGCCGTGCTGCTCGTCCCCTGCACTGACTGCACAAGCCAGCCCTGCTGTCCCCCCTTTTCTTCTTGGCAGGGCTGGGGATGGAACTTACTGCCTCGCGTGTGCTAGGCGTGTGTTCTCCCACTGAACGACCTCCCTAGCTCTCTGTCACATCATGGAAAAAGAAGTGAAGTGCAAAGCCGGGCGTGGTGGCGCACGCCTTTAATCCCAGCACTCGGGAGGCAGAGGTAGGAGGATCTCCATGAGTTCGAGGCCACCCTGAGACTCCATAGTGAGTTCCAGGTCAGCCTGGGCTACCGCCGAAGCCTGTGCCTGTCACCATCCTGTGGCCCACGGGACCTGCAGACATGCTTAAACCAGTCAGAGGGCCACACCACCAACGTAGTCACTTCCGCGCAGGTCTCTGAAGTACTGTGACCTCCGGTTAATCGACTCGAGCTATTTAACCCGTACGGCTCTGGAGCAGGAGGTGGGCCTGGCATGCTGCTATGTCTCCAAAGAGGTCATCCGGGGCCCCGCTGCCGCCCTGGACCTCAGTGGGAAGGAGCCTTCAAGGGCCCCCGCCTGCGAGAATGACTCGGAGGAGCTGCTGGTCGACCTGGAGCGGCCACAGAGCAACAGCAGCGCTGTCACGGGAACGTCAGGTCAGTGTTCTGTCTTTCCCCGGGGAAGGACAGGTGAGGAGGTGGGTGGGCATGTGTCCTGACCCTCCCCTCTGTGGCTTCTGAGCAGCCTCGGAGCCTGTGACCTCCTCCACAGACTTCAGCTCCAGGAGGGATGCTTGGAGAACAACGTAGCTTGAACCACAGCTATTCTGTTTTGCTCATATTTGCACAAAGGCCCTTTCACCACCACCACCACCCCCCCCCCCGCCCCCAGGACCTGAAGGTGTGAGTTTAACTGGCTCAGGGCCTGGCATGAATGTATGTATGACTGAATGTCTGAACAAGTGAATAGACGACTTCCCTAAGTACTTAGTAGCAAGTGTTTGTACTCTGGACCCCTTATAACGTCACGTCTTGTAGCAGGGTCAAGAGTACATTTGGAGGGCTGGAGAGACGGCTTAGCGGTTAAGGCGCATGGCTGCAAAGCCTAAGGACCCAGGTTCGATTCTCCAGGTCCCACGTAAGCCAGATGCACATGGTGGCGCATGCATCTGGAGTTCGTTTGCAGTGGCTAGAGGCCCTGGCGCGCCCATTCTCACTCACTCTCTCACTCCCTCTGTCTCAAATAAATAAATAAAAATAAAATCTTCAAAAAAAAGAGTACATTTGGAAATAAATAAATAAATAAAAATATTAAACAAAAACTTTTAAAAGAGCTGGAGGGATGGTGTTGCAGTCAGGTTCACATTGCTGTTAGAAATCAGCCAACCAAGTGCAGTTTGTGGGGAAATAAAGAGGTTTATTTTGGCTTACAGGCTCGAGGGGGGAAGCTCCATGATGGCAGGGAAAACGATGGCATGAGCAGAGGGTGGACATCACCCCCTGGCCCACATCAGGTGAACAATAGGAACAGGAGAGTGTGCCAAACAACTGGCAAGGGGACACTGGCTATTATACCCATAAGCCCGCCCCCAACAATACACCACCTCCAGGAGGCTTCAATTTCCAATTGCCATCATCTGGGGAACCTAGCATCCAGAACACCTAAGTTTATGGGGGACAGCTCACTCAAACCACCACAGATGCCTTAGTGGTTAAGGTATTTACCTACAAAGCCAAAGGACCCAGGTTCTTATTCCCCATGTTAGCTAGATGCACAAGGGGGCACATGCATCTGGACTTTGTTTGCAGTGGCTGGAGGCCCTGGCATGCCCATTTTTTTTCTCTCTCTCCCTGTCCCTTTCTCTGTCAAATAAATTTTTTTTTTCGAGGTAGGGTCTCACTCTAGCCCAGGCTGACCTGGAATTCACTGTCTAGTCTCAGGGTGGCCTCGAATTCTTAGCGATCTTCCTACCTATGCCTCCCGAGGGCTGGGGTTAAAGGCGTGCGCCACCACGCCCGGCTAATAAAATTTTTCTTTTTTTTAAAGAGTACATTTGGTACATTGTGATAGAGCAAATGCAGCCCCATTTCCAGATTATTCTGATGATGAAAGTAATAAAGTTTAATGCGGAAAACTCAAAGAAAATGTCAGAGTATAAGGAAGAGGTTAAAGTGAAACAGTCCCTCCCCCAGGTGACCATGATGAACAGATTAACAGTGGGTCACACGCCCCTTCTCAGGCGTCACTCTGATGCACACCTACAGTCGCAGAGCAGCACTGGTCTTCGGGGTCATTCTGTCAGGACTGAGGGGGCTGCTGCCTGGGAGGTTTTCCTGTAGAGTGAGCCAGAACCTGAAGACGGACCCTTGGGCTGGGTGTGCTCAGCCTCAGCCTCGCTCCCTCAGCAGGGGTCAGAGCTGGCCCTGTTTATCCCTCCTGCCTCCTGCAATCCCACCTCTGTAGGCTCCCTAGTTTTCCTTCTGAGACCAGCTCAAAATAAAGTCAGAGGAGGGCTGGGGAGACAGTTCAGTGGTTAAGGTGCTTGTACAGTACCCCCACGATACGCCATATGTACAAGGTGGCCCGTGCGGCTACAGTTCGTTTGCAGTGGCTGGAGGCCCTGACGTGCCCATTCTCTCTCTCTTTCTATTTGCCTCTTTCTCTTTATCTCTCTCTCTCTCTCAAATAAATAAATAAATTTTCAAAACAGTCCCCGGGTGTGGTGGCACACGCCTTTAATGCAAGCACTTGGGAGACAGAGGTAGGAGGTTCTCCGTGAGTTCAAGGCTACGCTGAGACTACATAGTGAATTCCAGGTCAGCCTGGGCCACAGTGAAACCCTACATCAAAAAACAAAAGAAATAAAAATAAAAGTTAATGAAGTCAGAGGACAATAAAGGGTAATAGGAGGGGAAATGTCACATCTAGGAGCTTTGGGATATGGTGTCAGGAGGGGACAGATAAATTGTTCCCTTCCCAGGAACTCTTTAGTTGATCCCTTCTTTCTTGTTGCTGGCAAAGCTTCCTCACTTGCCCCCAGTGCCCCGGCTTGCTCTGATCAACTCAGATCCATGTGGTATCTGGTGCCACCTGCCCTGCATTGAGCATTCAAGACACCAGCCCCTGGGCTCCCTCTGAGAACAAGGGGGATTTGAGGAAAAGCCAGGCTACCCTGCAAGACGGGAGGATAAGTCTCCGCAAGTCAGAGGAGCAGTGGACAGAGTTGATTTTAAAACCTCCAGTTGAGAGCCAGGCATGGTGGCACACGCCTGTAATCCCAGAACTCGTGAGGCAGAGGGAGGAGGATCACTGTGAGTTCAAGGCCACCCTGAGACTCCATAGTGAACTCCAGGTCAGCCTGGGCTAGAGTGAGACCCTACCTTGAAAAACCAAAACAAATAAAAATAAAAATAAATAAAACTTCCAGTTGGACTGGAGAGATGGCTCAGCAGTTAAGGCACTTGCCTGCAAAGCCTAAGGACCCAGGTTCAATTACTCAGGACCCACGTAAGCCAGATGCACAAGGTGGTACATGCAGGTAGAGTTTGTTTGCAGTGGCTAAAGGCCCTAGTGTGCCCATTCTCTTTCTCTATCTCTCTCATAAATAAAAATTTAATTTAATTTAAAAATTAAAAAAAAAAAAACTCCAGCTGATAGCTCATCCATCACATCTCCATGGCTGGGCTGGGGTGACACACTTGGGCAGCTCCATTCTGAGCTCACAGAGGGCCTTCAGTCCCAAGTGTAAGGACTTGTGCCTGTTCTCAACCATAAGACAGGCTCATCTACTTAAAGCAGGGACACTCTGCTCCTCTAGGGCCGATCCGCCCCCAGGCCCCTCTCCTGGAGATACCCCTACCATGGACTGGGAACTAGCCGCGGCCCTGGGAGCGAACCCACAGCTACCCCTTAGCCAGAGATGTCAGGCTCTTGTCTGGCCCAGGCAAGCGCCGCTGTCTTGAATGGAGCCTGTACCCTCTGCAGTCTGAATGAGGAAGTGGGAGAATTTAAAGGAGGGACTATTTCCAAAGATGGGGGCAGGATCTAAAATAGAAACAAGAGGCAGCATAGTGCTGAGTTCTACTGACCCAAGGACTCCCCCTCCGCAGGAAAGAAAGGCATCTACCTAGTGGTGGGGGGGGGTGCAGGGGCACATGGGAAGGAAGCCCCGGGAGATAGAACTAATTTGCTAGTGTCTCCCAGTGGACAAACCCACCCAAAAGCCAAGACAGGGGAATAGGATGGAACGTTGTGTAGACCGAGGCACAGAGAAGGTTCTAGCACAGGGTCTGTAGATCACAGACAGATCCCAGCAGGCTTCCTGGCCTTTGCCTCTTGCCCTTAGCATGGGGACCTCCAGGTACCAATGGGGATCAGCAAGGGCCGGGTGAGTTCCCTCTCTCTATCTTCCACCAGGTTCCATCATGGAGAACGGAGTTAGCTCCTCCAGCACAGCTGACAAGTCCCAGAAGCAGCCCCTGACCCCCAGTTTCCAGAGCCGGGCCACCAGTGTGGGGCTGGACGAAGGGGTCTCTGCCAGCACTGCCGGGTCAGGGGACACGCTGAGGCAGGAGTGTGACTCTTTGGGCCACCCAATGGCCAGCAGCACCACCTCTAAGCCATCTTCATCGTCCTCGGGTGCCCGGAGCCTCACATGGCCAGGACAGCCACCCAGAGGCAGCCGGGGCTTGCCGGCCACCCTGCCTCCAGTGGTGATCTTATCCAAAGCAGCCTACAGCCTCCTGGGCTCCCAGAAGAGCAGCAAACTGCCCTCCTCCTCGTCCCTGCTGCCCCACGCCGACGTGGCCTGGGTGAGCCCTTTGCGGCCCTGCCTGCACAGGGACATGAGCAGCGAGGAGCAGTCCCTCTACTACCGCCAGTGGACCTCGGCCCGCCAACACCACGCTGACTACAGTAACCAGCCAGACCCGGCCTCGGGCACCCCGACCTTCCACCCCCGCCGGTTGCTGCTGACTGGGCCCCCCCAGGTAGGAAAGGGCCCCGGCTGGAGCTTGACTTAGCTGGGATTGCTGCATGATCCCCAAGGAGAGAAAGTCAGGGGACCTCTGAGGGTGGGGCAAGGGTACACAGCGTGAGGACCTCATTTGGACAGTTGAAGAACCGAGGTTGTTGGCTGGCGAGGTGGCTTAGCGGTTAAGGCGCTTGCCTGCAAAGCCTAAGGACCCAGGTTCAGTTCCCCAGTACCCATGTAACCCAGATGCACAAGGGGGCGCATGCATCTGGAGTTCATTTGCAGTGGCTTGAGTCCCTGGAGTGCCCATTCTTTCTGTATATATCTACCTTTTTTTTTTCCCTCTCTTTCTCTCTCTCTCAAATAAATAAATAAAAAGAAAAAATATTTTAAAGTTTAAACAAAAAAGAAGCAAGGTTGTGAAAGAAATCTCTTTTCTCCTTCCCTCCCTTCTCTTGCCTTCCTCCACCCTTACCCAACTAAAAATACCTCCATCAGGTGGGAAAGACTGGCTCCTATTTACAGTTCCTTAGGATCCTTTTCCGCATGCTCATCCGGCTCCTGGAGGTAGACGTGTATGACGAGGAGGAGATCAACACTGGTGAGTTTCCGTCCAGGAGACTTAAGGCGAGAGACGTAAATAAAAACGTTGTTTAAAAAAGAAACGGCACTGGGGAAATGGCTTAGTGGTTAAGGTGAAGGCCTGTGAAGCCTAAGGACCCTGGTTCAATTCCCCAGGACCCACGTAAGCCAGGTGCACAAGGGAGCGCATGAGTCTGGAGTTTACAGTGGCTAGAGGCCCTGGCGTGCCCGTTCTCTCCTTCTGTCTATCTGCCTCTTTATCTTTCTCTCTCAAATAAATAAGCAAAAAAAGAAAAAATACATAGACGGGCTGGGGCTGAGGAAATGGCTCAGTGAGTGGTGCTTGCTGCATAAGAACCTGAGTTTGGATCCCCAGTGCCCATGTAAAATCCAGGCGTAGTGGCACATGCCTTTCATCCCAGCTCAGGGGAAGTGAGAGACAGGTGATACCTAGGGCTTGCTGCACAGCAATCTGTGAGTTCCAGGTTCAACGAAAGACCCCTACCTCAATAAGGTAAAGAGTGCTTGAGGAAAGAAAGCACTCAACATGCACACATATACCATACACACACACACACACATATACCATATGCAAAAAAAAAAAAAAAAAAAAAAAAAAGATGGGCCTGTTCTGTGACCAGCACAAGGGACTGATTATCAGGCAGGCAAAAGTAGATTCAAGCCGGGCGTAGTAGTGCACGCCTTTAATCCCTGCACTCGGGAGACAGAGCTAGGAGGATCGCCGTGAGTTCGAGGCCACCCTGAGACTCCATAGTGTATTCCAGGTCAGCCTGGGCTAGAGTGAGACCCTATGACCCTACCTCGAAAAACCAAAAAACAAAAAGTAGATTCAATCAGGCACAATTAATCATGCATGTGAAGGCGCCAGTTGTCCCCAGTTCACATCCATGGTCTCACACATACATACACACACGTGCCTGTGTAAACACATACATGTTCGTGTTCCCATCCACATATTCTCATTTTTTCCCCGTGAGCTAAGCTAGCTGCCAGATCCCCGGGCCCCCCTCAGAAGGCAGCCAGAGCTCCAGGCTGGCTTCGGAACACTCTGGGAGAGAGAGCCAGAGCAAGCTGACTAGGGCCTGGGCTGTGGTTCCCGTGGTTCATGTTCCTTGGCACCACGTCAGGGTGATGCCTTCGACTTTACTCTGAGAAGCAGCTACAGAGGTCACGCAGTCTGTCCCAGCCTGTCTGACAGGCTTTCCTCCCTCCCCGCCACCTTAACCTTATTGCATGTTCATTAAGCATGCTCTGGAGAGGCACAAAGACAACTCCCCCCCCCCCCCCCCGCCAAGGTAGGGTCTCACTTGAGCCCAGGCTGACTTGGAATTCACTAATTCACTAAGTAGTCTCAGGGTGGCCTCGAACTCACGGCGATCCTCCTACCTCTGCCTCCCCAGTGCTGGGATTAAAGGTGTGCGCCACCACGCCCAACTACAAAAACACCTTCTTAACCAGCACAAAATGCAAACTTCAAACTCAAGGCATAAAAATCAAGTGTTACTTATGTTAAAGATAACTATTCTGGGCTGGAGAGATGGGTTAGCGGTTAAGCGCTTGCCTGTGAAGCCTAAGGACCCCGGTTCGAGGCTCAATTCTCCAGGACCCACGTTAGCCAGATGCACAAGAGGGCGCATGCATTTTGGAGTTTGCTTGCAGTGGCTGGTGGCCCTGGTGCACCCATTCTGTCCCTCCCTCCCTCTCTCTCTCTCTCTCTCTCTCTCTCTGCCTCTTTCTGTGTCTGTCTGTAACTCTCAAATAAATAAATAAAAAATAAACAAAAATAGTTTTAAAGATAACTATTCTGGGCTGGGGAGGTAGCTCAGCATTAAAGAGAGCTTGCTTCTTAAAGCACAAGGACCCGGAGAGGCCTGACACCACTAGAGTTCAGTTCCCCAGAAGGCACGTAAAAAATCTGAGGGTGGCCATGGCCGGGAGAAAGGGTGGAGACCAGCTCACTGCCGGGACTCGCTGGCCTGAAGTGATGTGGGAGTTGAGGGAGGGAGGAGGGCATGAAGAGAGGGAGGTGAACCCACCTATTCTACCCTCTGTCCCCCTGCCCTAGACCACAGTGAAAGCTGTGAAGTGAGCCAGTCAGAGGGAGACCCCTGGCCGGACATCGAGAGCTTCAGCAAAATGCCCTTTGATGTCAGCGTGCACGATCCCAAGTACAGTCGGATGAGCCTGGTTTATACTGAGAAGCTGGCCGGAGTCAAGCAAGGTCAGTGCACGCGGAGCCAGGGCCTCTGTGGAGACTCTAAGCCGGGGCAGAAGGCTGAGGGCCAGGGGAGCAGTTCAGTCTTTTGAGGGGAGCTTTAAATCATGTTCTGTCTTTCTCTTTTACACAGTTTATACCTGCTTGTCAGAGCACACATTATATAATCTTTGGGAAAAATCCTTCTGTGGCCTTCTCTCTGGGCTTTCTATGTATATCATGGAATTACGAGATTTATTTGTTTTCATTTGTTTTGGGTCTCTTTGTCCGCAGAGGTAATAAAGGAATGCAAAGTTGAGGAGCCCCAGAAACGAGAAACTGTGTCCATGATGCTGACCAAATACGCGGCCTACAACACCTTTCACCACTGCGAGCAGTGTCACCAGTACATGGACTTCACCCCTGCCCTCCAGGTGCTGCCCCTCCCCTGCGGGGGGTTTCCTCTCAGGGATTTTTTAAAAAATATATTTTATGTATTTATCTTTACTTATTTTATCTGAGAGAGAGAATGGGAGCACCAGGGCCTCCAGCCACTGCAAACGAACTCCAGACACATGCGCCACTTTGTGCATCTGGCTTACGTGGGTCCTGGGGAATCGAACCGAGGTCCTTTGGCTTTGCAGGCAAATGCCTTAACCACTAAGCCATCTTCCCCAGCCCCTCTTAGGGATTTTTTTTTTTTTTTAGGGTCTCGCTCTAGCCCAGGCTGGCCTGGAATTCACTATGTAGACTTAGGGTGGCCTAAGTGATCCTCCTACCTCAGCCTCCCAAGTGCTAGGATTTAAGGCATGTTCCACCTATACCCAGCCTTCCTGTTGCAGATTTTAAAAAAGATTTTGATTGCCCTACGTGGTAGCACTTGCCTTTAATCGCAGCACTCAGGGAGGCAGAGGTAGGAGGATCATTGTGAGTTCAAGGCCTCCCTAAATCTACATAGTGAATTCCAGGCCAGCCTGGGCTGGAGTTAGACCCTACCTTGGGAATTTCTAGCTGCCAGAGGAGAATCATGGCAAAGAATATATAGGGTAAGTGGGAATTGTGATTTGGTTTTAGGTAGACAGGCCACCTTTCCAGCCCCATTTGCTTTCTTTTTTTTTTTTTTTTTTTTTTGGTTTTTCGAGGTAGGGTCTCACTCTAGCCCAGGCTGACCTGGAATTCACTATGGAGTCTCAGGGTGGCCTCGAACTCACGGCGATCCTCCTACCTCTGCCTCCCGAGTGCTGGGATTAAAGGCATGCACCACCACGCCCGGCTTGCTTTCTTTTTCTTTCTTTCTTTCTTTTTTTAAATATATTTTATTTTTCTTTATTTATTTGAGAGAGAGAGAGAGAGAAACAGGCAGGGAGAGAGAATGGGCACACCAAGACCTCCAGCCACTGCAAACCAACTCCAGATGCTTGTGCCCCCTTGTGCATCTGGTTTACGTGGGTCCTGGGGATTTGAACCTGGGTCCTTTGGCATTGCAGGCAAGTGCCGTAACCACTAAGCCATTTCTCCAGCCCCCCCCTTTTTTTTTAATCAGAGAGAGAGAGCAAGAGAATTAGCCTGCCAGGGCCTCCAGCCACTGCAGTCAAACTCCAGATGTGTACACCACCTTGTGCACATGTGTAACCTGTGTGCTTGTGTCACCTTGTATGTCTGGCTTATGTGAGACCTGGAGAATCAAACATGAGTCCTTAGGCTTCACAGGCAAGCGCCTTAACCACTAAGCCATCTCTCCAGTCCCCATTTGCTTTCTTGATGGACTACTGTGAAATCTATTCACAGTGCCTTACAGGCTATGGAAGAGCCAAGTGCCCTGGTCTATAAATCACATGATTATTGATGTGTTTTTTTCTTTATTAGTTTCTGTGTGATTATAATGCTAGTTAACTTGTTCCTCCATTTATGAAACAAGGACCTGTTGTATGTTCATTTATGGAGATGCGTTCTTGATAGCACGTGCACTTCCCAGCAGCTTTAGATTTTGCTTTGATGAGTCTTCCCTGAATCCACAGTCCTGGTCTAAATGTTCCAACCTCCTCACCTTACACTGTAGCCAGGAAAGATGGAGTCACAGATACATTCATAACGATGCTAGGCATGCTCTCTTACTTAGCTCAGACAGAATCACATGGGGCAGAAGCAACTGTAAGTGGCGGGGCATGGTGGTGCCCACCTTTAATCGCAGCACTAGGGAGGCTGAGGTAGGAGGATCACTGTGCGTTTGAGGCCAGGCTGAGACTACATAGTGAATTCCAGGTCAGTCTGGGGTAGAGGGAGACCCTACCTTGAAAAAAAAAAAAAAAGAAGTAACTGTAACTGGGGTCTTTGGGGGATGTATTCACAGGACAGCCCATAGGGACATTAGACCTCCATATAAGACCGAGTAGTCATTGACACAAGCACATGAGGAATGCAGACAGTGCCCGTGAGTGACTGTGATGTGATGCCTTGTAGGGCAGGATGCCTGGCTCACGAGCCAGCGGCAGCTACTAAATGATGACGCCTTTGTTGCCACTCACAGCCTGGTGGCCCTTATTGGTTCCAGTCAGCTTGCCCGTCTCAATACCAACCTAAAGGCATGCCGTGAAAGTCTGAAACCATAGGCTGACACCCCCTCCGTTTCTTCTCCGCACACGTAGATGTCTGACTCCACCCTTCACGCTTTCACGTTTTCCTCCTCCATGCTGGGAGAAGAGGTTCAGCTCTACTTCATCATTCCCAAGTCCAAAGAGAGTCATTTTGTCTTCAGCAAGCAGGGCAAACATCTGGAGAGCATGCGGCTGCCCCTGGTTTCAGACAAGGTGGGGGAGAGGGTCTTAGACGTGAGGGCTGCCAGGCCCCAGGGTGGGTGGAGGGTCTCTGAACTGCTCCTGGTTTCAGACAAGGTGGGGGAGAGGGTCTTAGATGTGAGGGCTGCCAGGCCCCAGGGGGGTGGAGGGTCTCTGAACTGCCCCTGGTTTCAGACAAGGTGGGGGAGAGGGTCTTAGACGTGAGGGCTGCCAGGCCCCAGGCGGGGGGTGGAGGGTCTCTGAACTGCCCCTGGTTTCAGACAAGGTGGGGAAGAGGGTCTTAGACGTGAGGGCTGCCAGGCCCCGGGGGGGGGGTGGAGGGTCTCTGAACTGCCCCTGGTTTCAGACAAGGTGGGGAAGAGGGTCTTAGACGTGAGGGCTGCCAGGCCCCAGGCGGGGGGTGGAGGGTCTCTGAACTGCCCCTGGTTTCAGACAAGGTGGGGGAGAGGGTCTTAGACGTGAGGGCTGCCAGGCCCCAGGGGGGTGGAGGGTCTCTGAACTGCCCCTGGTTTCAGACAAGGTGGGGGAGAGGGTCTTAGACGTGAGGGCTGCCAGGCCCCAGGGGGGTGGAGGGTCTCTGAACTGCCCCTGGTTTCAGACAAGGTGGGGGAGAGGGTCGTAGACGTGAGGGCTGCCAGGCCCCCGGGGATGGGGGTGGGTGGGGAGGGTCTCTGAACTGCTCCCGGGTCTTACCCTCCCTCTACGGCCCGTGTTCCTTCAGCAGAACGTGAATGCGGTGAAGAGCCCTATTTTCACCCCTTCCAGTGGTCGCCACGAGCACGGGCTCCTCAACCTCTTTCACGCCATGGAGGGCGTCAGCCACCTCCACCTTCTGGTGGTGAAGGAGTACGAGATGCCGCTGTACCGCAAGTACTGGCCCAACCACATCATGCTCGTGCTTCCTGGCATGTTCAACAACGCGGGCGTGGGTAAGCCTCTCCCGCCGAGCCCGTGGGGAAACGGACATGAAACCTCCCAGGCTACCTCTGCCCCACCGACCACAGGCTTTGAGCCGTCCTCCCTTTAGCGCAGTTTTACAGACACCCTCCCCTATTTGCTTTTTTTTTTTTTTTTTTTGGCTTTTCTAGACAGCGACTCACTCTAGCCCAGGCTGACCTGGAATTCACTATGAAGTCTCAGGGTGGCCTCGAACTCATGGCAATCCTCGTACCTCTGTTTGCCGACTGTTGGGACTAAAGGCGTGCGCCAACATGCCTGGCTTGTTTTGCAGAATTTTTATTAATTGTATTATACTTCACTCTTCTGAGAGCAACTTAAAAAAATGTGTGTGTATATATGCATATATATATATATACATATATATATATATATATATATATTTGTTGTTGTTTTGTTTTGTTTTTTCAAGGTAGGGTCTCACTCTAGCTCATGCTAACCTGGAATTCACCACGTAGTCTCAGGGTGTCCTCAAACTCACGGTGATCCTCCTATCCCTGCCTCACAAGTGTTGGGATTAAAGGCATGCATCACCATGCCTGACTAAAAATTTTTTTTAATATTTTATTTTTATTTATTCATTTGAGAGAGGGAGACAGAGAAAGAATGGGCACGCCAGGCCTCGAGCCACAGCAAACAAACTCCAAATGATGTGCCACCTTGTGCATCTGGCTAACGTGGGTCCAGAGGAATTGAACCTGGGACCTGGGTCCTTTGGCTTTGCAGCTGAGCACCTTAACTGCTAAGCCATGTCTCCAGCCCAAGAATATTTTATATTTATTTATTTATGTATTTGAGAGAAAGAGAATGGGCACACCAAGTCCTGCCTCTAGGCACTGCACACTAACTCCAGATACATGTGCAACCTTCTATATCTGGCTTACTGGGGAATCAAACCTGGATCCTTAGGCTTCGTAGCCAAGCACCTTAACTGCTAAGCCATCTCTCCAGTCCAACTTTTATTTTTTTATACTTTGGGTGGAGTTTTTTGGTTTGTTTTCTTTTTTTGTTTGTTTCTTTTGGTTTTTTTGAGGTAGGGTCTCACTCTAGCTCAGGGTGACCTTGAATTCACTATGTAGTCTAAAGGTGGCCCTTGAACTCAAGGTGATCTTCCTACCTCTGCCTCTCGAGTGCTGGGATTAAAGGCATGTGCCACCACGCCTGGCTACCAACTTTTAATTTTGACAAATGAGAACAAATAGTATTTGTCCTTCCATATCTTTTCTTTTTATTTATTTATTTGACAGAGAAAGAGAGGGGGAGAGAGAAAGAGAGAGAATGGGCGTGCCAAGGCCGCCAGCCTCTACAGACGAACTCCAGACACATGCACCCCTTGTGCAACTGGCTAACGTGGGCCCTAGGGAATGGAACCTGGGTCCTTTGGCTTTTCAGGCAAATGCCTTAACTGCTAAGCCCATTTTGTGTCTGAAAGAATGCATTATAAGCAGTCCTACCCTTCCTTTGGCTCTTATATTGTTTCCACCTCTTCTTCCGCGATGGACCCTGATCCTTAGTGGGTGTGATAGAGATGTTTCAGTGCTGAGCACTCCTCTGTCGCTTCTTCTCAGCACTATGGTGCCTTAAGTCATCCCACAGGTCAGTGCTATCTGAAAAGAGAAGCTTCTCTAGTCCAAAAGCAAAAATAACTTTAACACATAAGTATGAACTTTAAGAGAAGTGCTTACAGGCAGTTTGGTGAGCATAATATGTAACATTTAGGCAGACACCAGCAGGCGTTACACCCCTAGGGCTCATGACCTCCCCCGTCATAGGTTTTCAGTAGCAGGAATGTATTTCCTCCTGTGGAGCAGGCCTCCAGTCCAATTAGAGTGATTGTTTTCCCCCATAACAGACATGCCACTATTACACCCATTGGCTCATTTGGTCTGGCTGGCCCAACTTGAGGCTTACAGTGTCCACTGATGTTTATCTCTACTGATGACTTCTGTCTCCCATAGGGCTGCATGCAGTATACCTAGCTCATTTTTTAATTGAGTTATTTGCTGTTCATCCTTTTTAAAGATATTGTATTTATTTATTTGAGAGAGAGAAAGGGAGAGAGAATGAGGTAGATATAGAAAGAGTATGGGTGGGGCCAGGGCCTCTAGCCACTGCAAACAAACACCTTGTACATCTGGCTTATGTGGGTACTGGGGAATTGAACCTGGGTTCTTAGGCTTTTCAGGCAAGCATCTTAACTGCTAAGCCATCCCTCCAGCCCTGCTGTTCATCTTTTGAGTTCCTCATATGGTTTAGATATTAATCCCTGTTAGAGTATTCGTTTGTGAATATTTTGTCTCCTTCTGTAAATTGTCTCTAAGTCTGTGAATTATTTCCTTTGTTCCAGAAGCTTCTTCATGGAACATAATCTTTATTTATCTTTTCTTACTTTTGTTCTCTGTACCTTTGGGGCTTTCTGAAAAAATTATCAACTACACCATTGAAATCTCCAACTTTGCTTTTGCAAGAATGTTTTGGCAATTTGGGGTACCCTTAGATTCCATTAACTCAGGGGTAGATATTTTTTTGTTTTGTTTTTGGTTTTTCGAGGTAGGGTCTCACTCTGGCTCAGGTTGATTCTTGGAATTAACTATGTAGTCTCAGGGTGGGCTCAAACTCACGGCGATCCTCCTACCTCTGCCTCCCAAGTGCTGGGATAAAAGGTGTGTGCCACCATGCCTGGCATCAGGGGTGGATTTTTTTCTCTGTAGTCTCAGGGTGGCCTTGAAGGATTTTTTTTCTTATATCTGCAAGAAGACATTGGAATTTAAAATACATATTTTATTTATTCATTTATTTGAGAGAGAGAGAGAATGGGCACACCAGGGTTTCCAGCCACTGCAAACGAACTCCAGATGTGTACGCCCCCTCGTGCATCAGGTTTACATATGTCCTGGGGAATCAAACTTGGGTCCTTTGGCTTTACAGGCAAGTGCCTTAACTGCTAAGCCATCTCTCCAGCCCAACATTGGGATTTTGATAGGGACTGCATTAAATCAATGGGTCACCTTTGGTAACAATGACATCTAACAATATAAAATCTCCCAGTCTCTGAACATGAGATGTCTTCCCATTTATTGGTATATTCTTTTTCTTTAACCATGTTTTGTACTTCTCATTTTCTTTATTTATTTGAGAGAGAGAGAGAGGGAGAGAGAGGGAGAGAATGGGCATGCTAGGACCTCCAGCCACTGAAAACAAACTCCAGATGCATGTGCCCCCTTGTGCATCTGGCTTCCATGGGTCCTGGGGAATCAAACCTTGGTCCTTTGGCTTTGTAGGCAAATACCTTAACCACTAAGCCATTTCTCCAGCCCTGAATATTCTTTTTTTTGTTTTTTTGTTTTTCAAGGTAGGGTCTCACTTCAGCTCAGGCTGACCTAGAATTCACTCTGTAGTCTCAGGGTGGCCTCGAACTCACAGCGATCCTCCTACCTCTGCCTCCCGAGTGCTGGGATTAAAGGTGTGCACCACCATACCCGGCGTGAATATTCTTTTTGATGCTATTATAAATGATACTTAATTTCCTTAGACTACTCATTTTCAGTACATAAAAACAACTGATTCTGGCCAGGACTTCCAGTACCATTAACTAGAAGTGTGGACGGACAGAAGCATCCTGTGTTGTCCCCGACGGTAATGGGAAAATTTTGTCTTTTACCATTGACTATGATGTTAGCTATGGAGTTTTAATATTGATCTTTGTGTTGAGAAAGCAAACTATCACAGACTCTTAGAAGGTCGGTTTTCCTAAACCCCAGTATTACCTGATGTAGCCCAAGTGTTTGGGGATCTTCCACGAATCAAGTAGCTTTTCTTCAGCCTTTTTCTTTCGGTATAATCTTCCTGTCACTTCATTTTAGGGTGACTTACTCATAGCATGTGGCTAATTCCTGGAGACCGTCTTGGTTATCACTAACACTCCTCTGAGTACTTGTCACGTGCTTGGCACCATCCCGAGCACCATGCATCACCTGAGACATTATCACCGCCTTCTGACAGGTGGGGAAGCCATGACTCCACACAGCCATTTGTTCAAGGTCACATGGCTAGAAAGTCTGCTCTCATCCTCATTTGACAATACTACGTCTTGCATAAAGCAGATCTAGGAAAGGGTACCTGTTTCCAGAATCTTCTTCAGAGAAAATGCCACCACCATTTTTCCACTCATTGCGGCCTTGGCTACTCCCTAGCACAGGACAGGTGAATGAGTTCTTTGTCACATTTTAAGGAACTAATCAGTTACATCACTTCCCCCATGAGGTCTCCTTTCTCCTATATTCTTGCAGTGATCAGAGCGATCACTGCTTTCTGTGCCTTTCTTTTTTTTTTAGTTTAGTTTGTCAGGGTTTTTTTTGTTCATTTTTATTTATTTGAGAGTGACAGAGAGAGAAAGAGACAGAATGGGCGCGTCAGGGCCTCCAGCCATGAAGTCCAGACATGTGCAAACCCCTTGCACATCTGGCTAACGTGGGTCCTGGGGAATCAAGCCTTGAACTGGGGTCCTTAGGCTTCACAGGCAAGCGCTTAACCGCTAAGCCATCTCTCCAGCCCGCTTTCTGGCCTTTCTTAACCAGACTTACTCAAGTGAACTTCTGGCGATGGGTTCCAGGAAACAACATGTTAAACTTCCTGCCCCTGGCAGTTTGCTTAGAGAACCAACCACTGCTCTAAACAGTCGCTGGGCTCTTGGCTGAGCGCACGGACTCCCCGTGTGCAGGAAGCCAGGGGCGGAGCTGTGAGCGGCCAGGCACCAGGGAACATGTACCGTGAGTGTGCCTCCTTCCAGGTGCCGCCAGGTTCCTCATCAAGGAGCTGTCGTACCACAACCTAGAGCTGGAGAGGAACCGTCTGGAGGAGCTGGGAGTCAAACGCCAGTGTGTGTGGCCTTTCATCGTCGTGATGGACGACTCCTGTGTCCTGTGGAACATCCACAGTGTTCAGGAACAGACCAGGTAGTGATATTCCCGAGCAGGTGTGCGGGAACACAACACAGTGCTTTAGAGAAGTCAAGTTTCTTCTTCCCAAGAAATAAGAATACAGCTTTTCGAACAAGGTTGACTATGAAACCACCCTCACTAGCATTTTGTGGTTGCTTGAGAATTTTGTTTGTTTGTTTCTTTGTTTATTTTTGGCTTTTCAAGGTAGGGTTTCACTCTAGCCCAGGCTGACCTGGAATTCACTATGTAGTCTCAGGCTGCCCTCGAACTCACAGTGATCCTCCTACCTCTGCCTCTCGAGTGCTGGGATTAAAGGCGTGCGCCACCATGTCTGGCTTTTTGATTTTTTTTTTAAAGACATCTAACATGCCACTGAGTTCCAGACCATTTGTGTACCATAGTGCTAGTTAGCTATACCTCTGTACAGTGTATCTATATGACTGCTGGTATGTGAGTGAAGAGACCTGGTTTGTAGCCTTAGCTCTTCTGCATAGTCTGGGTGGAAAGCGAGAGTTCTTTCGCCTGAGCCCATCACCTGTAAGAGTGCAGCTGGGCCGGGTGTGGTGGCGCACACCTTTAATCCCAGCACTCAGGAGGCAGAGGTAGGAGGATCACTGTGAGTTCGAGGCCACCCTGAGACTACATAGTGAATTCCAGGTCAGCCTGAGCTAGAGTGAAACCCTACCTTGAAAAACCAAAAAAAAAAAAAAAGCGTGGTTGGGCCAGCCAGTCTTCTCCTCCCGGAGCCTTGCTGGCACACCTGGCACACGTCACAGTGGTAGATGGCATTGGTTGGGAGCCCAGGAAACCAAGGTATGTTAAATATTGAGAGTCTACTCCTTAGCAAGCTGCCCCTAAAATTCAACAGTGCCCCCCAACGCAACAAAGTGCCAGATGATCTCTAGGCCTTCTCTAGCTTATTATTATTTCCTATGTGGAATTGAAATCAATGAAGTTTTCATATTTTTCTTTCGTTAATAAATATAATTACCAGAACCAGAAATGTTTGTGCTTCTAACCTCTGGCTCTCTGGTAGTGCCTGTCCATTATTCTCTGGATTGCTTTTCTGCCTTCAAGTGACAATTCCCCACCCCCAAATGTCAGCTTCTTCCCAAGAAATAAGCTTACTGCATTCCTCACGGTATTCCTAGCGGACAGTAGTGGATGTTAGTCCTTCAGTAACATTTATGGATGTTTTATAGAAACTAACTCTACACTTTATAGCCAGCCCATGGAAGCAAGAGTCTCCAGTAAGAACGTGTCCTTGAAGAGTGTCTTGCAGCATATGGAAGCCACACCCAAAATCCTCCACTACGCGATCCTGGGCATCCAGAAATGGAGTAGCAGGCTGACGCCCCAGAGCCTGAAGGCTCCGTTCTCCAGGTGCCACGTGCACGATTTCATCCTCCTCAACATAGACCTCACTCAGAACGTGCAGTATGACTTCAACAGGTAGGTCAGACCCCGTGGCGTGGGGCCATCCCGGCACCCACTGACTTGTGTTGCCCGGCTCAAGCCTCTGCAGTGTTTTTGTTCCTGCACCTTGGACCCAAGCCCCCTTCATCACTCGTCCGACTAACCGGACCCTAGCCTGGAACTTGTGTGACCCTCCTGAGAGCTGGTCTTACAGACATGTGGCATCACCTAGACCCTTCACGATAGGTTTTGTAGTGCGGCACGCTTAGAAAACACACCACGGCCATTATACTGATCGTTCAAGAACTTAAATGGGCCCAAAAGCTCGTGTGTGGACAAATCTGTGTGTGGACCCACAGAACTCAGAGAAATCATTTTCTCCAGTGCCAGTAAAATTGATATCTGGGGGCTAGAGAGATGGCTCAGTAGTTAAGGCGCTTACCTGCAAAGTCTAAGGACCTGGGTTCAGTTCCCCAGGACCCACATAAAGCCAGACGCACAAGGTGGCGTATGTGTGTGAAGTTTGTTTACACTGGCTAGAGGCCCTGGCGCACCCATTCTCTCTCCCTTCTTCATAAATAAATAATATATATTTTTTTTTCAAAAAATGAGATCTGGGTTATGGAAGGTAAAGGCAACAGAGGGGGCCTCCTGAATTAATTGTGTCCACATTCCTAGAAAACCTGAGTGGGCAAAGGAATAATGTAGGGAACAAAAGTTGTTCTTATGTCACTCCCTGACACAGGAGCTATTATAAAAGGCTCCTTCCACACCTCGTCCTGTAAGTGAGCAGGGTTTTATTTATTTATTTATTTACTTAGGTTTTTCGAGGTAGGGTCTTGCACTAGTCCAGGCTGACCTGGAATTCACTATGTAGTCTCAGGGTGGCCTCGAACTCATGGCAATCCTTCTACCTCTGCCTCCCAAGTGCTGGGATTAAAGGTGTGCGCCACCACGCCTGGTTTTATTTATTTATTTTATTTTATTTTTTAAAAAATTTTTGTTTATTTTTATTTATTTATTTGAGAGCGACAGATAGAGAGACAAAGAAGCAGATAGAAAGAGAGAACGGGCATGCCAGGGTCTCCAGCCACTGCAAACAGACTCCAGATGCGTGCACCCCCTTGTGCATCTGGCTAATGTGGGTCCTGGGGAATAGAGCCTCGAACCGGAGTCCTCAGACTTAACAGGCAGGTGCTTAACCGCTAAGCCATCTCTCCTGCCCCCGGTTTTATTTATTTATTTATTTGTTTATTTATTTATTATTTGGTGAGCAGGGTTTTAAATAAGCACCTTGACACTCATGCTGGAATGCACAGAATTTATAGCTCTGGTCTGTACAGAAAATACTGAAAACCTCATGGAATAATTGACAAAACTCACCTGGGCTGGAGGGATGGCTTAGCGGTTAAGCGCTTGCCTGGGAAGCCTAAGGACCCCAGTTCGAGGCTCGATTTCCCAGGACCCATGTAAGCCGGTGGCACATGCATCTGGAATTCATTTGTGGTGGTTGGAGGCCCTGGAGCACCCATTCCCTTTCTCTCTCACTCTCTGCCTCTTTCTGTCAAATAAATAAACACGCATCAAATAAATAAACACGCACACACCTCACCTTCCTTCCTTCTTGCCCGCGTGGCTGTAATGCTCAACTCAGGGGTTTTCACAGGTCAGTCTGGTGAGGGCAGCTCTATAAGGGCAAGGCCCGTTGTTGTAGGCCCTCCCCAACATCTGTCCCACAGCTGCGTGTAACTAGCAGGGCTGAGATGTGACTTGCGGTTTTGACTTAGGTACTTCTGTGAAGACGTCGACTTTAACCTGAGGACCAACAGCAGTGGCCTCCTCATCTGCCGCTTCAATAACTTCAGTCTCATGAAGAAACACGTTCAGGTTGGCGGGCAGCGGGACTTCATCATTAAACCCAAGGTCATGGTAAGTTCTGCAAGCTTGATGGCCCTGGTGAAAATTCGCACTGTACTTAGTGCTTTCTTATGAATAGTTTTTTTTGTTTGTTTGTTTGTTTGTTTTTGAGGTAGGGGTAGTCTCACTGTAGCTCAGACTGGCCTGGAATTCACTCTGTAGTCTCAGGGTGGCCTTGAATTCATGGTGATCCTCCTACCTCTGTCTCCCGAGTGCTGGGATTAAAGGCATGCGCCACCACGCCCAGCTATCTTATGAATAGTTTTGTTATTAGACATCGGCATGCATGGGCCTTCCACCTGATTAGAAAGAAAAGGAACCCAAGGGGATTCTTATTGTCAACACTGCAGTGTCATTTCTGATTCCAAGGACTCATCTAGAACAAAAATTTAAGTTTTGACAATTCAACAAAAATTATTTCTTTTGATTTAAGCCTTAAAAATTCCATCAAAGAAGCCAGGCATGGTGGCACATGCCTTTAATCCCAGCACTTGGAGGGGGGGGGGTACAGAGGTAGGAGGATCGCCGTGAGTTCGAGGCCACCCTGAGACCACATAGTGAATTCCAGGTCAGCCTGGGCTAGAGTGAGACCCTGCCCCCAAAAAACAAAACAAAACAAAAGTCTACCAAAGTTTTATTTTTCAAGATGACAGCATTTATATTGTAATTTGTCGTATGCAATGTGAGAGAAATGTAAATCAAAATGCTTATCTGTTCCTTTCCCTTGTCTCTCTCTAAAGATAGTATTACAGATCAAATCCTATAGGAGGTGAATTCCACAGACCAAGCCTTTTCGAAAAGGTTTACCCACAGCTGATCATTTGCAGCATATGAATTATCTCCTGGAGTTTAGAAGCCTCTGCCTTCATGTGGGGTTTTGTTGGCATTGTTAGAAAGGACAGGATTCAGCCCGTAGACACCAGCGGCACGCAAAAGACTTCCTTGGGCCTCGCACTGTACTCGTCCCGTTGGGTGTAACTGAACGTTACGTACTACTGTTCCCTTCCTGAAGAGGGAAGAGGCGACCCAGAGCGCAAAGTGACAGACACATTTGAACCCAGCATGTCGCTATGCCGTTGCCAATGCCGTAGTCCTCCTGGACCTGCGGTTTGAGTCACCTTAGCCTGAAGGTGACCATGGTCACATAGCCTTTGTTAGCCTGCGGCTGTAATCATTCAGTTCTCTCTTACTGTGGGTAATTCAGAAGTTAAACTTTTCCATAGCTCTGCATATAGCGTACGTATACGGCCACGCAGTCTTCAGCACACCCTGCGATTTCAGGTGTGCGCTGGAGGAACGCGTCTGTGAGACTGTTGGGATGCAATCCAGTGTACTCCTAGGCATCTCCTTCCCTGACAGACACGGTCCCGTGATCATCTCGGCTCTGCTTTCAGGTGTCGGAGAGCTTGGCTCCCATCTTGCCCCTTCAGTACGTCTGTGCCCCCGACAGTGAGCACACGCTCCTGGCAGCCCCTGCGCAGTTCCTCCTGGAGAAGTTCCTTCAACACGCCGCATACAAGCTCTTCCCCAAAGCCATCCATAACTTCAAGAGTCCCGTGCTGGCCATCGACTGCTACCTGAACATTGGACAGGAGGTAAATAAGGCAGGGAGGGTAGACCTGCGCATACCCACATCCGTGTCTTTCCCATCTTAGCATGGTTTGAAAAACCTAAATGACAACAGAAGAGCGACAGTGTGATTCAAAGGCTCATGCACGCGTCGGTGGCCACTGTCTCTCCCCGTCCCCGTTTCACCTCTTCACAGTGGGCCAGTGACCATTCGTACTGTAGCTCACGTGGCAGCTCTCGCAGAAGCCTGGCTTGATCACCTTGCATATAAGCAGTTACCTGCTCACACCTGTCTTGATACTAAGCAGACTCTGTGGTAATTGTGTGAACTTCCTCCACAAGATCAAGTTTGTTTTGTTTTTTTAATTTATTAGAGAGAGCAGATATAGAGAATGGATACACTAGGGCCTCCAGCCACTGCAAACGAACTCCAGATGCATTCATCACCTTACGTGGGCATGGGGGAATTGAACCTAGATCGTTAGGCTTTGCAGGCAAGCACCTTCACCACTAAGCCATCTCTCCAGTCCAAATTTGTTTTTATTTTTGTTTTGTTTTTTGTTTTAATATTTATTTATTTGACAGAGAAAGAGGGAGAGAGAGAGAGAGAATGGGCACACCAGTGCCTCCAGCCACTACAAATGAACTCCAAACATGTGCGCCCCCTTGTACATCTGGCTAACATGGGTCCTGGGGAATTGAACCTGGGTCCTTTAGCTTTGCAGGCAAATGCCTTAACTGCTAAGCCATCTCTCCAGCCTCAAATTTGCTTTTTTAAAAACGAACACTAGACACCTTTAATATTTTACTTGTTTATTTGCAAGCAGAGAGAGAGAAGAGAGAGATAGAGAGAACGGGTATGCCAGGGCTTCCAGCCACTGCAAATGAACTCCAGATGCATGCTCTGCTTTGTGCATGCGGCCTTACATGTGTACTGAAGAATCAAACCCGGGTCCTTAGGCTTTATAGGCAAGCACCTTAACCACTGGGCCATCTCTCCCACCCCAGGATCAACTTCTTGAAAAGGCACTTAGAACATGTAAGAGAAGTTCGGTGGTTACTGAACAAACAGATGGGTTCCATGTGAGACTGTTTTAGCTGTCTCTATATCCCACCCATGACTTCTTCAAGTTCTTCAGTTCTCATTCAGTTTTTTAAATTTCACTGGAACTTCTAGGCTTCTGCCACTAAGCTTCTTCTTGACATTATTTTTAGGGCATTATTCTATTTTTGTTATTTTCTTTTTTTAAAATATTTTATTTTTATGTATTGATTTATTTGAGAGAGAGAGA
Organism: Dipus sagitta; assembly: GCA_036346955.1. Lineage (NCBI taxonomy): Eukaryota > Metazoa > Chordata > Mammalia > Rodentia > Dipodidae > Dipus > Dipus sagitta. The sequence goes on along the minus strand of CM070785.1, from coordinate 40,598,997 downwards.
GAATGGGTGCACCAGGGCTTCCAGCCACTGCAAACGAACTCCATATGCATGTGCCACCTTGTGCAGCTGGCTTACCTGGGTCTTGGGGAATCAAACTAAGGTCCTTTGGCTTTGCAGGTAAATGCCTTAACTGCTTAGCCATCTCTACTGCCCTATTTTGTTATTTTCAGTCATGCAATAAATCCTCCTTATGATGATTTTTAAAAATAAATGTATAGAGACAATATATATTTAAATAAAGATATATTTACTTAATATAAATATATAGGGAAATATGTTTATTTAAAAATATATTTATTTATTTATTTATAAAATAAATTTATAGTGAGATATCTCAGTAGTTAAAGGCACTTGCTTGCAAAGCCTGTTGCCCAGGTTCAATTTCCCAGTACCCATGTAAAGCCAGATGCACAAAGTGGCACATGCATCTGGAATTCATTTACAGTGGCAAGAGGTTCTGGCATGCTCATTCTCTCTACCCTCCCCTCAGATAAATAATAAATAAGATTAAAATAAAAATATAAAGAAAAAGCCAGGTGTGGTGGTGCATGCCTTTAATCTCAGCACTAGAGAGGCAGAGGTAGGAGGATCTCCATGAGTTCAAGGCCACTCTGAGACTACATAGTGAACTCCAGGTAAGCCTGAGCTAGAGTGAGACCCTACCTTGAAAAAAAGAAAAGAAAAGAAAAGAAAAGCCGGGCGTGGTGGTGTACTTTAATCCCAGCACTCAGGAGGCAGAGGTAGGAGGATCACTGTGAGTTCAAAGCCACCCTGAAACTACATAGTGAATTTCAGGTCAACCTGGGCCAGAGTGAGACCCTACCTCGAAAATACCAAAAAAGAAAGAAAGAAAGAAAGAAAGAAAGAAAGAAAGAAAGAAAGAAAGAAAGAAAGAAAGAATAAAGAAAGAAAGAAAGAGAGAGAAAAGACGGGTCTGGTGGTGCACGCCTTTAATCCCAGGAGGCAAAGATAGAGGTAGGAGGAGACTGGCTAGAGTGAGACCCTACCTCAAAAAAACAAAAAAAGAAAAAAGAAACAAAAACATTTTGGTGTTCTACATTTCCATCCAGGCTTCTTCTTTGTATGTACTGACAAACACACATGAATTTCCACAGGATTCCTTTAAGTCCTACGGTGTTCCTTATCTGATGGTTGAGTTTGGTGGCATATGTCTGTAATTGCCATACTTGGGAAGCTACATGAGACTCTGTCTCAACAAACCAACCAACCGTGTGATGTAAAAATACCCTTCATGGGCTGGAAAGGTGGTTTAGAGGTTAAGGTGCTTGCCTGCAAAGCCAGAACCCACATTAGCCAGATACACAAAGTGGCACATGTGTCTGGAGTTGGTTTGCAGCAGCTGAAGATCCTGACGTGCCCATTCTCTCCCTATCTGCCTCTTTTTCCCCTCTCTAATAAATGGAAAAAAAAAAAAATACCCTACCTGATTCCCATTGTAAATTGCATATCCAACTCAGGTCTCCATGGATAATAGACCAAACAATCTCAATACTAGCTAGTCCTGATAGCAGCTAACATTTGCTGAATCCTAAACTGATTACATTATTAACTCAAATATACTTCTACAAAACACAGAACTACTGTTATCTATACAGACAGGGAGGAGCTGCCCAGTGCCACATGGCCAGTAAATGGAAGAACCAGGTTTTGTTTTATTTTGTTTTGGGTTTTCAGAGGTAGGGTCTCACTCTGGCCCAGGCTGACCTGGAACTCACTATGTAGTCCCAGGCTGGCCTCGAACTCACGGCAATCCTCCTACCTCTGCCTCCTGAGTGCTGGGAGTAAAGGCGTGCGCCACCACGCCCAGCTCTGGAGGAACCAGTATTTTAACTCAAGCTGAGTTTAGCTCTTCCACTGCTCTAACTCCCTGCATACAACCTTGCCATTTTTTCCATAATTTTATCTCTGCGGAAACCATACAGAGCTGAAAGTTAACTCATGCTCTAAGCTTCCATCCACTTGAAAACTGACATGCGTCTAGAGCTGGGGCTATAGCATAGTTGGTAAAGTGCTCGCCTGGCATGCATGTAGCCCTAGATTTGGTCACCAGCACCACGTAAACCAGGCATGGTGGCATATCTGTAATGCCAACACTCACGATGTGAAGGCAGGAGGATCAGAAACTCAAGGTCATGCTTGCATTGAAACCAAGTTAGAGGCCAGTCTGGGATAGACCTTGTTTAGAAAACAAAAATTAGGACTGGAGAGATGGCCTAGCAGTTAAGGCATTTGCCTGCAAAGCCAAAGGATCCTGGTTCGAGTCTCCAGGACCCACGTAAGCCACATGCACAAAGGGCACATGCATCTGGAGTTCGTTTGCAGTGGCTAGAGGCCTTGGCATGCCCATTCTCTCTCTGTCTCTGTCTCTCTCAAATAAACAAATATATATTAAAAAATAAAAATTAGCCAGGCATGGTGGCACACGCCTTTAATCCCGGCACTCGGGAGGTGAGACCTTACCTCGAAAAACAAAAATAAATAAAGAAATTAAAATTAAAATAGCCAAGCGTGGTGGCGCACACCTTTAATCCCAGCACTCGGGAGGCAGAGGTAGGATCACCCTGAGTTCGAGGCCACCCTGAGACTACATACTGAATCCCAGGTCATCCTGAGCTAGAGGGAAACCCTACCTTGAAAACCCAAAAACAAATAAGGAGAGAAAAGAAAAATTAGATATATTTGAAAAAGCTGATTAAAACATTTTTTTTTTAAATTCTCATCAGTAAGGTATTCTGATATACCTCTTTAGGGATTTTTTTTTTTTTTTTTTTTTTGAGGCAGGGTCTCACTCTAGCTCAGGCTGACCTGGAATTCACTATGTAGTCTCGGGGTGGCCTCAAATTCATGGTGATCCTCCTACCTCTGCCTCCTGAGTGCTATGACTCATCTCTCAAGACTGAGAGCCACTTCAAACACATTAAAACTTGGCAGACAGCCAGGGCGCACGCCTTTAATCCCAGCACTCGGGAGGCAGAAGTAGGAGGATTGCCGTGAGTTCAAGGCCACCCTGAGACTACATAATGAATTCCAGGTCAGCCTGGGCCAGAGTGACCTACCTCGAAAAACCAAAAAACAAACAAACAAAAAACTGTGGCAGACCTGCATGGAGGAGGTGTAAAGCTTAAATAACCCACCCGCTTAACAATGAGACTGGCTCTTTCATCTGGCACCCTGAAATAAAGAAGGCGCCCGTGCTGCCCGTGCAGCAGCCGTGCCCTGTGCTTGCTCTCGAAACGCCCTCGCTGTCTCTGCTTGATGCTTCCAGGTGGCCGTCTGCTACGTCAGCTCCAGACCGCACTCCAGCAATGCCGGCTGCGAAGGGGCGCTCTTCAGTGGCCTCCTCCTGTACCTCTGCGACTCTTTCGTAGGTGCTGATCTTCTCAAGAAATTCAAGTTTCTAAAAGGTGAGTCAGACCTACGGTCCTGCATGTGAACTCCAGTGGTTCCCACGAGAAAACAAGACAGGAATTAAAAGACATGTAAGCTGGCGTGCTGGTGCACGCCTTTAATCCCTGCAACTCGGGAGGCAGAGGTAGGAGGATCAGTGAGTGAGTTCAAGGCCACCCTAAGACTACATAGTGAATTCCAGGTCAGCCTGGGCTAGAATGAGATCCTACCTCAAAAAAACAAACAGAAAAAAGACATTAATTTTTTTTTTTTAAGCACAATATTGGGCTGGAGAGATGGCGCAGTGGCTAAAGGCACTTGCTTGAAAAGCCCGATGGCCTGGATTCAGTTCCCCAGGACCCATGTACAACCAGATGCACAAAGTGGCACATGCATCTGGAGTCATTTGCAGTGGCAAGAGGCTCTGGCATGCTCATGTTTGTTCATCCTCTCTCCCTTGCAAATAAACAAACAAAAATGTTTAAAAAATAAATAAGTAAAAAGCATATTATTTTTAAAATATTTGTATATATTCATTTGCAAGCAGAGAGAGAGAATGCATCTTGACACTGCAGACGAACTCCAGATGCATGTGCCGCTTTGTGCATCTGGCCCTATATGGATACTGGAGAACCTAAACCCAGATCATTAGGCTTTGTAGGCAAGAGAAGCACACTATTTTGACTAATAATTTGGATACCTTGATTTTCAAGCTAGAGCCACTGATCTCTTTCATGAGAGAGATGGGAAGGATCAAGTCATGTTAGCCTAAAACTAAGTGTAGGCCAACAGCCAGATTTGTGACATATGAGATAGTTTTTACCATTATTAACCTTAGAAAGGAATGCATAGATACACAGTGCCCCTCAGATCACCTAGTTTAGACAGCAACCAGGTCAGTGAGTTCACACATACATGCTTATAAGTCATACGTACATTCTGTAGGCCTTTCATGGGGTCAGCAGTCAACCACGGTGAAGTTTGCATCCCTGCACATAAGGCCCTGGCTAGGATTCTGGTAGAGAGCTACAGTTGTGTTTCAATAGGCATGGTTCAGAGTCTGGCACGTCCAGGGACATGCCCTGGGCATCAGGCATCACAAATGAGCCTGATACGATGGCCTTTGAGGCCAGTGAGAAGGGAGGCTCTGAACATTGTGTGCGTCACAAGAACAGGGGAAAGGAGTGTGCGCGCGCGTGTGTGTGTGTGTGTGTGTGTGTGTGTCGGGGGGTGAGTGTGAGAAGCAGCCAGGGACACTCCTGATTCTCAGGTCCAACATGCTGAGGTCAAGAAAGACACAAGAGAACATCCCATTGGTTTCCACAACAGTCAAGACTTCTTCTGTACAACCGCACGATGAAATGAGACGAAAATGGACACAAGCTGTGTGCGGGTTCTCGGCGCCGTTGGCTTGCAGACAGACGGGAGGGTCGTAAAGCTCTTTATCCATTGATTTCTTTACTCTCTGAGCTCACGGCCCATGTCTGCCTTGTTCCTGAAGGTGCTACCCTGTGTGTCATCTGCCAAGACCGAAGCTCCTTACGCCAAACCATCGTCCGCCTGGAGCTCGAGGACGAGTGGCAGTTCCGCCTCCGGGACGAGTTCCAGACGGCGAACAGCAGCGAGGACAAGCCTCTCTACTTTCTCACCGGACGCCACGTCTGAGCGAGCCTTGGAAGAGACCAGAAATAAGCAGCAGCCGCCGCCGACGCCCCTAGGTGGGGTGTGGGACAAAACACGGATTGGGGATTTTTTGTTGTTTTTTGTTTTTCCTTCTTCTTCTTTAAAGTACAATCACTGTGGAGCGAAGTGCAACCTATTTGTCTATTCTCCAAAGAGAACTCCCCGGACCCGGTCACCATCTCCTTCGGTTCCATGCCCGTCCAGGACGTCAGCTCAGGCGGACGCCGCAGTAGGCAGTTATGCAATTACCCAACACGGGCTCCGCCTGTGGGAGGACAGGCTTTGGCGAACAAGCATGGACTTAATGCGTTGTTTTGTGTTTGTTTGTTTGTTTGTTTGTTTTTTTCTACTACACTACGTTAGGAGGAAAACTGACAGTATCGGCCAGCTTGAATGTGTTACATGAGACTCACACCGTTGGTGTGGAATTAACTGAAGATTAACAATTGAGGCCTGAGCCCTCAGTTTCTCTTCAGATCTGTACGTTGGTACAGTATTACTCAGGGGTCTGAAATGATAGAATGTAGAAGATATTTGTATTTAAAAAAAAAAATAAGTAGCTGTGTCTTTCTCTGTGCAGTGTTAGTTTAAGATTTATAATCTTATATGTATTGAAACTTTTGGCAAAATTTCCACAGGAGTTAAAAGTTTACTATTTAAACTGAACAAACGGAATCCGTAAATGCAGAGCAGGCCTTGTGCGCATTTCTGAAGTTTCTCTTACTTCCTTTGCTTCTCCCATTTCTTTCAAAATCCATCCCCCACCCCCACCCCAGTCTACGCATATTATATCCAGGAGAGTAAGAAACTGGTTAAGGAGTTGGGCCAGTTAGCTTGCTTTTTGCAGTCAATCTGCGCCCACGCTGTTTTTGGCTGAATGTAGTAAGCAGTCAGGCACCAGCAAGCCTAATTGCCAGGCTGGACTCAGGTAAAGCTTCCTTTAAAAGACACACTGAACATCAGCTGCCTTACACTGACATGCAGCCACGGGGAGACAGGAAACAGAGCCATGTTGAGAAGTCTTACTTCATTCTCCCAGTGACTTGCTTTGTGAACAAGGAAGAGCCCACGAAGGGTCTTTCGGACTCATTCAAGTCAACAGGGAGTGCTGGGTCTCTATGAACACCAGAAGGCGTATGTTTTCTATGGATTCCTCACCAAAAATTCTCATCAGAACCATTTTTAGAAATTATTCTAAAATAGGCTATTGGGAGTTTCAACTTAAAAAATACTTCAGTTCGTCATTAAGCAATGTGTCCAGAATTTTCTCAGCATGTATCATCTTTACCTCCACGTAAAATGGTTATTTTTTACTTGAATCTATCATATGACCTGAAACTACTAAGAGGGGCCTACTACACCTGCGTTTACTTCAAGTGTTAATGGACCAGACCTGTTATCTTGAGATAACAGAGTTTACAGCTAGTGAAAAGATGGGACTGTATTTGACTGAAAATGGTTTGTGGATCGCTTGGGTTTGATGGCTACTTACGATGCTTTAAATGTATTTTGAAATGAACAATTCCTTTTAACCCTACTTTTAATTGTCCTTCAAAGAGGACCTGCCTTATACATGCTTTAAAAAATACTGCTTTTAGTACAGAATTTCTTGGCAAAGGGGTCCAGGGGTCCCAGGGCAGTTTGGTTTAGATATGAATGTATCTTGTTTCTGTTTTGTTGAAAGGGCCCAGTGCAGATATCAAGAAGCCCACTGTTTGTGCAATATTCCCATAACACTATGTAGGGCAAATAAACTACTTGAAATGATTCTAAAACAATTGTCCCTGGGGCGGATGACCTCAGACAAGTTTCTTCTGGCTCTTTCTAATTTTCTCTCCTTGGGCTTCGGAGTCCACAGGATAATTTTTTAAAGTTACAGGTCCTCCACGTTAACTAGGGCTGCACTCTGGGAATTCAAGTGGATGATCAGCTTGAGTGAATCAACTCTGTGCGAGAGATACGCCGGAAGGAAACCAGGATACTTCCGGAACAGTGGAGAAACTTCAGTGGTCCTGCCTCTCCTTTCCAAAGCCCATTGTACTAAGGTTTGGATCTTTTAAAAATCACCTCAGAGGAATTCCTTACAGAACGCTAGGTCCTCTTTTAGGATGAGGTTGCACAATGACAGGGCACCGTGACGTGTTGGCACGCGTCATGGACTGCTTGATTTTTTTCCCCTTCCGTTCTTCAGGCAAACAGATCCTCGAAGACACACAGTAACTTTCCTACAGACCTGCTGAGCCTCGGTACCCCTGAAAGTTCACACAGGTTAATGATGAATGTAAACCGAAGATTAGAAGAACTGTTGTGGTCAATTCGTTTTTGGCTGTAATTTATGCAACTGCTTCTTGTGACTTTTAGAAAACGGGGCACCTGTGTTACTTTATTACTGTAAAATTTTCTTAACCAAAATCTGGTGAACTCCACTAGTCGGTCTACCTCACATTTTGTTTATGATTCCGAGTTGTCTCAAATTGTGTCGATGCTAATGTCCTTGTCCTTTCATTTGGTGAATGTATTAAAATTCTCTCGCACTCTCCATCCCCTCCCCCGAAAGTTTGCTTTCTTTGAACAACTTTCTCTATATGTTAAGAAATGGAGCCAGGCGTGGCGGCGCACACCTTTAATCCCAGCACTTGGGGGGCAGAGGTTAGGAGGATCTGTGAGTTCAAGGACAGCCTGGAACTATAGAGAGAGCTAGAGTGAGACCTTACGGGGGGGGGGGGGCAAGAAAAAAAATAAGAAATGGAAGAAAGGCTGGGGAGATGGCTCCATGGATCAAGGGTTTGCCACGAAGCCTGAGTACCTCAGTCTCATCCCTTGGTCCCATAAAAAGCAGCTGGAAGCTGCGGTGGGCTTCTGTAGTCCCAGAGATGGGACACGGAGATAAGAGAATTTCCCCGAAACTCCCAAGCTCGCAGCAAACACAACAGCGAGTGGTAACAGCAGAGTGACGAGACCCCACCTCAAACTCAGTGGCAGGCAAAGACCCACCCAAAAGTCGTCCTCTGCCCTCCATATGCGTGCTATGGTGCATACTCTCTCCTCCCCTTACACACACACACACACACCTCCCTGACTCTAGTAATGTCAAAAGAACGGGACTGGAGAGATGGCTTAGCGGTTAAGGCGCTTGCTTGTGAAGCCTAAGGACCCAGGTTCAATTCCCTAGAACCCACGTAAGCCAGATGCACAAGGTGGCACATGCGTCTGGAGTTCGTTTGCAGTGGCTGGAGGCCCTGGTGCACCCATTCTCTCTCTACCTGCCTCTCTCTCTCTACCTGCCTCTCTCTCTCTCAAATAAATAAACTTTAAAAAAAAAAGGAAGGGCTGAAAATCGCAGCATTATGTTAGATGGCTCTAAGAGTCTATTATTTTGGCACAAGAATCCAAGAATATTAGGTATTTGCTGAATGAAAATCTGAAGCTTGCAGAATGCAGATACAGACACAGAATAGCTGCAGACCTAACTCTTGACTTCCACGTCATTCTAGATGGCAGACCCACCTTGGTATCCTTAGAAACACACCCTTAGGTTGCTGGAACTGTGATAATGTTACTGTTAATCTGATTTCGTTTTAAATGCCACCTGATTTTACCAACTCTGGAATAGAGATAACAGTTGTCCTCCGAAATGCCTTCCCGTTTGATTACCAAGTATTTAAAATACTATTTTATTTATTTATGAACTCAGATGCATGTGCCACCATGTGCACCTGGCTTACGTGGGACCTGGAGAATCAAACCTGGGTCCTTAGGCTTCGCAGGCAAGCTCGTTACCTGCTAAGCCATCTCTCCAGTCCAACAATTTTTGAAAATTTATTATTTTTTATTAACTTCCATGATTATAAACAATATTCCATGGTAATACCCTACCTCCTCCCACTTTCCCCTTTGAAACTCCATTCTCCGTCATATCCCTTCCTCCTCTCAATCAGTCTTTTATTTTGATGTCATGATCTTTTCCTCCTATCATGATGGTCCTGTGTAGGTAGTGTCAGGCATGGATATCCAGGCCATTTTGTGTCTGGAGGAGCATGTTGTAAGGAGTCCTACCCTTCCTTTGGCTCTTACATTCTTTCTGCCATCTCTTCCACAATGGACCCTGAGCCTTGGAAGGAGTGATAGAGATATTTCAGAGCTGAGCACTACTCTCTGACTTCTTCCCAGCACCATGATGCCTTCTGAGTCATCCCAAGGTCATTGCCATCTGAAAAGAGAAGGTTCTCTACCAAACAGGAGAGTAGCATTAATATATGGCTATAAACATTAAGAGAAATGCTTACTGGGCAGTTTGATGAGCACAGTATATACATTTAGCCAGATAGCAGCAGACATTATACTCATAGGGCTTATGACTACCCATTTTAGGTTTTCAGTATCAGGGACGTATTCCCTCCAATGGAGCAGGCCTCCAGTCCAATTAGAGGGCAGTTGGTTTCCACCATGACAGATGTGCCACTATTGTACCCGTTGGCTAATTTGGCCTGGCTGGCAAAATATAAGGCTTGCAATGTCCACTCAGGCCAACAATTTTTTAAAAAAAATATTTATTTGTAAGGAGAGAAAGAATATGGGCATACCAGGGCCTCCAGCTACTGAAAATGAACTCCAGATGTATGAACCACTGCCAAGCCATCTCTCCAGCCCCAAAATAACAGAATTTGAAAGAACCAATATGCATTCTCCTAGGCCAAGGGCCATGGGAACAGCAGGTTTAAGTCTGATGACGGAGGCTGAGGGGAAGCAGACTGTTGGGGCTCCTGGAAAGGCTAGCAACTGTGACGGCTGAACCTTCATGTTCAACTTCCTCACCCTGGAAGAGCATCCAGGGAACAATTATCCCCTGGCAGGCAGACATGCTTAAGCTACTCAGCTCGGGTACTGAGCTAAAGCATCTACTTTAGTAACAAAAACCAAGTCATCAGAAACACCACTGTGAGGGCTAGAGAAATAGCCTAGTGGTTAAGGTGCTTGCCTGCAAAGCCTCAGGACCCAGGTTTGATTCCCCAGGACCCACACAAACCAGATGTACAAGGTGGTGCATGCATCTGGAGTTCATTTGCAGTGGCTAGAGACCCGTCTCCCTGCCTGCCTCTTTCTCTCAAATAAACTAAATTAAAAAAAAAAAACACATGAATGTCTGACCACTGAATTGTTAGTCCAATGCACTTAATTTTTTTTATTTAAAACTTGTTTATTCATTTATTTATTTGAGAAGAGAGAGGCAGATAGAAAAGGAGAAAATGGACACACCAGGGCTTCCAGCCACACTGCAAATGAACTCCAGATGCATGTGCCACCTTGTGCCATTGTGCGCTTGTGTCACTCGGTTTGGCTCACAGTTTACGTGGGACCTGGAGATTCGAACGGAGTTCTTGGGCTTCACAGGCAAGCACCTTAACTGCTAAGCCATCTCTCCAGCCCAATGCACTTCGTTTTTATGGGGTGGCTGCCTGAAGCCTCCAGGGTCAAAAGGAAGACAGAATGGATGTCTATAATTACTACTGGATGAATCAGCGTATCAATCTTAACCTTAAGTGAACCATGGCTGTGCAGGGAGATGGCTATGTCCCATCCAGCAGGGCAGGGAGATGGCTGTGTGCCATCCAGCAAGGCAGGGAAACAGCTGTGTGCCATCTAACGGCACAGATACGGCTGGGTGCCATGTAGCAGAGAATCCAGGCCAAGTAAACCAGAACCAAAATATGAATGCAAATCTGTGAAGCTGTCTTTACAATCTCGTGCTTTTAGTAGATATTCCAAGTTTATTCTCACATATTATCAACTAGTAAAATACTGGATTTTTTTCCCAGTTATTTTTTAAAAAAATATTTTATTGATTGATTTGAGAAGGAGAGAGGAAGAGGCAGATAGAGAGAATGGGCATGCCAGGGCCTCCAGCCACTGCAAACAAACTCCAGTCGCATGCGCTCCCTTGTGCATCTGGCTAACGTGGGTCCTGGGGAATTGAACCTAGGTCCTTTGGCTTTACAAGCAAGGACCTTAGCTCCAGTGCTTTTTTCCAGTTCTTAACTGTATGTCCTCATGTTAAGGGTGTAACTCACCAAATTTCATTGTCCCTATAATGTCTATATACTAGACATTTTCAAAAAGGAACAATTATTTGAAGGCCATCAACAATATATATATATATATATATTACATATATATACACATATATATATGTAATCTTTATATAATCAGCAATTATAAAATCACCTCTTCTGAAGCTTGGCCACTGGTGCATACTTACTGGCCAGTGCTGGCCCACCTCCTCACAGAACCAGCTTCTCCTTCCTCATGAAGGCTCACTGCTTTCTGTAGGTTTCCCTTGCTTCTGGCTCTCATCTCTCCACTTTCTTCTTCCTGACACTTAATGATGTTCCTTGTTCCCCTTTAACTTCTCCTTTTACAACCCCCCAGGGATGATTTATTCTAAGCCTTTAGAGAACTCAGGTTTATCTGCTTTATCCAACCTCTCCAACTCCCAAATACCAATTTGGGTAATGGGTAACTGCACTTGGAAGGTTTATAATCACCTTAAAATCTTGATGTCTCTCCATCAAATACTCCCGGCCTAATTCCCATTTTCCCATCTCAGCCTGCTTATTAAAACCCAAATCACAGGGTTGGAGAGACAGCTCAGCGGTTAAAGGCACTTACCAGTAAAGTCTAAGGACCTGAATTCGATTCCCCAGTACCCACATAAAGCCAGATGCACAAAATGGGACATGTGTCTGGGGTTCGTTTCAGTGGCAGGAAACCCTGGCATGCCCACATTCATAGTCTCTCTCTCCTTGTAAATAAATAATAAAAAAATATATATTAGCCGGGCGTCATGGTGCACACCTTTAATCCCAGCACATGGAAGGCAAGGTAGGAGGATCGCCGAGAGTTCAAGGCCACTGTGAGACTACATCGTGAATTCCAGGTCAGCTGGACCATGCTTCCCCACCATGACAAAACTGCCCCGCAAACCCGTAGCCAAAATAAACCCTTCCTTCCCATCAGCACTTCTGGTCGGGAGTTTTGTCCCAGCAGTGAGAATGTGAACTGCTACAGGGCCTGACACAGCAGACATTCAAATGTTAACGGTATTACTCTGAAAGAAATACCTAGATTGTAAATGTATTTGAGGGGCTGTTTCCCCTACCAACATTATTAACATGGAAGTAACTGTTCTCCCAGTAATGGCAACATTTAAAGCAACATATAAATCTTTAACCCCAAGGTCTTAAAACCATCAAGTGATCAAGTATGTCCAGGCACAGTAGCTCACATAGAAATGGGACCCGTAGGGCTGGACAGATGGCTTAGCAGTGCCTGCAAAGGCAAAGGATCCCGGTTCGATTCCCCAGGACCCACTTAAGCCAGATGCACAAGGGGGCACATGCATCTGGAGTTCATTTGCAGTGGCTGGAGGCCCTGGCACGCCCATTCTCTCCTTCTTTCTCTCTCTGCCTCTTTCTCAAATAAATAAAATATTAAAAAGAAAAAAGTGACCTGTCTTATGAAGCCAGCAATATGAGAGAATTAAGCACAAATCTATAGGGGGATAAAGTGTATATATACTGAATTGTCCATCATTATTTAAGGCCCTAAATTTTGGGGAGCCGTGATGAATGTGTCACTTCAGCGCCTAAAGGTAATCCAGCTAGAACCACGGTAGCACTTCCATTCCTGGGCTCTGGCCCTTCATTTCTAGAAAAACCGGGAAGGATTTTTGGAGTTGCCGCCAATGCATAATACTTCGGAAAACTACCTTTATGAAGCCTGTGTTTTACGATGTGACTCCATCTAACCGGGTCCCCACAACTATCCTCCAAAGCCTGAAGGTTGACAAGAACGGGACCCCCGAAGAGCTCCAATTTACTCAATGCCCACCTCCCGCGATTGCCTTCCTTTCATTCTTTCTCCCAACATTTTCTTCCAGGACGGCCTTCCTGCATCCAACCAATGCATTTTTGGGGTTCCTTAGATTGACTCCATGGAGAAGTTTCCCAACTGCCAAACATGGTGACCCCACTAAGCTTGAAGAAGCCAGATCGGTCATCGTCCCAATTCCCTGAGGGAAGTTAGGGTTGCTTCTTCAGAGGGGTTGAGGCAGTTCAGGGTGACTGGGCCCCTGGAAGAGCAGGGCATGTCCTTGAGTCTGCCCTTGCAGTCTCTACCTGGCCAGAGGTCAGAGAAGGAGCTGGATTACCTCTTGACTAAAGGAGTCCCTACACCTGTTTTCCCATAAACAGTCTGAGTCCCTCCCTAGGCAGGGGTTCCCCTTTTCTTAGAATTAAGATTCCTGGAAAGATCCTGGCATTGTGGCTGGTCAGCTCAGGCCCCATTCAGAACCTATGAATGAACCAATTTGGGTTTCTAGGTGGGATTTACCTGCTCCCCCTGCCGCCTTCTCATGGGCAGGAGCTCTCTCCTCCTTGATCTCCTCCTGTCTTCCCATCACAGGCGCTCTTCATATGCTCTCCTCTTTCCTTCTGTTAATCTAATAAAGTCTCCCTAAACCTTTTTTTAAAAAGGGGGGTGGGCTGGAGGGATGGCTTAGCAGTTTAGGTATTTGCTTGCAAAGCCAAAGGACCCAGGTTCGATTCCCCAGGACCCACGTTAGCCATATGCACCAGGGGGTGCATGCACACAGAGTTCGTTTGCAGTGGCTGGAGGCCCTCATGCACCCATTCATTCTCTCCTCTGTCAAATAAATAAAATAAAATAAAATAATTTTTTTTTAAAAAAGGCTGTGTTTGAAAAATGGGATTCAGTGGAGGGAGAATTCCAGAGGGGAAAAGGGAGGGTGGTGGGAGATTATGATCATGGCATATCATCTATATTTATGGAAGTAGTCAATAAAGAAGTTTTTAAAAATTCAGTACAGAGGAAAAACAAAAACCAAGAAGGCTGTATTTTAATCATATTTCAGGGTCGCAACCCTAAGAAACTCCCTGAAAAAGTACAAATGACAACACAACATCATCTTAGTACAATGATCACTTAGAAAAAGCTATCAAGTATTTTATTGTTTTATTCTACATTATGTACAGATCATAAAAGGCCACAGCAGTTTTTCAACATATAAACCCTTTAAAAGTAGAGGGCACTATGAAGGACAGATAAGTATCAAAATGAAGTCCAGTAATGCGGGCGTATACCCAGTGCAGTATTCTGAGGACAACCAGGCCGATAGCAAGGCTCCCCGAGCTCACAGCTCTCCCACAGTTCAGGGGCCTGACCGAGACTTGTTAACAGCCCATTTGGGCCAACTTAGCTTTTTTTTTCTTCTTTATTTTTAAGTGAAACCAGAATAAAATAATGAACTCAGAATGTACTCTTGATAATTTTAGGCATCTAGAGCTTCCCAGGAAGGAAAGTCACTTTCTACTTCTGCCATCAAAGACAGCAAAGAAAATAGAAAACACTCAACATTTCAAATGCATCCCACCTTTTAGAACTTTTCTGTAGGCTTTTTCCTTAAAGTACCTCATTCCACCTTTTAAGAATTAGCTTCAAATTCATAATACTGTACCCTTCTTAGATAATAACTCAAAAACACTGGCTTCCACTCTGCGAAAATACAATCTTTAAACCTATAACTGGTATCAGTAGATCAATATAAAAAATACAGTACCAAGCTACACTGGTATACTTCCATATCAAGAACTTCAAAATATGCTTATCACTGAGACCACAGTCCTTGCATTGGTTTTCAGTCCACTATGAACGATCACCTGCTGCATGTAAACAGGTCTAAATAACTATAGATAAAATACATCAATCATAAATTTCTGTAAAAGATAATAAAATATCTTCTTTAAAAAACAAAACAATAATAAGCTATTACTGCATTGTTTCCAATTTTATGAAAATGGAACAACCATATATATGATTGTTTCCAGTCCTGAGTTCTTGTAATAAAAATGGCCCTAGTTCCTGGTTAAAGTCAGCAACCAACACATTCTCTTCAACAGACAGATGTCTTCTGGTTAGTGTAGGCAAGATTGGTTTTAGGTGGCATTCTGTCCATTAATAAAATTATATACCAGAAACTGACCCGTGCCACAGTACTGTGTTGCAAACAATTTTCCATCAGGAGTAGGATCTGAGAACGCAATTTCTTCTTTACTCAAATAGGAGCCATATATAAAGTTACTCCTATTTAAAAAAAAGAAAAAGGTGGGAGAGAATGGGAAAGGTTAAAAACTTTCTAGTAAATAAAACTGGAAAAACCTGTTAAATTCATTTTGTAAGACTTAAGTAATACTATATTATAAAGACTCGAGGGTTGGAGAGATGGCTTAGTGATGAAGGTGCTTGCCTGTGAAGCCTAAGGACCCAGGTTTGACACCCCAGAACCCATGTAAGCCAGATACACATGGTGTTCATTTGCAGTGGCAAGAGGCCCTGGTGTGCCCATATTCTTTCTTTCTCTGTTTCATAAATAAATGGAGGAAGAGAGGAAGAGATGGAAGTTGGGGAGGGGCAAAAGATGTCAAATGACGTATTTTTCACATGTGAAAATTGTCAAATGCCAATAAAAAAAGAAAAGGGGAAGGGAAGGAAGAGAGAGACCCAAGGAAGCTCATGGAGGTGACACAGGACTGGGGAGGACGGCTCGGCAGTTAAAGTATTCAATTAATGACAGGCTGGCTGTTCCCAACTGTAGTGATGGTGTCATGGGTGCGCACGTATGCCAAAATTTATCAGACTGAATACGTTAAACATATGCAGTTTATGTGATCAATAAAAATATTTTTAGAAAGAATCTGAGACCATGGGATGGAGAGATGGCACAGAGGTTAAGGCACTGGCCTAAAAGCCTAACAACCCTGATTTAATTCCCCAGTACCCACATAAAGCCAGATGCACAATATGGTGCTTGTATCTGGAGTTCTTTTGCAGTGGCTCGAGGCTCTGGCTCACCCATTCATTCTCATGTAGTCTCAGGGTGAGGGTAGCCTCAAATTCACAGTGATCCTCCTACCTCTGCCTCTCAAGTGCTGGGATTAAAGGCGTGTACCATCACACCTGGCTAAATCATTTTCTTTAATTAAAAATATATATATATAAGGCACTTGCCTGCAAAGACAAAGGACCAGGTTCGATTCCCCAGGACCCACATAAGCCAGATGCCCAAGGTGGCATCTGGAGTTCATTTGAAATAGCTAGAGGCCCTGGTGTGCCATTCGCTCTGTCTCCAATAAACAAATAAATAAAAATATAACACAAATACGATTTAACTATATTGCGCCGTATTATTTGGCTAAAGAAGCAGATTGATACATGCTACAATACAGATGACACGTGCACACAGTATGCTTCAACAGAAACCATTCACAAAGGTCATGTAGAACCATGACTATGACATGTTCAAATCAGGCAAGTGCACTGAGACAAAAAGGAGGCTGCTGGCTGCCCGCGGCTGAGGAGAGACTGAGATGGGGACTTACTGCGTGGGCTGCGCTTTGCTTTGGGGGGGGGGTGCTGAAATAGGAGTGACAGCTGTGTACATTTTTGCATGCTCGGCCTCTTATGAATGATTAACTCCCTTCACTTATCCCTTATCAAAGGTGATTTATAGAAAAGAGAAAGAAAGAAGCCAGGTGTGGTGCCGCACACCTTTAATCGCACACTGGGGAGGCAGAGGTAGGAGGATCACGGTGAGTTCGAGGCCACGCTGAGATTACATAGTGAATTCTAAGTCAGCGTGGACTACAGTGAGACCCTACCTTGGGAAAATAAAAAAATAAAAAAGTCATGAACTACTGCAAATGACTTGGAGAATTACATTCACGGTCCACTCCTGTTACCTCAGGCATTCAATCATGCGCGAAGCGATCTTCCTCCGCCGCATCATGCTGAACACCCAGATCCGGCTGATCCCACATATGGCCGGCTCCGGCAGTGTCGAGCAGCACCAGGCCTTCTGCCTTTCAAACCTGACCTTTTCTTCTTCCGACTTGATAACTGGAAGTTTCTCTTCTATAACTCGATAGCCCTGTAAAATGTCCACATTGAGGGGAGGGGACGGTTAAAGAAAGGATCTAACTGGCAGCTGTTCAGTATTAATCACTCTGCCTTTGTAATATGAAAGCGGCCCCAAACAAACATGGGGACAAACGGGCGTTAGCAGTGTCACCAATTTTTTATTTGTAAAGACAGGCCACTGCCGGGCATGGTGGTGCACACCTGTGATCCCAGCACTCAGGATGTGCAGGCAGGAGGAGCAGTTCGAAGCCAGCCTCACCTATACAGTTTAAGAGCAGCCAGGGCTACAAGAGACCTTACCACAAAAAGATAAAAAGGGGCCTTTAGTCCCAAAACTCAGGAGATTAAGGTAGGTGGAGGTTGGCCTCAAAATCCAAGTTGAGTTGCAGGTTATCTAGGCTAGAGTGAGACCCTACCTTGAAAAATAAAATAATTAATTAATTAAAAAGGGGGGGCTGGAGAGATGGCTTAGCAGTGAAGGCATTTGGCTACAAAGCCAGAGGATCCCAGTTTGACCCTCCAGGACCCATGTAAGCTGGATGCACAAGGGGGTGCACGCGTCTGGAGTTTGTTTGCAGTGGCTGGAGGCCCTGGCTTGCTCGCTTTCTCTCTCTCTCTCTCTCTCTGCTTCTTTCTCCCTCTCAAATAAATAAAAGAATATATACTTAAAAAAAAAAAACTAATTCCCAAGCCGACATGGTGGTACAAAATAATCCCAATACTCAGGGTTGTCTTTGAGACCAGTCTAAACTACACAGTGAGCTCCAGGCCAACCTAGATTACATTTACATAGTGAGACCCTATCTCAAAACAACACAACAAAGGGGGGACAGAGGGAATAAAAGCTGATTCCCACATAAGACACACCACCTATCTAGTAAAGAATTACACACAAGAATTCTTGAATTCATTCTCTTCCTCATCTAAAACATAGACAGATTTATCAGGATTGTACTATCCAGAGTCAACTCAGGAGACATTAAACCACTGTGGACAATGTAAGTCACTTACCCACTGGATATGTTCTGCAATTAGGCAGCCAACTACTTTTTTGTCATTAGAAATAAAGAGAAGAGTTTTAGTTCTGGAGTAGCACATGAGTGGAGCCTGCTGGAAGCCTAGGTCATTATCAACCATTTCTCTGATCTCGTCAACCTGCAAATGAAGCATGTTATGTGTTAACAATTTTTCTTTGAGAAACTAAATTAGGGAAATGTGTAGTTACTGAGAGAATTCTTAATAAGAAAATTCTGAGCCAGGCACGGTGGCACAGCGTACCTTTAATGGCAAAACTTGGAGAGTTCAAGGCCACTCTGAGACTACATTCCACGTCAGCCTGGGATAGAGCAAGGCACTACCTCAAACCACACCTCCCCCCAAAAGAAGAAAATTCTGGTTGCCATTTAAGGTAATATAGAAAAATTCTTAGTCCCCCCCCCCCCCCCCCCCGCCGCATAGGATCTTACTTTAACCCAGGCTGACCTGGAATTCATTCTGTTGTTCCAGGCCGGCCTCAAACACAGAGCAGCGATCCTCCTACCTCTGCCTCCCAAGTGTTGGGATTAAAGGTGTGTGACACCATGCCTGGCCTTACTGTACATGTCTGACTGATAGCTGGACTTGTGCCAATTACATAATTTAATTTACATCAGTCAACTGTTAAGTATTTCTTCTCTTTGTGTAAGGATCAACCTTTGCAATTGGAATATGGTCTTGTGTCATTCTACATGCCACTGCCCATATCATTAGGCAGTGGCAGTGTGGGGCTAATCAGGGCACCCGGGATTGTGCAGTCAGCTAAGACAATGAAGCTGAAAAGACAAGAACCACAGAATAAGCACACACATTGAGGAGGACGGTGGCTCCACTTTTAAGGTACTGTCCTTAGCCTCCTTTTCAAGTGAAATAGTCTAAATTTAAAGGTGCCCAATTGTAAGCCTAGACAAAGTATATTAAATATATCTTTTTTGTGTGTTTCTAGACATTTTGGACATATTCTAGTGGCACTAAAGTAGATAAGTGGACCCACTGCTTACATTATGAGGTACTTTTGAAAAAGCAGCCAGAGGAGCTAAGAAAAACATAGTGGTTCTATTATTTTTTATTAGTTTTTTGTGAGGTAGGGTTTTGCTCTAGCCCAGGCTGACCTGGAATTCACTACGTAATCTCACGCTGGCCTCAAGTGCTGGCAGTAAAAGCGTGCCCCACCACACCCGGCTGCCTCTACTGTTTTAAATTATTTTCCTCTTTGCGATGCTGAGGATTGAGCACATGAGCTTACACATGCTGGACAAGCACTCCAACCCCACGCTACATTCCCAGCCCAATATGTTTATTTATTGTTAGGGTTACTTTAAAATACCCTATACAGGGCTGGAGAGATGGCTTAGCAGTTAAGCGCTTGCCTGTGAAGCCTAAGGACCCGGTTCGAGGCTCGATTCCCCAGGACCCACGTTAGCGAGATGCACAAGGGGGCGCACGCATGTGGAGTTCGTTTGCAGTGGCTGGAGGCCCTGGCACACCCATTCTCTCTCTCTGTCGCTCTCAAATAAATAAATAAAAATAAACAGAAAAAAAAAATTTTAAATACCCTATACAACAAAGCAGTCCCAGGTGTCATTATCTATTTCAGTTCTAAAAACAGTAACCAGTGTGAACCCTTAAAGTATGGATATCTAAGTTGAGCTAAGACCTAGATGGAACTAGGTAAGAGGAAATCTTAGTTTTCAACATTTATAAATCAATTTATGATTCTTCTTTTAAAATATGTCCCTTTTTAAAAAGTTGGCTGGGCTGGAGAGATGGCTTAGCAGTTAAGATGTTTGCCTGTGAAGGTTCAATTCTCTATGTCCCACATAAGCCAGATGCACAACATGGTGCATGCGTCTGGAGTTCTTTTACAGTGGCTCAAGGCCCTGGTGCGCCCATTCTCACTCCCCCCCCATCTCAAATAAATAAATAAAAATAGATAAATAAAATGTTTTAAAAAAAGGTTTGAAAACAAATTGGCTGAAGCCAAACATGGTGGTGCACGCCTTTAATCCAGCATTCAGGAGGCAGAGGTAGGAGGATTGCTGTGAGTTCAAGGCCACTCTGAGACTATACAGTGAATTTTTAGCCTGGACTAGAGTGAAACCCTACCTCACAAAACCAAATAAATAAATAAATAAGAAGAAGGAAGAAAGAGAGAAAATTGATTGACTGAAATTTTTCTCTGTGCAGCTCACTGAAAGTTTACCTTTTTCAGGGCGTACTTTGGGTCTTCAGGAAGAACCATTATTATTCTGCCATCGGGATATTCAGCCAGAATCCTTTCTTTTTTCCAGCCCTAAATACGAAAGAAAGGATGCATCTTATGTTACCATATTTTATTCATCATATACAAGAGGAAAGCACATCTATTTATCTAAAAGTTGCAAACATGAAAAAAATTACGTTCCTTAACGTTTTAACTAGCAAGGCTGATAAACCGTCTGTTTTGTTAAGTATATAACAGGTACAATGTAAGTTAATTTCCAGCCCTCATTCAGAGATATGCCCAGTACAAAAAATATTTGATATATTGTTTACCATTTTAAATGAATCTTGACAATTACACGCCAAAAGAAAGGAAGAAAAAAAAAAAAAGCAAACCCCTTAAAGTCAGTGATTCCCACAAACTAAAGGATAATTCTCCCAGATTTTGGATTAAAGAATTCTTAGATTTCTTTGAAACATGGTTACCTCCACAAATAAACACTCATAGACTTATGTCTGGCATGCCAAAGACCTCCAGGAGGTTTAAGTGAACTGATTTGCATGCAATAGCCCAGTATGAAAGGAATAGCTTTTACTCTTATTGATCACATCTATGAAAGCCACAAGAAGGAGACTATAAAAGCATAACTACCTTCTAAGAATCTAATAGGGAAGGAGAGCTACGTTGTGTGTATCTGAAGTGAAACATGCTCAAAAGAAGAGAGAGGTAATAAACTCTTCTTCAGATCCACACTCGTGGCGATTAGTGAGCAGAACCTGCATGACAAAAACAAAACAAAACAAAAGCCACTTAAGTCTAGGAAGATGGGACGGACCAGAGTTTTAAACTAGGAACTTTGAAGTTCAAATAAGCACAGAAGGAACGAACTTAACTAACTGTTCCATTTGTCTTACCAACCAAAGGTTCATAAAGGCCTTTCCAGAAGCAATCTGCACTTCTATCTAAAGCTGGTCTGATATGTTTCTTCTAATAACACAAAAGCTTAATGAAAGCAAGGGAAAAAAGAACAGCTAAATGTTTCCATATCCTAAGCATGTCTGAAAGGAGGCTAGCTTTCTTAAGTAATCTTGAGTGCCTTTTGTTTTTTGATGGGGGGGGGGTGCAGGATCTTAATTCTAGTAACAAGGTCAGCTTACGCAACATCTTAAGACCAAACTATTCAAAATCCAAAATCTGTTTATAAAACAGTAGCCAAGGAAAAGTAAAATTCATATGATTACAATTAACAACTACTACAATGTCCTCAAGATTTGGAAAGCAGCAGAAGCAATGGTCATGGTGGTCCTTTTTGTTTGTTCGGTGTTCAAAGTAGTGTCTCACTCTAGCCCAGGCTGACCTGGAATTCACTATGTAGTCTCAGACAGGCCCCAAACTCACAGTGATCCTCCTACCTCTGCCTCCTGAGTGACCATGCCCTGCGGTCCTTTTTTTTTTTTTTAATTTATTCATTTATGAGAGAGAGAGAGAGAAGGGTGCACCAGGGCCTCTAGCCACTGCAAATGAGCTCCAGACACGTGTGCCATGTGCATCTGTCTTACTCCGCGTGTTCTGGGGAATAGAACCTGAGTCCTTAGGCTTTGCAAGCAAGCACCTTAACCATTAAGCCATTTCTCCAGCCCGGTGCTTCCCCCCCCCCTTTTTTTGGTTTTTCAAGGTACTAGAATTCACTATGTAGTCCCAAGCTGGACTGGAACTCACAGCAATTCCCCTACCTCTGCTGGGATTAAAGGTGTGCACCACCACACCTGGGTCCTTTTTTTTTTTTTTAACTCAAAAAAGAAGAAACTCAATTTGAATCACATACATACATATGTACCTCTTTAAAAATAAACTTATATATGGAGATTTAACTATAAAATTGGGCTGGAGAGATAGCTCCGTGGCAAAGGTGCTTGCTTGCAAAGTACCCAGTACCCACATAAAATAAAGCCAGATGCACAAAGTGATGCATGCATTTGGAGTTTGTAAAAAAAAAAAAAGAAAGAAAGGTTCTATTCCCCAGGACCCATGTTACCCAGATGCACAAGGGGGCGCATGTGTCTGGAGTTCGTTTGTACTGGCTGAAGGCCATGGCATGCCCATTCATTCTCTCTCCCCCTCTTTCTCTGTCAAATAAATAAATAAAAATAAAATATTTTTTAAAAAATCGGGCTGGAGAGATGGCTTAATGGTTAAGGTATATGCCTGTGAGGCTTACGGACCCAGGTTTGATTTCCCAGGACCCACGTAAGCCAGATGCACAAGGTGGCATATGTGTCTGGAGTTTTAGTTTGCAGTGGCTAGAAGCCTTGATGCGCCCATTCTCTCTAATAAATAAATACAGAAATAAGCAAAATATTAACCTAAAAAAAAAATCTAGTGACAGGGGATCACAGTGGGAAATATAACTATAAATTAACAAAAAAACTAGAAATTAAGTAATGTCAAGTTATAATAAGTAAGCCTTATTTCCTGAACTAAATTATCTAAAGACAACGCAGCACTATTTCCCTATTAAGCACTTTTAAAGCAGTAATACTCATTTCCTGTCAGTATACACCACAGGCACTAGTTGTTTTAGTAACTATGTAGTATAAAACTTTGTCTGGAAACTTGAGATGTTTATGTGGAAAACTATCACAATTAGATTTGAGATGATTTTGTTTCATATTATTGTTTTTTTCCACACTTAAAGCCTTGGCATGTAAGAAGCAAGAACCGCAAGACAACTGATTTTCATGATGGTATCTCGTAGTGAAAACTTTTTAATGGTTCTGGAATGAAAGTTCAGGTCCTTGGTAGCCACTAGATATATGGCTTTGAGCAAAACACTAGAATTCTGCTTCTGTTTCCGGATCTAAACAATCTATAACATGCCTGTCACCAGCGGAGTCACATTAAAGATGAGAGCTAACACAAAGCAACCACGTGGTAACTTACAAACTCCCATCATTCCCATGTCCTGCTGCTATGTCAAAATCCTAAGGTAAATGTACTAGTCAACTAATCAACAAAATGTCCCCTAACTGAAATAAAGATAAATGTAATTCATGGACAAAGGAATGATTAAAAACAGCAAATGGATTCATGTCTGTCAAATGAAATAATGAAAACGTTTATGCTTTGCTGGGGTCAGTACAACTTGACTCTACTGTTTTAGAGAATTTACAGGAGCTAGTCTGTCTGCAGACTGAAATTGAGACAGAGGGAGTTGGAGAGAAGGTTTAGCAGTTAAGATGCTTGCCTGCAAAGCCTAAGGAACCAGGTTTGATTCCCCAGAACCTGTGTAAGCCAGATGCACATGGTGGCCCATGTGTCTGGAGTTCTGCAGTGGTTTGAAGCTTGGCTTGTACATTCTCTCTCTCTCTCTCTTTCTCAAATAAATAAATAAATAAATAAATAAATAGAAATTGAGACAGAAGTGGAGAGTGGTTATAACAACCACATTTTTGCAAATATATACATTCCAATGCAGTGCATTTATACATCTCACATGTAGCTCTAAACATGTTACATGTACCCCTCTGATAACAAGCAGTATTTTCCAAAACCTAAATTGGCTTAATTCATCCATCTGGATACTTAAAAAAAAAATTTTTTTTTTACATTTTCTGGTGACAACTTTTTTTTTTTTTTTTTTTTTAGGCAGGGTCTTTGTAGTCTCAGGTTGGCCTCAAACTCATGGTTGTCAATGTGCTTCCACAGCAATGTGCTGAGTTGGACTGGAAGGTAGAGAGGTCTTGTGTCCTATGTAGCTAAGATCCCTAATCTCCACTGGGAAAAAGGCAACAGATACCAACATCAAGAAATTCAGTTTAAAATCATGGAAGTTGTTAATAAAAAATAAATTAATTTTTTTAAAAAAAGGCCAGGCATGGTGGCGCATGCCTTTAATCCCAGTACTTGGGAGGCAGAGGTAGGAGGGTCACTGTGAGTTCAAGGCCACCCTGAGACTCCATAGTGAATTCCAAGTCAGCCTGGAGCAGAGTGAGACCCTACCTCAGGGGAAAAAAAAAAAAAAGAAAGAAAGAAATTAAGTCATGGCTGGAGAGATGGCTTGGCTGTTAAGATGCTTGCAGTGAATGCCTGATGACCTGGGTTTGATTCCTCAGTACCCATGTACGCCAGATGCACAAAGTGGTGCATGCACCTGGAGTCCATCTGCAGTGGCAAGAATTCCTGGTGCACCCATGTTCATTGCTTATTCAGTCCCCCTCCCCCCTCTCGGTGTGTGCTTGCAAATAAATAAATACATAATTAAAAAAAATAATTTAAAGCCAGGCCTGGAGGCATAGAACTGTATACTTCCAGCTACTTAGGAGGCTGAGGTAAAAAAAATCACAAATTTAAGACCAGCCAGGAGCCGGGTATGGTGGCGCACACCTTTAATCCCAGCACTCGGGAGGCAGAGGTAGGAGGATCGCCGTGAGTTCGAGGCCACGCTGAGACTCCATAGTGAATTCCAGGTCAGCCTGGGCTAGAGTGAAACCCTACCTCGAAAAACCAAAAAAAAAAAAAAAAAAAAAAAAGACCAGCCAGAACAGGTTCAAGGCTAGCTGAGGCAAGTTAATAAGACCCTGTCTTGAGGTTGTTTGAATCAGATGTCCCCCATAAACTCCTGTATTCTGAATGCTTGCTCCCAGCTGCTGGTAACTTGGGAAGTGGAGCCTTGGAGGAGGAGGGGTGCCTCTGAAGGTGAACCCTGAGGATTATCGGTCCCTAGCTTGCCAGTGTTACTTCAGAGCACTCTCAGCTGCTGTGGCAGAGGTGATGTCTACCACATGCTTCTGCCACGTTTCCCCCTGCCATCGTGAAGCTTCCCTTTGAGACTGTAAGCCGAAGTAAAAACATTCCTCCTGAGCCGGGCGTAGTGGCGCATGCCTTTAATGCCAGCACTCAGGAGGCAGAAGTAGGACGATTGCCGTGAGTTCAAGACCACCCTGATACACATAGTGAATTCCAGGTCAGCCTGGGCTAGAGTGAGACCCTACCTTGAAAAAAGAAAAAAATAAATAAACTTTCCTCCCATGAGTGGTTTTTTGTTGGGTGTTTTGTCCCAGCAATGAGAAGGTAACTACAACATGTCTCAATATAAAAAGTTTAAATCAAAATGAATCAGTACAATAGGAACCTTCTTCCTGGATACCAGTATACAAGCTATAACCCCCAGTAAAGGGGGTGAATGGTCCAGACAGAAGTGCCCAACAGAAGGTAGAGAAAGCTTAATACTAAAGCCAGGGCTCTGGCTGGTGAACCTCAGGGGAAGAACTGGGTTGCTCCCCCACAGTGAGCAGTTGGTCAGGAGCACCCATGAGGTCCCCAAAACAGTACAGGACATTGCCAAAGCACTTGGTTACCTGCCAGTACACCTAATGTACTGCCAGTACACCTAATGTCAACCTCTGGCTGTCACTAGCATGTGTACCCACACACATACACACATGCACGCACACCACACACAGATACACAGACAAAAAATAAATAATAAAGTAAACTTTTAAAAAATTAAAAATAAATAAATAATTTATGAAAAAAAGAAAAGAAAAGATAGCCAAGCGCCCAGCAGCAGACGTTTACCAGGGCCGAGGAGAAAGTGCAGGGGAAACAGCAGCACGAGCATTACTCCCACTGCTGGACTGACAACCAGCTCCAGGGCACGGCTAGAGACACTGAGGTGAATCACAACACCAGAAATCCGGAGACTACAGAGAACTCAACACTAAACCAAACTGCCAAGGCTCAGGGATTGTTGTGGAAGAGCAGGCAGTAAGACTGTAAGAGCCACGGGGTGAGCAGACATATCCCCAGGCCCAGCCCTCTCCTACAGAGACCCACTGAGGTCCTAACTATCCCCACAGCAAACACCAATAAGCCCACTAAAGAGGGCCCTCGGGGAAATGGGGATGGGCTTTAAGGGCTGGAAAATGGCTCAGAGATTAGAGGCACTTACTTGCAAAAAAGCCTGATGGCCTGAGTTCGATTCTCCAGTACCTACATAAAGCCAGTTGCACAAAGTGGGGCAAGTGTCTAGAGTTTGTTTGCAGGGGCTAAAGGCCCTGACACACCCATCCTTCCTCCCTCCCACAAAATAGGTTCAAACCTAGTAATGGAAAATACTACTATTAATAAAAAGAAGAAAACAATCTGAAGTTTCAGCCAAGACTGATCTGATCTGACCCAGCTCAGTTACTAATTAGAGCAAGAGACCAATTCCTCATCGTGCTTAACTGTCGGGAGAAAGGAAAAGCTCTTGTGGACAAAGGTGACGATGTCTATTTCAATCTCTACATTCTTTAATAAGCATCTAATGTGCAATAGCTTACAAAACCCAGACAAAAAGATTTAACATTGCCAAGGGGTCATTTCTTCATGGTTAAGTCAAGAGGTTGGAGAGATGGCTCAGCAGTTAAGGCACATACCTGCAAAGCCTAAGGACCTGAGTTTGATTCCCCAGTACCTACGCAACACCAGATGTACGAGGTGGCACATGTGTCTGGACTTCGTCTGCAGTGGCTAGAGACCCTGGAATGCCCATTCTCTCTCTCTATCTGTCTCTCTCTCTCTCTCTCTCTCTCTCAAACAAATAAATAATAAAAATATTAAAATCCCACTAAACTATTTTGTGGTTGTCAAAAACCTATGTAACGTTTATACAGAGAGGGAAGAGACAGTCAGCACACGGCTGAAGAACAGCAGAGCCACCAGAGATGCGCTGTAACACTGATCACAACACTGGGCCTCTCGAGGAGATGACATATTTGAAGACTGAAATGAAAATGTAATGATAGTGTGTGTGTGTGTAAAGATCTGAGAGAAAAATACTCCAGGAAAAGGTACAACGAACAAAAACATAAGAGCAGAACGTGCTTGGAGTACTTGAGGACAGATGAAAACAGCCCGTTACACGGGTAAAGCAGAGCACATGGGGAAGCGCGCCAAGAGATGAGATCAGCGGAGCTGGGGGACGAGAGGCAGCGATGCGACAGTGAGTAGCCTGGGTTTATCCTAGTCTGGGGGTGTGGGAAATTCTCAGCCCTCCAAGGTTCGGGGGAGGGATGGGAGGAATGTAAGAGTAGGAGGATGGAGCAAGAGCTGTTTTCTCACAGCAGCTGTGGTTTCCTACAAAAGACTGAGCCCACTGGCATTCTGTCATGGACGGAGGAGGTGTTTGCGAGACGCTACCCCTCCCAGAGTAGCAACTGGCAGCTAAAGGATGCTGGAGAATGGGGAGACGTTCTTCAGTGCTTTAGGCACTGCTAAGTCACCCAGACTCCCGTGAATAACATAAGCGGAAGCACTTGGTCTCTACTGAGAAGGCATGAGCTCCTGACGGATACAGTGTAAGGAACACAATGAAAATATAACCGCGCCTTTGATCCCGGCATTCGGGACGCAGAGGTAGGAGGATCACTGTGAGTTCAAGGCCAGCCTGAGACTACACAGTGAATTCCAGGTCAGCCTGAGCTACAGCGAGACACTGCCTCAGAAAAAAAAAAGTGTATGTATGTATGGACATACAGATATATGGGTAGATAGATTGTGTGTATATATATACACACACATTTATATACTTTTTTTTGAAAGACTATTCTGTGGTTTTCAGCTTAAGAAGGTGAGTGAACAATGTCTAGGAAAAATATAAGAACAGATGGGAGACATTTTATGTTCCATTCTGTAAGTCACAACTTATTACTCTTTAAAAATATAAACACTGGGCTGGAGCGATGGCTTAGTAGTTAAGACATTTGCCTGCAAGGCCAAAGCATCCAGGTTTGATTCCCCAGGACACACTAAGCCAGATCCACAAGGGGGTGCATGCATCTGAAGTTCGCTTGCATTGGCTAGAGGCACTGGCATGGCCATTCTCTGTCTACCTCTCTCTCTCTCTCTCTGACTCTTTCAAATAAATAAATAAGTAAATAAATATAAAACTTTAAAAATAAACATTTGCTGCACATAAGATTCATAGTGAAGGCATAGTTTTCTTTATCATAACCCCCGCCCCTGCTGTCCATTTCAAAGCAAAATTTCTCTCTAACATTTGGAAGTATTGCTCCATCCCATACTTATATAAAGAATGTTCTAAGTCCACAATGCAATGAAAGGGAGAAAATCAAAAGATGGGAAGAGAAAAAGAAAAATCTGGAAGTGTGAAATACAGAAAGTTGAGGAATCATCCTTCAAAGGCGAGCAGTAGACTTTAATCTCCACTCCTCTCCTACTACTAGGCTCCCACGTATAGCATTCCCCCGGCTTCTGCCGGCTTTCTTGTGGGTGAGTGCTTTCCGAACCCACGGCATGCTTCTGGTGCTTGATTCTCCATGGCGCTCACAGGCATCTTTTCGACATGTACATCACAAAAAACTATAAAAAGAACACACCCGCTGGGCATGGTGGCGCACGTCTTTCTAATCCCAGTACTGTAATCCCAGCACTCGGGAGACAGAGGTAAGAGGATCACTGTGAGTTTGAGACTAAATTCCAGCTCAGCCTGGACTAGAGCAAGACCCTACCTCAAAAAACCACAATAAAAAAAAAAAAGGAAAGAAATGTATATCAGATTATGTCACTCTGCGTAAATTTCTCTAGTATATTTTTAATATTTATTTTCTTTTGACAATTTTATATACAGAATGCATTTTGATTATATTCAGCCCCCATTCTATCCCCTTATCTACCTCCCCCCTTGCTAAACGCCCATCTTTCCAATTAGTCCCCTACTTACTTTGATGTTCTTTTTTTAATTTAATTTAATTTAATTTAATTTAATTTAATTTATTTTATTTGTTTGACCTGCTGAGTTAAATTATGGTCACTGGCACGAGCATGGGTAGGGTGGTTGTTTGCTGGAGTCTGGAGAACTGACCAGTGGTAAACCACTGAAGAACATGACCCCCACGCCCCAGCAACCATGAGTTAGAGCTGTAATTATAACAGAATGCTAAGGCAGTTAAATTTTTATCCTCTCTGTATATATTATAAAAGAATAATGTTTTGAAAGTCTATACCCTACGCCATAAAGATCCACATTTGAAATCAGCAAAAATAGAAAACATCGACCTTGATGTTAATAAAGCCTGACTAACTGCTACATTCAATTCCTTCTCTTGAGCTCTTTTCAAAATGAAGAAACAACTACTAACTGTGTCCCATCTAGGAAGAAGTGTGGCGGACTGGCTGGAGCAGGAGGCAATCTTCCTCAGTGCACTTCAGCTTTGCAGACATTCAGAAAGTGTTTAGAAGGCGGTGATTATACTTTCTTTTGTTTTATTTTTTGGTTTTTTGAGGTAGGGTCTCGCTCTAGCCCAGGCTGACCTGGAATTCACTATGTCATCTCAGGACGGCCTCGAACTCATGGTGATCCTGAGATGCTGGGATTAAAGGCATGCGCCACCATGCCCGGCAGATTATACTTTAATGTCAACTTCCTCTAGTATCTTCAGTTAGATATAGCATCTATTTCCTTACTGTTTCCCTTAGAAATCAGGAATTTCCTTTTTTTCTAAGAAGGATTTATTTTTATTTATTAGAGTGGGGCGGGGGGGGGATGAGCACGCAAGGGCCTCCACAGCAAACTAACTCCAGACGCCTTTGCCACCTTGTGCATCTGGCTTACGTGGGACCTGGAGAATAGAACCTGGGTCCTTAGGCTTAGCAGAGATGCACCTTAACCACTAAGCCATCTCTCCAGCCCAGAAATCAGGATTTTCCTTACAGTGAAGAGTTCAGTTTTTAAAGGCAATACTCTAATAATTTTAAATTAAATAATCATGATATTTGAATATAAATTAAATAGAAAGGACTTATATTGGTGTATAAAGGTAAACAAATATCTTTGCCCCTACATATTCTATAATTTAACCACTTAATAGGAACATTTTCTTTCTATATGTAATAATCAAGTTGACAAAGTATAAATTTCAAAGGATAAATAAATCATCTAGCTACAGCCTATATTTACATACATAGTTTACTTAGTAAAGTGGTGACAGATTATGTGTGGAAAATTTAGGATTAATAAGAAATATAAAGAATGGACAGAGTAGGGAACCGCAAAATAAACCCTTACCTACCCTGGGAAGGAGTAACTGATGAGTGATGAAATGTTCAACCATGAAAGCATGAAAATAACCGTCCAACCACAGCTAATTACATGAATTTAACTGAGGCCAATAAAGATCTTTACGTAAATTCAGTGTCTAGTACCTACTTAAAGGCCCAAATGAAATGGATTGGTGATCTCAGTTCAGATATCCTGGAGGTCTTGTTAATGTGAGTGTACAGTACTGAAGGTAACATGTATAGAAATATATCATTTCAGATATGGGTAAGCAGCAATAATAATTACCATTTTATAAAATATCTGAAATGGTTGAAAACTATTAAAACTTTTGTGTTTTCCAGAAGCAAATATTAAATATTCCACTATGTCTCAAATGCCTTTATATTAAAAATGTATTTTGTATGAAAATATATATTGCATTGAACCATATGTACCTTATGGGATTGGTTTCTAGTAGACCAGAATTTTTCTTTTTTAGCTTTATAAGAAAAACTATTATAATAGCAAAAAATAAAGACAAAGGAAATCCCCAAAACCACCTATTTGATAAAATACTATCAATCACCAAACATAAAGTGGCACTAAACTACATGAATATTTAATATATATTTATCCACAGTAATTGTTAAACTCAAAGGGAAGCTTTAGAAAACACATGCAAGCTAAACAGCATTCTTAGAAAAGGTCCAGTAACTTTTTGAAAAAATATAATCTAAATGAAAAATCCCACAGCATGAACATGTCAGAATAAATAGCCTGGTTTTGACAGTTGGCTTTGTTTTACAACAAGCCAGGAGAGAAAACGTGTGCTTTGTATATATCATTGCTCCCTAAAACCAGAAGGTTCAAGAAATTTGGCAATTCATTCCATTAAGAAGCTGTCCTTATTACCTGACTTCTACATGTTAGATAGAATATGAAAATTCTACGTACCACATACTTCACAGCACTTATAAACTGGTTATGGAACAGCAGGTGCTGGGTTTCATCCTCTGGATTTGAAGCTGTATAAAGCATTCCACAGATATTACAAGACACTGCTCCAAACCTTTTTTGTCCTGCGTCCTATATATAAAAAATAAAATAAAAAGTTTTCTTCCCCGTCAAAGCAGGTATTCCAGAACATAAGCCTCAAGGCTATAATGTGAACATAAAATGAGAACCACTTAATGTGTGGGTAACATTCAATGTTGGTTACAAAAATTAACATGTTAAACCAGGTGTGGTGGCGCACGCCTTTAATCCCAGCACTCGGGAGGCAGAGGTAGGAGGATCGCCGTGAGTTCAAAGCCACCCTGAGACTACAAAGTGAATTCCAGGTTTCCAGGTCAGCCTGTGCTAGAGTGAGACTCTACCTCAAAAAGACAAAAAACAAAACAAAATAAAAAAATTTATTCTTTTAATTCTTTAATTGTGTAATGTGAACTAAACTAAGCACTGAAAATTTCAGATTTTAGATAACAACATCACTAGTGCATTTTAAATAGGGTCAAAGAACAAAAAGAAGTGAAATGGTAATTATAAATGTATATAAGTGAGCAGGGCATGGTGGCAGGCACACGCCTTTAACCCCAGCACTCTGGAGGCAGAGGTAGAAGAATCACTGTAAGTCTGAGGCTACCTAAGAGTACAGAGTGAATTCCAGGTCAGCTTGGGCTAGTGAGATCCTACCATGAAAAAAAAAAACCAAACTGAAACTCATCAAATAACGTTCCATCGTTCTCCCATCCCTCCCCACCCATAGCAACCACCATTCTACTTTTCTACTTTCTTCGCACTTCATGGAAGTGAAATTTGTTTTATGATTGACTTATTTCCTTGAATATAATGTTCTCAAGGTGCATCCACACTGTAGCAAGTGCCAGGATTTCCTCTATAAGGGCGAATAAACATTTCATCTATACATTTACCCATCAATTGGCTTGCTTCCATCATTTGGCTACTGTGAATGATGAACATAAAATATAAATATCTTTTTGAACAGGCAGTTTTCACAGTAATAAGAGTACTTCCATCTCCATCTCTCACTAATAAATGGGAAATATTACTAGTATCTTTCATATATATCTATTTTTTTCTTTTTTCTTTTTCTTTGGTTTTTCGAGGTAGGGTCTCACTGTAGCTCAGGCTGACCTGGAATTCACTATGTAGTCTCAGGCTGGCCCCGAACTCACAATGATCCACGTACCTCTGCCTCTGAGTGCTGGGATTAAAGGTGTGCACCACCACAGCCAGCTTCTGTCTCATATTTTAAAGGTTTAATTTAGTGAGTATAACTGGAACATATGTAATTTAAAAGCGCATGCATTAAAAAACAACAACAGCTACTGGGAATTAGTGACTGACACATACCTATAACCGTGGGAGGCTAAGGCAGGAGGATCAAGAGTTCCAGGCCAGGGGCTGGAGAGATGGCTTAGCAGTTAAGGTGCTTGCCTCCAAAGCCTAAGGATTTGATGTCCCAGGACCAATGTAAAAGCCAGATTCACAAGGTGGCACATGCATTTGGAGCTCATTTGGAGTGGCTAGAGACCCTGACCCACCCATTCTTTCTATTTGCCTCTCTCATAAACAAACAAATAAATTTATTCAACAAAATATATCATAAGTACTGTAATTTCAACATGTATTCAGTATATTTAAAAATTTTTTGCTTATTTTTATTTATTTGAGAGCGACAGAGAGAAAGAGGCAGAGAAAGAGTGAGAGAATGGGCGCACCAGGACTTCCAGACGCTGCAAATGAACTCCAGATGCATGTGCCCATTGTGCATCTGGCTAGTGTGGGTCTTAGGGAATCGAGCCTTGAACCAGGTCCTTAGGCTTCACAGGCAAGCTCTTAACCACTAAGCCATCTTTCCAGCCTGTATTCAGTATGTTTTTAAAATCTTCTAGTTAGACACCTCTTTTTTTGAGGGAAAAAAAAAAAAACTGAAAGGTATTGAAAACTAGTATGTGTTTTCTATATTTTAGAGCACATCTCAATTTTTCTTTTTCTTTTTTTTTTTTTTTTTTTGAGGTAGGACCTCACTCTAGCCGAGGCTGACCTGGAATTCACTATGTAGTCTCAAACTCACAGCAATCCACCTACCTCTGCCTCCTCAGTGCTGGGATTAAAGGCGTGCGTGCCCCATCACGCCCGTACTAGTGTCTGTTTAATCTAATTCACCACAACACTGACTTGATCTTGATCACAGCAGCATGGTTGAAATGAGTTTTCCTTTCTACAGCATCTGAAACACTTTTAGACAATTCTGACATAGTGAGTCTCTGATAGAAGAAATGACAGCCTGTCTGAAAGATGCAGGGGTTAAGATGCACAAGGGGGCACATGCTTCTGAAGTTCGTTTGCAGTGGCTAGAGGCGCTGACACACCTATTTTTTCTCACTCGTTACCTGTCTCTCTCTCAAATAAATAATTTTTTAAAAAGATTTAGGGGCTAGATTTAGAGTTACTTAAGACCTTGAATTTCATCTCTGGGAAGGAGAGAGAGTAAAAAGAGAGGAGGAGAGGAGGAGGAAGACAGGCAAGCAGGTGACACTCCATCACACCGCCTTCATGCTCATTGAGGCTACACTAAATGTCTCATTAATGTGACCAGATATTTCAACTCCTTCCAGCTTGTGAAAGACAAAAAGAGACCCTTTTTCTCCCTTAAATGAACTTCTGTCAGGTTATTTTGTCTCAGTGATGAAAAAAGTAACTAAAACAAACACTTATATGCTACTGCAAATTAACTCTTGGTTTACTGTAAAATTGTAAAATACAGTTTTAAAATTAGCCAGGGATGGGCTGGAGAGATGGCTTAGCAGTTAAGCACATGCCTGTGAAGCCTAAGGACTCCAGTTCAAAGTTCGATTCCCCAGGACCCACGTAAGCCAGATGCACAAGGGGCACACGCGTCTGGAGTTCGTTTGCAGTGGCTGGAGGCTCTGGCGTGCCTATTCTTTCTCTCTCTCTTTTTCTGTCTCTGTCTGTTATTCTCTAATAAAGAAATAAATAAATTAGGCAGGTATGGTGGAGCACATCTTTAATCCCAGGTCAGCGTGGGCTAGAGTGAGACCTTATGTCCAAAAACAAACAAAAGCTATGAAATTTAAATGCTAAATCATTTTATGTATTAAGATCCAAGCTACTTTATTAATTAAATCAACTACTGAAAATTGGTGATCAAATGACATATCAAAGAAAGTAGCAGATAGGGAAAAAAAAGTATCATAAATAAAACTAAAGGAAACTGAATTATCATTATTTATTATAGGACAGACTATTTATTTGGGATAGAAGAGACTGTAATAATACCAAAAAATCTTTCCCAAAAAAGAAATAAATTCATATTACAACACCTTGCATAAATAAAGTCTTATTAACCAAGAGTCAAATTGTGTACTTACTATGACCAGCTGGTTTTCATCAGCTTTCTCTGATTCTTTTAATTTCAAGTCCTTTGGAATTGTTATCTCCAAATGTGAATTACACTTAGGCTGAGAATGATTTGGTGGGGGATCCCTTAAAAGGAAAAAAAAAAAAAAAAGAAAAAAACTATTAAATGTTATATATACATATAAATTCAAATCACTGAGGAAAAAAATACATTTTCTATTACAACTATAACACATTTCAACTTCAAGGAGAAAAAGATAATCTCTTATAAAAAAAAATCAAGGGTTGGGCTGGAGAGATGACTTAGTGGTTAAGGCGCTTGCCGACAAAGTCAAAGGATCATGGTTTGACTCTCCAGGTCCCATGTAAGCCAGATGCACAAGGTGGCACATGCATCTGGAGTTCATTTGCAGTGGCTGGAGGCCCTGGTGCGTCCATTCTCTCTCTGTCTTTCTCTCTCAAATAAATACACAAATAAACAAAATATATTTAGAAAATCAGGGGTTGAGCAGGACGTGGTGACGCACGCCTTTAATCCCAGCACTCAGGAGGCAGAGGTAGGAGGCTCACCCTGAGTTCGAGGCCAGCCTGAGACTCCATAGTGAATTCCAGGTCAGCCTGGGCTAGAGCGAGACCCTACCTTGAAATAAAAAAATTAAATTAAAAAAAATCAAGGGTTGTTTTGGGTCTATAGCTCAGTGCACAAGACACTGAGTTCAATGCTCAGCATCAAAAAATTAAACCAGGAAATTATAAAACTCAAAACAGCTAGACGTGGTGGCACACACTTTTAATCCCAGCACTTGGGAGGCGGAGGTAGGAGGACAGCAGTAAATTCGAGGCCACTCTATGTCTACAGAATGAAATCTAGGTCAACCTAGATTAGAATGAGACCCTACCTAGAAAAAAACAAACAGAAGAAAAAAGAAAGCCTGGGCATGGTGGCGCACACCTTTAATCCCAGCACTCAGGAGGCAGAGGTAGGAGGATCACCATGAGTTCAAGACCACCCTGAGACTACATAGTGAATTCCAGGTCAGCCTAGAATCTGGGGTGGGGGGGGGGGAGAAACAGGTACATCTCTATAATCCCAGCACTTTGGAGGTGGAGGGAGTAAAAGCAGGAGTTCAAGATTATAATCTGCTAGGCTATTGCCAAGGTTCTTGGTTTCCCACCAGGAATAGATGATAACAGCCTACTGCTGAAGACTCCACATGCCTGGGCTGCAAGGTCACTGAGAACTCAAACTGAGGCTGACTGAAAACCTCCTCCCTGTAGACCAGCTGGCAGAAAGCTGGAAAAAGCTGCACTGCATGCAGCCTGATGGGAGACCAAAGCCATCAGTGGTGAAAACAGTGGACACTGCAAGCCTCGAGTTTGGCCAGCCAGGCCAAATGACCAAACGGGTACAATAGTGGCATGTCTGTTATGGGGGAAACCAACTGCTCTCTAACTGGACTGGAGACCGGCCCCATGGAAGGGAATACATGCCTGGTACTGAAAACCTAATCAAAAGCCTATGGTGGGGGAGGTCATGAGTATTAGGAATGTCATGCCTGCTCTTGTCTGGCTAAATGTACTATGCTCATCACACTGCCCCGTAAGCACTTTACTTAACGTTCATACCCACTCTCACTTTTGGTTAGAGAAGTTTCTCTTTCCAGATGGTCATGACATAAAAGGCACAATAGTACTAAAAAGACTTAACGGAGGAATGTTCAGCACTAAAACATCTCTATCACGCTTTCCAAGGCTCAGGGTCCATTGCAGAAGAGGTGGCGGAAAGAATATAAGAGCCAGCCAGGCGTGGTGGCACAGGCCTTTAATCCCAGCACTTGGGAGGCAGAGGTAGGAGGATCACCGTGAGTTCGAGGCCACCCTGAGACTACACAGTGAATTCCAGGTCAGCCTAAGCTAGAGTGAAACCCTACCTCGAAAAACAAAACAAAAACAAACAAACAAACAAAAAAGTAAGAGCCAAAGGAAGTGTAAGACTCCTTACAACAAGCACCCCCAGACACAAAATGGCCTGGCTATCCATGACCTCACATTGCCTGACACTACCTACACAAGACCCTCATAATAGGAGGAAAGGATCATGACATCAAAATAAAAGAGAGATTAATAGAGAGAGGGAGGGGATATGACAGAGTGTAGATTTGTGAAGAGGAAAGTAGGGGAGGGGAGGGAAATATCATGGTTTATTGTCTGTAAGTATGGAAGCTGTCAATAAAAAGGAAAAAAATTGGGCTGGGGGAATAGCTTAGCGGTTAAGGCATTTGCCTGCAAAGCCAAAGGACCCAGGTTCGATTTAGGCAGATGCACAAGGGGGCACATGTGTCTGGAGTTCATATGCAGTGGCCGCAGGCCCTGGCACACCCATCCTCTCTCTCTCTGCCAAATAAATAAATAAAAATATTTTTTAAAGGAAAAAAATTGTGAAAAAAAGAGATTATCATCTGCTATATGTGGCAAATGTTAGGTCAACCTGGGATGCATGAGATTCTGTCAAAAGAAGGGAGGATGGGAGAGGAAGGTTAAGTCAGGAAGGCAGGAAGGAAGCAAGCACCCTAACACGTACTAACCCCTAATATTAAAGCAGTGTGGGGAAAGCAACATTTTCAAACACTGCTATTGGCAGCAAAAGCCAGAACAAAAATGCTGAAAGAAAATGAGGGGACTGGAGAGATGGCACAGTGGTTAAGGCACTTGCCTACAAAGCCTAAGGACCCAGGTTCAATTCTCCAGGACCCACATAAAAAGCCAGATGCACAGGGTGGCACATGCGTCTGGAGTTTGTTTGCAGTGGATAGAGGCCCTGGCATGCTCCTTCTCTTTCTCTCTCTCTCAAATAAATAAATAAATTTAAAAAGAAAGAAAGAAAATGAGGGCTGGCTTAATGGTTAAAGCACTTGCCTACAAAGCCAAAGGATACAGGTTTGATTCCCCAGCACCCACGTAAGCCAGATGCACAAACTGGCACGTGCATTTGGAGTTTGTTTGCAGCAGCTGAAGGTCCTGACATACCCATATTCTCCCACTCCCCACCCCCTTCTTCTCTCACACACAAAAAAATAAATAAAAAGAAAAGAAAACCAGAAGAAAAAAAAAATGGAAAATGAGGCAACACAGGTTAAATGCTATAGGTAGAAATTTATTCTAGAGATTATAGTCACACAATAAAGAAAATATGCATTTGTTGTATAATCTTTTTTAAAAAATAGAAATGAGGGCTGGACCAATGGCTCAGCACTTGCCTGCAAAGCCTTAGGACGGGAGTTCAATTCCCCAGTACCCACGTAAAGCTAGATGCACAAAGTGGCACATGGGTATGGAATTCATTTACAGTAGCTTGAGGCCCTAGTGTGCCCATTCTGTCTCTACCTGCCTCTTTCTCTCTCAAATAAATAAATTAAATTTTAAAAAAAGCTACAAACCAAACTGTTCATAATGTAGCAACAGATGTATAAACAAAGAAGCATTCTATTTCATTAGTCAATTGTAAAATCTAAAGAACAAGGCAGGTAGGTAAGAAAGAATTCCACAGCATATCAGGGGAAAAAATAGGTTATTTAAAAATGTTTAGGCCAGGTGTGGTGGTGGATGCCTTTAATCCCAGCACTTGGGAGGTAAAGGTAGGAGGGTCACTATGAGTTCAAGGCCACTCTGAGGCTACATAGTGAATTCCAGGTTAGCCTGGGCTAGAGTGAGACCCTAACTTGAAAAAAAGAAAGAAAATACGTTCAGGCATAGAAAAAAAAATGCAACAAAAAGAGAAATGTGAGCTGGGTATAGGAACACACACCTTTAATCCCAGCACTTGGGAGGCTAAGGTAGGAAGATCACTGTCAGTACAAAGCCAGCCTGAAACTGCTTAGTGAATTCCAGGTCAGCCTGGGCCAGACTGAGACCCTATCTTAAAAAAAAAAAAAAAAAAAGAAAAGAAAAGATAGCGAGAGAGCTAGAGAGATGGGTCAACAGTTAAGGCACTTGCCTGCTAAGCCTGATAGCCTGAGTTCAATTCCCCAGTACCCAGGTAAAGCCAGATACACAAAGTGGCATGTGCGCCTGGAGTTCATTTGCAGCAGCAAGAGGCCCTGGTGCACCCATTCTCATTCTCTCTCTCTCCTTGTAAATAAGCAAATATATGTATTTTTTTTAAAGAGAAATTTGTGAGTAAATAGACAGTTACTCACATACTCTTTTAGGGAAATATCCCTTAACCTTAAAATTTTTAAGTACAATTGTCCTTAATTTCTTAAATTTATACCTAACTGAAACAAAGACCTTACCTGTTTGCACTGCTCTTAGGTATTTCATTATTGAGTACACTGTGCTGTTTGGGAGCTGAACCTGTAATTTAATGAAGATGGATAACATATTAAGCATTTTAATAGCCTCTGTCTAATGATAGAGATCATTAGTACAGTTAGGAGGGTACAAGTGAGCACACACGTGTGTGCATGTGAGGCCAGGGGATGATGTCAGATGTTTTCCTTAATTGCTCTCCACTTCTCTTCGAGTCCAGGTCTCTCCTTGAACTTGGAACTCACCAGTTCAGTTACAGTAGGTAGCCAGTAAGCCCCAAGGAGCTTCCTGCCTCTGTCTCCCCAACACTGGAATTTCTGGAACTCATCACTATACCCAGCACTTTATGTGCAGGCCGGAGACTCAAATTCAGGCTCTCATACCTACACGGCAAACGCTTTACCAACTAAGCCACCTTCCCAGTCCAAATGTTTTCCTAATAAAAACTATCTGATAAATTTAGAAATTCACTCTTGGAAGTAACTTTTTTCCCCCTAAGGCAGGGTCTCACACTAGCCCAGGTTGACCTGGAATTCTCTATGTAGTCTCAAGCTCATGGCGATCCTCCTACCTCGCCTCTCGAGTGCTGGGGTTAAAGGCATGTGCCACCACACCCAGCTGAAAATTACTCTTCTAAGAAGCAGAAAAGGTGCCTCATGTTAAGGAGCTGCAAAGAGATCCAATAGTAGACTAGCAGTTTACTTCTAATTGCATGAACCATTACCAATACTGAGCAATAAGATATTGTTTCAATGCCAGTGTGAACTCTGAATGGAAACTAATGTAAATAGTACCTTAGGAAAGAAATGATGGTCACTAGAATCTTAATCATATAAATAATTCAATAAATGCCTGAACTTTCTGCATTTCTCCTATTTTTCTTATACTCCTGTGGTAGTTTGAGTAGATGGCCCCCAATATACTGTGTTTTATTGGTTTGTAGTTTGCATCTACAGCCACCTGGCTGGAGGTGGTGTCACTTGGCAGATCTTAAGGTGGTGGGTTTGGGATTTCAATCTAAAGATAAGCAAAGTGTGCCTAGCTGGAGTTCCTGAAGTGTGCTGTGCTGGGCGGCTTTTGTCTTTTTAGCTTGTGCTTCTCTCTCTCTCTGTGTGTCTGGACCTGTGAAGGCAGGCCAACTTCTCCAGTCATTATGGAACTCCCCCTGGATCTGTAAGCTTCAATAAACCCCTTCTTCCATCACTGTGCCTGGTCTGCAAGTTTGTGTCAGCGAACCTGAAGCTGTCTGCTACAACTCGCCTTACTCTTCCCCTTCTAAGAGAAAAGTGATGGGTAACAGCACTGATTACCTGATCTTGGTATTTTGCTCCAATTAATGGGATTAGAGATTTCTACATGCTCCGGGGCTTCAAATGATAGGTGAGCAAATCCCCACACAACAGTTCAAATAACATAAAAAAAGCAGTTACAAAAATAAAGCTTTTGTACAGTATTAGTAGAAACACTGCAACATGATCAAACCCTTAATTCTCTAAGACTCACTAAAATGCAAAGATAAAAACCTGAAATATGGGCTGGAGAGATGGATTAGAAGCCTAAGGACCCCAGCTCGAGGCTCGATTCACCAGGACCCCTGTTAGTCAGATGCACAAGGGGATGCACACGCCTGGAGTTCGTTTGCAGTGGCTGGAGGCCCTGGCACGCCCATTCTCTCTCTATATCTGCCTCCTTCTGTCTGTCGCTCTCAAATAAATAAATAAAAATTTAAAAAATGAAAAAAAAACAAACAAACTTGAAATAGGGCTGGAGAAATGGCTTAATGGTTAAGGCACTTGCTTGTGAAGCCTAAGGACCCAGATTTGATTCCCTAGTACTCACATAAGCCAGATATACAAGTTGGCACATGCATCTGGAGTTCATTTGCAGTGGCTAGAGGCCCTGGCATGCCCATTCTCCCCCCCCCCACTTCTATCTCTATCTCTTAATAAATAAAATAAAATTAAAAACCTGAAATAGTAAAGTCTGAGAAGTAAATTGGTACCACCAACTTAAACCATTCATTAAGGAATACTTCTCTATAGAGTAAGTAAAAACCAAAATAAAAGACGCAAGCACAGCAAGATGGGCGTGGTAGCGCACACCTTTAATCCCAGCACTCAGGTAGGAGAATTGCCATGAGTTCAAGGCCACCCTGAGACTACCTAGTGATTAGTGAATTCCAGGTCAGCCTGAGCTAGCTAGAGTGAGACCCTACCTTAAAAAACAAAAAACAAACAAAAAAAAGAAAGACGCAAGCACAAAAGAACTTTTGGTAGTTAGACAAAAGGTAGTACTTGGGCACTGAAACAAACCACCAGCAGAGTGACTCTCCTGAAAGAACAGGTAATAACCACGATAGCCACAGTTTTAAAACTATAGCAAGGGTTAACAGACCTACTTCACAAGAAAGTTTTCTCTAACAGTAATAAAAATAGCATGAGCCGGGCGTGGTGGCGCACGCCTTTAATCCCAGCACTCAGGAGGCAGAGGTAGGAGGATCGCTGTGAGTTTGAGGCCTCCCAGAGACTACATAGTGAATTCCAGGTCAGCCTGGGCCACAGTGAGACCCTACCTCAAAAATCTTTTTTAAAAAAGGCATGAAATACTGTGAAATCCAAATAATATTTTCAAAGTATTACCTGGAAAATTTCTCTCTCCGTCATCAATTTTTGCTTGACTGATCAAAGCGGAAACAGCAGTGGCATTATCTGTCGGAATGTTTTTCAGTTTGGATGCCAAACAGCTGACACTCTGAACAAACACAATTCAAGATTATTATATAAGTTTTCAGACTTACCCCAACACATGTTCAGTAAATTTTCAACACAAAAAAAGCTTTACAATTGAGTAAGTCACATAGATATGCCATTAACTATCAGCATCAGCAATCATTAATCCTTCATTGCTAAATTTAAAACTCCCCACTTCCACAATTATCTTCCATAGTTGTTTAGCTACTTTTCTGTGTTTCATGCCTACACTGTTATACAATATAAGAGTCACTACAATACTACCGGGTACTTAAATGTGGTTAGAATGATTTGAGATGTAGCCAAGCGTGGTGGCGCACGCCTTTAATCCCAGCACTGGGGAGGCAGAGGTAGGAGGATCGCTGTGAGTTACATACAGGGCACCCTGAGACTCCATAGTGAATTCCAGGTCAGCCTGGACTAGAGAAAGACCCTACCTCAAAAAACCAAAAAAGACAAAAAAAAAGTAAATAAACAAAAATAAGAAGAATGATCTGAGATGTGCAGTAAGCATATATTACAAGACTGATTATGAAAACATCAGTGTACACACACACAAAAAAATACTTTTTTGAAAAAAAAATGCAAAAAAAAGAAAAAAGAAGAAGAAGCCCTAGCATACCCGTACACAGACATTCTCTCTCTCCTGGCAAATAAGTAAATAAATAATTGGATAGGAGGCTGAGAAGATGGGTCAGCACTTAAGGTGCTTGTTTGCAAAGTCTGCTGGTCCAGGTTCAATTCCCCAAGCCACCCACATAAACCAGACACAAGAAGTGGTGTTAAGCAAGTCGTAAGTGGAGCACACCGTTGGTCCCAGCATTTGGGAGGATCACTGTAAGGTTAGGACAGCCTGAGGCTACAAGGTAAGTTGCAGGTCAAACAAGGATACAGTGAAACTCTACCTAGAACCCACTGTCTCACTCCTTTTAGCTAGACCTCATAAAAATTCTCTAGATGGGCTGGAGGGATGGCTTAGTGGTTAAGGCATTTGCCTGCAAAGCCAAAGGACCCAGGTTCGATGGTTCGATTCCCCAGGACCCATGTTAGCCAGATGCACAAGGGGGTGCACATGCCTGGAGTTCATTTGCAGTGGTTGGAGGCCCTGGCGTGCCCATTCTCTCTCTCTCTCCCTCTTTCTCTGTCATATAAATAAAATATTTAAAAACAAATTAAGTAAATATTAAAAGTTTGAATTCCATAGGTTTATGCTTTCCATATTATAAAAAAAAATGAGGGGTGAAAATAAGGAAACAACAGACGCATACATATGAAGTCAAACATCTAAGTTCTATCTCTGTAAAACTGTGTTAATAATTATATGAACTCTTAAGGCAAAATGTTACAAACACTTATTACTAAAACATCCTCAGAGGCTGGGCACGGTGATGCACACCTTTAATCCCAGCACTCAGGAGGCAGAGGCAGGAGGATCGCCATGAGTTCGAGGACAACCTGACACTACACAGCAAATTCCAGGTCAGCCTGGGCTAGAGTGAGACACTGCCTTGGGGGAAAAAAACAATACTCAGGCACCTCTACCTTACATAATGAAAACTGCTTACCTTATCTGGTGCTGATTCAAAAGGTTTCGTCTGATTATCCAATGGTGGGTCCAAAGAGGGTTTTATGTGATTATCCAAATGACAATTTTCAGGAGCCTTATTTGTGGTTTTATTAATTTCAGCTCCAACATCATGAATTTTAACTTCTTCAGACTTAATTTCTTCCTTTTTTCCCTGCTGGCAAGTTATCTTTTTATCCTGTGGCTTTGTCTCTAAGAATGTACTTTGAGATACCGGATGAGGCATTTCTAAACCCGGTGGTGGTAAGCCCGTTCTTATTAAGCCCAATTTAGGAGGACCGTGAGAGTCTAACTTATTTTGCTGCACAGAGTTGCATTTGGAGAGTTTAATTTTAGTCCAGGTGGAGTTCTTCTTTGCTGAGCTATTTATTCCATTGAGGATACATTTCACAGGTTTTGTTTTCCTGCTGGGGAAGAAACGATTACACTGCACACCCCGGTTCGTTTCCTTCTGATGCAGGACTTGTCTTTCAACATCAGTCTCTCCCAGTCTTGCTTCTGTAGGCTTCTCCTCCTTCACACTTTCCAGTTGCGACGACTCCTTTTTGA
Organism: Dipus sagitta; assembly: GCA_036346955.1. Classification (NCBI taxonomy): domain Eukaryota; kingdom Metazoa; phylum Chordata; class Mammalia; order Rodentia; family Dipodidae; genus Dipus; species Dipus sagitta. The sequence goes on along the minus strand of CM070785.1, from coordinate 40,555,039 downwards.
CCTCTACAGTATCGGACTCAATCTCACCGGCAATTTCTTCACAGAGCTGGAGGATGCTTCCGCGCTTGCTCTTCCCTGCGCGCTCCAACTCATCTGCACTGTGTCCAGGCACTGACGGCTGCGGGAGTTTGGGGGGCGTTGTGCTAGTTTTCTCTTGTGTGGGAACTGGCCTCTTCAGCTCATCCTTTTTGGAGACCACTGACGTAGCCACTTTTGACCTTTGAGTCTCGGAATTTTCAGGCACAGGTTTCGTCTCTTCTTTTCTAGCCGTCTTCTGAAGACCCGGCTCCGACCCTGGGACGCTCTGAGAACCACGGGCGTCGGCCGAATGATGCTCTGCCCGGCGCTTCTTGGCTTTGGGGGACTTCACTCCTTCGCTAGGTACTGGCTTCCCAGCCTCCTTACAGTCAGACTTTATTTCCACTGCTTTCCTTTTCACGTGTTTCTGGCTGATTTTAACTTTGCTAGGTTTACTTTGAGTACTGTTACAGCGTTCTCGCCTTGCTGGTTGTGAACTCGGTTTACTGGTTAGAACCTGACCCCTAATCTGTCTACTTCGCAGAGACCTTGTACAACACTCCGTTAACTGTTGCAGCCTTTGTGATCTCCGGTTAAGCTGCTCACTTCCTTTAGGGGCTTCATGTGCAAATTTTTTTAGACATAATTTCTTGTTTGTAGACTCTGGCTGTCCCTTCCCAGTTACCATTTTTTTACTAACAGACTGAGCAGCTCTGTCATCACTGGAGGCTGCCTTTGTGGACCTGGTCCTCATTCGGGTTTCCAACTCAGGCACATTTGCCTGAGTCTCACCAGAGGACTTTCCCAGTGACTTCACAGCTTCCTTTGGACCTGGTTTTCTCGCCAGATGGTTTTGAGAACCTTGACTTTCTATTTCGAACTTCTTACCTTCGCTTTCTTTAATAACTTTGGAGGAGTTTTCTTTTGATTTCTCCTGAACGGACATTATTCCTGAGTAATGCCTTTCTTTTCTGAGGAGTTGTTGAGGGTTCTTTGTGTCCAGGTAGGTGCAAGTGCCGAGTAGCTCGTGTTGTTACTGATGAGTGGGTCTTACACATCAATCTCAACGTATGCTGATGCGCATCTTCAACAAGAACACCAGGCTGCTTCAAGTCAGGTTGCTCTCTGCCATGCCTAGGATGTAGGAGAAGCTGGCGTGGACACCGGAAGGTATTTGCTCTATGCTGGACAAGGGACAGAAAGCTGAAGAAAGTTTACTGGATGTTTCTAGGGCTTTCTTTAAACGAAAGAAGAAATTATATTCACACTTAATCTGCTTTTGTTAATTTTTAATTACTTTTAGCTTCAGGCCTACCCCTTTTACTAGAGAAGTTATTTATTACTGATCTAATTATCTTGACAAAATTTCTGAAAACTTTTTTCTTTTGAAGTCTACAGTTACTGGACTTTGAGTCATTTGAAACATGTCCTATGGCTAACAGGTTTCTGTCCTTGTTTGCTGAGTTTGCTGTATTGTGGTTTTTATTTGATCTCTTTTGCTTAATAAAGTAATCTATTAATATACATGTCCTTTTGTGCTGCCATTTCTGAAAAATTAAAAAATTAAAATTATGTTCTGTACAACACATAAAAAAGAACAATGCTAGGACTATAACATAAAAATATTTCAATTTGGGCTACAGAGATGGCTTAACGGTTAAGACGCTTGCCTGTGAGCCTAAAAACCCAGGTTTGATTCCCCAGTACCCACATAAGCCAGATGTAAGGTGGTGCATGTGTCTGGAGTTCATTTGCAGTGGCTAGAGGCCCTGGTTCACCAATTCTCTATCTGCCTTTTTTTCTTTTTCTAATAAATAAATAAAATATTGTTAAAAATACCTCAATATAAATAAAATTGAGCTCTTCCTTTCATTAATATTTTTAAGTTTTCAATGCATATATATTAACTCCTCCTTTCAGACTTTACAGTTAGGAATAACAGAATATAAGCCGGGCATGGTGGTGCATACCTTTAATCCCAGCCCTCAAGGCAGAAGTAGGAAGATCACCATGAGTTTGAGACCAACCTAAGACTACAGAGTGAATTCCAGATCAGCCTGGGCTACAGCAAGATCCTAACTCGAAAAAGAAAAATAAAAATGGGGGGGGGGGGGTCCTGGAGAGATGGCTTAGTAGTTAAGGCACTTGCCTACAAAGCCAAAAGGACCTTGGTTCGATTCGCCAGGACCCACATAAGCCAGATGCACAAGGTGGCAATGCACCTGGAGTTCATTTGCAGCGGCTGGAGGACCTGGTGCGCCTATTCTCTGCTTCTCTCTCCCTATCTCTCTCTCAAATAAATAAATAAAAATATAATATTTTACAAAAAAGCAAAGAGTAACAGAATAATCAATAATTTGTCTTGGCCTGGAGAGATGGCTTAGCGGTTAAGCGGTTGCCTGTGAAGCCTAAGGACCCCGGTTTGAGGCTCGGTTCCCCAGGACCCACGTTAGCCAGATGCACAAGGGGGCGCACGCGTCTGGAGTTCGTTTGCAGTGGCTGGAGGCCCTGGCACGCCCATTCTCTCTCTCTCTCTCTCTCTGTCACTCTCAAATAAATAAATAAGAATGAACAAAAAAAAAGTTTTTTTAAAAAAAATAACTTGTCTTATAAAAACATGGGTAGTTGGAAAGTATCCCTTGAGATTTACTTACAGTTTTTTCCCCACAAGGTAGAGTTGATGTTTCAGCCACCATAACTCATGGAAACCTGACAGAACCATTCCTTATAACCTATTCTTAAAACATTACGCAGCACCTAAGAGAAAACATATTTAAAATATTTAGTCATCCATTTACTTCTTGACCACCAAACATAATATTTTACCCTATTAGTCTTATATTTACAGAGCGGGCTTTATACATAGCACTTCATTTTATTACTTCTACTTTAAAGTAAACTATGGTAAACACACCTACTGGAATATTATACGTCCATTTTATACTATGGTAAATTTTTTAAACATAATAACCAACTCATTAATATAAGCACAAAATGGATTAAACTGGTAAAGCCAAGTTCTACTTACAAAAAAGCAATGCCATATATAACATACACACACACGCACACACAGAAACCACACACACTTAAGAAAGCAGCAACATCTACCCACAACAGCTGAGAGCCGGGCACAGTGACACACACCTGCCACCTTGTATGAGGGAGGTGCAGGCAGGAGAGACAGAAGCTCAAGATCACGCTTACTGATGTAGTGAGTTCCGGGCCAGCCTCAGCTACAGTGAGACCCTGTCTTAGAAAACCAAAGGACAACAAAAATAATGAAATGTAGTGGCTCATGCCTGGAATCCTAGCACTTGGGTTGCTGAGACAGGAAAATCACTGTGAGTTCAAGGCCAGCCTGGACTACAGAGCAAGACCCTGTCTCAAAAACCAACTGGGGGGGCTGGAGAGATTGCTCAGTGGTTAAGGTGCTTGCCTGCAAAGCCTAACAACCTAGGTTTAACTCCCCAGTATTCAGGTAAATCTGGATGCATTAATGCATCTGGAGTTCCTTTGCAGTAGCTAGAGGCTCAGGCATGAGCACATGTATGTGTTCTCTCTCCTCTTTCTCTCAAGCTTGCAAATAAGTAAACAAACATTTAAAAGCCAGGCATGTTGGCACATGACTTTCTTAAAATTTTTTATTTATTTTTTTGTTTTCCGAGGTAGGGTCTCACTCTGGTCCAGGCTGACCTGGAATTAACTGTCGTCTCAGGGTGACCTTGAACTCATGGTGATCCTCCTATCTCTGCCTCCCAAGTGCTGGGATTAAAGGCGTGCGCCACCACGCCCAGCTTCATTTTTTATTTTTCTTTGAGAGAGAGAAGGAGAGGGAGAGACAGAATTGGCACACCAGGTCCTCAGCCACTGCAATTGAACTCCAGATGCCTGGGCAACTTACTGGGCATGTACAACTGTGTGTCTGCCTCTGCATCTGGCTTATGTGGGATCTGGAGAGTTGAACATGGGTCCTTAGGCTTCGCAGGCAAGTGCCTTAACCACTAAGCCATCTCTCCAGCCCTGGCACATACCTTTGATCCCAGCACTCGGAAAGCAGAGGTAGGAGGACAGCTATGAGTTGAGACCAGCCTGGAACTGCAGAATGAATTCCAGGTCAGCCTGGGCTAAAATAACACCCTACCCCCACAAAAAAATTAAAAAAAAAAAAAAACATTCAGAAGTTTTAAACAACTGGAGGGCTGGGTGTGGTGGGGCACACCTTCACTCCCAGCACGCAGGAGACAGAGGTAGGAGGATCGCCATGAGTTCAAGGCCACCCTGAGACTACATAGTGAATTTCAGGTCAGTCTGAGCTAGAGCAAGACCATACCTCGTGGGGGGGGGGGGGGGAGCTGGAAGAAAGGGGGGCTGGAGAGATGGCTCAGCAGTTAAAGGCACTTGCAAAGCCTGATGGCTCATGCAGCCTGATGAGACCATGCTGGAACTCAGAGGGAAGGCAATTCCCTCCTGGTTAGCCCTCACAGCACTAGAAAGTCCTATGGGAGCGAGGTCACCAACAGTGTGACTAAGCAGGAGATCTCACCCACCCAGAAAGCAGCCCACACCTGCACAGTAAGGGTACACAGCCCATGCGGGTAAGTAGACAGCCTCACGTGTTGCTGGGCTGAACCTCCAGACCAGACAGTTTATGAGAAGAAGAAGGGATTTACTGAAGCTTACGGACAGAGGGGACATTCCATACTGGCAGAAGTTGGCCCTCTTTCACAGGACCAAGCAGAGAGACAGAGGGAAGGCAAAAGCCAGCCATCACCAGCACAGGCAAGCACACTTCAGGAAACCAGCAGAACTCAGGCCCTTTGCATATCTTAGGCTGTAATTCAGATCCACCCCACTCCCCAGTGACACCTGCTCCAGTCAGGTAGCTGGAAATCCAAGAAGCTTTAATAAAACTCCTCCATCTATTGGGGGACATCTATTCAAACTACCACAGTAAACAGCTATTCTTGAATTGGACATGAGCTAAGTGGGCGAGAACTCATATCTGGTACTGGGAACCAAGTCAGAATCTCAAGGATAGGAAACTCAAGACTACAGAGAGAAGCCCCCCAAAAAGTCAGCATACACATCAAAAAGCCAAATAACTATGCATTCCCCCTTAATCTAAGCTGCTCTCACTCTTAGCTGGCGAATCTGTTTTGTTTTACAGATGGGAGAAAATACTGGGTAGATCCAAGAGACAGGAAGAAAAGATAGCCTGCCATGAGACATGTCACCTCTACCACATCTGCTGGGGCGCAGGAGACACTGCAGAGGAAGGGGCGGCACAAGTACTGCTCTCATTGCTGGCCTCACAACCAGCTCCAGGGAGATGGTGACAAACACTATGGTCACTCAAGTCATCAAAGCAGAAATCCAGAGAACACAGAGAACTCAACACTAAGTCAGATTTCTAGTATGCCCACCAAGGCTCAGGGAAACACTGCAGAAGATGGGGTAGAAAAAGATCCTAAGAGCCACAGGGTAGATATGAATATCCAAAGCTCGTCCCCGTCCCAAGCAAGAGACTGACGGAGGCCTTCATGACCCCACAGTAAATACCAATAACCCCACTTAAGAGGACACTAGTGGAATGGAGATGTGTAGGGAAGAGATTTAAGACTATAACCTGGGGCTGGGGAGATGGCTCAGCAGCTAGCTAAAGGCACTTGCTTGCAAAGCCTGCCAGCCTGGGGTTCAACTCCCCAGTACCCATGTAAAGCCAGAAGCACACATGCATCTGGAGTTTGCTTGTAGCAGCAAGAGGCCCTGGCATGCCTATCCATTTATCTTCATTCATTCTCATTCTCTTCCTCTCTCTGCTTACAAACAAATAAAAATATTTTAAAGAAAAAAAAAGAGTATAACCTATTGGGACTGGAAAGATGAGGTGGCAGTTATTAACGCACTTGCCTACAATATACCTAATGACCAGGGTTCGAGTCCCCAGTACCCATGTAAAGCCAGATGCATAAAGTGGTACATGCATCTGAAGTTCATTTGCAGTGGCTAGAGGCCCTGGGCACTATTCATTCTATCTCTCTCCTTGCAAATATTTTTTTTTCCCCCCCGAGGTAAGGTCTCACTCTAGCTCAGGCTGACCTGGAATTCATCATGGAGTCTCAGGGTGGCCTCAAACTCACGGCAATCCTCCTACCTCTCTGCCTCCCAAGTGCTGGGATTAAAGGCGTGTACCACCACGTCCAGTTTAAAATATTTTTTAAAAAAGAGTATGACCTGGGCTGGAGAGATGTCTTAGCGGTTAAGGCGTATGCCTGCGAAGCCTAAGGACCCAGGTTCGATTCTCCAGGTCCCACAGAAGCCAGATGCACATGGTGGCACATGTGTCTGGAGTTCATTTGCAATGGCTAGAGGCCCTGGCACGCCCATATTCTCTCTCTCTCTCCCTTTCTCTGTCTCTAACAAATAAGTAAATAAAAATAAATCTTAAAAAAAGGTATGACCTATTAAAAAAATTTAAAAAGCTGGGCATGGTAGTGCATGCCTTTAATACCAGCAGAGATAGGAGGATTACCATGAGTTAAAGGCCAGCCTGAAACTACAGAGTGAGACCCAGGACAGCCTAGGCTAGAGTAAGCCCCTACCTGGAATAAATATATTAATTAATTAATTAAAAGTACTCTAGAAAAAAAAAAAAAAAACTTTAACAGCTACTATAGTATTAAAAGAAATCAATGTGTTTCAAGGAGAATTTCAAAAGCCAAAAGACCGAGCCAACCCAAACAAACAAAAAAGAAAACAGTCCTAGCCGGGCTTGGTGGCACAAGCCTTTACTCCCAGCACTTGGAGACAGAGGTAGGAGAATCATCATAAGTTGGATGCCTGCTCAGGGTTACAGAATGAGTTCCAAGTCATCCTGGGCTAGTATGAGACCCTATCTCAAAAAGAAAAAAAAGAACAAAAGGGGGGGGGACTAAAAAGATGGCTTAGCAGTTAAGGCACTTGCCTGAGAAGCCTAAGAACCCATGTTTGATTCCCCAGTACCACATTAACCAGATGCACAAAGTGATGCATGAGTCTAGAGTTTATTTGCAGTGATCGGAGCCCTAACATGAGCCCCTCAAATAAATAAATAAATAAATAAGAAGGAAGAAGAAAACTGTCCAGGATCTTTACTAAAACTTATATGAAAAATACTAGCTTTCAAAAGAAACTTTAAAATAAATTGCTATTGATAACATAAATTATTAGCTACTCTTGACTCTTATGCCAGAAAAGAAAAAAGGTAGAGGGCTGGAAAGATGGCTCAGCAGTTAAGGCTGTGAAACATAAGGATCCAGGTTCAATTGCCCAGGTGGCATATGCATCTGGAGTTCATTTGCAGTGGCTAGAGGCCCTGGTACATCATTCTCTCTCTCTCAAATACATAAATAAATAAATTTTTTTAAAAAGAGGCCAGGTGTAGCTGGGCATGGTGGCACATGCCTTTAATCCTAGCACTTGGGAGGCAGAGGTAGGAGGATCACCGTGAGTTCAAGACCACCCTGAGAATACAGAGTGAATTCCAGGTCAGCCTGGGCTAGAGTGAGACCCTACCTCAAGTAAAAAAAAAAAAAAAAAAAAAAGCAGCAAAATAGGAGGATCACTATGAGATGAGTTCAAGGCCAACCTGGGACAAAAGAGTGAGTTCCAGGTCAGTCTGGGCTACAGTAAGACCCTACCTTGGGGGGAAAAAAAAACACATACCACTTATAGTAACATACATGTACACAGGTGTGCAAGTATATACACAAACACACATAGATACACAAAAATCTACTTTCTAAATATACAGTAGATTTGCCCTTGCTAATATAAAAATACACTTGGAGCCAAGTGTGGTGGCACACACCTTTAATCCTAGCACTTGGGAGGCAGAGGTAGGAAGATCGCCTTGAATTCAAGGCCACCCTGAGACTACAGAGTGAATTCCAGGTAGGCGTGAGCCAGAGTGAGACCCTACATCAAAAAACAAACAAAAAATTAATTAATTTAAAAAATACACCTGGGGCAATAATTAATCACTTAAATCTAACACATCAGTTGACAGTGATTAGCAAACAGAACACAGGCTGGGCACGGTAGTGCACACTTTGAATCCCAGCACTTGGGAAGCAGACATAGGAGGATCACTATGAGTGTGAAGCCAGCCTAGGACTGTAGTGAGTTCCAGGTCAGAGTGAGAGGCTACCTCAAAAAAAAAAAAAGAGGAGGGACGGAGGCTGGAGAGATGGCTCAGTTGTTAAGGTGCTTGCCTGCAAAGCCTAATGACCAGGGTTCAATTCCCCAGTACCCATGTAAAGCCAGATACACAAGATGACACATGCATCTGGAGGTGGTTTACAGCAGCTAGAGGCCCTGGCACACCCATTCCTCTGCTTGCAAATAAGTAAAATTAATTAAAAAAAAAAAAAAAACAGACTCCAAAAACATGCCTTAATGCCCAGGGGGCTTTTGCACATATAAAGGTGGGGCGCCGTCAATATCAAATGAGTGAAGATTGCTCAGCCATTAGTTTTAGGATAAATGAGTAACATTTGTTTGTTTTGTTTTGTTTTTTCAATGTAGGGTCTCCCTCTAGCCCAGGCTGACCTGGAATTCACTCTGTGGTCTCAGGGTGGCCTTGAACTCACAGGGATCCTCCTGCCTCCTGGGTGCTGGGATTAAAGATGTATCCACCATGCCCAGGCGCTTTGTTTTTTTGTTCTTTTTTTAAATTGGTTTTCCAAAGTAGGGTCTCACTCTAAACCAGGCTGACCTACACCTCACTCTGTAGCCTAAGCTGCACTTAAAACTCACAGCACTCCTCCTACCTCAGCCTCCCCAAATCCTGGGATTAAAAGCACTGGCCACTACACCTGGCCTAAAACTACCAACTTCCCAAAAGAAAATTTAGAGGAGTGAAAGAGAGGAGAGAGAGAGAGAAGTGGAAAACCTTTTGAGACTCCAGAGGAAAGTTTTGGGGTGGCCGGAAGAATTCTAGACATTCCACATATGACCACATAAAGACTAGCACAAAATATTCAAAACAGTTTCATGCACATACAATAACCAAAAATGAAAACAACCCAAAAGTCAAATGAGGACTATAGAAATACAATGTATCCAAAGAGTGGAAAACTGCTCACTAAGGGAAGAAGCAAACTCCACTGGACAAAATGGATCAACTCACCCCAGGCTGAGCGGCCAAGAGCCAAAGGTGCACAGAGTACACATGCAGGAGCTCTGAGACCGGTTCTGCGCCACAGAAAGCAGGCCAGTACTGCCAGGGGTTGGATGGTGGAGGAAGGAAGACGGACTTGTTCTTTATCTCAACTGTGGTGATTTCCACAAGTGTTTAAATCTGTCAAGACACACTAAGCTATAATTTTTTAAGACAGTGAAGTTCATGATGCATAGTAATAGACTTAGCCGTTCAACAAAAAGAGCTAAAACGGGCTGGAGAGACAGCTTAGCGGTTAAGAGCTTGCCTGTGAAGCCTAAGGACCTCGGCTCAAGGCCTAATTCCCCAGGACCCATGTAAGCCAGATGCACAAGGTGGCGCATGCATCTGGAGTTCGTTTGCAGTGGCTGGAGGCCTGGCGCGTCCATTCTTTATCTATCTGCCTCTTTCTCTCTCTATCTGTTGCTCTCAAATAGTTAAATAAAAATAAATTTTTAAAAAAGAGCTAAAACTGATAAGCTCCAATGGCCAAGAAACATTATTAACCAAAAAGCAAAGTACAGAACAGGGGTACAGCATGCTCATCCCTGTGTAAAAGGGAAAAGGATGTCAGGTAAACTACACAGATCATACGCTTTCTTATACACACAGTAAGAGATAGATGTAGAAAGAGATACAAGAAATGAGTAACAGGGTTAGCAGTTAAGCTGCTTGCCTACAAAGCCAAAGGTTTGATTCCCCAGGACCCACATAAGCCAGATGCGCAAATTTGTTTGCAGTGGCTGGAGGCCCTGGTGTGCCCATTCTCTAACTGCCTCTTTCTCTCTCTCAAATAAATAAATAAAAATATTTTTTTAATCTTCAAAAAGAAAAGAAAGGAGCCGAGCTATGTGGCGCACACCTTTAATCCCAGCACTTGGGAGGCAGAGGTAAAAGGATCGCCGTGAGTTCAAGGCCACCCGGAGACTACACAGTGAATTCCAGGTCAGCCTGCACTAGAGTGAAACCCTACCTCGAAACACCAAAGAAAGAAATGAGTAACAGTGGTGGTTTCTGAGAAAGTGTTAGAACTGTGAGAAAGCTTACTTTTCACTACCTACCCACTTAAATGTTTATTTCATACACTTGTATGTCGGTCTCTGAGCTCCCCTCCCAAACGGGGTACAGAAATTGAGGTTTCCAAGAGTTGCTTCTACTGGCTCCCATTAAGTAAGCCCAAGCCCCAGTCCAGGATCCTAGAATCAACACCTTCTACTAAGGTAACTCCTAAGCCCTTCCTCACCTGAATGGGAGGAAACAGTCCTCCCTTGGAGCTAACACCTGACAGGCCAAAAGTCCCTGCAGGGCATGGTGGCGCACACTTTTAATTCTAGCACTTGGGAGGCAGAGGTAAGAGGCCACCCTGACACTACAGAGTGAATTCCACCTCACTCTGAGCTACAGTGAGACCCTACTTCAAAAAAAAAAAAAAAGTCCCCCTCACTAAGATTAGGACATCATGGCTCCAATGTAATTTCTCATCTCCATGTGAAATAGTCCGGGCAGCCCATGCAGCATGGGCCTTCACCCCACAGCGCAGAGTGCTAACCTTCCCAGAAGACCTGAACAACTCTCTTCCTACGAATTAAGAAACTCAGAGCCCCTGCCTGCTTTCTCCCTCAGTTCTGAGTCACACCAGCATCCCAAACCTCACAATATACATACACACATATACACCCTTGGTAACAATTAAATATATGTTTCCCTCAAAATATAAAAACACTCAGCACTTACCTTAGAAGATGCAAAATTATAAAAACATAAGCTGCTTACCTTGATAAAACAAAAATCATGAATCACCTTTTTTACGTTTCTTGATGATGCCTTGACTGATGCTTCAAATTACTTCTTGTGTATTTGGGAATCTTAAAAAAAAAAAAAAAAAGGAATTCTGTAGCCAACCAAAGCAAAACAAACTATTATGCAAAAAAAAAAAAAAAAAAGCACATAACAGGGGTTTGAAGATTTAGTTCAGTGGGAGAATGCTTACCTAGAAAGTTCAAGACCCTAGGGCCCTTAGCAATAAATAAATAATAAATAAAATTAACCTTAGGGCTGGGGAGATGGCACAGTGCTTAAAACCACTTGGCTGCAAGCTGCCAGCCCAAGTTTAATTAACACCCATATAAGGCCAGACACAAAGCGACCCATGGATCTGTGATCCCACGTGCCTACATTAACAGGAGACAAAGCTAGAAACTTTGGGCCAGCTAGACTGGTGCACACAAAGCAAGGCGATGCTGCAAGGACAAAATAGTAATCCGAAGAAGGGTAGAGTGGAGGACAAAACACCCTGAGGTTATCTTATCCTCAGACTCTGGGTGTCCATACAAGCCCACACCTACCTACTGAAGCACATACACAAAAATGAATAACCTAGACTGGGCTGCGGAGATGGCTCAATGATAAAGGGCCAGCCGCACAACTTCCAGCCCACATCCAGCTGAGAGCTGTGGTGGGCTTCTGAGCACTGACCGTTCTGAGAGGTGTCCTCTGATATTCCCGTGTACTGTGCCACGTGTGCCCACACTCAACACAAACACATATGCATCAAAATAAAGTTTTCCGTAAAAATAAACTAGACTAAGCCATATTAAAAACAGCTAGAGGGGCTGGAGAGATGCCTTAGTGGTTAAATGCTTGCCTGTGAAGCCTAAGGACCCCGGTTCGAGGCTCAATTCCCCAGGACCCACGTTAGCCAGATGCACAAGGGGACGCACACATCTGGAGTTTGTTTGCAGTGGCTGGAGGCCCTGGCCCGCCCATTCTCTCTCTCTCTCTCTGCCTCTTTCTCTCTCTGTCTGTCGCTCTCAAATAAATAAATAAAAATAAACAACAAAAAAATATTAAAAACAGCTAGAGGAGGGCTGGAGAGATGGCTTAGCGGTTAAGGCACATGCCTGTGAAGGCTAAGGACCCAGGTTTGATTCTCCAGATCCCACGTAAGCCAGATGCACATGGTGGCGCAAGCATCTGGGAGTTCATTTGCAATAGCTAGAGGCCCAGGCGTGCCCATTCTCTCCCCCCCACCCCCTCTAATAAATAAACAAAAAACCTTAAAATAAATAAAAACAGCTAGAAGAGACCCAGGCATGGTGGCACACGCCTTTAATCCTGGAAATAGGGAGGCAGTGGTAGGAGGGTAGCTATGAGCTTGAGGCCATTCTGAGAATACTCAGTGAATTCCAGGTCAGCCTGAGCTACAGTGAGACCCTGCCTGCCTGGGGGGAAAAAAAACAAACACACACACACAGCTACAGGGCTGGGGAGATGGCTCAGCAGTTAAAGGTGCTTGCTGGCAAGGCCTGCTGGCCCAGGTTCAATTTCCCAGTGCCCACAAGGAGCCAGATGCATAAAGTGGTGCATGCATCTAGAGTTCATTTGCAATGGCATATGACGTCGACGTACCCATACTTACACACTCTCTTGCAAATAAACAAATAAAAACAGCTAGACTGGGGGGATGGGGAGACAGCTCAGCAGGTCAATGCTTGCAAAGACTGCCAGCCTGGGTTCAATTCCCCAGTCCTTGTTGGGAGCTGTCCTGTGGACAGAGGGTGTACAGCAATAGCAGCCTTTCCCAAGTACTGACAATCAAAAATGCCACGTGGCTGGGGGAGATGGCTCAGCAGACAAAGGCCTGCTGGGCAAGCATGATGGCCAGAATTCAGACCCACAGCGCCCACATGAAGTGCCCAGTGGGCATGGTAGTCCACCTGTAATCCCAGCAGTCAGTACAGAGACAGGACCCCTGAGGAAAGCTGCCTAACTACATTAGCCAAATGGGCAAGCTAGAGCTCTGGGTTCAAGTGAGAGACCTTGCCTCAGTAAAGTGGAGATAAACTGAGACGCCCAATGGCAACCTCTGACCTCCACAGGCACAGGAACAGACATACATGGACACACACACCTACTGACGCTGCCGAACACCACAAGAGGCAAACGCATCCCTAGTTGAGACATACTGCTATAATGGCAGATAACTAGATTTGCAATTACAGAACAGCTGCTCCTTGAGGAACTGAAACAAGCCAATTCCTAGAGCTGTACTATTCTTCTGAAGCCTTGTAACAACTACATTCAGATTTCTGTAAGGTCTAGTGAGTTCCTTGGCAAGCCCTAATATTTAGTGGTTCCTGTTCTTTTCTTTAGTAAGATCTGGTTAGGGATGGAGACCACATTCAATTCCCCAGTACCCACATAAGACAGATGCACACAGTGGCACATGCATCCGGAGTTTGTTTGCAGTGCAGGGAGGCACTGGTATGCCCATTCTCTCTCTCAAATAGATAAATAAAAATATTAGGGCTAAGCCGGGCATGGTGGCGCACACCTTTAATCCCAGCACCAGGGAGGCAGAGGTAGGAAGATCGCCGTGAGTTCGAGGCCACCCTGAGACTCCATAGTGAATTCCAGGTCAGCCTGGGCTAGAGTGAGACCCAACCTCGAAAAAAAAAAAAAAATTAGGGCTGGAGAGATGGCTTAGTGGTTAAGCGCTTGCCTGTGAAGCCTAAGGACCCCAGTTAGAGGCTCAATTCCTCAGGACTCATGTATTTGCACAAGGGGGCGCACATGTCTGGAGTTTGTTTGCAGTGGCTGAAGGCCCTGGCGAGCCCATTCTCTCTCTATCTGCCTCTTCCTCTGTCTGTCACTCTCAAATAAATAAATAAAAATGAACAAAAACAATAAAAAAATTAAAAAAAGATCTGGCTACATAGTCAATATCCCTTATTTCTCTATGAAACCTTCCCAGAAATCCTATTATTTATGGTAATCTAAGTATTTCTTATGTTCAAAATGTCTAACAAGGGCTGCGATTAGTGGTTAAAGCATTTGTCTGCGAAGCCTAAGGACCCCAGTTTGATTCCCCAGGACCCACATAAGCCGTTTGCAGTGGCTAGAGGCCCTGAGGCACCCGTTTTCTCTTTCTCTCAAATAATAAAGGCATGAGCCAACATTCCTGGAAAAAAAAAAAAAAAGGCCAGGCATGGTGGCGCATGCCTTCAGCCTTTAATCCCAACACTCAAGAGGCAGAGGTAGGAGCATTGTTGTGAGCTCAAGGCCACCCAGAGTTAAACACTACCTCAGGGAAAAAAATTCATAAGCTGGGCGTGGTGGCACACACCTTTAATCCCAGCCTTGGGGAGGCAGAGGTAGGACTGCTGTCAGTTGGTGGCCACCCTGAGTCTAAATAGTGAATTCCAGGTCACCCTGAGCTAGAATGAGACCCTACCTCAAAAAAAAAAAAAAAAAAAAAATCAACAACTGAGGCTGGATGGCTCAATGGTTAAAGGTACTTGCTTGCAAAGCATGATGACCAGGGTTTGATTCCCCAGTACCCATGCCCAGATGCATACTTCTGCAGTGGCCAGAGGCCCTTATATGCCCATACTCAGTCATTCTGAAATAGATTTCAAAAAAAGTCACAACTGACAGACCACTGACAAAGCACTCAATCAAATACATACAAATACACATTAATACACATCACAACACTACAGGGTACTGTCCCTAATAAACTTCTAATGTTCAGCAAAAAATTCTATCGAGCCTCGTTTAATGGACCACCTAGAGTCCCAGGCCCTAAGAAAGCTGAAGCAAGGACAGCACTTGACGCCAGCCAAGGCCACAGAATGAAACCCCCTACAGAGGAGGTGGGGAGGCTAGTCTAATTTTTGTTGTTCTTGTTGTTTTCGAGGTATGGTCTCACTCTAGCCCAGGCTGCCCTGGAATTCACTCTGTATTCTCAGGGTGTCCTCAAATTCATGTGATTCTCCTGCCTCTGTCTTCTCAGTGCTGGGATTAAAGGTTTATGTCACCACGCCCAGACTTTTTTTTTTTTTTTTGTCTAACTTTTTAATATAATTCTTTTTTGTTTGGTTTGGTTTTTGTTTTTCCAGGTAGAGTTTCAGCTCTAGCCCAGACTGACCTACAGGTCACTAATCATCTCATGGTGGCCTTGAACTCACAGTGATCCTCCTACCTCTACCTCCCAAGTGCTGGGATTAAAGGTGTGCGCCACCATGCCCAGTTCTAAAGATTCTTTAAACTCTCCTCCTCTACCTCCCATACATTAGCATTTCCCTAAATTTTGTTTTCTCACAAAATCTACTGATTTTATTTATATTCATGTTTTTTTTTATTTTTTCATTTTATTTATTTGAGAGAGGAGAAAAAGGTAGATAGAGAATGGGCAAGTCAGGGCCTCCAGCCACTGCAAACGACACATGCACACCCCCCCCCCCCTTGTGCTGGGTCCTGGGGAGTTAAACCTGGGTTCTTTGGCTTTGCAGACAAAGGCCTCAACCGCTAAGCCATTTCTCCAGCCCTATATTCATGCTTTTAAAATTTTTAATTTATTTTATTTGAGAGTGAGGGAGGGAGGAAAGGAGACAGATATATAGAGAATGAGCACATCAAGGCCTCTAGTCGCTGCAAAGGAATTCTAGATGCATGTGCCACCTTAAGCATCTGGCTTATGTGGGTCCTGGGGAGTTGAACCTGGGTCCTTTGGCTTTGCAGGCAAGTGCCTTAACTGCTAGTGAGCTACGTATACACTATTAACATGCAAACTAATACATCCAGCATGTATGTCATTCCTTGAGCTCCTCTGGTACCCAACAGCCTGCTAGACATATTCATTCTGATTTTTATCTCCCGGTGGCACTGAGGATGGACCCAGGACCTCTTACATGTTAAGTAAGTACTCTACCACTGAGCTACATTCACAGAACTCCTGACAAAGAACTGTCAACTAACTCATGCTACTATGCTCCCATCTCCACAATTATATTACCATCTACTGATTCACTTGAGTCAAGAATGTAAAACAAAAGGGCTGGAGAGTTGGCTTAGCAGTTAAGGCACTTGCTGGCAAAGCCAAAGGACCCAGGTTCGATTCTCCAGTACCCACATAAAGCCAGATGCACAAGGTGACGCATGCGTGCTCTATCTGCCTCTTTCTCTCTCTCAAATTAAAAAAAAAAAATTATATATATATATATATATATATGTATATATATATATATATATATATATATATATATATATATATATATATATATATATGGGACTAGGGAAATGGCTTAGCGGTTACAGCATTTGCCTGCAAAGCCTAAGGACCCAGGTTCAATTCCCCAGGACCCAGATAACCCAGATGCACACGGGGACACATGTGTCTGGAGTTCGGATGCATTGGCTAGAGGCCCTGGCGTGCCCATTCTCTCTCTGTCGCTTTTTCTCTCACAGTTCGAGGCTCGATTCCCCAGTACCCACGTAAGCCAGATTCACAAGGTGGCGCACGCATCCAGAGTTTGTTAGCAATGGCTGAAGGCCCTGGTGCACCCATTCTCTCTCTTGCTCTCAAATAAATAAATAAAAAGAAACAAACAAAAAGAAAAATATAAAGGCAGCATTTATATAAGTAAAAATATTGCCAACAGTCCCAAAATGCTCTAAAGAGAAGCCATGTTAAGTTGAGATGATTTTTTGGTTGTTGTTTTTTTTTATTTGGTTTGGTTCCCCCCACCCAGGGTCTCATTCTAGCCCAAGGTGACCTGGAATTCACTATGTAGTCTCAGAATGACCTTGTAAATCCAAGTAGATCCTCCTACCTCTGCCTCCCTCCTGAGTGCTAGGAATAAAGGCTACGCCACCATGCCAGACTTCCTGTTTTTGTAGCAGGTTCTAGCCCAGGCGGACTCGAAACTCACTCGGTAGCACAGGCTGGCCTTGACCTCATGATGGTCCTCCCACCTCATAGCCACAGTGCTGAGAATAAAGGTGAGCACCACCCCACCACACCCAGTTTCTCATTTTTATTTATTTTGAGGTTTTACCTACTTTGCTATCTTCCAACGTAATGTAATCAAGCATAAGACGAAACTCTTCCACTTCCCCAAAGAGTAAAGACAGCTAACAGAAACTTCATTTGCCAAATGCAATCACAGTAGTAAAATAAAGCTGAAATATAAAATTTCTGTAGAAAAGCCGGGCATGGTGGTGCACACCTTTAATCCCAGCACTCAGGGAGGCAGGGGTAGGAGGACCACCGTGAGTTCGAGGCCACCCTGAGACCACATAGTGAATTCCAGGTCAGCCTGGACCACAGTGAGACCCTACTCGTGAAAAAAAAAAAAAAAAATAGCTGGGCATGGTGTCTGTGAGAATACATAGTGAATTCTAGAGTGAAACCCTACCTAAGAAAAAACAAACAAGTGAGGCTGGAGAAATGGCTTAGCGGTTAAGACACTTGCCTGCAAAGCCAAAAGACTCAGGTTCAATTCTCCAGGATTCATGTAAGACAGATGCACAAGCTGGTGCTTGCACCTGGAGTTTGTTTGCAGGGGCTGAAGGCCCTGATGTACTCATTATCTCTCCCTGTCTCTCTGTCTCTTCTCTCTCAAATAAATAAAATAAAAATATTAAAGAAAGATAGCAGGGCGTGGTGGCACACAACTTTAATCCCAGCACTCGGGAAGCAGAGGTAGGAGGATTGCAGTGAGCTCGAGGCCACCCTGAGACTCCATAGTGAATTCCAGGTCAGCCTGGACTAGAGTGAGACCCTACCTCAAAAAACCAAAAAAAAAAAAAAAAAAAAAAAAAAAAATTAAAGAAAGAAAGAAAAAGAATTTTCACTGAATGATGCATAGAAAAAAATTAAAGTCTGAGTTTCAAAAGGTTTAATTAACACAGTCTTTTAATGAATTAGCTAGGGTAATAATTTGACTGGAATTAGTTTTCTATTATCAAAATGTATTACCTTCAGAAGAAAGCACTAAAAGAACCCCACGTGGAACATAAATCTACTAATAAAGCACACAAAAAAATATCTATTAAGAAAAGAAATTCACAGCCAGGCGTGACACCTTTAATCCCAGCAGCACTGAGGTAGGAGGAGCACTGTGAGTTTGAGGCCAGGCTGAGACTACAGTGAATTCCAGGTCAGCCTGGGCTAGACTAGAGTGAGGCCCTACTTCAAAAATAAAAGTAATCCAAACTGGGAGTGGTGGCACATGCCTTTAATCCCAGCACTCGGAAGGCAGAGGTAGGAGGATCACCATGAGTTCGAGGCCACCCTGAGACTACATAGTGAATTCCAGGTCAGCCTGGACCAGAGTGAGACCCTACCTCGAAAAACCAAAAAAAAAAAAAAAAAAAAAAAAAAAACCCACAAACCATTATTTAAATTATGCAACCAGAGTCACTTTCATTAAAAGAATAAGTACAATCAACCGTGTTTTAATGAATCACCAAACTAAAAAGGGGCCATCCTGCAAAGGCTGTTAATGACATTCATTAGTGTTCTTGTTTAGTTCTTCTGTAAAGTATAATTTCTTAACTTAGATGCTAGCACAAAAATCTTATATGGGACAGACTTCCTTGAAGAAAACTTGCTGACTACAGAATTGCATTGTTGATTGAGAAACATATTTCCCTCAAAAAGGAACAATTAAAGGTAGGCAGAAGCTAGTAAGCCAGGGCAAATTTTGTTCAAAGCACTATGCTTCCAAGGTGACAAACCTAAAAGGAGTCTGTCTAAAGGAAATCTTCTTTGCTTCCTTTTTAATTCCTCAAATCCTCACATGGTAAAAAACTGAATTTAGAGCTTCTAAATTAGGCGCTTTTAACACACTTCTCATTCCTTTTTTTTTTTTTTTTTGGCTGGCCTTGAACTCACAGCAATCCTACCTCTACTTCCAGAGAGAAGGGATTAAAGGTTTACACCACCCCTATTCCCCCACCCCCAGGCTTTCATTGTCTCCTTTTTTCTGGCTCACTAGGTCTTATCCTACAGGTGGGTCTAATTCCAGTAGTAGCTGAGCAGTGAGAACTCTAGTTTTGGTAAGGACTGCCTTGAGTTTCAAGCCAGCCTGGGGCTACAAAATGATTTCCAGGTCAGTGAGACCTTGCCTTGAAGGAAAAAAAAAAAAAAAAAACGAAAAAGCTTTCTTGCTTGGCTTCCAGATTCAGGTAAGCTTCCCTCAGCTCAGACCAGCAGGGACTAGGGGAGACTGCCCACCCCTACTCTCACATAGGCGCTCCACCCCCTCCTGCCCTCCACGTGGCAGGAGCCCTCTGCACTTTCTTCTCTTTCCTTAGCCTCTGGTCTATGGATTTTAATTCTTTAAATTCGTAAGACAAGAATCTGGTGTATTGGTATATTGGCATGGAACCCCAAAATTCCCATTTCAAAGGCAGGAGGACCAGAAGTTCAAGGTCATTCTCAGCTACATAGTGAGTTGGAGGTCAGCCTGTAGCTACATGTCTCAAAAACAAAATAAATAAATAAATAAATGAAAGAAGAAAAAAGAGAAAAGGAAAATGAGATAACAAGTGATCAAAAAGAAGTAACCAGGGAATGGCTGCAGGCTCTGAGGAAAAGAAAAAAAAATCCAATGGTGTTGATATCACAATGCAAGGACTTGATTGGAGATGACTATATTATGGTTCACTACAACCTGAGTGTCCACAGCTGAAATTGTCTTACCCAATTTATTATTTTCAGTGCCAGTGACCGTGCCCAGGGCCTTTGCTCAAGTATGAGCATAAGCTTTACCAATGACCCACACCTCCAGCAACTCAGTCCCACTTTTTTTATTTTTTCGAGGTCGTGTCTCACTCTAGCCCAGGCTGACCCAGAACTCACTCTTGTAGCCCAAGACTGGCCTCAAACCCACAGCCGTTCTTTTACCTCTGCCTCCCAAGTGAGGGCCACCATGGCTGGCTTCATTCCCACTTAAAAAATTTTTTTTTGTTTAGAAGGGAGGAATCCCAAAGCCAGGCATGATGGCGCATGCCTTTAATCCCAGCACTCAGGAGGAAGAGGTAGGAGGATCACCATGAGGCCACTCAGAGACTACATAGTGAATTCCAGGTCAGCCTGAGCTACACTGAGACCCTACCTGAAAAACAAAACAAAAACCAAAAGACTACCTAGCCTGGGTGGTGATGCACGCCTTTAGTCCCAGCACTAGGTAGGCCAAGGTTGCAGGATTGCTGTGAGTTTAAGAGCGGCCTGGAGCCGGGGGTGGTGGCGCACACCTTTAATCCCAGCACTCGTGAGGCAGAGGAGGATCACCATGAGTTCGAGGCCATCCTGAAACTCCATAGTGAATTCCAGGTCAGCCTGGACTACAGTGAGACTCTACCTCGAAAAAACAAAAACAAAAACAAACAAACAAACAAAAAACAAAAAACCCAGTCTGGGGCGATGGAGACCCTACTTCGCGGTGAAAAATAAAAGGCCAATTTCTTAAGATGCTGTCTTATAATACCAAATAAGACACAGTATACTTCAATTACTTCCTGCTTAAAAGAACCCATTTCAGCTAAGTCTACAGAAAACATGGGCTCACAGTACTTCCTCCTCCTCCCCCGGAAAATTCTGTAGGCGACTCAAGTTTTTCACAAGACACCATTTAGAGGCAGAGGGTGCTTGGGGGATCCGGGTTTTTGTTTTTGTTTAATTCTGGACATAAGTGGGACTATTCTTATCTGTGCAAAACAAACCCCTTATCATCTAACGAGTAGTGATTTAAAAGAAAAAAAAAAAACAAAACCGAGGACCCGATTCCTTCCTCCTCCATCGACACAAACTTCACGAGGGCCCCTCAAAGCATCCCTTCCTTACCTGTGCCTCCCAGCCATCTCCATCGTCCCCCCCCCACCACCATCATCCCTCCTTGACCTTGGGCTCAGGCCACACCGATGGCTCCCCTTCCACCATGAGCTCGGGGGGGGGGGGGGCGATGACCAGGACTGCCCCTTACACATCGCGCCTGGCACACTGCAGAGGCACTGGGGGGGGGGGGGGTGATAGTGGAGACAGCGAGGGGACATGGGCCAGGGTCAAGAGGGTTGCAACCTGGTGATGGGGGGGGGGGGAGGACACAGAAGAAGCCAGTGGGCAGCAAGATTGCCCGGGGACCAGGCCCCGGGACAGCTACCACGGCTGCACGCTGACCACCCACCACCCCACCCCAAACACACAGACACCCCGGGGCCGTGTGGGGACAGTGGTGACTCGCGGCTGACTCTTGACAGCTCGTCGAGCTGCAGGCAGGTGAGCGCGGGTGGGCGGGGGTGGGGGGGATGGACGCTGGACCGCTCAGCATCCCAAGCTCGGATGCCCGCGACTCCCGCATCCCTTTCCCCGGGGACGCGGTGCGTGGTGGTGGGTGGTGGAGGGGGGACAGACGGGACGAGGACCCCACGGGGAAGAAGCCGCGCGAGGCAACGCGACCCGGAGCGGGGCGGGACGGGAAGGGAGGGCCGGCGACGCTCGCGTACCTTCCACGGGCGCCTGGCCGCGGCTCCCCCAGCCGAGTCGGCGGGGAAAATCGCCTCACATCCGGGTTATCGGGAGACACTCAGCTGCTGCTACGGCCGCCGCCGCCGCCGCCTCCCCCGCGGCGCAAACGCCAAACTTCCGGCGACGGCGACGGTGACGCCCGTCACATGGGAGTTACCTGGGAGGGGGCGGGGGCGGGAGAGAGAGCGTGCCGGGTGCGCTTGCGCAAACGCTTCCCCTCGGGGCGGTGTTGGGGGGCTTGCGGGTGGGGGGGGGGGGGGTGGTTGGGAAATGGGGATGCCCGTCAACCCGCTCAGCTGACGTGCCCAGAAGACGACGAAGATGGCCGCCAAGCGCCGGCTTCCACCCGGCTTTAAGCGTCGGGGGGAAAAAAAAAAATAAGACACACGCCTTTAATCCCAGCACTCGGGAGGCAGAGGGAGGAGGATCGTCGTGAGTTCGAGGCCACCCTGAGACTACCTAGTGAATTCCAGGCCAGCCTGGGCCAGAGTGAGACCCTACCTCGAAAAAAAAACAAAATTAAATTAAAGCACACACGCACACGCAAAACCAGAGCCTCCGGCGTCCACGCTCTCAGCGCACGCGCGGTGGGAGGCCTCCGCGGGTGGTAGGGCGGGGGCGGCGCCCCCTGGCGGCGGTGCTCATCTAGGGGAATGAACCCAGCCAAGGCTCCAAGCCCAGATGGTTTCCTTGGAAACAACCGGGCATCCCGCTTGCCTGTAGGTTTCCAGTACTTCCCCTTCTCCACCCCTCCCTCCCGCCACCCTGGCATCTAGCCCCAAGTGCTTTTGATCTCTCATGAGTGCCCATGTCAAGGACAGAGGCGTCTTCCTTGTGCCCAGGAGCCCGAGAGCCTAAAGGAGACTGGTAGAGCTGTCTGCGAAATTTAGTCAAGGCCAGGATTCACACCGGCTTTTAGCTCTTCAAAACCTCCAAGAAGCCTTCAGGGCCAGCGTTCAGTTCACCACTTGACCCATGTTGTTAAACCAGATGCGAAAGGTGGTGGTTGTTAACAGTGACTTGGAGGCCTGCTGTCTTCTCTCTAGTGCATTAATAATAATAATAACCTGGGCCTGGTAGCACAGAGGTAGGAGGATCGCCATGAGTTCGAAGCCACCCTGAGATTAGTGAATTTCAGGTCAGCCTGGGCTAGAGTGAGACTGTACCTCAAAAAACTAAAAAAAAAAAAAAAAAAGCATAGGGTGGGGGGAGAGGAAACAGAAAAGAAAAAAAACATTTAAAAAAAAACCTTCTAGGGTTCGAGAGATAGCTGAGCATTTAAGGTGTTTACCTATAGAGCCTAAGGACCCAGGTTCAATTCACCAGTACTCACTTAAAGTCAGATGCTCATGGCATATGGAATTAGTTTGCAGTGGCCCGGTTGTGCCCATTCTCCCTCTCTCTCTCAAATAAATAAAAATAAAACCTCTAAAGAGAGGAGGTAGGGTCTCATTGTAACCCAGGCTGACCTGGAATTCACTATGTAGTCTCAGAGTGGCCTCAAAACTCACAGCGATCTTTCTACCTCGGGCTCATGAGATTTGAGATGGTCTCATGTAGCCTGTAGCTCGCTAAGTCCTGAGGATAAGCTTGATAACCTCCTGCCTCCACCTCCCAAGTACCAAGATTGTGTGTACCTCCACACCCGGCCTCCTCATATTACATATGCCAGATGGTGCTACTTAACCTAACTTGTCTTTTTGTCAGACAACTGGTGAGGTTTCTTTTATTTTTTTTTTAATTTTTTTTGTTGTTTATTTTTATTTATTTGAGAGCAACAGACAGAGAGAGGAAGAGGGAGAGAAAGAGAGAGAGAGAGAATGGGCGCGCCAGGGTCCCCAGCCCCTGCAAACGAACTCCAGATGTGTGCGCCCCCTTGTGCATGTGGCTAACGTGGGTCCTGGGGAATCAAGCCTTGAACCGGGGTCCTTAGGCTTCACAGGCAAGGACTTAACCGCTAAGCCATTTCTCCAGCTCCCATGAGGTTTCTTTTACATGACCCACTTTAGTAACTAAAGTTCTGTCACCCAAACCATGTTGACAAGCATGGTTCTTATGCAGCAGTCCTTTGGACTAAGGGGTCTATTCCACTCCATTGTATTAGCCATTACAGGAGCACAGGAATTCCTGTCAGAATATATAAAATTAGCACAGCATAGTAGTGCATGCTACACTAAGTAGGAGGATTGTCGTGAGTTCAAGGCCACCCTGGGGAGAGTTGCAACCATACCACGTTAAAAAAAAAAAAAAAAAAAAAAAAAAAGGCCAGGCATAGTGGTACACGTCTTTAATCCCAGCACTCAGGAGGCAGAGGTAGAAGGATCACCATGAGTTTGAGGCCACCCTGAGAATTCCAGGTCAGAATGAAACCCTAAATTGGGAAAAAAAAAAAAAAACACAAAACAGGAGGGGGTATATAAAAATCATACTTATTTTCAGTAGAGGGTTGGAGACATGGCTCAGTGGTTAAAGTGCTTGTCTGTGAAGCCTAAGAACCCAGGTTTGATTCCCCAGTACCCACGTAAAGCCAGATGCACAAGGTGGCGCATGTATCTGGAGTTCATTTGCAGTGGTTGAAGGCCTTGGCACACCCATTCTCTCTCTATCTGCCTCTTTCTCTCTCTCTTTCTTTCTCTCAAATAAATAGATAACTAAAGTAGTTGTTGTTAGTAGAGAAGTAGTTTCAAGTCAAGAATGATAGCACAAGGTCATAACCCCCGCACCAGGAAGCAGGAAGCCAACCTCAGCTTATAGTGAGTTCCAGGACAGGCTGGGTTACATAGGGTGACCTTTTCTCCACTCACATCAAATGTAATTTGGCCTACAATTAATAATTTGTTCACTCCCAGCACTTGGGAGGCAGAGATAGGAGGATTGCCAAGAGTTCACGGCCACCCTCAGACTATATTGTGAATTACAGGTCAGCCTGGGCTAGCTAGAGACCCTACCTTGGAAAAAAAATACATCAAAAAATAATAATTTGTTTATTCTACATTCTCTAAAATTACTTAAGTATACTGTGTACAAATACTTAAGCATACTGTGAAAAACATAGTTTGTATTCGGCAAACATGATTATCCTGAGCATTTTTCTTTTTTTTCAAGGTAGGGTCTCACTCCAGCCCAGGCTGACCTGGAATTCACTATGTAATCTGCTCAGGCTGACACTCACAGTGATCCTCCTACCTCAGCCTCCCAAGTGCTGGAATTAAAGGCATGAGCACCTCCTGGTGCTATAAATGAACTCCAGACAAATATGCTTAATTTGTGCATCAGCATTTAAATGGGTGCTGGGCCAAGCAGGTTTTACCAGCATTAGTCTTGGTTATTTTGTTTTTGTTTTACAATATACCTAAAACGTGTTTACTGGGATCATTTCCCGCTCATCTTGATCAGGCCGCTGTTAGTGCTGCTTCCTCCGGAAGGAACATCCTTCTAGAAGCCTTGCTTTTCCTCCTGTGGGCTGGCAGGGGACAGCGCAGCATGTGTGTGCATGGCTAAAGACCGTGGTGATTTTACAGCATCTTGGGCGGTTCTCATCCATGAAGCTTACAAGAGGGCCTACACTTATTAAATTCTCTCTAAAATAATAACTGTTATCCCATTTATCTGGTGCTGACTTCCATTGGAGAATTTGCTTCTCTTTTTCAAATGGATGCAGATTCTGAGGAATCAGCCCTTTGCACCTCACTAGGGCCCCTGCTGAAACCATAGAGGAACTGGGGAAATGAGCAAGAGTGCTGCTTTCTTGGTGAACCTGGTACCAGCACAAGGGTGAAGGAGATAGACCCAGAGAACACTCAACTCCTACCCAACCAGAGATCCAGAAACACAGAGACTCCCAAGACCTCATCACTGAAGTAGACCTAAAATGAACCCAACATGGCTCAGGGAAATTCGTGGAAGAGTGAGCAGAAATATTGTTAGAGCCATAAGTTGGGTCATTATGCTCAGAGACACTGCCTCTTACCCATAACTGATGGCTAACCCCACAATGCACGACCCACAATCCCCAACGAAGAGGATCCCTGCGGAGGGGGGAGGACAGGGAGGAGACTAATGATGGTACCAACATGGTTGTATACACACTGTGTACATCGCTAATACAAAAATTATTGTCAGCCAGGCGTGGTGGTGCACGCCTTTAATCCCAGCACTCAAAAGGCAGAGGTAGGGGCTGGAGAGATGGCTTTGCGGTTAAGCGCTTGCCTGTGAAGCCTAAAGACCCCGGTTCAAGGCTCAATTCCCCAGGACCCACATTAGCCAGATGCACAAGGGGGCGCACGCATCTGGAGTTCATTTGCAGTGGCTGGAAGCCCTGGCGCACCCATTCTCTCTCTTCTCTCCCTATCTGCCTCTTTCTCTCTCTGTCTGTCACTATCAAATAAAAAAATAAAAAAATTTTTAAAAAGGCAGAGGTAGGAGGATCGCTGTGAATTCAAGCCCACCCTGACTACATAGTGAATTCCAGATCAGCGTGAGCTAGAGTGAGATCCTATCTCGGAAAAAAAAAAAATTCAAAGCTAGTTGGGTGTGGTGATGCATGCCTGTAGTCCCCAACATTTGAGAGGCAGAGGTAGGAGGATCGCCATGAGTTTGAGGCCACCTTGAGACTACAGAGTGAATTCCAGCGTCTCATCACTGCACTAGAGAGACCCTACCTGGAAAAACAGATGAACAACAAAAAAATTTAAGGCTGCAGGCAATACACTTGGTATTGCTTGCTTTTACATATATATACATATATATATGTATATGATATTTATTACATATTATATACATAATATATATCAAGTGCTTACTTTGACAGCACATATACTAAAATTGGAACAATACAGAGAAGATTAGCATGGCCCCTGTGCAAGGATGACATAAATTCATGAAGCATTCCATATATATATATATATATTTTTTTTTTTTTTTTTTGAGGTAAGGTCTTGCTCTAACCAAGGCTAATCTGGAATTCACTATGAAGTCTCAGGGTGGCCTCAAACTCATGGCAATCCTCCTACCTCTGCCTCCTGAGTGCTGGGATTAAAGGCATGCGCCACCATGCCTGGCCTGGGTTTCTTTTCTCTTTTCTTTCCATGTTTTTTCCCCCAAGCCCTCCATGTGGGATTTCTAGCCACGTGTATGCTTTCCTTGGCTCTGCTTCCCTCAATAAATATAATAATAATAAAAGCCATAGTAACAAAAACAGCATGGTATTGGCACAAAGACAGACGTGAAGATCAATAGAACAGAATAGAGGACCCAGATGTTAATCCAGGCAGCTACAGCCATCTGATTTTTTTTTTCTTTTTTTTTTTTTTTTTGGTTTTTCGAGATAGGGTCTCACTCTAGCCCAGGCTAACCTGGAATTCACTATGGAGTCTCAGAGTGGCCTTGAACTCACGGTGATCCTCCCACCTCTGCCTCCCAAGTGCTGGGATTAAAGGCATGCGCCACCATGCCCGGCTAGCAGCCATCTGATTTTTGACAAAAGTGCCAAAAATATTCATTGGGAAAAAGACAGCCTCTTCAACAAGTGGTTCTGGAAAAACTGGATATCTATATGTGGAAAGATAAAAATAGATCCTTGTCTTTCTCCATGCACAAGAATCAAATCCAAGTGGATCAGGGACCTTAATATCAGACCTGAAACTCTGAAATTGCTAGAGTAAAAGATAGGGGAAACCCTTCAACATATTGCCATAGGTAATGACTTTCTGAATATAACCCCAATTGCTCAGAAAATAAAACCACTAATCAACCACTGGGATCTCATGAAATTACAAAGCTTTTGTACAGCAAAGGAAACTGTGAATAGAGCAAAGAGACAACCTCATTGCCAGCTACACATCTGACAGAGGATTAATATCCAGAATATACAAAGAACTCAAGAAACAGAACAATAAGAAATCAAACAACCCAATTAAAAAATGGGCCATGGAACTAAATGGAGAGTTCTCACCAGAAGAAATATAGATGGCATATAAACATCTAAAAAAGTGTTCTACATCCTTAGCCATCAGGGAAATGCAAATTAAAACTACCTTGAGATTCCATCTCTCTCCTTCAAAATGGCTACCATCAAGAAAACAAATGACAATAAATGTTGGTGAGGATGTGGTAAAAGGGGAACCCTTCTGCACTGTTGGTGGGAATGTAATCTGGTACAGCCATTGTGGAAATCAGTGTGGAGGTTCTTGAGACAACTAAAAATAGGTTTACCATATGATCCAGCTATAGCTCTCCTGGACATATATCCAAATGACTCTTATCACTACCTTAGAGATACTTGCACAACCATGATTATTGCTGCTCTATTCACAATAGCTAGAAAATGGAACCAGCCTAGATGTCCCACAACAGATGAATGGGTAATAAAGATGTGGTACATTTACACAATGGAGTTCTACTCAGTGGTAAAGAAAAATGAAACTATGAAATTCGCAGGGAAATGGGTAGATCTGGAAAGGATTATACTAAGTGAGATAACCTAGGCCCAGAAAGCCAAACGTCGCATGTTCTGTCTCATATGTGGATCCTAGCTACAAATGTATTGGCTTGTCTGTGAGCTGAAACAAAAAATCAGTAGCAGAGGCCCATAAGATAGAAAAAGGCTATAAAGGAGGGAGGAGAGGGAAGGACTTAAGGGCCTGGTATTGTATATATGTAAGTAGAAGAACAGATTATAGGGAGGGGAAAGGCCTAAGTGAGGTCAGGGGAAGAGATTGTATAAGAGTCGGGGTAGGGTCAATCAAAATTCAAGATATTCTGAATAAGATATATGAAAACCTACTGTTTTGAATAATGGCATATCCAGAAGCCATAGATTGTTACTAGAAATTTTTCATTGCCAGGGAGGGGATACCTTCCAGTGATTTGTTGGCCAGGGAGGTCCCTGTTGCTTCCAAAATGTTATAGGCTATGGCCAAGGCCCTTGGTTTCCTGTGAGAAAGAGATGGTAAGACCCTATTGATGAAGATTTCGCATGCCTGAGCAGCAAAATCACTGAGAAATCAAGCTAGTGCTGAGCAAAAAACCTTCTCCATGTAGCCCAGCCAAATGAAAACTGGAAAAAGCTGCATTGTATACAGCCTTATGGGAGACTGTTGCAGTCAGGTTCGCATTGCTGGTAGAAATCACCCAACCAAAGGCAGCTTGTGGGAAAAAGAGGTTTATTTTGGCTTACAGGCTCAAGGGGAAGCTCCACGACGGCAGAGGAAAATAATGGCATGAGCAGAGGGTGGACATCACACCCTGGACAACATAATGTGGACCATAGCAACAGGAGAGTGTGCCAAACACTGGCAAGGGGAAACTGGCTATAACACCCATAAGCCCGCCCCCAACAATACACTCCCTCCAGAAGGCATTAATTCCCAAATCTCCATCAGCTGGGAACCTAGCATTCAGAACACCTAAGTTTATGGGGACACCTGAATCAAACCACCACATTCCGCCCCTGGCCCCCATAAACTGATAACCATATATGATATAAAATGCAATGTATCCATCCAACTTTAAAATTCCCCATAGTTTTTATCAATTCCAATGATGTTCATACATCTCCATAGTCCAAGATCTTTTAACTGAGCCATAATACCAAAAAAAAATAACCTCAAAAAAACCCATAATGGCACGGAATAAACATTCACACTGCAAAAGATGGCATCGGGCATAGCAAAGAATATTCCAGTCAATACAAGATTTAAAACAACCAGGGCAAACATCAAATTCTGTAGCTTCAACTCTAGTCGGTGACAAATCTCCAAGTCTGATAATTCTAAACAGCAACAAGTCTCTCCTGCCTTGAGTTCAAGGCCACCCTGAGACTACATAGTAAATACCAGATCAGAGTGGGCCAGAGTGAGACCCTACTTTGAGAAACCAAAAAAAAAAAAAAAAACTTTTTTTTCTTTTCATAGCTGGTTACTGGAAACAAACAGTTTAAATTGGTTTACCTCAGGATGATATGTAGAAAATGGGTGAAGGATAAACTTGAGAAATAGGGCCAGTATAGTAGGATGGTCCTTTCATGCGCTCTGATCTATGGTGACAGTGAACCATGGTTGTCTGCCTGAGTATGTTGGTTTAGTGCTGTGTGCATTGTGAAATGGGTGTCAGGTTACCAGTGGCCACACTTTTTGTTTTGAGGTGGAGTCTTGCTGTAGCTCAGGCTGACCTGGAATTTGGTTACAAATTTTTAATAAGAAATCTTTACCAAGGAAGCATCTTTGGACTGTTTAATCAACTCTTCTGAACTTGGAGCCAGCAGAGCAGGCTGTGGCTGTGGACTTCAGCACAGTCATCCACATTGCTGTTCAAAAAAGTACAATGTAGCCAGGCGTGGTAGCGCACGCCTTTAATCCCAGCACTTGGGAGGCAGAGGTAGGAGGATCACCATGAGTTCGAGGCCACCCTGAGACTACATAGTGAATTCCAGGTCAGCCGGGGCTAGAGTAAGACCCTACCTCGAAAAACCAAAAAATAAAAAATAAATAAATAAATAAATGAGGGCTGGAGAGATGGCTTTGCGGTTAGGGCATTTGCCTGTGAAGCCAAAGGACCAAGGTTCAATTCCCCAGGACGCACGTTAGCCAGATGCACAATTTCCCAGCATAGTACAAATGGACAAAAATCTTAAGAGCAGTACGTGGCACTTTACAACCAGACCTTGAACAAAGATTATGCCTGACTCTGATGTTAGCATGAGACACACCAGGAACATTCTGACTTGGGGAAGGGTGGGTAAGTGAGTGGGATTTAAGACTAGGTTTTGTTATGTGTCCCAGGCTGACCCCGAACTTATGCTACCATGACGGTCTCTAAATTCACTTTGGCCCACACCATTTTATAATCTTCTCATCTAGTGTCCCAAATCCTAAGATCTATTTGGTCTTTCTGCTTTCCTGGTCCAGTGCTGCTGTGGCCAGTCTTCAATAAACCACACACTGCCACCCTGGACATCTGCCTCCTTCTTTACTTTCAGAGCCCATTAGTACCAGTTCTCATATATGAGGACAGAGTTGTTCAGTGAAAAGGGTACATCATTATGTCAATATTATCAATAGATACGGGGGTATCCATTGAACAGATGAAGTCTCCCCACTTTCTGACACTACATTCTTCAGTCAGACAATAAGTAAACAAATGCTAAGAATGAAATGAAACCCAGGGCATGGAGAGCTTGATGAGTTGCAAGACTTCAAATACTAGCCAGGCATGGCACTTGGGAGGCAGAGGTAGGAGAATCGCCGTGAGTTCGAGGCCACTCTGAGACTACAGATTGAATTCCAGGTCAGGCCTAGAGTACAGTGAGACCCTACCTTGGAAAAAAAAAAAAAAAAAGACAAGAAACAAATATAACAATAAAATGGGTGTTAGCAATCAAACTTGCTGTAACAATGGAAATTATCTGCACTGTAACCAGAGCCACACGTGGTTGTTGAGTATTAGCAATAAGGTTATTACAACCAAGGAATTAGCTTTTTAATTTAAATGTAACTTCAATAGCCATGTAGAAGCATATGTTTTTGGTTTTGTGAGGTAGAGTCTTTTCCTAGCCCAGGCTGACCTGGAATTCACTATGTAATCTCAGGATGGCTTTGAAATCTTAGTGATTCTCCTACCTCTGCCTCCTGAGTGCTGGGATTAAAGGCGTGCACCACCACGCCTGGATCATATAAGCACTTTTTTTTTTTTTTTTTTTTGAGGTAGGGTCTCACTCTAGCTCAGGCTGACCTGGAATTCACTATGTAGTCTCAGGGTGGCCTCGAACTCAAGGTGATCCTCCTATCTCTGCCTCCCGAGTGCCAGGATTAAAGGCGTGCGCCACCACATTGGCAGCACTTTTTTAAATCTAGAGAGACTTATGTCATCATAGGTTTTTTTGTATTCGAAACACTGTCCATAGAGTGTTTCTCGTAAGAACTGTATGAAAGTTCTCAATAGCCCTAGGGGCTATTATCTCTCCATTCTTTTTTTGTTAATTTATTTGCAAGGAGAGAGGGAATAGAGAAGAAAGACAGAGAGAATGGGCATGCCAGGGCCTCCAGCCACTGCAAATGAACCCCAGATGCATGTGCCATTTTGTGTATATGGCTTTACGTGGGTACCAGGGAACTGAACTAGGGTTGTTAGGCTTTACAGGCAAATGCCTTAACCGCTGAGCCATCGCTCCATTCTTTTTTCTTTTCTTTTTTTGGTTTTTCAAGGTAGGGTCTCACTCTGGTCCAGGCTGACCTGGAATTCACTATGGAGTCTCAGGGTGGCCTCGAACTCACAGTGATCCTCCTACCTCTTCTTCCTGAGTGTTGGGATTAAAGCTGTGCGCCACCACACCGGGCCCATCTCTCCATTCTTATCCAAAAGGGAGAAATATTCCATGCAAAGATCTGACTGGGGCAAGGAGCTCTTGAAAAGGGCAAGAAGTAGATGTTGAGAAGGTAGCACATAAACACGTATTGACGGCCTTAATGCTGCGATTATGGTGCATGGACCTGGGACATCTTCCTCAACTAAGGGTTTGCTTAAAATGCAGAATTTGGCCGAGTGTGGTGGCGCACGCCTTTAATTCCAGCACTGGGGAGGCAGAGGTAGGAGGATCACTGTGAGTTCAAGGCCAACCTGAGACTCCATAGTGAATTCCAGGTCAGCCTGGACTAGTATGAGACCCTACCTCGGAAAAAAAGAAAGAAAGGAAGGAAGGAAGGAAGGAAGGAAGGAAGGAAGGAAGGAAGGAAGGAAGGAAGAAGAAAGAAGGAGAGAGAGAGAAGGAAAGAAAGAAAGAAATGCAGAATTTGGGCTGGAGAGATGGGTTAGCACTCAAGGAGCCTGCATGCAAAGCCAAAGGACCCAAGTTCTGTTCCCCAGGATCCATCCACATAAGCCAGATGCACAAGGTTGGGCATGTGTCTGGACTTCAGTGATTGGAGGCCTTTGCGTGCCCGTTCTCTCTCTCTCTCTCCCTCTTTCTCAAATAAACAAATGACTATAAAAATAAAATGCTGAATTTCAGCACCCACAAATGACTCAGAATTTTCATTATAGTTTCCCAGGTGAGTTTTCTAGGCACATTAAAGTTGAATGAGCATTGCCGTTGCAACATTCAAGGGCTCTGATGATCAAGGATGAAGTGTAGATGACAGATACAAATTAAAGCCATGGTTTTGGGGAAGGTCACTCAGGCCACAGGAGAAAGTATCCAAGAGACTATAGTAGTAAGTCCCAAATCATTCCAACAATGTTATGTCTCCGAAAAGAAGGATGATCTAGCTCAGGAGACCTAGAAAGAATAGCTCGGGGGCTGGAGAGATGGTTTAGCAGTTAAGGCGCTTGCCTGCAAAGCCTAAGGACCCAGGTTTGATTCTCCAAGTTCCACGTAAGCCAGATGCACATGGTGGCACACGCGTCTGGAGTTTGTTTGCAGTGGCTAGAGGCCCTGGCACACCCATTCTCACTCTCTCTTTCTTTCCCTCTCTCTGTCTCTAATAAATAAATAAAAATATTAAAAAAGCAAAGAATAGTTAGTAGACTAGGAAGACAATCAGGTGTGCTTGGCTTTCTGGAAGCCAAGAGGAAAAAAAAAAAGGTTGTCCAGGAGCTGGAGAGAAGGCTCAGTACCTAAAGGTGCTTGCTTGCAAAACTTGATGACCTGGGTTTTATTCCCCAATGCCCATGTCAAACCAGACACACCAAGTGATGCATGCATGTGTCTGGAGTTCATTTGCAGTGGCAGGAGGCCCTAGTGTGCCCTTTCTCTGTGTGTTTCTGTCTCTCTCTTTTTTCTCCATCAGCTTGCAAATAAATAATAATTTTTGTTTTGTTTCATTTAATTTTTGAGACAGTGTCTTGCTCTAACCCAGGCTGACCTGGAATTCACTATTTAGTCTCGGAGTGGCCCTCAACTCACAGCGATCCACCTACCCCTCTGCCTCTCCAGTGTTGGGATTAAAGTGTGTGACACCACACCCAGCATATGCTACTTTATGCATCTGGGCTTACATGGGTACTGGGGAATCAAACCAGGGCCTGCAGGCTTTACAAGCAAGTACCTTTAACCTTTGACCCATCTCCTTAGCCCCGAGGTCAAGCTTTTTCTAAAAAAGTATTTATTTATTATTTGAAGGGGGGGAGAGAGAATCGGTGCGCCAGGGCATCTAGCCACTGCAAATGAACCATAGACGCATGCACCACCTTGTGCATATGGCTTTATGTGGGTCCTGGGGAACTGAATTTGGATCGTTTGGCTTTGTAGGCAAGTGCCTTAACCGCTAAGCCATCTGGAGTTCATTTGCAGTGGCCGGAGGCCCTGGCGTGCCCGTTCTCTCTCTCTCTCCTTCTCCCTCTTTCTCTGTCAAGTAAATAAATAAAATATTTTAAAGTGATCCCAGCACTTGGGAGGCAGAGGCAGGAGGATTACCTTGAGACTACATAGTGAGCCTTGGCTAGAGTGAGACCCTATCTTGAAACCCCCCCCCCAAAAAGGGGGGCGCTGGAGAGATGGCTTAGCAGTTAAGCGCTTGCCTGTTA
The DNA here is from genome assembly GCA_036346955.1 of Dipus sagitta. NCBI lineage: Eukaryota > Metazoa > Chordata > Mammalia > Rodentia > Dipodidae > Dipus > Dipus sagitta. The sequence continues at coordinate 40,520,990 of CM070785.1, read as the reverse complement.
AGCCTAAGGACCCTGGTTTGAAGTTGGATTCCCCAATACCCACGTAAGCCAGATGCACAAGGTGGCGCATGCATCTGGAGTTCCTTTGCAGTGGCTGGAGGCCCTGATGCGCCCATTCTCTCTCTCTCTGTGTGTCGCTCTCAAATAAACAAATAAAAATAAACCAAAAAAAATTAAAAAAAAATTTTAAGTGAAAATAATCAGTTAAATTGTGTGCTTTGCTTCAGGTACATCAAATTTCCCAGTTGTTGGAATAGAATTAGAATAGAATTAGGCTTACCACAGAACTCTTCATTCAAAGTTACATATAGTTGGTACTTTGTCCCCGCGCCCTTTTTGGCTGAAGCATGGTAATTGCTGTCATGACTCCTCAGTGGAGTCAATATCTTCCCATCCCGTTCCCTCCAGGAAACTTCTTCCTAGACCAGCGCCCAGGCCCCTCACAGGATGCATTTCACCCCTCCCGTCACTAGGGGCGCCGTTCGCGCTCCTCGCGGCCGGAAGGCAGCGCAGCCCCGCGCGACACTCTACGTTTCCCGCCTCGCTTCCGCCGGCTGCCGCGCGCTCTTTACGTCGGGGAGTCCATGCAGGAGGCATTTCCGGCCATTCAAACTCTTTTAAGTAGCTCGGTGTGGCGGAGGGGTAACTAGCATTCAGTGTCCACTCGGACCCAAAGGGAGGCGGCGCCGCTAGGATGAAGCTCGTGAGGTGAGGGGGTGGGGAGGCCATTCCACCCGCAAGCCGGGCCGAGGGCAGGGAACCAGGGCTTGGGGCCTGGTCGGAGGAGGCCGCGCCGCCGCGATGGCGGGGAGGCGGGAAAGCCGCGTGCGCGGCCTGCTAACGGCGCCCGCCGCTCCGGAGCGCGCGCGCCCATCTTCGTGGTGCGGAGGAGTGCCCGAGCCCCCGGCTAAAGGTCCGGGTCCGGGTCGCGCCAGGCTCCGCGAGGTTCCCAGCATGTCAAGGCCGAGCCGCTTTCTGTCGGCCCAGAGGCCTTAAAGGTGCAGGCAGCGGCGCCCTCACCCATTGCCATTGCGAGTCTGTGCAATGCTAGCTGCACTTAGGACAGTGTAGAAATAAAATAGCAGGACCCGTGTCGGGGAACGACGACGCCCGTCTGCAGAATGTTTTAACTCAGGGTTGCTTTTACAGACTTGTGGATTTTAATATTTAGGTTTTTTTTTTTTTTTTCCGAGGTAGGGTTTCACTGTAGTCTCAGGCTGACCTCGAACTCACGGCGATCCTCCTACCTCTGCCTTCCGAGTGCGCCACCATGCCCGGCTTTTTTAAAATATATATATATTTATGATTGATTATTGGAACTACATGACCCGTACGTGTAGGTCTTTAGTTCGTGAAAGTCACCCACGGTGGGGCATAAGTCATGACTTTATACCTGATGATCGCAGGTGATAAATGCTCCCCTGTTTTTATTTCCTTCTGTTCGTTAGTGGACCTGTTTGCTTGCCAGCATAAGGAATTAATTACTGACTATAAATAGATCTGAGGTTGGGTCAGGAGCATAGGGGCAGAGAGACTAGATGGAAATACTTAGTGTCTTTCCTGTTGAATGAAGGATTGTAGTTGTTGACCAAACTGTTATTGGACACCTGTATACTGTACACGTCTAATGGAGTGCTTTATAAGGCATCGTCCCTGCTGTTTGGAACTGTTTGTTTCCTGAAGACAGAATAAATAACAAGTAATTTTCTTTCCTCCTTGGTGGGGAGGTTGTTGTTGTAGAGAAGGCATTGAGGATAGTTTTAGCCATTTATGTACGTGTTTATTTATCTATTGATTGATTGGTTGGTTGCGGTCCTAGAGGTGGAACCTAAGGCTTCCAGCAATCACTGTACAACTGGGGCTACAGGCCTAGCCCCAAGTTCCTTGTTTTTGGTTTTTCTAGGTAGGGTCTTGATCTAGCCCATGCTGGCTTTGAACTCACGGAGATCCTCTTACCTCTGCCTCCTGAGTGCTGAGATTAAAGGCGTGTGCCACCCCGCCTGGCCTTTTTTTTTTCCTTCTTTTCTTTTTTTCTTTATTAGTTAGTTTTGTATTCAGCAAATACAGTCAGTTTGGTACCATTATTAGGCTCATCTGTGACCTACCCCCTCCCTTGGCCCCTCCTTGTTGAGGAATATGGGTCATGCATTGTGGAGTTAGCCCACAGTTATTGGTAAGATAAATGTCTCTGCATATCATGACCCAACATGTGGCTCTGACATTCTTTCCGCCGCCTCTTCCACAAAATTTCCCTGATCCATGTTGTGTTCATTTTTGGTCTGCTTCACCGCCTGGCCTTTTCTGTAATTTATTTCTTTATTGTTTTTCCTGAGGAAGGGTCTTACTCTAGCCCAGGCTGACCTGGAATTCACTCTGTATTCTCAGGGTGGCCTCGAACTCACGGGGATCATCTTACACCTGCCTCTGAGTGCTGGAATTAAAGGTGTGCGCAACCACACTGGCTAGTCTCTCTTACTCTCTTATTTTGATGCCATCATCTTTTCCTCCTATTATTAGGGTCCTGTGGAGGTAGTGCTAGGTACTGGGAGGACATGGTTATCAAGGCCAATTTCTGTCTAACAATTGCATTGTAAGCAGTCCTATACTTCCTTTGGCTCTTACATTCTTTCCGCCACCTGTTCTGCAATGGTCCCTGAGCCTTGGAAGGTATGACAGATTTTGTGGTGCTGAATACTCCTGTCACTTTCTCCTCAGCACCATAGTGCCTTTTGGGACATCCCAGTGGTCACTGCCATCTGAAAAGAGAAGTTTCTTTTCTAACCAAAAATGAGAGTAGCATTGAATATGGGTATAATCATTAAGAAAAGTGCTAACAAAGCAGTTTGGTGGGCCTAATATATGCATTTAGCCAGACACCAGCAGGTGTTACTTCACTAGGGCTCATGACCTTCCCTTGCCACCTTGCCATAGACTTTTGACTAGGGTTTTAGTACCAGGCCTGTATTCCCTCCTGTGGAGCAGGCCTCCAATCCAATTAGTGAGCAGTTGGTTTCCTGCATAACAGACATGCCTACTAGTGCACCAGTTGGCACATTTTAAGTAAATTCAGTCCTACTTTATTTTTATTTATTTATTTGAGAGCACGAGGCAGAGGAAGAGAGAGAGAGAGAATGGGCACATCAGGGCCTCCAGCCACTGCAAACAAACTCCAGATGTATGGGCCACCTTGTGCATCTGGCTTACCTGGGTCCTGGGGAATCGAACTGAGGTCCTTTGGCTTTGCAGGCAAGCGCCTTAACCACTAAGCCATCTCTCCAGCCCCCAGTTGGCACATTTGGCCTGGCCAATCTTAGGGTTTGCAGGGTTCACTGCTGTTTCCAACTGTAGATGTTTTTTCTCTCCCAAAGGGCTGCATGCAGCCTAAGCAGCGGGGTCTTTGGCAATAGGGTCTTACCGTCTAGTTCTGGTGGGCAACCAAGACCTCCCTATGGGGCTGAGGTTGTAGATGTGCAAGACCCATTTTTAAGGCAGGGCTTTACATTATAGCCTAGGCTAGCCTTGATTTGTGGTAGTCCTTCTTCAGTCTCACCAATGATGGGTTCTCTTCCATATCCGACAGTTAGGTTTTTTTTCTATATAGATTTCTAGTTGAAGCATCATCTGTTGAAACTGTATCTGTGCCTATTGGACTGACTGACTTGCACCTGGGCTCCCCTGTAATCTAGAGGTGAAAGGTGGACAGATGTCTGGTGCTCCTTTTGGAGGTGCAAGAGGCCTTGACGTGCCACACACATGCAAGTAAGAAAAAAAATTTTTTTTTGAGAGAGTGAAAGAGGAAGAGAATGGGTGTGCCAGGGCCTCAAGCCACTGCAAACAAATTCCAGACACATGAGCCACCTTGTGCATCTGGCTTACATGGGTCCTGGGAAATTGAACCCAGGTCCTTTGGCTTTACAGGCAAAAGCCTTAAACACTAAGCCATCTCTCCAGCCCCATAAATGAGTTTTTTAAATCAACCATATAGATGTGAGTCTGTCTGTTATATTGACCTGCTTGTTCCTTATGATCCTGTTACTATTTATTTATCTGAGACAGGGAGAGAAAGAGAATGGGCATGCCAGGGCCTTCAGCAGCCGCAAATGAACTGCAGAAGCATGAGCCAATTGTGCATCTGGCTTATGTGGGTCCTGGGGAATCGGACCTGAGTCCTTTGTCTTTGTAGGCAAGTGCCTTAACTGCTAAGCCATCTCTCCAGCCCAAATGTGATCTTCTGTGGGGCTGAGGAGATAGGTCAGTCAGTAAGTGCTTGCCTTACAAGCAGGAGGACCTGAATTTGGTCCCCAGAACCACATCAGTAATGCTGGTGTAGTGCCACTCACTTGTAATTCCAGGCAGAGGCAAGTGGATCCCTGGTATAGCCTAATTACCAATCTCCAGGTCAGTGAGAGACCCTGTCTTTAAAAAGTGGTCAGAGATGGGGAGGGATTATGATAGAGAATGGAGTTTCAAAGGGGAAAGTGGGGGGAGGGAGGGTATTACCATGGGGTATTTTTTATAGTCATGGAAGTTGTTAATAAAAATTTGGAAGAAAGGCAGCCGCTCCGAGGCCGCGCTCCACAGGCCGGATCAGTCCTGCTGACTGCTAGCGCGGCTGGGCTGGCTGAGACCTTCGTTGCCTTCCAGCACTCCCTCCCTACTCCACCTAAAGCTGGGAACGCAGCAAATTTTTTACCTCTACGCTGCCCCATCTAGACAGGTGCTCCTTCCTTGCAACCAGGATTTAATGCTCTACAGATAGAAAGAGAGTTGCCAACCATCCTTGGCATGCTCAAACTCAAGTCCACAGCAAGCTGTAGGCAGGGTGTTTTAGAAGCAACAAAACTGACATTGGACATACGGGTATCAGGAGCCTGAGGCAACCCTCACACCATCTCCATGGCCAAATAGGGAGTGCCTTGCTAAGGTTCCTACAGTTTAGTACTCTGCCTTCAGTAGCTACCAAGAAATTGCTGGAAAGCCGGGCGTGGTGGCGCACGCCTTTAATCCCAGCACTCAGGAAGCAGAGGTAAAAGGATTGCCTTGAGTTTGAGGCCACCCTGAGAATACATAGTGAATTCCAGGTCAGCCTGGGCTACAGTGAGACCCTACCTCGAAAAACCAAAAAAAAAAAAAAAAAAAATTGGAAGAAAAAAAAAGTGGTCAGAGGGCTGGAAGGATGGTTTAGCGTTTAGGGCACTTGTCTGCAAAGCCTAAGAACCCAGCTTCGATTCCCCAGGACCCATGTTAGCCAGATGCACAAGGGGGTGCATGCATCTGGAGTTAGTTTGCAGTGGCTGGAGGCCCTGGCATGCTCATTCTCTCTCTTTCTCTCTCTCTCTCTTTTTCTGTCAAATAAATAAATAAAAATAAAAAGGTGATCAGAGCTGAGCGTGGTGGTGCACGCCTTTAATCCCAGCAGAGGTTGGAGGATCACCATAAGTTCGAGGAAGCCCTCAGACTACATAGTCAATTCCAGGTCAGCCTGGACTAGAGTGAAACCGTACCTCAGGGGGAGAAAAAGTGATCATCATCCTTGAGGAACAATACCCTTATGGCCTCCATATGCACATACATGCATGTACACATGCAGAAAGTTGATCTTTTTAAATATCTGCCCTCAGTTTTCTTTAGAATATGAGTATGACTCTAGCACTCTTAATTCAGTGATGGGACTTCCTTCTGTATTTCCTAATACTAGAATTTGATCCCAGGGCTTCACCTGTTCTGGCCAAATGTTCTTCTGCTAAGCTGTGCCTGTTGAGCCATTTTCCTAGCCCCTCTAGCCCTCTTTATTTTTATTTATTTATTTATTTATTTTTATGTTTTTGTTTGTTGGAGACAAGTTCTCACTCTAGCCCGGGTTGACCTGGAATTCACTAGGTGGTCTCAGGGTGCCCTCGAATGTATGGGGATCCTCCTACCTCTGCCTCCCAAGTGCTGGGATTAAAGGTGTGCGCCACTACGCCTGGCCTGGCTTAACCCTCTTTATTTTTGACACATGGGCTCACTTGGACTCAGTGGCTCATGCTGACTTTGAACTTAGTATTTTCTTGCCTTAGCCTTTTAAGTAGCTGGTATAACAGCCTGTGCCACCAGGCCCAGCTGTCCTAAGGGAATTACTTCTTTTTTAATTTTTTAATTTTTATTTATTTATTTGAGAGCAACACAGAGAGAGAGAGAGAGAGAGAGAATGGGCATGCCTCTAGCCACTGCAAGTGAACTCCAGATGCATGCAGCACCACGTACATCTGGGTTACATGGGTTCTGGGGAATCGAACCTGGGTCCTTAGACTTTGCAGGCAAGTGCCTTAACTGATAAGCCATCTCTCCAGCCCATTATTCTGTTTCTCACTCACAAGTCTTCCTTGTTTTTTTTTTTTTTTTTTTTTCTTTCCCTATTGTATATTTCCAATCTCCACCAGGATCTGACTCCCCAGTCATGCTATGTGTACTGTGTTCCTGGAATGCTTTTGTAAGTCTCTCTTGTATTTTGCAGTTACAGTTATATTAAAATACAGACCTTGAGCCCCTGTAGAGCCTCGGCTTATTCATGTTCAGCCAAACATGGTAGCTCACACCTAGAATCCCAGCATTCTGGAACCTGAGGCAGGAAGGTTACCACAAATTTGAGGCCAACCAGGGCTACACATAGCAAGACCCTGTCTCAAAAAAGAGAGAAAATTACCAAAATGAAATCCTTATTACCAAGCATAGGAATGATGACATACTTATCCAAGAAATATCTTTGGAATGTGTTTTGATTATTTTTTCCAGAGGGTTTTTGTTTCATATAACAGGTTAACTGATAGCTGAGTTATTTTATTTACTTTGATCCTGCATATTTCCAAAAATAATTTGAAGAACTGTTACAGTGAAAGTTACTACTAACTAGGAAAATTAAAAATAAAACCAAAGACTTGGTGGAAGGAAGCCACTAGATCAAAATTCTAGGCTAATAAACAGCTCATTGAAAGAACCTCCTTTTTTGCTTGGGTGTGGTGTGTGTTCATGTGCATATGCCCTCTTGGTGGCCCTGTGCTCACTTGTAGCAGGGAGCACTCGCCTGCTGTGGCTGGAGCATTTTAGCCAGAGTTTCTTTTTTTTTTTCTTTTCAAATTATTTTTTATTAACAACTCTCATGATTATAAAAAATATCCCATGATGATACCCTCCCTCCCCCCACTTTCCCCTTTGAAACTCCACTCTCCACCATATCCCTCCCTCAATCAGTCTCTCTTTTATTTTGATGTCATGATCCTTTTTCCTCCTCTTATGACGGTTTTGTGTAGGTAGTGTCAGGCGCTGTGAGGTCATGGATATCCAGGCCATTTTGTGACTGGGAGCACGTTGTAAGGAGTCTTACCCTTCCTTTGGCTCTTACATTCTTTCCACCACCTCTTCCGTAATAGACCCTGAGCCTTGGAAGGTGTGATAGAGATATTGCAGTGCTGAGCACTCCTGTCACTTTTTTTCCAGCACCATGATGCCTTCTGAGTTATCCCAAGGTCACTGCCATCTGATAAGAGAAGATTCTCTACCAAAAGTGAGAGTAGCGTTAATATAAGGGTATGAACATTAAGAGAAGTGCTTACTGGGCAGTTTGATGAGCATAGTATATACATTTAGCCAGACAGCAGCAGACGTTACACCCTTAGGGCTCATGACTACCCCTGTTGTAGTTTTTAGTATCAGGAATGTATTCCCTCCCATGGAGCAGACCTCCAGTGCAATTAGAGGGTGGTTGGTTTCCACCATGACAGACGTGCCACATTGCACCCGTTGGCTCATTTGGCCTGGCTGGCCAACTATAAGGCTTGCAGTGTCCACTGTTGAGTATCTTCACTGGTGATTTCTCTCTCCCATTGAACTGCATGTAGTGTGGCTTTTTCCAGCTTTCTGTCAGCTGGTCTACATGGAGGCTCAGCTCCAGCAGGATTTCTCGATGACCCTGTAGCCCAAGTATATGGAGTCTTCAGCAATAGGGTCTTACCATCTATTCCTGGTGGGAAACCAAGGGCCTAAGTCTTAGCCAGAGTTTCTTATTAATACTGGAGCTTGCTGTTTTTCACGAGCCCAGGCAATTCCCTGATCTCTGCTCCCCTTTGTAGGACTGGGGGTTACAGGCATGCATGGCCAACCCAGCTATTACATGGGATCTATAGATCCTAATTTAGGTCCATTCAAACCCTCGTGCTTGCCCAGGAAGCACACATAACAGCTAAGCTCTCTATCTAGCCTGAAACTTTACTTTTTGAAAAGAATTCAATACAATACACATGCATCAATATTTTTAGTTTAGGGTTTGATGCATCCAAAAATGAGTAATTTTGAGATGGCCATCAATACCATTAGAAAGGGTGGCATTATGAGGTTGGCTTGCCTTTAGTTATTCAAACATTCAGCCAATATTCATTGTTAATAGTCCAGGTTTAGCTGTAGAGAGGGCCCGATCCTTATTCTCACAGTAGACTGGTGGGGGGAGTAGACTAGGCAATATGATATGTGCCCTTCAGTGTGGGTGCTATTATAGTGTACAAAGAATATTGTAGACTGCTGGGTATGGTGGTGCATGCCTTTAATCCCAGCATTCTGGGAGGCTGAGGTAGGACTGTAGCCGTGAGTTCAAGGCCATTCTGAGACTACATAGTGAATTCCAGGTCAGCTGGGCTAGAGCGAGACCCTACTCACAAAATAAAAAATATTGTAGAATAAAGCCAGTAGTGGTACATGCCAGTAATTCCGTCATTTGGGAGGTAGAAGCAGGAGGATCAAGAGTTCAGAGTCTTTAAAAGGCACCATAGTAATGAAAAGGGACAGAGGGAGTGTTCAGTACTGAGACATCGCCATCACACCCTCCAAGGCTCAGGGTCCATTGTGGAAGAGTTGGTAAAAAGAATGTAAGAGCCAAAGGAAGGGTAGGACTGCTTACAATGCAGTCTTCTAGACAAAATGGCCTGAATATCCATGACCTCACAATGCTTGGTACTACCTACACATGACCCTCGTGGTAGGAGGAAAAGATGACATCAAAATAAAAGGCTAGGGCTGGAGAGATGGCTTAGCAGTTAAGGCACTTGCCTGCAAAGCCAAAGGACCTCTGTTCAATTTCCCCAGGACCCACAGCCAGATGCACAAGGTGGCACATGCATCTGGAGTTTGTTTGCAGTGGCTGGAAGCCCTAGCACTCTCATTCTCTCTCTCTCTTTCTTTCAATTAAATAAATGGAGCCGGGCGTGGTGGCACATGCCTTTAGTCCCACTACTCAGGAGCAGAGGTAGGGGGATTGCCATGAGTTTGAGGCCACCCTGAGATACATAGTGAATTCTAGGTCTGCCTGAGTTAGAGTGAGACTCTAGCTCGAAAATCCCCCCCCCCAAGAAACAAACAAATAAATAAAAATAAAATATTAAGAAAAAAAGACTAATTGAGAGGGGTAGGGGATATGATGGAGAATGGATTTTTGAAGGGGAAAGTGGGGGGATTACCATGGCTTATTGTCCATAATTATGGAAGCTGTCAGTAAAAATTCAGAGTCGAACTTGAGTCAGTCAGGAGAACCTGCCTCCAAAAAATATGTGTATCAGAGTAGAAAGTATGTATATGAAGTGTATATTTAGTGACGTTACGGAATTATTATTTCCTGACCTGTGATTGTGGTATTATACTTATGAGAGAATATCCTCATTCAAAATTACATACTAAAGTATATGCCTACAACTATCAGGCAGTAAAATGGTCGTGTGAGTTCTGTGTTGAAAGGTAGCGAGGGGGAGAAATGACAACGTTTTAATAATTTGAACCCTTCAATTTTTCTTTCTGTGTACAGTATAATAAAAAATGAAGGAAACAGCCTAGATGAAATGAGGAATAGATGAGTTATTCAGTATGCATAGAGACAACTGCTATCCACTTGAGGAAAAGAATGAAAGCAGATTTTTACCTCATACTCACAGGAAAGAAAAGAATTCCAGGTAGATTAAATTTATAAATATAAAACTAAATAAAAAAACTGTTTATAATATAGTCTTGGCCTGGTTAACATATTAAAGCTTATGCCCCCCAAAGGACTGACAAAATTGACAGGATAAGACAGGAAAGAAAGCACACCAGGTGCGGTAGCTGCACTTGGGAGGCCGAGCTCTGCCGTTTTTGAGGCCAGCCTGAATACCTCAGAAGACACAGTCTCAAAAAAGAAACAACCGAAAACAAAGCCAGGCGTAGTAGCATGCATGTACTGCCTGGTGGTTAGGTAGGAGGGTGCCAAGAGTTCGAGGCCGCCCTGACACTACATAGTGAATTGTTTCAGGTCAGCCTGAGCTAGGGGATCTGGCCCAGCACTTGGTGGGCCTTTAATCCTAGCGTGTGCCCCCAAGGGGAGTGGTCAGGTGTCCTCTTGCTCTTCTGCCTTACTTGAAACAGTCCCTTGCCGACCCTGGATCCCATTGGTTTTCATCTAGACTGGCTGTCTAGTGAGCCTCAGTGACACTTGTGTCTCTACCCCACTCAGCTCTGGAGTTCAGGCATGTGTGACCACACCTACTTCTTTCAGTGCTGGGCATCAAATTCAGGTCCTCATGCTTGCATAGCAAGTGCCCTTACCCTCTGCTACAGTCAGCTTCAAGCTGCTGTATAAACTCCCGACTAAGAGCAGCTTGTGGGAGGAAAGGGGTTATTTTGGCTTACAGGCTCGAGGAGAAGCTCCGTGATGGCAGGGAAAATGATGGCATGAGCAGAGGGTGGACATCACCTCCTGGCCAACAGGAACAGGAGAGTGTGCAAACACTGGCATGACTGGCTATAACACCCATAAGTCCATCTCCAACAATACACCACCTCCCGGAAGCTTTAATTTCCATTTGCTATCAGCTGGGGACCTAGCATTCATAACACCTAAGTTTATAGAGGATACTTGAATCAAACCACCACACCCTCTGAGCTATCTCCCTAGGCCCCCAGTTCCTTTCTTTTTTTTTCTTTTCTTTCTTTTTTTGGTTTTTCAAGGTAGGGTCTCACTCTAGCCCAGGCTGACCTGGAATTCACTATGTAGTCTCAGGGTGGCCTCGAACTCATGGCAATCCTTCTACCTCTGTCTCCCAAGTGCTGGGATTAAAGGCGTGTGCCACCACACCCGGCCCCAGTTTCATTTTTGTGCCTTAAAATGAGTCTAGGATCTTGAATGTCTTCATTTGAGGTCAGGTTGTATAGTGGTTAGAGTCATATTTTAAAGTAAGTTTATTTGGAAATGATGCTGCTGTACAAATACACTTGAGGGAATGGAAGGCACTGTGTGGATTATAATAGGAATTGTCACCGGTAGCATTTAGCAGATTCAGGTCATCTAGCAGTTTCACCCTTCCACCTTCACAAGTATGATTTTAAATTGTTAAAGGTGAAAATCCATGACTTTATGTCTACTTTTATAGGTTTTTGATGAAATTGAGTCATGAAACTGTAACCATCGAATTGAAGAACGGGACACAGGTCCATGGAACAATCACAGGTAAGGAGGTGGCTTGTCTTTAGAATGTTTGTTTTTGTGTGCCCCCCTTCCATTTGTGCAACAGAAATTCTTTTAGCCTTTCAGTTAGTTAATTTGTTTATTTGAGAGAGGAGGAGAGAATGGGCACGCCAGGGCCTCCAGCCAGTGCATACGAACTCCAGATGCATGCAGCACCATGTGCCTTAAGTGGTTTCTGGGGAAATCAAACCTGGGTCCTTAGGCTTTGCAGGCAAGTGCCTTAACCACTAAGCCATCTCTCCAGCCTATTTTTTTTAAGTTTAAAATGTTTAAAGTTTATTTGAATTTTTTTAGGAATATCAATAAAAAAACTTAAAACATCTATATCTGTACATGAATAAGAACTGTCAAAAATTATTCACAGAACAAAAATCTTCTTTAGAACAACCCAGGTAAAATAAAATGCAGATACGGATTTCACATTTGGAATAATCTTAAGTGCTACTTAGCACAAAAATATGGTTTTAAAAATAAAATAATCTGGGCGTGTTGGATTGCTGTGCGTTCAAGGCCACCCTGACACTACATAGTGAATTCCAGGTTAGCCTGGGCTAGAGAGTGAGACTCTACCTCAAAAAACCAAAAATAAATAAAATAAAATCTTGGGGTTTTTTTGTTTGTTTGTTGTTTATTTTGTTTTTGTTCTTTTGTTTTTCAGGGTAGGGTCTTGCTCTAGCCCAGGCTGACCTGGAATTCACTGTTTAGTCTCAGGGTGGCCTCGAACTCACGGTGATCCTCCTACCTTTTCTTCCCAAGTGCTGGGACTAAAGGTGTACATTACCACGCCTAGCTAAAAATAACATTAAAGAATATTTATTTGAGAGAGGGAGAGAGAATGGGTGCACCAAGGCCTCCTGCCACTGCAAAGAAACTCCAGATGCATGTGCTACTTTGTGCATTTGGCTTTACTTGGGTACTGGGGAACTGAATAAGACAAACAGGCTGTGGAAAGCAAGTACTTTTAACTGTGGAGTTGTCATCTCAGTCCTTGTGGGTTTTTAGCTTGCTGTTGGTTCAAGTGTATTTGGTGAAGGTTCAGACAACCAGGTGCTTCTGCAGTAGTGTCGCGTATTTAAACAGAAACCTTGCTTTTATATTTTGCAATAATCAAACTAAAATTAATGGCTTAAACCAGGTGTGATGGTTCGTTTGTAATCAGCACTTGGGAGACAGACAGCAGGATCAGGAGTTCTAGGTCAGCCAGCCTGTGCTACGTTAGATCCTGTCTCAGAAAATAAAAAGTCAGGGCTGGAGAGATGGCTTAGCGGTTAAGCGCTTGCCTGTGAAGCCTAAGGACCCTGGTTCGAGGCTCGATTCCCCAGGACCCACGTTAGCCAGATGCACAAGGGGGCGCATGCGTCTGAAGTTCGTTTGCAGTGGCTAGAAGCCCTGGCGCGCTCATTCTCTCTCTTGTCTCTATCTTCCTCTCTCTGTCTGTCACTCTCAAATAAATAAATAAAAACAAACAAACAAAAAAAAGTGTGTGCCACCATGCCTGGCATTAAAAAAAAAAAGAAAAAGTCAGGCGTATTGGCTCACAACTTTAATTCCAGCACTTTAGGGGATTTCAGTATGTATATGAAGCCCTGGTTTTGATTCCTAACATTACAGAAATAAAAAGATAAATAATAAATAAAATCTCCAAACAGAAGACCAGTTAAACTGGGTATGGTGGTACATACCTGTAATTCCAGCCCTTGGGAGACCGGGATGAGAAGATTGAGTTTAAGGCTAGCCTGGAATACAAGAGTAGACCCTGTCTCAGGAGGATTGGGTAGGAGACATGTTAAGGACTTGGAAATAAAGAAACCTGCTATAGGGCTATAAAAAGCAAGGTGAGCACGGCTTTGGTGGTGTGTGAGCTGAGGAAGTTCTCAAACCATGGGAGAACCGTGCCCTACACACCATCCAACCTGAGGCCAGGGCTAAAGCAGAGGAAAGTGAGCGCATAGCCCCAGCCGCACTCAGTCCCTCCAGGGTCTGCTAACATTCAGTTCTTTTTTTTTTTTTTTTCCTAGACATAGGATCTTAACTTCAGATAGTCCAGGCTGACCCAGAACACACTGTGTAGCACTAGCTGGCCTTGAACTCACTCATAGCAATCCTCTTGCCTCAGTTTCTTTGAATGCTGGGATTACAAATGAATCACTACACCAATACATTTACTGATACAGGCAGTCTTAGCTATGTATTGGGGCTGGGGAATAAGCAGGTAAGAGCGCTTTTTACTCGGGTGAGGGCCTGAGCCTGATTCCTCAGCATCCATGCAAACAGCTGCAGCTTGATAGATTGGTAGGTCGCCTTTTCTGTGCTAGTAACTACTCTGCCGTTTCTTCTCTAGGTGTAGATGTCAGCATGAATACACACCTTAAGGCTGTGAAAATGACCCTGAAGAACAGAGAGCCTGTGCAGCTGGAAACATTGAGTATCCGAGGGAACAACATTCGGTATTTCATTCTTCCAGACAGCCTGCCTCTGGATACACTACTTGTGGATGTCGAGCCCAAGGTGAAGTCTAAGAAGAGGGAAGCTGGTAAGCTTGAAGGGTTATATATGTTTTATGTCTGTGTATTTAAATCTTTACCCACTATTCAAGTACACTTGCAAACATTAGGGTTTTGTTTGTTTTTTGTTTGTTGTTTGAGATTTCCTATACAGGCGGGTGTGGTATACTCCTTTTATCCCAGCACTTGGGAGACAGAGGTAGGGTTGCCATGAGTTCAAGGCCACCCTGAGACTCCATAGGGAATTCCATTCCAGGTCAGCCTGGGCTAAATAAAGCAAGATTCTACCCTTGAAAAACCAGGGGGGGGGGGTGGGAACCATACACTTAGGCTCGCCTGGAATTCACTATGGAGCTCAGGGCAGCCTCGAACTCATGGCAACCCTCCTACCTCTGCCTCCCGAATGCTGGGATTAAAGTTGTGCACCATCACGGCCCACCAATGTTGCTTTTGAAAAGACAGGAGATGGTTCAGTGAATAAAGTGCCTGCCCTGCAAGCGTGAGTGCCTGAGTTCAGGTCCCCAGGACCCACATAAAGCTGGACACTGGCACCAGCTTTGTGACCCCTGTGTGCCTGCAGTGAGAAGAGATGTAGACACTAGAGTTCCCTGGAATCTCATGGGCCGGGAGCCCGGTGAACACAGCAGTGAACAAGAGACCCTGCTTCACATGCCTGCCTGCAGTCCACACCCACACCTACACCAAAAAGAGAAAGACTGGTGCCATTCTTATAGGTTGGGTAGATGGCTTGGTCTTTCGCTGTCCTCACCAGGAGGTTTGAAGAGTGATTCTTCTAAATCACTTCATTCAGTTCTTGCCAGAATTTATCACTGGGCCTTCTAACTGATTCTCTCTCTGCATTTCTTTGTTCTATCTTCTGAGAACTATTCTTGGCCTTACTTTGTATTCTAACACAAACTTAATTTTCCAGCTTCCTATGTTGATCATTTTTCATATAATCCTGTCCTTATTTTGTGGGTATCATAGTCCTCCTTGTCATTAAAAGTATATACTAGGGCATAATTTTAGTTTTGCCCCCCCCTCCTTTTTTTTTTCAAGGCAGGTTCTTACTCTATCCTAGTCTGACCTGGAACTCACTGTTAGAGTCCTAGGCTGGCCTCGAATGCCACATTAATCCTCCTTATCTCTGCCTCACCACACCCAGCTTTTTAATTAATTGATTATTTTACAATTAATTAGTAGAAATTGAAAACACTGGTCTGGAGAGATGGCTTAGCTGTTTAGGCACTTGCCTGCAAAGCCAAAGGACCCAGATTCAGTTCCCCAGGACCCACGTAAGCCGGATATACAAAGTGGCACATGGCAATCTGGAGTTTGTTTGCTGCAGCTGGAGGCCCTGGCATGCCTGTTCTCTCTCTCTCTCTTAAATAAATAACAAAATGGCTGGAGAGATGGCTTAGCGGTTAAGGTGCATGCCTGTGAAGCCTAAGGACCCAGGTTCAATTCTGCAGGTCCCACATAAGCCAGATATGCACATGGTGACACATGCATCTCGAGTTCATTTCCAGTGGCTAGAGGCCCTGGCATGTCCATTCTTCCATTCTCCCTCTCTCTTTCTCTAATAAGTAAATAAATGAAAATAAAATATTTAATAAATAATTTTAAAAAAAGAACTTGAGAACACTGCTTAACTCCATGTCATTAGCTGTCTGGAGTGAAGTAAGCAGTCTTGGTGCTTCATTCTTTGTTTGTGACAGTGAGCTAGAATTAAGATGACCAAGTTCCAGGGATACAGCTATGTGCATTACAGTTCTAGAGTATGGTTGGGTGAAGTAAGTTGTAAGATTCTGATGTTATGCAATTTTTATTTTTATTTTTTTAAGGTAGGGTCTCGCTTTGGTCCAGGCTGACCTGGAATTCACTACATAGTCTCAGGGTGGTCTTGGACTCTGCCTCCAAGTGCTGGGATTAAAGGCGTGCACACCAGGCCCGGCTGTGATTGTTTTTTTCATATATGAACTTAAACTTTCTTGGCTTTGATTTGACTTGCTGGGATTCTGTTTGGTAATTGAGCAAGTACAGTGTGTTCATCCCACTGAGAGTCTCTCTTACCTGCTATGAGGTTAAATCATTTACATTTCAGTTTGTGGTAAATATGAGAGAAGATGCAAAGAACACATGCTTCTAAAGGATTTCTCAGTAAGTTTTAGGTGAAACAAATGCAGTTGTGTCCCTGCCAGCAGTTCTTGGTTCTGCATAGTACTGGTCCGTATCTGAGAGAAACTGAGTTAAAGTTTCTCGCACCTTAGCTGCTAACTAAAAGCCACGGGGCCGGCGAGAGAGGAGCGTGTCAGTGCTGTTTGTGGATGCCGTGTGGTCTCACTGCGGACGAGAACTTAACTTGCTTTGTTTCTTCCCTCAGTTGCAGGAAGAGGTCGAGGCCGAGGAAGAGGAAGAGGACGCGGCCGTGGCAGAGGGAGAGGGGGTCCTAGGCGATAATGTCTCTCAAGATTACTGTTTCAAAGTGTTCAGCAATTTGGGATACTTTTTGTACAGGTTTTGTTTGTTTGTCAGTTTTTAATAAACTTAAATGTGGGATAGAGTTGTCTCCTGATTCTGTCAAATTTGAGTTTTACTTGTTTCCTGTTGTAAATGAACACTATAGGTAGTACAGTTCTTAGATGCTCAGTCACTGAATTTTAGGAACATATGAAATATAAAGGATACCCTTTTTTCCACATGTAGTGTTTATGCATTTTATTTTCTTGATTCTATTGTGTGAAGCCTTGGAGGTGAAATAAATTCATTTTAGTGTTTCTGAAATTTGAGTCCTTTGGGATGAGACCTGAAACATTCTACCTTCCTATTTTAAAATACTCCATGGAAACCTAGATGTAAAAGTTGATATTGTCTTCTAAACCAGAAGTCATTGATTTTAGGCTGGAAATATAACTCAGCGATAGAGCCCTGACCTAGCATGAGAAAGGCTCTAAGTTCAAATCCCAGTTCTGGAGAGGGGTAAATTACATTGATTATTTTTTTGTGTGTATGTGATTGTTATGGTTTTATTTATTTGTTTGTTTGTTTATTTGCAAGTAGAGAGATGAGAGAGAGTGGGCGTCCCGGGCCCTCTAGCCACTTCAAATAAGATCCAGGTTTGTGCACCACTTTGGGTATACAACGTAACATGGGTACTGGGTTGTTAGGCCTTTCAGGCAAGCAGCTAAGCCTCTGATTTTTTGAGGTGCAGTCTCACTGTAGCCAGGGCAGGCTGGTCTTGAATTCACGGCAATTTTCCCACCTTAGCCTCCTGAGTGCTGAGATTAAAGGTGTGTGTCACCAGGACCAGTATTGTTAGTGTGTTCTTTTGCTTTTGTTTTGTTTTGTTTGGTTTTAATGAGAGAATTGGCAAGCCAGGGCCTCTAAGCCACTGCAGTAAGACTCCAGACACATGTGCCACCTTGTGTGCATGCATGCTTGCATGACCTTTTGCTTTTCAATGGGTTATTAATAGAATATAGCATTCTGTTCTGAATTGAAATTCCAGATCATGATCTTTGAGTATTTGTGAACAATGTTGAACTCTTAATGTGGACTGTACCAGTCAGTGGCTCCTTTATCACATATTCTTATGAGTCTTAAAACAAAAGGTAAAAGACCATTTTATTTAATAGCAGAATGATTCTAATAGTTTAGTAAGAGTTTAATAAGGATTTTTAGTTTAGTTTTTTTTTTTTTTTTTTTTTTTTTTTTCCACATAGGGCTTTGCTCTAGCCTGGGCTGACTTGTAATTCACTGTGTAGTCTCAGAGTGGCTTTGAACTCATGACAATCCTACCTCTGTCTCCCAAGTACTTTTTGTGTTTTTGAGACAGGGTCTTGTAGTCCAGGTTGTCCTTGATTTCTAATGTGAATGCTGACCTTAAACTCCTCATCTTCCTGCCTCCTTCTCCTAGGTGTTGGGATTGGAGATGTGAACAACTACCGTGGGCTTAGAAGTTGTTTTAATTGCTTCAACTTAGAGGAAAATGTGCCTCATTATATATACACAAGGTTCTTGTAGAACTTAATTGCATTTGTTTCTGTGCTAAGGGAAAACAGGATATGGGGCCCTGAATGCTATCTTTATTATTTTTCATACACGTGGGGATTTTATAATTAATTTTTTTATTAACAACTTCCATGATTGTAAACAATATCCCATGGTAATTCCCTTCCTTCCCCCACTTTCCCCTTTGAAATTCCACTCTCCATCATATCTCCTCCTCTCAATCAGTCTCTTATGTTTTTTTAATTTTTTAAAAAAATTTTTTTGTTTATTGTTTTATTTATTTATTTGAGAGCTACAGGCAGAGAGAAGGAGGGAGGGAGGGAGAGAGAGAGAGAAAGAATGGGCACGCCAGGGCTTCCAGCCACTGCAAATGAACTCCAGATGCGTGCGCCCCCTTGTGCATCTGGCTAACATGGGTCCTGGGGAATCGAGCCTCGAACTGGGGTCCTCAGGCTTCACAGGCAAGCGCTTAACCGCTAAGCCATCTCTCCAGCCCAGTTTCTTTTATTTTGATGTCATGATCTTTTCCTCCTATTATGATGGTCTTGTGTAGGTAGTGTCAGGCACTGTGAGGTCATGGATATCCAGGCCATTTTGTGTCTGGAGGAGCATGTTGTAAGGAGTCCTACCCTTCCTTTGGCTCTTACATTCTTTCCGCCACCTCTTCCTCATTAGACCCTGAGCCTTGGAAGGTGTGATAGAGATATTGCAGTGCTGAGCACTCCTGTCATTTCTTCCCAGTACTGTGATACCTTCTGAGTCATCATATGGCGATTTTAATATGTACGTCTTCCAAGCAAGGATTGTTAAAAAAATTCAGCCATTGTGAAAAGGATACATAAATTGCAAGGTAAAAGAATACGTGCAGATTGGGAAGATGGCTCAACGGTAAAGGCATTGCTTCCAAAGCCTGCTGTCCCTGGTTCAATTCCCCAGTGACCATGTGAACATAAAGTGGCACATGTGTCTGGAGTTCATTTGCAGTGGCAAAAGGTCCAAGTGTGCCCATATATTCTTAAAATATTTTAAAAAGCATGTGTGGGATCCGGTGTGGTGGCAGAGGTAGGATCACCATGAGTTTGAGGCTACCCTGAGAGTATACAGTGAATTCCACGTCGTCCTAGGCTAGAGAAAAAAACGATTTAGGCTGGAGAGATGGCTTAGAGGTTAAGGCGTTTGCCTTTGAAGCCTAAGGACCCAGGTTTGATTCCCTAGTACCCACATAAGTCAGATGGTGACACATGCATCTTTAGTTCTTTTGCAGTGGCTAGAGTCCCTGGCATGCCCATTCTCTCTCTCCCTCAAAATAAGTAAAATAAAATTAAAATTAAAAAAAGGAAAATGATTTAAAGGGTGGGGGTCTTGAGAGATGGTTTAGTGGTTAAGGCACTTGCCTGTGAAGCCTTAAGAACACCTCTTCGAATCTACAGGTCACATAGCCAGATGCAAGAGACGCAAGTGTGCAATGTCGCACATGCCCACAACGGGGTACGTGTCAAGTTCGTTCACAGCACCTGAAAGGTTCTGGTGTGCCCATTTTCTCTCTCTGCCTCTTTGTCTCTCTGTGTCAGTCTCAAAAATTAAAACAAAATAGGGCTGGAGAGATGGCTTAGCGGTTAAGCACTTGCCTGTGAAGCCTAACGACTCCGGTTTGAGTCTTGATTCCCCACGACCCATGTAAGCCAGATGCACAAGATGGCACACGCACCTGGAGTTCTTTTTCAGTGGCTGGAGGCCCTGGCGTGCCCATTCTCTCTGTGTGTTGCTCTCAAATAAATAAATTAGTTAATTAACACATTTTAAAAATAAAACAAAATAATAAAAAACGAAGTTTTCTCAGTACCCACGTAAGCCATATGCACAAGGTGGCACATGTGTCTAGTGTTCATTTGCAGTGGCTGGAGGCCCTGTTGCACCCATCCTCTTTCTCTCTCTCTCTCTCTCTCTCTCTCTCTGATAAATAAAATTTTTTTAAAAAGCAAAAACACCAAGTGTGGGGGACTGGAGAGATGGGTCGGTGGTTAAGATGCTTGCCTGCAAGGCCTATATAGACCTGGGTTCAATTCCCCACTACCCACATAAATAAAACCAGATGCACAAAGTGACACATGCATCTGGAGTTCATTTGCAGTGGCTACAGGTCCTGACCTACCCATACCCCCTCTGCTTGCAAATATATATATAGGGTCTCACTTTAGCCTAGGCTGACCTGGAATTCACTACGTAGTCTCAGCATGGCCTTGAACTCAAGGCGATTCTCTTACCTCTGCCTCCCTAGTGCTGGAATTAAAGGCATGTACCACCACACTGGGCTTTTTTTTTTTTTTTTTTTTTTCTTTTTTAAGCATGTGTTGGACTAAAGGCTGGGGAATTGCTGTGAATTTGAAGTCAGCCTGTGGTATAGGTTGAGACCTGGTCTTAAAAAAAAAAGAAATGCCAGGAGAGGTGGCGCACGCCTTTAATCCCACTACTTGGGAGGCAAAGGTAGAAGGATCACCGTGAGTTCAAGGTCACCCTGAGAATAGAGAGTGAATTCCAAGTCAGCCTGGACTAGAGAGTGAGACTACCTCGAAAAAAAGAAAAAAAAGAATGCCCCATGTGGAGTGAGTATCAAAACCCAGGGCCACATGAATGCCAGGCAAGCTCTCCACCAAGTAAGCTATATTCCCAAGCCCTTTCCTCTTTTATGTCTTTTCTCTTTTTGTTAAAGGCAGTTATTTATGAATTTGCAAGCAGAGAGAGAAGACATACAGAGAGAATAGGCATTCCAGCCGCTATAAAAAAACTCTAGATGTATGTGCCACTTTGTGCATCTGGTTTTACATGGTACTGGGAAATCGAACCCAGGTTAGGCCTTGCAGGCAAGTACCTTAATTGCTGAGCTATCTCTCTAGCTCCTTTACTCTTTTTTCTTGTTTTGAGCCAGTCTAGGCCTAGACTGGCTTTGAACTAATGATTGTTTCTCAGGCAGGATTATAGCCATGAACCACAACACTCAAGTATCTAGCTATGAATTTTTCTTTTCTCTTTTCTCTCTCTCTCTCTCTCTTTTATTTATTTATTTATTTATTTATTTTATTTTGAGGTAGGGTCTCCCTCTGGCCCAGGGTGACCTGGAATTCACTATGTAGTCTCAGGGTGGCCTCGAACTAATGGCGATCCTCCTACCTCTGCCTCCTGAGTGCTGGGATTAAAGGCATGTGCCACCATGCCCGGCTCAATTTATTTTATTGTATTTTTTAAATTTATTTATTCAATTTATTTCATCATTATTTTTTTCAATCAAACAGAGAGAGAATGGGCATGTCAGGGCCTCTAGTCACTGCAAGCAAACTCCAGATGCATGCACCACCTTGTGCATCTGGCTTTATGTGGGTACTAGGTAATCGAACCTGGGTCCTTTGGCTTTGTAGGCAAGCACCTTTACCACTAAGCCAACTCTCGAGTCCCTAGCTATGAATTTTTTATTGGGAGACAATTTTTTGTAGGCCTGGCCTGCCTGGAACTTGCTTTGTAGACCAGATTGAAACAAACTTGTAGAAAATTCTGCCTCTGCTTCCCAAGAACTGGGATTACAGGTGTGTGCCACCAAACCTGGTTATGAGTATTTTTTCATAGTTAACATAGTTCCTGTTGTGACCCCCCTCTATACTCTATATTATGATCCAATACATTAATGTACATGTGTGAAAGTTGTCAAAAAATCGGCGGTGCACACCTGTCATTTTCTTCACTTAGGAGACAGAGGATAAGGAGTTCAAGGCCAGTCGGGGATACATGAGACCTAGTTTGAAAAGGTAAATTTAAAAAATATGTCTGGACGGGCGTGGTGGCGCACGCCTTTAATCCTAGCACTCCGGAGGCAGAGGTAGGAGGATCACTTTGAGTTCAAGGACACCCTGAGACTACATAGTGAATTCCAGGGCAGCCTGGGCTAGAGTGAGACCCTACCTCAAAAAAAAAAAAAAAGTCTGGGGTGGGGGGTGGAGAGATGACTTAGTGGTTAGAACACTTGCCTGCAAACCCAAAGGACCTAGGTTCAGTTCCCCAGGACCCACGTGAAGCCAGATGTACAAAGTGGCGCATGCATCTGCAGTTCATTTGCAGTGGCTGGAGGCCCTGGCGTGGCCTTTCTTTCTCTGTTGTCTCTGCTTGAAAATAAAGAAAATTAAAAATATGTCTATACTGAGTATGTATAAACATTTTGTGCCATCCCCAATACAGGACAACATTCCAGTTTATTTATGTAAAATACATTGTATTTGGTGTCAGTAATAGCGAAGATTTAAGTTTGGCAGTGAGGAGGCTGGGCGTGTAGCTCGGTGGTAGCTTAAGTGTGTGTGTGTGTGTGTGTGCAGTCCTGAGCACAAACTATAAAGACTGTACTCTGGTTTCTCTTCAGGTCGCATAAATCTTTCACCTCTTATAAAGTATACAGGCATGAGTGCACAGGTTATGTTCAAATATCTGCAGGAGGGACAGGACCCAATCCAAGTGGCAGCAGCTAGGCGTTACAATACAATCAGCATAGTAAGTATGTAATTGTTTGGACAAGCGCTCACTATATAGCCCAGGCTGGTCTTGTATGAACTATTCTGCCTCATCTGAGTCATGTCCTGATTACAAGCGGGTGTCACCATGCCCAGCCTCCATGATTTGTTATTATTTTATTTATTTTTTAAAAATTTTTCTTTATTTGAGAGAGAAATAGGCAGGGGGAGAGAAAGGGAGCGCCCTCTTATGCATCTGGCTTACATGGGTCTTGGGGAATCAAGCCTGGGTCCTTTGGCTTTGTAGGCAAGTGCCTTAACGGCTAAGCTATTTCTCTAGCCCTTGTTACTGTGTGTGTGTGTGTGTGTGTGTGTGTGTGTGTGTGTGTGTGTTTTAAATCATTACTTTGTTTTGTTTTTTGTCAAGTCAGTATCTTACTCTAGCCCAGGCTGATCTGGAGCTCCCTCTGTAGCCCCAAGCTGTCTTTGAAGTCTTGGTAGTCCTACCTCAGCTTCCTGAATGCTGAGCGCCATACCTGAAAAAAAAAAAAAAAAAAAAAAGTGTGGGACTGGAGAGATGCGTAGTGGTTAAGGTGCTTGCTTGCAAAGCCAAAGGACCCACGTTCAATTCCCCAGTACCCATGTACAGCCAGGTGCACAAAGTGGTGCATGTGTCTGGAGTGCATTTGTAGTGGCTAGAGGCCCCGGCACACCCATTCTTTCTCTCCTCTCTCTCTCTCTCAAATAAATAAATATTTTTTTAAGTGGCCTGGCGTGGTGGTGCACATTTTTTAAGTTAGTTTATTTTTTATTAACAACTTCCATGACTGTAAACAATATCCCATGGTAATGCCCTCCCTCCCCTCACTTTCCCTTTGAAACTCCACTCTCCATCATATCCCCTCCCCGTCTCAATCAGTCTCTCTTTTATTTTGATGTCATCATCTTTTCCTCCTATTATGATGGTCTTGTGTAGGTAGTGTCAGGCACTGTGAGGTCATGGATATCCAGGCCATTTTTGTGTCTGGAGGGAGCACGTTGTAAGGAGTCCTACCCTTCCTTTGGCTCTTACATTCTTTCTGCCACCTCTTCCTCAATGGACCCTGAGCCTTGGAAGGTGTGATAGAGATACTGCAGTGCTGAGCACTCCTGTCACTTCTTCCCAGCACCATGATGCCTTCTGAGTCGTCCCAAGGTCACTGCCATCTGAAAAGAGAAGGTTCTCTACCAAAAGTGAGAGTAGCATTAATATAAGAGTATGAACATTAAGAGAAGTGCTTACTAGGCAGTTTGGTGAGCATAGTATATACATTTAGCCAGACAGCAGAAGATATTACACGCCTAGGGCTCATGGCTAGGTGGTGCACATTTTTAACCCCAGCACTTGGGAGGCAGAAGTATGAGGATCACCATGAGTTCAAGGTCACCCTGAGCCTACACTATGGATTGCAGTCAGCCTGGGCTAGAGTGAGACTCTACCTTAAAAAAAAAAAGTGTGGGCTGGAGGGATGGCTTAGCGGTTAAGGTGTTTGCCTGCAAAGGCAAAGGACCCAGGTTTGATTCCCCAGGACCCACGTTAGCCAGATGCACAAGGGGGCACATGCTTTGGAGTTCGCTTACAGTGGCTGGAGGCCCTGGCGTACACATTCTCTCTCTCTCTCTTTCTCTCTCTCCCTCTTTCTCTGTCAAATAAATAAGTATGTGTGTATGAACATACCAGAAACTCTTGAATGTCAGATGACATGGCTTTATTATTATTATTATTATTATTATTATTATTTTGGTTTTTCACTCTAGCCCAGGCTGGCCTGGAATTCACTGTGTAGTCTTAGGGTAGCCTTGAACTCTCAGCGATCCTCCCATCTCTGCCTCTGGAGTGCTGGGGTTAAAGGCATGCGCCACCAGGCCTGGCTATTGTTTTGTTTTGACAGAGTGTCTAGGATGTTTGCAGTGTTTTAGTGACAGTAGAAATAGAATAAACCACATGGGTTCTAGGTGAATTTACTCCACTAGAGGTCATCATTTCATTTTCATGTGAAAGGCCTAAAATTGAGTGACTAAGAAGCTGTTTGAACTGACAAAGGTGCCTTGCATTGTAACCTGTTTCTCTTCCCTGCCCCAAAAGAAGCTTGTAGAATCTTAGTGCTGCTGCAGTTCACACATATCTACATCTCAGGATTCTTTTCTTCTTGTTCTTCTTCTGTTTTATTTTATTTTATTTTTTTTTTTTGAGGTAGGGTTTCCCTCTAGCCCAGGCTGACCTGGAATTCACTATGTAGTCTCAGGCTGGCCTTGAACTCTCAGTGATCCTCCTACCTCTGCCTCCCGAGTGCTGGGATTAAAGGCGTGCACCACCACACCCAGGAGGATTTTTTTTTAATTATTAAAGTATTATATTTATTGGGGGAAGTAGAGCCAAGGAAAAGCACCCATATGGCTAGAGATCCCATGTGGAGGGCCTGGGGAAAAAAAGTGTGGAAAGAAAAGAGAAAAGAAAGTTCAAGGGCTGGAGAGATGGCTTAGCGGTTAAGTGCTTGCCTGTGCAGCCTAAGGACTCCGGTTCGAGGCTCAACTCCCCAGGACCCACGTTAGCCAGATGTACAAGGGGGCGCACGCGTCTGGAGTTCATTTGCAGTGGCTGGAGGCCCTGGCACGCCCATTCTCTCTGTGTCTCTTTGTCTGCCTCTTTCTCGCTCTGTCTGTCACTCTCAAAATAAATAAATTAAAAAAAAAAAAAAGGGCTGGAGAGATGGCTTAGCGGTTAAGCGCTTGCCTGTGAAGCCTAAGGACCCCGGTTCGAGGCTCAATTCCCCAGGACCCACGTTAGCCAGATGCACAAGGGGGCGCACGCATCTGGAGTTCGTTTGCAGAGGCTGGAAGCTCTGGCACGCCCATTCTCTCTCTCTCTCTCTCTCTCTCTCCTCTCTGCCTCCTTCTGTCTGTCGCTCTCAAATAAATAAATAAACAAAAAAAAATTAAAAAAAAAAAAGTTCAAGGAGCTCCTGCCATGCGGGGAGTTGGAGGGCATAAAGAGCCCATGTGGAGAGTAAGGTTTGGGGGGCCCTCCCAGCTGGGCCCAGCCTAGGGAAAAACTTACCCACAGCTGGAAGTTCCCAAGTGATCAGAGGGACAGAGAGCAGGGTTTTTTTTTAATATAAAATTTAATTTACCTTTTACAAGATTGATTACAAAAGAACCCTAAGAAGCTGTGATTGCTAAGGTTTGCTAGCTCTCTCGTCTGAAGAATTCATGAGCTCCAGGTTGACTCAGTGAGCAGCCCTGTCTCACAGGAAAAGGTGCACAACACCCAAGAAAGACCCTCCACAGGGACAGCCAAAACCTTGGGGAAAATATCAGAATATTAAATTTCACAGAACCTTTTACAATCTGTTGTAATTATATATATTTTTAATACTTTTTCCCCATTTATTTATTTGAGAGAAAGAGGCAGAGAGAGGGGGAGGTAGAGAATGGGTGCGCCAGGGCCTCCAGCCACTGTAAATGAACTCCATACACAGGCACCACCTTGTGCATCTGGCTTACATGGGTCCTGGGGAATCAAACCTGGGTCCTTTGGCTTTTCAGGCAAACGCTTTAACCACTAAGCCATCTCTCAAGCCCTGTTGTAATTATAGTTTTACATCATTATGACTAAATATTTTGAAATGTAATATAGTTATCACACAATTCACATGATCCTCTGATAGTTGTCAACATGACACAAAGAACAGCTTACTGTGCACGCCTGAAATCTCAGAACTCAGGGGGATCAGAATACAGTTTAGCTACATAGTGAGTTCCAGACCAGCCTGGGCTACATGGGACCCCTCCCCCCAATCTAGAAATCAGCAATGACAATAAAAAACTCAATCCTGAGCATCTTTTAAAAAATATTTTATTAATTAATTTATTTATTTGACAGAGAAAGAGGGAGAGAGAGAGAGAAAGAATGGGCGCACCAGGGCCTCCAGCCACCGCAAACGAACTCCAGACATGTGCGTGTTTCCCTTTGTGCATCTGGCTAACGTGGATCCTGGAGAATCGAACCTGGGTCCTTTGACTTTGCAGGCAAACGTCTTAACCACTAAGCCATCCTTCCAGCCCCTGAGCATCTTTTTGAAAACATTTATTTATTTATTTGCAAGGAGAGAGAGGGGGGAGAGAATGGGTGCACCAGAGCATCCAGCCACTGCAAATGGGCTACAGACGTATGTGCCACCTTGTGCATCTGGCTTACGTACGTAGGTACTGAGGTATTGAACTTGGGTCCTTAGGCTTCACAGGCAAGCACCTTAACCGCTAAGCCTCTCTCCAGCCCCTGGGCATGCCAGGGCTTCTAGCCACTGCAAATGAACTCCAGATGCATGTGACCCCTTGTGCATCTGGCTTTATGTGGGAATCAAACCTGGGTTGTTACACTTTGCAGGCAAGCCCCTTAGCTGCTGAGCCATCTCTTCAGCCCCCTCATTCCTGAGCATCTTAGCTAGATAATACTTCCTTAAGAAATACGAACCAGGCCAGACATGGTACCTTTAATCCCAGCACTTGGGAGGCAGAGGTAAGAGGGTCTCCATGAGTTCAAGGCCACCCTGAGACTACATAGTGAATTCCAGGTCAGCCTGACGTAGAGGGAGGCCCTATCTTGAAACCACCACCCAAAAAAAGAAAAAAAAAATCAGGGCTGGGTAGATGGCTCAGAAGCTAGGTGCTTGCTTGCAAACCCTGCTAACCTAGGTTCAACTCCCCAGTACCCATATGAAGCCAGATGCACAAAGTGGCACATGAATCTGGAATTCTTTTTATTTTATTTTATTTTATTTTATTTTATTTTATTTTATTTTATTTATTTAAGAGAGAGAGAAAGAAGTATATATATGTGACACAGAGAGAGAAAGAGACAGAATGGGCATGCCAGGGCCTTCAGCCATAGCAAATGAACTCCAGATGCATGTGCCACCTTGTGCATCTGGCTTACATGGGTACTAGGGAATTGAACCTAGGTCCTTAAGCTTTGCAGGCAAGCACCTTAACTGCTAAGTGATCTCTTCAGCCTACTTCTTTCTTCCCGTCTCATTCTTTCTTTCATTCATTCTTTCTTATTTTAAGACAGGGTCTCCTAGGCCAGTCTGGCCTTGAACTCACTAGGTAGCTGAGGATGACCTTGAATGCCCGGATCCTTCTGTCTCTACCTCCAGAGTGCTGGGATTACAGGTCTGCATCACCACACCTGGCTTGTTCTTTTTACTTTTTTGTTTTTACAAGGTAGGGTCTCGCTCTAGGCCAGGCTGACCTGGAATTCACTAGGTAGTCTCAGGGTGGCCTCGAACTCTCAGCGATCCTCCTACCTCTGCCTCCCGAGTGCTGGGATTAAAGGCATGCGCCACCACACTCAGCTTTGCTTTTTTTTTTTTTTTTTTTTAAAGACGCTTTATTTTATTCTCTTGATTTACTAATGTTTCACTCATGGCCAGCAGCACCACAGCTCATATCTACCTACACAATTCCCCTGGGACCTTTGGCTTTGCGGGCAAGCACCTGAACTGCTAAGCCATCCTTCCAGCCTAAATTTGTTTTTTTTTTTTTTGGTCGGGGGGAACAGTGTGCATTATCTGATGGATATGTATTCAAAAATGCTGGTAGATTCAAGAAAGCCTAGGCACACATCTTTAGTCCCAGCACTTGGGAGGCTGAGGAAGGAAGGTTGCTGTGAGTTCAAGGCCGCTCTGGGGCTACAGAGTGAGTTCAGGTCAAACTTGACTAGAGTGAGACTCTACTGTGGAAAAAAAAAGGGGGGGCCTGGAGAGATGGCTTAGTGGTTAAGGCGTTTGCTTGCAAAGCCAAAGGACCCAGATGCACAAGGGGGCCGCATGCATCTGGAATTAGTTTGCAGTGACTGGAGGCCCTGGCGTGCCCATTCTCTCTCTCTCTCTCTTCCTCCTCCTTCTTTCTCTGTCAAATAATAAATAAAAATTTTAAAAAGAGCATAATAAAAAAAGGCTAAAAAAAAAGCCAAAGCTAATAGAGCCGGGCGTGGTGGCACATGCCTTTAATCCCAGCACTCGGGAGGCAGAGGTAGGAGGATCTCTGTGAATTTGAGGCCACCGTGAGACTACATAGTGAATTCCAGGTCAGCCTGGGTTACAGTGAGACCCTACCTGGAAACTTTCTCCACTCCCCCCCCCCAAAAAAGCCATTAAACTTAGTAGGGGACTGCTATACTGCCTTCCAGAGAAACAACCTATAGGAGAAACATGGCCAGATTTATTATTTATTTATTTATTTATTTGAGAGTGACAGAGAGAGAGAGAGAGAGAGAGAGAATGGGCGCTCCAGGGCTTCCAGCCACTGCAAACGAACTCCAGACGTGTGCGCCCCCTTGTGCATCTGGCTAATGCGGGTCCTGGGGAATCGAGCCTCGAACCAGGGTCCTTAGGCTTCACAGGCAAGCGCTTAACCGCTAAGCCACCTCTCCAGCCCCCATGGCCAGATTTATGACAAGGAATTGTTGGCTCATGAGCTCCTGGAGGCTGAGCAGAACAGCAAGCTGCCTTCTGCAAGATGGAGACACAGGAAGGGCACCGTGGACTAAGTACCACGCTGTCCCAGTGCCCGCAGTCCAGAAGTCATGATGGCCAAGTCCCAGCTCCAACAGACAAACAGCGAGTAAAGTCCTGAACAGATTGCACGAAACCAGCCCGCATCGCAGAGGGCAGTCTTGCACAAGCGCATCTTATGCAGAAACAGCATTACAGATGCAGCGGGAAACACTGTTTTATCAAATGTCTGGACGCTCTTGACCTAGTCAAGTAGACGCAGAGTTAAACGCCATAGGACCCAGTTTGTCTGTCTTGCTCTCCTCCGTTGACTGTTTGCTCGGCACAAGTTACTTTTCATCCTATCCACATTTTCCTCACCACTAAACTACACTTGTGCTACCCTGCGTGTCTTTGAACATTGACTCCTTTTGTGTATAACAATATCTGTATGCTTTAATTTTTTTTTCAAATTTTTATTTATTTATTTACTTGACAGAGAAGAGGGGCGAGAGAGAGAGAGAGAGAGAGAGAATGGGCACGCCAGGGCCTCCAGCCACTGCAAACTCCAGACATGTGTGCCCCGTTTGCATCTGGCTAATGTGAGTCCTGGGGAATTGAACCTGGGTCCTTTGACTCCGCAGGCAAACGCCTTAACCTCTAAGCTATCCCTCTAGCCCTGTATGTTTTTTTTTTTTAAATATATTCTATTTACTTGAGAGAGAGAAAGAGGCAGAGAGGGAGAGAGAGACAGAGAGAGAGGGAGAGAGAAAGGGAGAAAATGGGCATGCCAGGGCCTCCAGCCACTGCAAACGAACTCTAGATGCATGCGTCACCTTGCGGCTTACGTGGGTCCTAGAGAATCAAACCGGGTCCTTTGGCTTTGCAGGCAAACGCCTTAACCGCTAAGGCATCTCTCCAGCCTCTGTATGTGTTTACAGCTCCACAATGCTGGGAATGAACCTCCAAACAGACAGTCTACGGGAGGAACGGGATTTGTTTCAGCTCACAGATCCAAGGACGCTCCATCCATCAGTGGTGGAAGAAGCTGGTTCCCTTTCATAGACACAAGCAGAGAGGAACCACCACAAACCAGCAAACACCAAAAAGCAGCAAACAGGAGCTGGCAGCAAGCAGCACCCCAGAGCTCAGACTGCCACCTTTGGGCTGCAATTCAGATCTGCCCCCAGGGACAACTTAGGGCTAGACTCCAGGACTTGCCCTCAGCGACACCTCCTCCAGCCAGGCAGCTGGAGATCCAAAGTTCCAAGTTTAATTTTAACATCTGAATCAATGGGGAATTGACTCACACCAGGGCCTCTTGCCACTGCAAATGAATTCCAGACACATGTGCTATTTTGTGTATCTGGCTTTATGTAGGCACTGGGGAATTGAACCCCAGGCTGTCAGGATTTGCAAGCAAGCACCATTAGCTTTTGATCCATCTCTCCAGCCCAATTTATTATTTATTTATTTATTTTTCCTTTGAAGTAGGGTCTCGCTCTAACCCAGGCTGACCTGGAACTCACTATGTAGTCTTAGGGTGGCCTTGAACTCAACAGTGATCTTCCCACCTTTGTGCTGCACTTTTGGTTTGTGAGGTAGGGTCTCACTCCAGCCCAGGCTGACCTGGAATTCACTATGGAGTGTCAGGGTGGCCTCGAACTCATGGTGATCCTCCTACCTCTGCCTCCCGAGTGCTGAGATTAAAGGCGTGCACCACCTGAGTGCTGGTATTAAAGACATGCACTACCATACCTGGCTCTCCAATTTATCTTTTTTTTTTTCAGTTTTTTAAACTTTTATTTTATTTATTTGAGAGAGGGAGGGAGGGAGGGAGAAAAGCAAAAAAAAATATATATATATATATATATATAGACAGAGAGAGAGAGAGAGAGAGAATGGGCATGCCAGGGCCTTCAGCCACCACAAAGGAACTCCAGATGTGTGTGCCACTTCGTACATCTCGCTTATGTGAATCCTGGGGAATCGAACCTGGGTCCTTTGGCTTTGCAGGCATGTGCTGTAACCGCTAAGCCATCTCTCCAGCCCCTATCTTTTTTTTTTCTTTTAATATTTTATGTATTTATTTGGAAGCAGAGAGGGGAGGGGAGAACGGGCACTGCACAGCCTCTTGCCACTGCAAACAAACTCCAGACTTATGTGCCACTTTCTGCATCTGGCTGTGCGTGGATAACAAGGAATTGAACCTAGACTGGCAGACTTTACAAGCAAGCATCTTTAACCACTAGGCAATCTCTCTAATCCTCCCAAATAAGTAACCTTTTTTTTTAAAAAAAAATTTTATTGCCAGGCATGGTGGAGTGTGCCTTTAATCCCAGCACTTGGGAGGCAGAGGTAGGAGGACTGCCATGAGTTCGAGGCCACCCTGAGACTCCATAGTGAATTCCAGGTCAGCCTGTGAGACCCTACCTCACAAACCAAAAAATATATATATTTGCAAGGAGACAGAGTGTGTGTGTGTGTACCAGGGCCTCTAGCTGTTGCAAATGAACCCCAGACACATGTATCACTTTGTGCATCTGGCTTTATGTGAGTAGTGGGTCATTAGTCTTTTCAGGCAAGTGCCTTAACTGCTGAACCATCTCTCCATCCCAGATAATTTCTTTATTTTATTTTATTTTATTTTATTTTATTTTATTTTATTTTATTTTTTTCTCAATTTTTATTAACATTTTCCATGGTTATAAAAAATTACCAGATAATTTCTTTCTTTTTTTTGGTGCAGACGTTTCTTTTTTAATGTGGCTTTAGCCACTTTGTTGTTTGGAAGTGGCACATTTTTCTTATTGATCTGCAGGCACTTAAATATCCTGAACTTGTACCATTGGTTTTTCCCTTCCCCTCTCTCCTCATCTGTCCCTTCCTCTCTTCTTCTCTTTTTTTCTGTGCTGAGGATTAGATTCAGGACCTTGTGCATACTAGACAAGTGTACTACTAAGCTACACCCCCATCCATTTTTTTCTTTTTTTCCTTTCTGCTCTTTTAATGCTGTCCTTTGAAAAACATAAAATCTTGATGTGACCTGTAATTTGTTGTGTAGTTCAGCTTCTTTTTTGTTTTTTTTCTTTTCTCAATTTTTATTAATATTTTCCATGATTATGTAAAATATCCCATGGTAGTACCCTCCCCCCCCCACTTTCCCCTTTGAAATTCCATTCTCCATCATATCCCCTCCCCATCTCAATCTTTCTACTTACATATATACAATACCAACCTAATAAATGCCCTCTTCCCTTCCTTTCTCTTCCCTTTCTATCTCCTTTTTAACTTACTGGCCTCTGCTACTGAGTTTTTTCCTTCTGGCACAGAAGCCCAATACCAGATAATTTCTTTTTTTTTCTCAATTTTTATTAATATTTTCAATGATTATAAAAAATATCCCATGGTAGTACCCTCCCCCCCCCCACTTTCCCCTTTGAAATTCCATTCTCCATTGTATCCCCTCCCCATCTCAATCTTTCTACTTACATATATACAATACCAACCTAATAAATGCCCTCCTCCCTTCCTTTCTCTTCCCTTTCTATCTCCTTTTTTAACTTACTGGCCTCTGCTACTGAGTTTTTTCCTTCTCGCATAGAAGCCCAATCATCTGTAGCTAAGATCCACATATGAGGGAGAACATGTGGCGCTTGGCTTTCTGGGCCTGGGTTACCTCACTTAGTATAATTCTTTCCAGATCCATCCACTTTTCTGCAAATATCATAACTTCATTTTTCTTTACTGCTGAGTAAAACTCCATTGTATAAATGTGCCATATCTTCATTATCCACTCATCAGTTGAGGGACATCTAGGCCCAGATAATTTCTTAAAGGGATTTTTTTTTTTTCTTGCCAAGCACCGAGTCCAGAGGAAGGCAGCATGGGGTCAGCAGCTCAAGAATGTCAGGACCCAGGTCTCCTGTTCTCTCAGACTTTTCTTCAACAATGAAAGCAAACTGCTATAGCTTGTGGTTTCATCTGTGCTATAGGGAGGACGAAAGAAAGAAGGAAGGGAGAAGAGAAGGATAGGAGGGAGGGAAGAGGAGGGAAGGAAGGATAGAAGAGCAAAAGGCCCAAGCCAGATGAGACTGTCCCTTTTATCTGAAAATAGTTTTCCCAGAAGCTCTTATGAGAGATTTCCATTTATATATCATGGATTGGAACCAGGTCATAGGGTTTCCACTTAGCACAAGGTAGCTGGAAAATAACAGTTTTCTAAAAACATTTTTAAAGTTTACTTATTAACATGCACCAGAGAGACAGAGAGACAGAGGGAGAGGAAGAGGGAGAGAGAGAGAATAGGAGTGCCAGGGTCTCTAGCCACTACAAACGCACTCAAGATGTGATGATGAACCACCACGTGCATCTGGCTTATGTGGGTTCTCGGGGGAGTTGAACCTGAGTCCTTAGGCTTCTGCAGACAAGTGCCTTAACCACTAAGCCATCTCTCCAGCTCAAAAACAAAGCTTTTAAAGCTAGCTACATCCCATGCCACATGCTAATGCTAGCACTTGGGAGGTAGATGCTGTAGGATCAGGAGTTCAAAGCTTGCTATGGAGGCCAACCTAGGTTACATAATACCCTGACTCAAGAAATCAGTGCTGGGGGCTAGAGAAATGGCTTAGCGGTTAAGCGCTTGCCTGTGAAGCCTAAGGACCCCGGTTCGAGGCTCGATTCCCCAGGACCCATGTAAGCCAGATGCATAAGGTGGCGCATGCATCTGGAGTTCGTTTGCAGTGGTTGGAGGCTCTGGTGCGCCCATTCCCTCTCTTTCTCTATCTGCCTCTTTCTCTGTCTGTTGCTGTCAAATAAATAAATAAAAATGAAAAAAAAAATAGAGAATAGCCACTCTGAGTTTGAGGCCAGCTTGAGACTACATAGCGAATTCCAGGTCAGCTTGAGCTAAAGGGAGACCCTACCTCGTAAAACAAAAACATAGAGAATAGCAGCCAGGCATGGTGGTGCATGCCTTTGATCCTAGGCTGAGGTAGGAGGAGCATCATGAGTTCAAGGCCAGCTTGGGGCTACAGAGCAAGACTCTACCTTAAAAAAAAAAAAAAATGACAATAGTGTATAGAGACTAGTTATTGGGTCAGTGACTAATAGCACATGCTGCAGACTCCACTTAAGGTAAAACCTACCAAATTTCAATTTTTGAAATTCATGACTCGTAGTTGACCTCAATTTTTTTTTTTTTTTTTTTTTGAGGTAGGGTCTTGCTCTAGCTCAGGCTGACCTGGAATTCGCTATGTAGTCTCAGGGTGGCCTCGAACTCATGGCGATCCTCATACCTCTGCCTCCCAAGTGCTGGGATTAAAGGCGTGCGCCGCCACACCTGGCAGAGAGAGAAATGGGCGCGCCAGGGCCTCTAGCCACTGCGAATGAACTCCAGAAGCATGCGCCATCTTGTGCATCTGGCTTTCCATGGATACTAGGGAATCGAACCTGGGTCCTTAGGCTTCACAGGCAAGTGCCTTAACCACTAAGCAATCTCTCCAGCCCCCAATTTTATTTATTTATTTATTATTTTTTGTGTGGAGAGAAAGTATGGGCTCACTATGGTCTTTTGCCATTTGCAAACAAATTCCAGATATAATGCACCACTTTGTGCATCAGATTTCACGGGAGTATGGGGAATTTGAACCCTGGCCAGCAGGCTTTGCCAGTAAGTGCCTTTAACCGCTTAGCCACCTCTCCAGCCCAAATTGCTCTTACTTCTACTAATGTTTCTAAATGTCATCCTAAATTAATTTAGGGTCTTCTTTATATTTTATTTGTTATGGAGAGAGAGAGAGATGAAGTATGGGCTCACCAGTGCCTCTTGCCCCTGCAAACACTCCAGATGCACGTACCAGTGTGTGTATCTGACTCTGTGTGGGCGCTAGAGAATTGAACCTGGGCCAGCAGGCTTTGCAAGCAAGTGCCTTTAACCACTGAGCCATCTCCCCAGCCGTGAATTCGGATTCTAATAGAGAGTGCTCAGCCTCTTGCTATACTTTTTTTTTTTTTTTTTGGTTTTTCATTCTTGTCCATCGGGTTTGTTCAGCTAACTCAGTAGGGACAAGATGAATCAGCAAGATAATGATTTACACTTCGTGAAGTTTGGCAAGCCTTTGCTTGTGTGTCAAAGAGCATATGGGGTTTTTATGGAACAAAGTGATATTGCAGTGTGTCTCCCGGAGCTTTAGATCAACAACAAGGCTTATGATATACTTGGCACTGTCTGCTCACAGTAGAATTTTTATTATTTATTTATTTGAGAGCGATAGACAGAGAGAAAGAGGCAGATAGAGAGAGAGAATGGGTGTACCAGGGCCTCCAGCCACTGCAAATGAACTCCAGATGCGTGTGCCCCCTTGTGCATCTGGCTAACGTGGATCTTGGCGAATTGAACTTGGGTCCTTTGGCTTTGCAGCCAAACCCCTTAGCTGCTAAGCCATCCCTCCAACCGTTGGCTAGAATTTTTAAATATTGGAAATTAGCTGGACATGGTGGTGCACGCCTTTAATACCAGCACTTGGGAGGCAGAGGTAGGAGGACGGCCTTGAGTTCAAGGCCACCCTGAGACTACATAGTGAATTTCAGGTCAGCCTGGGCTAGAATGAAACACTACCTCGAAAAAAAAAAAAAAAGGAAATTAATTATGTCTTTTTGAAATAGGTATTTTCCACTGGAATTATATTATGTCCCTTTCATTTTCCTTCCTTCCTTTCTTTTTTCTTCTTTCTTTCTTTCTTTTTTCTTTTCTTTTCTTTTTTTTTTTTTTTTTTGAGGTAAGATCTCGCTTTCTAGCTCAGGCTGACCTGGAATGCACTATGTAGTCTCAGGGTGGTCTTGAACTCACAGCAATCCACCTACCTCTGCTCCTGAGTGCTGGGATTAAAGGTGTGCGCCACCATGCCCAGCTCCTTTCATTGTTTAAGCATTTTATTTTTATTTACTTATTTGAGAGAGAAAGATAGAGAGAAAGAGAGAGAGGCAGATAGAGAAAGAATGGGCATGCTAGGGCCTCTAGCCGCTGCAAACAAACTCCAGATGCATGTGCCACCTTGTGCATCTGGCTTATGTGGATCCCGGAGAGTTGAACATGGGTCCTTAGGCTTCCCAGACAAGTGCCTTAACAGCTAAGCCATCTCTCCAGCCCTTGTTTTCATAGTTTCGTTGTGTACCTTTCAAACATATGTAGAATAGCACACTAAGCCTCCTACCTTCAGCTATTGTCAACTTGTGGCCAATCTCATTTCATGTACATTTTACATACACCCGCACTTCAGCATCCACACTTTATCCACTCAGATATCTTTCTAGCCTACATCTTTTTGTTCATTTGTATACTTTTTAAAAAATATTTTACTTATTTATGAGAGAGCGAGAAGAAGAGGTGGATAGAGAGAAAGAGAGAATGGGTGTGTCAGGGCCTCTAGCCACTGCAAACAAACTGCAGATGCATGTAC
Source organism: Dipus sagitta (assembly GCA_036346955.1). Lineage (NCBI taxonomy): Eukaryota > Metazoa > Chordata > Mammalia > Rodentia > Dipodidae > Dipus > Dipus sagitta. Next base: position 40,484,474 of record CM070785.1, on the reverse strand, counting down.
CCACTTGTGCACCTGGCTTACGTGGGTTCTGGGGAATCAAACCAGGGTCCTTAGGCTTTGCAGGCAAACACCTTAACCGCTAAGCCATTTCCCCAGCTCTGTATACTTTTAAAAATAAATATTTAACTGATTTATTAGAGAAAGAGGGGGAGAGAGAGAAAAAGAGAGCGAGAATGGAGCCTCTGCAAACTCCAGATTGCATGCGCCACCTTGTGCATCTGGTTTATGTGGGTACTGGGAAATCGAACCTGGGTCCTTAGGCTTTGCAGGCAAGTGCCTTAACCACTAAGCCAGCTCTCTAGCCTCCATTTGTTTACTTTTTTTTATTGTTTTTTTTTTTTATTTTTTGAGGTAGTGTCTCACTCTAGCCCAGGCTGACCTGGAAGTTACGATGGAGTCTCAGGGTGGCCTGAACTCTCAGCAATTCTCCTATCTCTGCCTCTCAAGTGCTGTGATTAAAAGAGTGCATCACTACAACCAGCTTTCTAATTTTTTTCTTGAACTTTTATTTATTTGAAAGAGAGAGACAGAGGTAGAGAGAGAACAGGCATGCCAGGACTTTGAGCCACTAAAAGCCAACTCTAGACACATGTGTCACCTTGTGCATCTGGCTTACGTGGGTCCTGGGGAATAGAACCTGGGTGTTTTGGCTTTGCAGATATACCATCTCTCCAGCCCCCATTTTTTGCTTTTGAGGCAGGGTTTTGCATAACCTAGGCTGGTCTTAAAGTCTCTATGTAGCCAAGGATAACCTTGAGCTCTTTTAAAACACGTTTACAATTTTATTTATTTTAAAGAGAAGAGATGGAGAGAGAGAGAGAGAGAATGAGCGTGCCAGGGCCTCCAGCTGCTGCAAACAAACTCCAGACGCATTCGCCCCCTTGTGCATCTGGCTAACGTGGGTCTTGAGGAATCAAATCTAGGTTCTTTGACTTTGCAGACAGTGCCTTAACCACTAAGCCATCTCTCCAGCCTGAACTTGCGCTCTTGATTCTCCTGCTTCTACCTCTCAAGTGCTGTTTTTTTTTTTTTTTTTTTTCGAGGTAGGGTCTCACTCTGGTCCAGACTGACCTGGAATTCACTATGTAGTCTCAGGCTGGCCTCGAACTCATGGTGATCCTCCTACCTCTGCCTCCTAAGTGCTGGGATTAAAGGCATGCGCCACCACGCCCAGCTCAAGTGCTGGTTTTATAATAAAACCCTGTGACAACACACCAGGCTATATCTCGTTTCTTAAAGTGTCCCTTTAATAAGAAAACCTAGAAAGCCGGGTGTGGTGGTGCATGCCTTTAGTCCCAGCACTCAAGAGGCAGAGGTACGAGGATCGCTGTGAGTTCAAGGCCACCCAGAGACTAATTCCAGGTCAGCCTAGGCTAGAGGGAGACCCTACCTCAAAAACAAAACAAAACCAAAATAGAAAAAGAAAACCTAGAGTTTCTTTTTAAACGGAACATCATGAAGAAACTGTTAGTAGAACGAAGTCTACAGAATGAGAGAAAAATGTTTGCCAGCTATACATGTGACAGAGGGTTATACTATCTAGGAAATTGTCGCAATTACAAAAAAACAACACTGGACAAGAAGCAGCCTGTGGGAGGAAAGTGTTTATTTTGGCCGATAGTTTCAAGGGGAGGCTTGTTCCTAGTGGGGAAAGCATGACAGAGCAGAGGCTGAGCATCACATCTCGCCACAGCAGATGTGTACTCAGTAAGAGTACGCTGGCTCCGGCAAGGGAAGCTGGGACATGACACCCCCAAAGCTGGTCCCCAGCAATACACCTCCATACAGAGAGAGAGAGAGAGACAGAGGGAGAGAATATGGGTATGCCAGGGTGTCTAACCATTGCACACAAACTCCAGATGCATGGGTCACTTTGTGCATCTGGCTTTATGTGGGTATTGGAGAATTGAACCCAGACAATCAGGTTTTATACACAATCATCTTTCACCACTGGGCCAGTCCTAAATAAAAATTAAAACAATTAAATATTTTGGGTAGTTTACGAAGTTTGTTCATGGAAAGAAGTCTTTCCTCTTTCTTTTTGATTTTCAAGGTAGGGTCTCACTCTAGCCCAGGCTGACCAGGAGTTCGCTATGTAATCTCAGGGTGGCCTGGAACTCAAGGTGATCCTCCTACCTCTGCCTCCCAAGTGCTGGGATTTCGAGGTAGGGTCTCACTCTAGCTCAGGATAACCTGGAATTCACTCTGTAGTCTCAGGGTGGCCTCAAACTCACGGCGATCCTCCTACCTCTGCTTCCCAAGTACTGGGATTAAAGGCGTGCGCCACCACGTTCGGCTAAGAAGTCTTTCTTATTTGACCCATGTAATTATCTTTCTTGATGCACAAGGGGGCGCATATATCTGGAGTTCGTTAGCAGGGGCTGCAGGCTCTGGTGCGCCCATTCTATCTGCACTATATCTAAAATTAATTAATTAAAAAATATATATATTTAGGGGCTGGAGAGATGACTCAGTGGTTAAGGCGCATACCTGCAAAGCCTAAAAACCCGGGTTTGATTCCCCGGTACCTACGACAAGCTAGATGTACAAAGTGGCGCATGCATCTGGAGCTTGCAGCGCTGAGAGGTCCTGGTGTCTCTCTTCTCCCCTCTCTGTGCTTGAAAATAAAATTTAAAAAATATTAAAATTATATATATGGGATATATATATATATATATATATATACACATATATATATATGGAGATGTTTCAGCAGTAAATGGCACTTGCTTGGGAAGCCTGCAAGCCAGGGTTCGATTCCCCAGTACCCACATAAAGCCAGATGCACACAGTAGCTCATGCAAATAGAGTCTGTTTGCAGCAGCAGCAAGAGGCCCTGTTGTGACCCCCCCCCCCCGCCCCGCACTGTTCTCACCTCGCAAATAAATAAATAAATAAAAATAGCCAGAGCTGAGTACACTAGTCCATGCCTGTAATCCTAGCACTTGGGGTGTAGAGGCAGAAAGATTAGGAGTTAAATGCCAGTCTGAGCCAGAAAAAAAAAAAAAATGTCTCAAAGGCCCTGGATTGGGAATCGGGAATCAGGACAAATGCAACAGTTGAGAAATTCACAGTGTCGGCGCGCTGCCAATCAGCGTTCGGGAAGGAGCGAGCCGAGGCGATTGAGCCAGTAAAGGTTTCACGTTAGTCCAGGCTGACCAATTAGAATTCACCATGCAATCTCAGGGCGGCCTCAAACTCACGGCGATCCTCGTACCTCTGCCTCCCGAGTGCTGGGATTAAGGTGACTCCTTCTCCAGATGAATCCAGAGCCAAGATGGTTGATACTGTGGTCGTAGCTCAGGGTTCTCAGGCTTCCAGAAACGTCAGCAACGATCTGACGTCATCCAGCTGCACGACATTTCAACCTTCCAGTCTTTTAAAAGTGCTGGACGTAGCCGGGCGTGGTGGCGCACGCCTTTAATCCCAGCGCTGGGGAGGCAGAGGTAGGAGGATCGCGATGAGTTCAGGCTACCCTGAGACTACAGAGTGAATTTCAGGTCAGCCTGGATCAGAGTGAGACTCTACCTTGAAAAACCAAACCAAATAAAAATAATAAAAATAAAAGTGCTGGATGTAGAAGATCATGGCATCTGGGCATCTCCCTGTCATCTGGAGAGAGCCTTCCCGCTGGGTCATGATGTGTTGCAGGATATCACATGGCAAGAGAGAGCAAGCTTGATATTTCCATGTCTCTGTGTCTTTAAAAAAAATATTTTATTTATTTAGGAGAGAGAAAGAGACAGATAGAGAGAAAGAGAGAATGGGCACGCCCTGGCCTCTAGCCAGTGCATACGAACTCCAAACACATGCGCCCCCTTGTGCACCTGGCTCACGTGGGTCCTGGGGAATCGAACCCGGGTCCTTAGGCTTTGCAGGCAAATGCTGTAACCACTAAACCATTTCCCCAGGCCCTATGTGCCTTTTAATAAAGCCATGCATGCTCTCATGGGGCCCCACCCTTAGGACCTCACCTAAACCTAATTACCTCCCAAAGGTCCCACCTCCACATGCCTGCTGTTAGTGTATGATTTGGGAGACTAAGTTTCACCACAAGGAGATGACAACCTGGTATAATAGAACATAAAACATCTTAGGTAGCCATTTGCATTAAAATGTACTTCTGGCCCCAGTGCCATACAGGTACGGTCCTGGTAATCTTACATCACTAATGTTGTTTAAATGGCTCAGGCAAGAGGGCAGCACTTGGCCTTCTTCCCTGATTTCAAATGCTCCCTGCTGTACTTCACGACAACCAGCCGTGCTTTAGGTGATCCTTGTGTCCTCGTCTTTTTTTCTTTTTTTTGGTAGGCGCTCCCTCTGGTCCAGGCTGACCTGGAATTCACTATGTAGTCTCAGGGTGGCCTCAAACTCACTGCAATCCTCCTACCTCTACCTCCCTGAGTGCTAGGAATAGAGGCATGCGCCACCAAAAAAAAAAAAAAAAAAAAAAAAATTCACAGCTTCTTGTTACATATAGTCAAAGCAGACAACATCGTTTTTCCATCGGCACAAACCCCACAAAAATAGACATACCCACCTCATTACTTAGAAATAGGTCTTAATTGGGTTGGAGAGTTGGCTTAGCGGTTAAGGCGCTTGCCTGCAAAGCCAAAGGACCCAGGTTCCATTCCCCAGGACCCAGGTAAGCCAGATGCATAAGGTGGCACATGCATCTGGAGTTTGTTTGCAGTGGCTGGAGGACCTGGCATGCCCTCTCTTCTCTTTCTCTCTCTCAAATAAACAAATAAAAAATATTTTTTAAAAAAGAAATAGGTCTTAAAACAATATGCCATTACATGCTGTCAGTTTTACACCATTAGGTTTCTATCAATACTGGTATTATAATGTAGAAAAAAAGAATATGGTTTTTATTCTGCAAGCAAGCGCCTTTAATTGCTGAGCCATCTCCCCAACACCCAGTTTCTGTTCTGTATCTTGGCTTGTTCTTAGAGAAATGAAGGGCCAAAATGTTATCTTTTAGAATGAGATCAGGAGCTAAAATAGCGTATTTCCCAGGCATTCATTATCACCTGACCTTGCGACTTGCCCTCATTGCCTCTCAGTTAAGTTGGAAGAAGCTAAGTGCTTACCTTGTGACGAGCGTGATATTGGGCTCAGCGTAACTGCGAAATTTTTTGTTGTTGTTGGTTTTTTGAGGTAGGGTCTCACTATAGCCTGGGCTGACCTGGAATTTACTATGTAGTCCCAGGGTGGCCTTGAACTCACAGCAATCCACCTGCCTCTGCCTCCCGAGTGCTGGGATTAAAGACGTGCACCACCATGCCAGCTTCTTTTTCCTTCCATCCTTCCTTCCTTCCTTTCTCTTTCCTTCTTTCTTTTCTTTTTTCCTTTTTTTTTTTTTTTTTTTTTTTGAGGTAGGGTTTCACTCTAGCTCAGGCTGACCTGGAACTCTGTAGTCTCAGGATGGCCTCGAACTCACAGTGATCCTCCTACCTCTGCCTCCCGAGTGCTGGGATTAAAGGCGTGCGCCACCACGCCCGGCGTCTTTTTTCCTTTATTTTGAGGTAAGGTCTCACTCTATCCCAGGATGACCTGGAATTCACTATGTGGCATTAAAGGCATGCGCCACCACACCTGGCAATGCCAAGTTTTATGTGGTACTGGGGATCAAACGCGGGGCGTTCTGCATGCTAGGCAAGTACTCAACCAGCTGAGCTGCACCCCAAACCCTGTATATTTAAGTATAACTGATAGACCTGGATGCAGTGGAGCAAATCAGTTTTCATTTTTCTTATGAATACACTCCTGAAATTACCATAAATTATTTTTCAGGGATTACTTTTTTGGGCCCATTTTTGTGGATTAAAAAGTCCCAAAGAAGGCTCCTTAGCAGTTAAGAAGCTTGCTGGCAAAGCCAAAGGACTCAGGTTCAACCCCCCAGTACCCACCTAAAGCCAGATACACAGGTGGCACATGCATCTGGAGTTCATTTACAGTGGCTGGAAGGCCTGGCGTGCCCAGTATCTCTCTCTCTCTCTCTCTGCCTCTTACTCTTTCAAATAAATAAAGTACAAAAAAAATTTTTTTTCACAAAGAGCAGGGTGTGGTGGCGCATGCCTTTAACTTGGGAGGCGGAGGTAGGAGGATCACCATGAGTTCGAGAAGATGCTGAGACTACAGAGTCAATTCCACGCCAGCTTGGGCTAGAGTGAGACCCTACCTCGAAAAACAAAATCTCGCCGGGCGTGGTGGCACACGCCTTTAATCCCAGCACTCGGGAGGCAGAGGTAGGAGGATCGCTGTGAGTTCGAGGCCACCCTGAGACTACATAGTGAATTCCAGGTCAGCCTGGGCTAGAGTGAGACCCTACCTCGAAAAACCAAAAAAAAAAAAAAAAAGAAAAAAAGAAAAAGAAAAACAAAATCTCACAAAGAAACAATTTAAAATGATATAATTTATTTTAATATAGTGATATATGTATGCACAATACTATTTTAAAAATAAGCATTAAATTATAATAATTACAAAACATAAATCAGCCCTAATTTAATATAATCAGAGTAAAACAGCATGTATAGAAGGTATTCTCACATTGTTGCACTTGCCTCTTAAAGTCAGAACACAGGAAACATCTAGCACATTATAATTTATCTTTCTTCAGTTTCATGTTACCATTAAAGTATAAATACTCTTAGGAATGTGCCATCTCATAACTTACATTCGAAGACTCAAAATACCTTAACAGTTATCAAAGTACTATGAAATCACCTAAACTGAGTGGTCTACAAAATACGAGCCTAAATTAAAACCCTGAGGAATTAAAATCTTTCCACAACAGTTTTGGTTAAGTGCAATTCGTGTGTTTAAGGACTACTTTATTTAAGGTCATACTTGGTAAGGCGTAGTAAAAATAAAATCTACATAAGTAACAATCTAAACTATATTTCATTTCTTGCTACAAAGTTGTTTTGTTTCCCTTCCCCCCCACCAAAAGTCATTTTTGCGTGTCGTTCTGGACCTCTTCACCCATAATCCGCTGGCTTGTCTGCTTTATATACAGTGGTTAAAATCTGTGCACTAAGCTGAGATGCCTTTACCGCGGTGGTTCACACGTAACACACCCGGAGCACTACATGGTAGAGAGTTCGTGGCCATGCTCCACCATGGCCTGCACAAACTGCTTGAAGACACGATCCATATATGTGCACTGCCTAGGCCAGATTCCTTCCAGAAAACCAATATGGCCTCCATAAGAAGTAAGGACCAGAGCGACGTTAGGGTTCTTCTTAGCAGTTTCTATCGGGATAGCTTGAGGGAGGGAAGAATGGCAGGAGACGAACCAGGGAGACACGCGAAAGGGCGAGGGGAGAGAGGGAGAGATCATTAACATTTTCTGTTAGGAAAATTACACAAGCCTGAATGATTTCTACTCAATATTACATGAAAACACTACTAAGCAAGTGCTTGTAATGAGTGTGGTTAAGGAATGAATGAATAATTTATAGCATACATCTTCCTTGTGCATCTGGCTAATGTGGGTCCTGGAGAATCGAACCTGGGTCCTTTGGCTTTGCAGGCAAATGCCTTAACTGCTAAGCCATTGCTCCAGCCCCTTAATTATCTTTTGTGTGTGTGTGTGTGTGTGTGTGTTTTGTTTTGTTTGTTTCCAGGCAGGGTCTTGCTCCAGCCCAGGCTGACCTGGAATTCACTATGTAGGGTGGCCTCGAACTCAGGGTGATCCTCTTACCTCTGCCTCCCAAGTGCTGGGATTAAACATGTGGACTACCATGCCTGGCTTGGACCATTATTTTATTTATTTACTTATTTATTTATTTATTTTGGTTTTTCAAGGTAGTGTCTCATTCTAGCCCAGGCTGGCCTGGAATTCACTATGTATATGTAGTCTCAGGGTGGCCTCAAACTCATGGTGATCCTCCTACCTCTGCCTTCCAAGTGCTGGGATTAAAGGCGTGCGCCACCACACCCATCTTAGACCATTATTGTTAATCAAAGACTTAATCATAACAAAAATATAGGCAAGTTCTTGTTTTGAGAACTTAAAACCAATCTTTGCACTTCTGTGAGAGCTGTAAATTCATTATATATAATTTCGGTTCACTTTACATGAACTTAGATTCTTGAAGCCAACTGGTGGCAATACAAAGGATTCTAAATTATATAGTAAAATCATACACAGCAAAAAAAAAAAGGAATAAATTCTCCCAAATGTCAATAAGTGTTTATCTGTTGGCGCGAAAACATCTGAAACAAAGACGGTTTTGTCTTTCCATATCTTCTCTGAATTACCGTTTATACTCTAGAGAAAGAATTCAGTGTAGAAAATATAGTTGCTATATTAGGGCTGGAGAGATGGCTTAGTGGTTAAGGAACTTGCCTGTAAAGTCAAAAGACCCAGGTTCAGGGCTAGAGAGATGGCTTAGCAGTTAAGGCATTTGCCTGCAAAGCCAAAGGACCCCAGTTTGATTCCCTAGGACACATGTAAGCCAGATGCACAAGGTGGCACATGCATCTGGAGTTCATTTGCAGTGGCTGGAGGCCCTGGTGTGTCCATTATCATTGTCTCTCTCTCTCTCTTTCTCTCTCAAATAAATAAAATATATTTAAAAAAAAAGACCCAGGTTCAATTTCCCAGGATCCATGTAAGTCAGATACACAAGGTGGTGCATGTGTCTAGAGTTCGTCTGCAGTGGTTGGAGGCCCTGGTGTGCCCATTCTCTCTCTCACTCTCAAATATATATATATATATTAAATAGGGCTGGAGAGATGGCTCAGCAGTTAAGGCGCTTGCCTGCAAAACCTAATGACCTGAGTTCAATTCCCCAGTACCCACTAAAAACCAGATGCACAAAATTCCCCAGTTCCCATGTAAAGCCATATGCACAAAAGGGGCACATGCATCTAGAGTTCATTTGTTTGTAGCAGCTGAAGGCCCTGGTGTGCCCATTCTCTGCGTTTTTCTATCTCTCTCTCCTCTCTGCTTGCAAATAAATAAAAATATTTTTTTACAAAAGAAGATACAGTTGCTGTATTAAATGCAATTTGCTAGTAATAACAACCTTTTCATGTACTCTACCAAGTCAGCTCTGAGCAGAAACTCAAGGATATGAGTTAAAGTTGTTTCATTTTCTCCCATGCTAGTTCAGACAATGAAAAAGGAAGTGTGTGTGTGTGTGTGTGTGTGTGTGTGTGTGTGCATGCGCATGTGTGTGCCAAAGATTAGAGAAGCTTCACTCCCAGACTTGCTTGGAAATGTTCAACCCTGGTGGTTACAGTCATATAAGAACAGAAGGTTGTACCACATTGGAGTCATGTGAAAAATGTTGGCTGCTGGTTCTCTCAGACCGTGGACAATTGTCTACTGTGTGGCAAGGCTATTTTAAGGGCTTGGTGGGGGGGGGGGGGAGAAAGAAAGAATGAGTTCAAACATTTCCCTAGTGTGTCAGGCTGAATGCTGGAAAATTTCTGTTGGTAGCGGGGCCAGTGAAATAAAAAATGGGTGGAGAAACAATAGACTTCCTTGACCTAATGAAAATATACTAGCAATCACTAAGTAATTTCAATGTTACGAAAGATAGTTTCATTTTCTGAACGTAAATGAAAGGTCAAAAGTTCTCTCTTTGAAGCTGGGCGTGGTGGCGCATGCCTTTAATCCCAGCACTACGGGAGGTAGAGGTAGGAGGATTGCTGTGAGTTCAAGGCCACCCTGAGACTACATAGTGAATTCCAGGTCAGCCTGGGCTAGAGTAAGACCCTGCCTTGAAAAACCAAAACAAAACAAACAAAAAAAAAAGTTCTAGCTATGGGCTGGAGATATGGCTTAGTGGTTAAGGCACTTGCCAGCAAAGCCAAAGGACCAAGGTTTGAGTCCCCACTATTCACGTAAAGCCAGATGCACAAGATGACGTGTGCACATCTGGAGTTCGTTTGCCGTGGCGAGAGGCCCTGGCAAGCCCATTCTTTCTCTCTCAAATAAATAAATAAAATATTTTTTAAAAGTTCTAGCTATGGAGCTTGGAGTGGTGGTGCACACCTTTAGTCCCAGCACTAGGGAGGCTAAGGCAGGAGAACTGCCATGAGCTCAAGGTCAGCTTGGAACGAGAGAATGAATTCTAGGTCAGTTTAAGATAGAGTGAGATCCTGCCTCAAAAAACAAAAGCAAAAACAAAAAAGTTCCAGCTATCAAAAATTACTTATGGGGGCTAGAGAGATGGCTTAGCGGTTAAGCACTTGCCTATGAAGCCTAAGGATGGAGGTTCAACTCCCCAGTACCCACATAAGCCAGATGCACATGGTGGTACATGCGTCTGGAGTTTGTTTGCAGTGGCTAGAGGCCCTGACACGTCTATTCTCCTTCTCTCTGCCTCTAACAACTAAATAAAAATAAAAAAAATTTAATAATTACTTATGGGCCCATTCTCTCTCTGTCTCCTCTCTCTAGCTCTGTTTGCAAATAAACAAATAAAATAAAATTATATGAAAAAATAAAGATGCTGGGCATGGTGGCGCACGCCTTTAATCCCAGCACTCGGGAGTCAGAGGTAGGAGGATCACTGTGAGTTCAAGGCCACCCTAAGACTACATAGTGGATTCCAGGTCAGCCTGAGCTAGAGTGAGACCCTATCTTGAAAAAAAAAAAAAAAAAAGATATGGGCTGGAGAGATGGCTCAGCAGTTAAGGCACTTGCCTGTGAAGCTAAGGGACCCAGGAATGATTCCCCAATACCCATGTAAGCCAGATGCACAAGGTGGTGCAGGTGGTACATACATCTGGAGTTTGTTTGCAGTGGCTAGAGGCCCTGGTATGCCCATTCTCTCTGTCTCTTCTCTCTACCTCTCTGCTTGCAAATAAATAAATAAAATTAAACTATTTAAAAAATGTCTATGGAAAGGTGGCTCAGGGGTTGAAGGCACTTGCTTGCAAAGCCTGAAAGTCTGGGTTTGATTCCTCAGTACCCACATAAAGTCAGATGTGCAAAGTAGCTCATGTGTCTGGAGTTCGTTTGCAGTGGGCCCTGGCATGCCCATTCTGTCTGTCTCTTTTCCCTCTTTGGTTGCAAATAGATAACAAAAATATTTTTAAAATTACCTGTAGTTAAATGAGATCTTATAGAAAAATGAGAGATTAAAAAAAATACATACTTTAGGTCTTTTTTTGTTTTTGTTTTTGGTTTTTGGAGGTAGGGTCTCACTCTAGCTCAGGCTGACCTGGAATTCACTATGTAGTCTCAGGGTGGCCTAGAACTCATGGTGATCCTCCTACCTCTGCCTTCCGAGTGCTGGGATTAAAGGTATGTGTCACCATGTCTGGCTACTTTAGGTCATTTTTAAAATGTGTCTTACCTGTAATCAGATTTTTTTTCTTAGTATTTTATTTTTATTTATTTGGGAGAGAAGGGGGGTTGGAGAGAATGGGTGTACCAGGACCTCCAGCCACTGCAACAGAACTCCAGATGCATGTGCCACCTTGTGCATCTGGCTATGTGGGTCTTGGGGAATTGAACCTGGGTCTTTGCAGGCACACACCTTAACCACTAAGCCATCCCTCCAGTCTCCAAAATGCTTTTGTCTTTTGATGCTGTGTTAGAACTCAGGGCCTTATATATGCCCTTCTCATATATCCTAAGCTGGCCTTGAACTCTCTATGTAGCCTAAGAAGACCTTGAACTCTTCTGATCCTCCTGTCCCCATCTCCTGAGTGCTGGAATTACAGGTATGTGCCACCACACCTGGTTAAATTTGATGTTGTGGATCGAGCCCAGGGCTTTGTGCATGCTGGGAAAGCCTCCTATCAACTGAGCCACTCCTTAGCCCCAAATAATTATATTTATGGGAGTGTTTGGGAAAATCTTTTTTCTATTTTTAAATGCTTTTTTATAAAAACCTATTTGGGGGGAAAGTAATGAGAAAAGGTTTCATAGAATACTTTTTGAGCCAGGTGTGTTGACTCACACCTATAATCCCAGCACTCAGGAGGCTGAGGCAGGAGGATCAATAGTTCAAGGGCAGTCTGAGCTACCCAAGACCCTATTTCAAGAAAGAAAGAAAGAAGAAAAGAAAGAAAGAAAGATAGATCTTTTTGAAATTACCTGAGAATAAAGTTAGAGGCGGAGCCTACTGACCTTTGAGTTGACGTGATCATGTCTCATCACTACACATTACTCCAACAGATAAACATTGAGTGGATGGAGTCGCTACTGAACTATGTATTTCTTTCACTAATTTTTTTTCCTTTTTATTTATTTATTTGAGAGAGAGAGGAAGGCAGAAAGAGAGAGAATGGGCACGCCAGGGCCTCTAGTCACTGCAAACGAATTGCAGATGCATGTGCCATCTTTTTCATCTGGTTTTACGTGGGTACTGGGGAATTGAACCTGGGTCCTTTGGCTTTGCAGGCAAGTGCCTTCATTGCTAAGCCATCTCTCCAGACTCCAAGGTATGTATGTATGTATGTATGTATGTATGTATGTATGTATGTGTGTGTGTGTATATATATATATATATATATTTTTTTTTCTTTGAGGTAGAGTCTCACTTTAGCTCAGGCTGACCTTAAATTCATTATGTAGTCTCAGGGTGGCCTCAAACTCATGGCGATCCTTCTGCCTCTGCCTCCCAAGTGCTGGGATTAAAGGTGTGCACCACCACACCCAGCCGAGATTGATTATTTTAAAAATAAAGGTTAACTCATTTTCTTTTTCTTCGTTTTTTTTTTTTTTGGTTTTTCAAGGTAGGGTCTCACTCTGGTCCAGGCTGACCTGGAATTCACTATGTAATCTCAGGGTGGCCTCGAACTCATGGTGATTCTCCTACCTCTGCCTCCCTAGTGCTGGGATTAAAGGCGTGTGCCACCACGCCTGGTTAAGGTTAACTCATTTTCCAAGCATGCAGAAGCTGTTGGTTTACCGTGGCTGGGTGAGAACACGTCATCAACAGAGTTCAGGCACAACACTGGAATCCCTACGGAATTCAGCCGGCGGTGTGGACTGGCATCCGTGTAGTAATCATCAATTGTTCGGTATCCAAACATGACAGAAGTGAACCGCTTGTCAAACTCTCTGATAGATTTAGCCTGAGAAAACAACAATAGACCATTATCTACTTTTGGGTTCAAATGAGAAATCGAAAGTATTACAAAAAAACTTCTCTCCTACCTTCATGACATGGTCCATATCAACTTGTTTTACAAACATGTGCCGGTGCCTGGAACAAAAGAATTTCAAAACTGAAAATTAAGGACTTTTTTTTAAGTTTTTTTTGAGGTAGGGTCTCACTCTAGCCAAGGCTGACCTGGAATTCACTATGTAGGCTCAGGATGGCCTTGAACTCATGGTGATCCTCCTACGTCAGCCTCTTTAGTGCTGGGATTAAAGGTATGCGTCATCATGCCCAGCTATTTGTTTGTTTATTTTTTCTAAAGAATCTAGCTTTATTTATTTATTTATTTTTAAAATTTTGTTTATTTATTTTATTTGAGAGCAACAGACACAGTGAGAAAGAGGCAGAGAGGGAGAGAGGGAGAGAATGGGTGTGCCAGGGCCTCCGGCCACTGCAAACAAACTCCAGACGCCTACACCCCCTTGTGCATCTGGCTAACGTGGGTCCTGGGGAATCGAGCCTCGAACTGGGATCCTTAGGCTTCACAGGCAAGCGCTTAACTGCTAAGCCATCTCTCCAGCCCTTTTTTTAAAAAAAAATTATCTATTTATTAGAGGCAGAGAGGGGGAGAGAGAGAATGGGCACCCCAGGGTCTCCAGCCACTGCAAATAAACTCTAAACACATGCACCACCTTGTGTGTCTGGCTTATGTGGGACCTGCAAAATCCGGTCCTTTGGCTTTGCAGGCAAGTGCCTTAACCGCTAAGCCATCTCTCCAACCCTAGACTATTTATTTATTTATTCAAATTTTTATTAACAAATTCTATGATTATAACAAAAATCCCATGGTAATACCCTCCCTCCCCCCTCACTTTCCTCTTTGAAACTCCATTCTCCATCATATCTCCTCCCCATCTCAATCAGTCTCTCTTTTATTTTGATGTCATGATCTTTTCCTCCTCTTATGATGGTCTTGTGTAGGTAGTGTCAGGCACTGTGAGGTCATGGATATCCAGGCCATTTTGTGTCTGGAGGGAGCACGTTGGCTATTTATTTTTTGAGGCAAGCCCAACAGACTGGCTTTTTTATGTGAGAGAGCAAGAGTGGGAGAGAGAGAGAGAAAAAAAAAAAGTGTGTGTGTGAGAGAGAGAGAATTGGTGCACCAGGGCCTCCAGTCAGTATAATCGAACTCCAGACACGTGTGCCACCTAGTGTGCATGTGTGACATTGAGTACCTGCATCACCTTGCATCTGGCTTACTTGGGACCTGGAGAGTCGAACGTGGGTCCTTAGGCTTCTCAGGCAAGTGCCTTAACGACCCCCATAAATTCTTTTTGTTGTTGTTGTTTTTGCTTTTCCGAAGTAGGGTCTCACTCTAGCTCAGGCTGACCTGGAAATCACTGTAGTCTCATGGTGGCCTCAAACTCCCAGCAATCCTCCTACCTCTGCCTCCCGAGTGCTGGGATTAAAGGCGTGCACCACCATGACTGGCTTGTACTTTTTGTTTGTTTGTTTGTTCTTTGAGGCAGGGTCTCAGTCTAGCCCAAGCTGACCTGAAGCTCACTCTGGAGCCCAGGCTGGCTCTGAACCCACAGCACGTCCTACTACCTCAGCCTTCCAAATGCTGAGGTTGAAAGCATTCACCACCATGCCCAGTGCTAGTGGTTTTTAGAGGGTCTCGCTCTAGTCCAGGCTGACCTGAAACTCACTATGTAGTCTCGGGGTGGCCTCGAACTCACGGCGATCCTCCTACCTCTGCCTCCCAAGTGCTGGGACTAAAGGCATGCACCACCATGCCCAGCTTGTTTGTTTGTTTAGAATGATTTAGAACAGAATATTTCAAAACTACGCACAGTAGCCTTTAATCCCAGCACCTGCGAGGCAGACGTAGTAGGAGGATCCCTGTGAGTTCGAGGACAGCCTGAGACTACATCGTGAATTCCAGGTCATCCCGGGCTAGTGTGAAAACCTACCTTGAAAAACCAATAAATAAATAAATAAATGACACATTATAGAAAATAACCGAAAGAATGTGCTATGACTTGTATCTATAGTTTTAGATTACATTTAAAAAATTTTTTTGTATGCATTTACAATATAGAAGCTATGTTGGTACAGTAGTAAATGCACGTGGTATACAAATGATAAATATACATTTATTGGAAGTGCTATGTTATTTCAAAAGTCACACTGCTGGGGCATACAATCTAAAACATTTGAAAACAGGGTTCTAAAGATGACTTACTTATTCACTGAAGACTGGAGGCAAGTCGTCAGGTAGTAATTAAAAAGCAGCCAGTTAAGTGGCTTTTCCAAGGACTCTGAGCAAGCGAACGTATTCCAGCCCACTGAAAAAGTTGCAGCTGCCATCAGAGGAGTTTTGGGCCCAGTTTTGCCCAAGTAATTTAGAAGCAGCATTCTAAAAGGAGAAACAGGGAACTTGGTGATTGATTTCTTACACCTCTGTGGAGGAAAATACAAGACAGCGAACTGTGTTTAAGTAACCAGTGTTTAAGTCGTTCTTTCTTTTTGCTATTTTTTTTTTTTTTTTTTTTTGAGGTAGGGTCTCACTCTAGCTCAGGCTGATCTGGACTTCACTATGTAGTCTCAAGGTGGCCTTGAACTCACGGTGATCCTCCTACCTGTGCCTCCCGAGTGCTGGGATTAAAGGTGTGCACCACCACGCCTGGCTCCTCTTTTTACTATTTTGTTTATTTATTTGCAAGTAGAGAATGAGAGAGGAGGGAGAGAGAGAGAAAGAGAGAGAGAGAGAGAGAGAAGGGGCATGCCAGGGACACAAGCACCACTTTGCACACTGGGCTTTACGTGGGTGCTAGGGAATTGAAGTTGGGCCAAGAAGCTTTGCAAGCAAGAGCCTTTCGTTAACTGCTAGGCCATCTTCCCAGATTTTTTTTTTTAATTTTTATTTATTTATTTATTTATTTGCAAGTGACAGACAGAGAAAGAGGCAGATAGAGAGAGAGAGGGAATGGGCACGCCAGGGCTTCCAGCCACTGCAAACAGAACTCCAGATGCGTGCGCCCCCTTGTGCATCTAGCTAACGTGGGTCCTGGGGAATCGAGCCTCGAACCGGGGTCCTTAGGCTTCACAGGCAAGCGCTTAACCGCTTAGCCATCTCTCCAGCCCCATCTTCCCAGATTTATCCTTGCATCTTTTTTTTTTTTTTTTGAGATAAGTTCCCATGTAGCCCAGGCTGGCCTTTTGGAAGGCAGCTATGTTCACCACTATACCACCAACGCTGCACTGGGCTGGCCTTTTGAAGTCAGGCGAGGATGACCTTGAACTCCTGATCCTTCTGCCTTAGCCTCTCCAGCGCACCACCATGCCTACTAGCTTGGAAAGACATGTCAGTAGCATGTCTTTTTTGTTCTTTTTATTTTACTTACTCTTTGTATCTGTGTTCTTTTCTCACATTCATATGTTTATTTTTGGTTTTCTTTCTTTAAGTATTTAATTTAATTAATTTATTTATTTGATGGGGGGGGGGAGAGAATGGGCACACCAGGGCCTCCAGCCACTGCAAATGAACTCCAGATGTGTGTGCCCCCTTGTGCATCTGGCTTACATGGGTCCCGGGGAATTGAACTGGGGTCCTTAGGCTTCACAGGCAAACACCTTAACTGCTAAGCCATCCCTCTAGTTCTGTTTTCTTTTCTTCCCTCCCTCTTTCTTCCTTTCTTCCTTTTCTTTTTTGGTTTTTCAAGATAGGGTCTAGCTCCAGCCCATGCTGGCCTGGAATTCACTATGTAGTCTCAGGCTGACCTTGACCTTACAGCGATCCTCCTACCTCTGCCTCCCAAGTGCTGGGATTGAAGGAATGTTTAAAACTTTTTTACTGACACTTTTCATACATGTATATAATGTAATTTGATCATAATCCTCTCTTACTTTCTTCTCTTGTCCCCCCCCCCCGCTTCCTTATTTTGTTTTTTGAGATAGAATCTTGAGCCCAGGCTGGCCTGAAACTTGCTAGTCTCCTGCCTCAGTACCCTAAACTGCTGGAACTGCCGGCATGTTCTATCACACATGGCTTGAAAATGACTCTCTATAATGATCTTTTTTTTGGGGGGGGGGTTTCGAGGTAGGGTCTCACTCTAGCCCAGGCTGACCTTGAATTCACTATGGAGTCTCAGGGTGGCCTCGAACTCACGGCGATCCTCCTACCTCTGCCTCCCGAGTGCTGGGATTAAAGGCGTGCTCCACCACGCCCGGCTTACAATGATCTTTATATAACAGTGAGGTTTCACTCAGCTCTTCAGAGAACAGAACTGTCTTGCCAACAGCTCATTCTAAGGGGTCTAGTTTTGGTGACTTTACTCATCAGTTGGAGGTAAGATATTGCTTGGAGGCAGGTAAAATGCACAAACTAGAAGGGAAACTCAGAAATAGAAAGATCTAGAAATAGGTATGACCAAGTCTTTTTTTAAAAAGCTTTTGAAATTAATATTTTATTTATTTATTTATTAGAGAGAGAGAATGGGCGCATCAGGGCCTCTAGGCTCGGCAAACAAACTCCAGATGCGTGCACCGCCTCGTGCATCTGGTTTACATGGGTACTGGGGAATCGAGCCTGGGTCCTTGGGCTTTGCAGGCAAGCGCCTTAACCCCTAAGCCATCTCTCCAGCTGTTGTTTTGACTTCTATATGTCTCTGGACTTTTCCAGTCACTTAAAATGCATTCACCAACTCACTGGAAAGCCAGAGTCTGGGTCTAAGGTGCTACCAGTTTCTTGACTTGACTTGACTCGGGCTCAAAGCCCGCACTTGGCCGCAGGCCTCACAGGCTTGGGGGTGACCCCGGCCCACGGCTCCCTGGGCACAAGGCTCTCCCCTCAGACCATGCTTTTATCAGCTGCATGTCGAAAGGAAAAAAAAAAAAAAAGAAAAGAGAAAAAAGAAAAGAGAAAGCCCGCGTCCACTTGGGAACGTGTCACAGTGCTAGGCAACTAGAAAGGGTGAGTCCTTCCAGCCATTTACAAGCATTAATATTCAGCCAGCTGGAAAGGCCACCGTAGGGGTCAGACCCCGCCTTCGGGCACCAGGGCCCCAAAGTGAAGGGAGTAGGCACTTCCCAGGAGGTTCTGAATAGAGAATCTGAGCCTCTTTATGGAAGGTCTGGCCTTGAGAAAAGTCAAGAATTTATACGATGGAGGGAAAACTGTTTAGCCCCCACTGTCTTTTAAAGCTTGCATGGCCACGGGAAAGAAACGATCAATTGTGTCCGTGACGCACAACTTGCAAACTCTGCCTGGCTTCGCTGCATTGATTGGGACCTCTTCCTTTACTAGGGCGAGTCAGACCTTCCATGCTAATGTAAGAGGTGTATTCTGTTCTGGGTTTTATGTTTATCGGAGTCTAAAATGCTCTGGCTGAAGCCTACTCGCCAGAGTCAAATCATTCAAAAAGGCTTTTTGTTTTGTTTTGTTTTCAAGTGCTGAAATGACAGACAAACCCAGTATAGAATTCTGAAAAATATAATTTTCTACTTCAAATGTTTCCTGACTTTAGAAAGCATTTTTTTTTTTTTAAAGGCATGGTGGCGCACGCCTTTAATTCCAGCACTTGGGAGACAGAGGTAGGAGGATCACCATGAGTTCGAGGCCACCCTGAGACTACATAGTGAATTCCAGGTCAGCCTGGGCTAGAGTGAGACCCTAACTTGAAAAATTAAAAAAAAAAAAAGAAAGAAAAAGGAAAAGGAAAATGGTTTAGTATATTTAATGTACCTAAGTACTAAAATAATTTACCATAAAATATATGTATGGCAAAATATCCTAATGACAAAGAGATAAATAACATTAATTTCTTAGAGTCAGTGGAGGAAAAAAGTCATGTTGGAGTAAGGGATGTAAGTCAGTAGGAACATGATTGTGTTGTATAAATAGAGCCAAGTGGCTCAATTTCTAGCACTGCAAACATGAATTAATATGCTGGGCATGGTGCCACACGCCTTTAACCCCAGCACTCGGGAGGCAGAGGTAGGAGTATCGCCATGAGTTCGAGGCCACCCTGAGACGACATAGTGAATCCCAGGACAGCATGAGCTAGAGTGAGACCCTACTTGGGAAAACAACAACAACAACAACAACAACAGCAACAAAGAATTAATATAATTTACAAGGTTTGGATGGTGGTGTAAAGGTTCTAGAGTATAGTGAAATGACAGTAATGGGAGATTTAGATTTCCTTAAGCTCACTGTCAGTAAAACAAAAATATGAACAATTATTTGCAAAAAAAAAAAATAAGCCAAAACAGAAATAGAACCATGTCAAGTGAAAGTCCCCAAATGAGCCTCAAGGTAAGGGACAAGCAGGACATGCCACCAAAGTCACATGCTTAACACAGCACATGAAGTACAGATTAGCAACCAGATGTTTCTTTTCTTCTTTTGCCCTTCCTTCCTTCCTTCCTTCCTTTCTCTCTCTCTCCCTTCCTCCCTCCTTCCCTCTATCCTTTCTTTCCTTCTTTTAAAAAATATTTAATTAATTAACTGATTTGAGAGAGAGCAGGAGAGAGAAAGAGGGAGGGAGGGAGAGAGAGAGAATGGGTGCACCAGGGCCTCCAGCCACTGCAAATGAACTCCAGACGCGTGCGCCGTCTTGTGCATCTGACTTATGTGGGTCCTGGGGAATCAAACCCGGGTCCTTTGGCTTTGTAGGCAAGCGCCTTAACCACAAAGCCGTCTCTCCTGCTCCCCCGCCCTTTTTTTTTTTTTTTTTGGAGGCAAGTTCTTACTGTAGCCCAGGCTGGCCTCAAGCTCATAGCATTCTACCTGCCTCAGCCTCCTGAGTGCTGCTGGGTTTACAGGCGTGAGCCAGCAAGCCTACTCCAACTTTCAGTTTCTATGAGAGCATTCCACAGGTCTATTTGCCTAGAAACAAAACAAAGCAAAACAGACCGCCAGCTGGAGAAAATACGCTGGAAGGCTACTTGATGGGAAAGTGACGCTTTCTGTGCCTGGAGTGATGAATCCCATGGTACAGGTTCAACTTCCCAAGGTCAAGGACAGCAGCGGGGACTCAGAGGGTCAGCATGGCAGTGGGGGGCTGTGATTCAGATTCGTGGGGTCACACAAACCTGAGTGTTTCCAGGGAAGGACTGTATGCTCTCCATCATAGAATCAAGGAGACTATTAAAATTTACCCAAATTCCTTTTTTCTTTCTTTCCTTCCTTCTATCATCTTTTCCTCCCATTTCTTTCTTCTTTTCTTTTTTTCTTTCTTTTCTTTTTTTTTTTTTTGGTTTTCTGAGGTAGGGTCTCACTCTAGCCCAGGCTGGCCTGGAAATCACTATGGAGTCTCCGGGTGGCCTTGAACTCAGGGTGATCCTCCTACCTCTGCCTCCCGAGTGCTGGGATTAAAGGCATGTGCTACCATGCCTGGCCTTTCTTTCTTTTTTAAAATTTAATATTTTTATTTTATTTTTATTTTTATTTATTTATTTGAGAGAGAGAGAAAGACTCAGAGAGGGGGAGAGAGAGAATGGGTGCGCCAGGGCCTCCAGCCACAGCAAACTAACTCCAGACGCATGCGCCCCTTTGTGCATCTGGCTTACGTGGGTGCTGGGGAATTGAACCAAGGTCCTTTGGCTTTGCAGGCAAATGCCTAACCACTAAGCCATCTCTCCAGCCCAAAAATTTTTATTAAAAAGTATTTTATTTAAGGCTGGGCACACTCCTTCAATCCCAGCACTTGGAAGGCAGCGGTAGGAGGAGCTCTGTGAGTTTGAGGCCATCCTGAGACTACATAGTGAATTCCAGGTCAGCCTGAGCTACAATGAGACCCTACCTCAAAACAAACAAACAAACAAAAAAAAAAAAAAAAAAAAAAAAAAGAAGAAGAAAGTGCTGGGTGTGGTGGCACATGCCTTTAAAATCCCAGCACTCTGGAGGCAGAGGTAGGTGGATCGCTTTGAGTTCGAGGCTGTCCTGAGACTACATAGTGAATTCCAGGTCAGCCTGGGTTACAGCGAGACCCTACCTTGAAAAAAAAATACATATACTGCATATGAACTCGATGCATGCTTCACTTTGTGCACCTGGCCTTACGTGGGTACTGGGGTACTGAACCCTGGTCCTTAGGCTTGGCAAGGAAGCGTTTTAACCACTGAGCTATCTCTCCAGCCTCCTTTTCTTTCTTCTGTCTTTCCCTCATTTATCCATATGACACAATATGATACAATCAGACATTTATTTTGAAATGTTCAGCTAGCTTATAGTCCTCTGAAAGAGCTTGCCAATGAGGTCCCCTGCCCCTCAGATGAAAAAGAGCTCTTACCCTCCCATGGAAACTCCTGCTGCCAGAAAAGGGGCACAAGGGTACAGGTCGTGGACGTGCTGAATGACCGTCTCCAGGTCTTCAGTGTTGGCACAACAGTAAGTCCTTGGCGTCTGGAAGCGTTGGCGAAGAAAGCACAAAAATTAAAATGGGAGGTGAATGCTTTGTACAACGCAGATATCTAAGAAACAAGGAGTAAGAATTCATAAATAATGCTGGGCGTGGTGATGCTCGCCTTTAATCCCAGCACTCGGGAGGCAGAGGTAGGAAGATCACCGTGAGTTCGAGGCCACCCTGAGACTACATAGTGAATTCTAGGTCAGCCTGACCTAGAGTGAGACCCTACCTTGAAAAACTAAAAAAAAAAAAAAATTCATAAATATAAAAAAACCTTTTGTTTGTACATTTTCTTTTTCTTTTCTTCTTTCTTTCCTTCCTTTCTCTTTCTTTCTTTCTTTCTTTCTTTCTTTCTTTCTTTTTTTGAGGTAGGGTCCTGCTGTAGCCCAGGCTGACCTAGAATTCACTTTAGAGTCTCAGGGTGCCCTCGTACTCATAGTGATCCTCTTACCTCTGCTTCCCAAGTGCTAGGATTAAAGGCATATGCCACTACGCCTGGCCACACATTCTTTTTTTTTTTTAAACTATATTTTCATTTTTATTTCTTTACTTGAGAGAGAGAGAGAAAGAGGCATATAGAAAAAGAGAGAATGGGCGTGCTCCAGCCACTGCAAACTCCAGATGCATGCACCACCTTGTACATCTGGTGTTATGTGTGTACTAGGGAATCGAAATCGGGTCCTTAGGCTTTGTAGGCAAGTATCTTAACAGCTGAGCTACCTCTCCAGCCCACAGCCATATATTATTTTTTTTTTCATATATCCTTAATAACAGTAATACTGTCCTGTCTTTCAGCACATATATCTGCTATTTAAAATCAACATGAGCCGGGTGTGGTGGCGCACACCTTTAATCCCAGCACTTGAGAGGCAGAGGTAGGAGGATCGTCATGAGTTCGAGGCCACCCTGAGAATACAGAGTGAATTCCAGGTCGGCCTGGGCTAGAGTGAGAGCCTACCTCAATCCCCCCCACCACCACCAAAAAAAAAAAAAATAATAAATAAAATAAAATCAAGCGAGGGCTGGAGAGGTGGCTCAGCTGTTAAAGGCACTTTCATGCAAAGCCTGACAGCGTGGGTTCAATTCCCTGGTACCTACGTAAAGCCAGACGCACAAAGTAGCTCATGTGTCTGGTGTTTGTTTGCAGCAGTACTAGACCATGACACATTCATCCATTCTCTCTCTCCCCCCCTGCTTGCAAATAAATAAATAAATAAATAAATAAATAAATGTTTAAATAAAGTTAACACGATTTGGGTTGGCACTAACCAGAAGACTGAACATGCAGCTATACAAACAGGGCGAGGGCAGTATAAATCCTTACAATTGAACAGGTAGAAAAGTGTCTCCACATTAACAAGAGCAGTCAGTTGAGGAAGAAAATGCAGGGCATTACATTTGTTCCTTTTTTTAAAAATATATTTTATTTATTTATTTACTTATTTGAGAGAGACAGAGAGAGAGAGGCAGATGGAGAGAATGGGCGCGCCAGGGCCTCCAGCCACTGCAAACGAAATCCAGACACGTGCCACTTTGTGCATCTGGCTAACGTGGCTACTGGGGAAATCAAACCTGGGTTCTCAGGCTTTGCAGGTAAGCGCCTTAACCGCTAAGCCATCACTCCAGCCTCTGTTGTTTTATGAGGCAGGATCTCACTGTAGCCCAGGTTGACCTGGAACTTACTCTGTAGGCCAGGCTAGCTTCAAACTCACAGTGAGCCACCAGGCCTGGCAAGATTTACATTTTCATAGAAAAAAAAAGTATACCCCCAAGAAAAGGCAAAATAATTCTGTTAAAAAATAAGCAAGCAAGCTAGGTGTGGTGGTACCTGCCTTTAATCTTAGCACTTGGGAGGCTGAGTTAGCAGGATTGCCAGTGAGATAGTTAAAGGCCAGCCTGAGGCTATAGAGTTGTTCCAGGTCAGCCTGGCTTAGAATGAGACCCTACCTCCAAAAAGCAAAAAAAAAATTTAATTAAAAATAAATAAATAAAGCTGGCTTAGCAGTAAAGGCATTTGCTATGAAGCCTAAGGACCCAGGTTCAATTCCCCAGTACCCACTTAGGCCAGATGACCAAGGTAACACATGAGTCTGGAGTTTGTTTGCAGTGGTTAGAGGCCCCGGTGACCCATTCTTTCTCTCTCTCAAATTATATATTTTCCGAGGTAGAGTCTTACTCTAGCTCAGGCTGACCTGGAATTCACTACGTAGTCTCAGGGTGGCCTCGAACTCACAGTGATCCTCCTACCTCTGCCCTCAAATGTTGGGGTTAAAGACGTGCGCTGCCACACCTGGCTAAATAAAATATTTTAAAAAATTAACTAAAAATAAGGCCAAGCATGATGACTCACGCCATTAATCCCGGCACTTGGGAGGCAGAGATAGGAGGATCGCTATGAGTTCCAGGTCACCCTGAGAATATACAATGAATTCCAGGTCAGCCAGAGCTAGAGCGAGACCCTACCTCAAAAAATAAAAATAAATAAATAAATAAAAAGATTTTAAAAAAGATATTCAAACAGTGCTATTAAAGTGTGGCTAGTTTCTAACTAGAGAATTCTCCACCCAGAGTCCTGTCTTCCCAGTGAAGGAGAGAGGTTTCTTGGGCACTGCCTTTACTCTAGACAAGGCAATATATAATCTTACTAATATTTTCTTTTTAAAAATATTTTATTTATTTATTTATTTATTTATTTATTTATTTGAGAGACAGAGAGAGAAAAAGGCAGATAGAGAGAAAGAGAGAATGGGCATGCCAGGGCCTGTAGCCAGGGCAAATGAACTCCAAACACATGTGCCCCCTGTACATCTGGCTTACGTGGGTCCTGGGGAATTGAACTGGGATCCTTAGGTTTCTCAGGCAAGTGCCTTAACTGCTAAGCCATTTTCCCAGCCCAATATTTTCTTTTATAATAGTATCTATATAGTCCCAGCTATGCTACACGTGCAATAGACATTTCAAATGCAAGATTATGTAAAGCTGACTATGCCTCAATACATTATGCATTAAGTGGGGCATTCACCAATGAGGGCTTTGTGTTCCACAGAAGAACGTCACAGACGCCTCATCTGTGCTGTGGGGGAGGAAGGAACCCCCTGAAGAGTATATGTGTGTGCATGAATAATGTATCTGAGAGCAAGAATCTGACAGTTAGTGACAAGATGAATTTATTTATTTATTTTTTGTTTTGTTTTGTTTTTGTTTTTATCTATTTATTTATTTATTCTCAATTTTTATTAACATTTTCCATGATTATAAAAAATATCCCATGGTAATACGCTCCCTCCCCCCACTTTTCCCTTTGAAATTCCATGCAAGATGAATTTATTAACATGAGTAAAACGGCAACTAGTAGTCCACACCACCCTAATTCTAATATTCTAATAAACTATAATCATACTAGGGAAAGGTTACCTATTATTTTCCATTCAACCACTAACGAATACTTGTAGAAAGCTACAATTATCCAATGGCCTACCCAATTAAACTCATCCCTAGACCACTGCCTAGTGCCTCGTCATATTTTTGTTTGTTTATTTATTTATTTATTTTGGTTTTTCGAGGTAGGGTCTCACTCTGGTCCAGACTGACCTGGGATTAACTATGTAATCTCAGGGTGGCCTCGAACTCAAGGCGATCCTCCTACTTCTGCCTCCCGAGTGCTGGGATTAAAGGCGTGCGCCACCACGCCCGGCTCACCTCGTCATCTTTTTGAGATATGCAAATCTGGACTGCTTCAAAGCACAAATATCAACCTGATGGTACTTAGAACAGCTAAGGTCTTCTGAATAATTGAATGTATGTCCACTGAAGCCTGAGGAATGGCTCTATTACTACGTCTGCTATAAGTAAGGAAACGGTAGTTAAAGGCTAATAGCTCCTGTAACATTTTAACAGCTAGTAAGTGACTACACTTAGATACTGTGAAAAAATTCTCTGTGATTAAATGCACTTGAGGGGCAAAAATTCAGTGAAAAATCTAAAAATAACATGATCTGTCACGCTCATTTGTAGTGATTACAGAATTTGTCATGAGAAATGAAGAAATATATTCCTACTCAGTGTTATTATTAAATGTCCACTCATACTACATTGGTTTAAAATATTTTATTTATTGGTTCGAGAGAGCTTGAAAGAGTGAGAGAGAAAGGCAGATATACAGAGAGAGACAGAATGGGCATGTCAGGGCCTCTAGCCATTGTAACTGAACTCCAGACTCATGCGTTACCTTGTGCATATGGCTTACATGGGTACTGGGGAATCGAACCTGAGTTCTTAGGGTTTGCAGGCAAATGCCTTAACAACTACACCATCTCTCCAGCCTACTACATTGGTTTAAAATTTCTGATTATTTACAGAGTCTCCAACATGTACTCCCTTCTATAGGCTTTAAATAAAGTATGTATGTATATACAGGGACATAGGCATATATGTATGTATACACACACACACACACACACGATACAAGAAAAATGAGTCAGAGCCGGGCATGGTAGTGTACACCTTTAATCCCATCACTTGGGAGGCATAGGTAGAAGGATCGCTGAGAGTTCAAGGCCACCCTGAGACTACATAGTGAATTACAGATCATCCTGGGCTAGAGCAAGACCCTACCTCAAAAAAACAAAACAAAAAAAAAGAAAAAGAAAAAGAAAAAGAAAGCACCAAAAAGGAAGAAAGGAAGGAACGAGAGAGGAAGGAAGGAAAGATGGAAGGAGGGTAGGAAGGAAGGGAGGATAAGGAAAATGGCCTCTAGAAAATTAGCAGACTGGGCTGGAGAGATGGCTGAGCAGTTGTGCTTGATTGCAAAAGCCTGACAGCCTGGTTTGATTCTCTAGCACCCACATAATGTTGCATACGTCTGCAGTTTGTTTGCACTGGTTGGAGAATCCATACTCATTCTTTTAAAAATTTTTAAATTTTTATTTATTTATTTGAGAGAGAGAGAGAGGGAGAGAATGGGTGTATCAGGGGCCCCTAGCTACCTGCAAGCGAACTCCAGATGCATGTGCCACCTTGTGCAACTGGCTTACATGGGTCATGGGGAATCGAACCTGAGTCTTTTGGCTTTGCAGGCAAACACCTTAACCGCTAAGCCATCTCTCCAGCCCCCCCATACCCATTCTTACTCATATTCTCTCTCTCCCTTGAAAAAGAAAATTAGAAGGCTCACAAAATCCTAGTGCCATGAAAGACCATAGATACCACCCAGCTTCTTCTTTACACATCAGTAAGTTGAGGTCCAGCAAAGTTCAATGATTTGCCAAAGGTCACAAAGTGGCAAAAAAAAAAAAAAAAAAAAAAAAAAGTATTTACAATCAGCACAGCAGTTCTGGTAAAGCACTCGGCTTCCACGAGATAGACAGCTATTCTGGGAGGAGACTGATTAGTTAATCTGAGGGAGAAGCCATAACTCAGGATCCTGGTCTCTGCGGGGCTGGAGTTGCCACTATATCTAATACTACGTCAGGCCACCTGAGATTTTAGTTTTCTGTTCTGTGAAATGAAAACTGAAAAAGAAACATTTGTGCTTTTTCTTTTCTTTTTTTTTTTTTATTTGTTTGAGAGCGACAGAGAGAAAGAGGCAGATAGAGAGGGAGAATGGGCACACCAGGGCCTCCAGCCACTGCAAGTAGGGTCCTGAAGAATCGAGCCTCGAACCAGGGTCCTTAGGCTTCACAGGCAAGCGCTTAACCACTAAGCCATCTCTCCAGCCCATTTCTTTCTTTCTTTCTTTCTTTCTTTTTTTTTAAAAATCATCTAAATTTCACATATTTTTTTTGTTATGTCTTGGTAATCATCAGGAACTTATATTTTTAAAAATACTTTATTTTTATTTATTTATTTGAGAGAGAGAAAGAGAATGGATGCACCAGGGCCTCTAGCCACTGCAAACCCCTGACACATGTGCCACCATGTGCTTCTTGTTTACATAGGTACTGGGGACTTAAACCTGGGTCCTTGTGCTTCACAGGCAATTACCTTAACTGCTAAGTGATCTCTCTAGCCCAGATTTATTTAATTTATAGGAGAGAGAGAGAGAGAGAGAGAGAGACAACACACACACACACACACACACACACACACACACACAACAGAAAGGGAGAGGGAGGGAGGGAGAGAGAGAGAGAGAGAGAGAGAGAGAGAAAGAGAGAGAGAGAGAGAAATGGGTTTGCTAGGACCTCTAGCCACTGCATATGGACTCCAGATGCATGCACCACCTTGTGCATGTGGCTTATGTGGGTACTGGGGAATTGAACCTGGGCCCTTAGGCTTTGCATGCTAACACTTTAACCGCTAAGCCATCTCTCCATCTGGTGCATGCCTTTAATTCCAGCACTCAGGAGGCAGAGGTAGGAGGATCACTATGAGTCTGAGGCCACCCTGAGACTACATAGTGAATTCCAGGTCAGCCTGGGCTAAAGCGAAACCCTACCTTGAAAAAAAAAAGACAACAAAAAAAATTTCATTTATTTATGTATTTATTTATTTGAGAGAGAAAGAGGCAGATAGAAAGAGGGGATAGACATACCAAGGCTTCTAGCCACTGCAAACAAACTCCAGATGCATGCACCACTTTTTGTTTCTGGCTTTATGTGGTTAGCTTTTGCAGGCAAGCACCTTAACCACTGAGCAAGCTCTCCAGTCCAGAACTCACCTTCTAATCTCCAGGTCCCATGTAGCCAGACACAAAGGGACGCAAGCACACAATGTTGCACATGGGCCACAAGGGGGCACACACATCTGGAATTCATTCGCAGCAGCTGAAGGTCCTGGCATGTCCATTCTCTCTCTCAAAATAAATTAAAAAGACAAGACAAAACAAAACAACTAACCATGAAACAAAGGGTTCCAATACCCTAGTCAACTCTGTGCCCGAGGTGACCTGTGTGCCACTTTCCTGATTCTCCAGATGACCCCGACCCACTGCAGAGCACAGGCGGTTCTGTTCATGCTCCCAGCACGTCAGCCAGCCAGCCAGACCTCAGTCTGATAAGGTAGATTTCAACGCTCTTCCACGGCTGGGGATGGAGCCACATGTGACACTCCTGGGTCAGGGAGACTGCCACATCACAGGGACTTTTAACCCTGTCTACATGTGACACACGTCGAATAATGTTAAAAATAAAAAGCTGGGCATGGTGTTTTGCACCTTTAACCCCGGCACTTGGGAGGCTGAAGTAGAAAGATCAGGGTGGATAGGAGTTTTTTTTTTTTTTTAATGTTTTTCTTCTTTAAAATATATTTTTAAAGCCGGGCATGGCAGCGCATGCCTTTAATCCCAGCACTTGGGAGGCAGAGGTATGAGTAGGAGGAGCACGTGAGTTTGAGGCTAAAGTGAAACCTTACCTTGAAAAACCAAACTAAAAAAACATATATATATACATAATATATATATATATATTACATATATACATATATATATTACATATATATACATATATATACATATAATATATATATTAGTTATTAGAGAGAGATGGGGGGAGGGAGAGAATGGGCACACCAGGGCTTCTAGCCATTGTAAACAAACTTCAGATGCATGTGCCACCTTGTGCATCTGGCTTACGTGGGTTCTGGGGAATTGAACCTGGATCCACAGGCTTTGCAGGCAAGCACCTTAACTACTAAGCCATCTCTCCAGCCTCAGGAATGTTCTTTTTAAAATATTTTGCTTACGCTTTATTCATTTATTCATTTATTTGTTTCAGAAAGAGAGAGAGAGAGAGGCAGATATATGAGAGAATAGGCACACCAAGGCCTCCAGCCACTGCAGAAACGAATTCTAGACACATGTGCCTCCTTGTGCATCTCGCTTTACATGGGCACTGGGGAATTGAACCTGGGTTGTTTGGCTTTGCCGGCAAGCTCCTTAATCGCTAAGCCACATCTCTCCAGCTTGAGGGGTAGGAATTTGAGGCTAGCCTAGGTTACAGAGTTTTGTTCCAGGTCAGCCTGGGCTAGAGTGAGACCCTGCCTCAAAAGCAAAAAAAAAAAAAAAAAAAAAAAGAAAAGAAAAGAAAAGAAAAAGAAAAAAGAACAAAAAAGAAAAAAAAGGGGGGGGGCTGGAGAGATGGCTTAGTGGTTAAAGTGCTTGTTTGCAAAGGCTGATGGTCTGGTTTCCATTCCCAAGTACTCATGTAAAGCTAGATGCATAAGGTGACACATGTATCTGGAGTTTATGTGCAGTGGCAGGAGGTCCCAGCATACTCATATTTATTCTCTTCTCTTGCAAATAAATAGAAAATATTTAAAAAAATACATTCAGGGGCTAGAGAGGTGGCTTAGCAGTTAAGTCACTTGCCTGCAAAGCCAAAGAACCAAGGTTCAATTCTCCAGGACCCACGTAAGCCAGGTGCACAAGGTAGCGCATCAATCTGAAGTTCATTTGCAGTGGCTGGAGGCTCTGGCACGCCCCCCCCCCCCATTCTCTCCCTCTCTCTTTCAAATAAATAAATAGAAACTTAAAAATTCACACAAAACAAAACCAAAAATTCCAGGCACCTGACTCCCAGACTCAAGAACTCCCAGAGTCTCTAGGGGGATGAAGTTCATGGATCAGTATGTTTCCAAAGCTTCCTGGGGACCTTAATGTGCAGCCAAGGTTGAGAACCACTTCTCTAAGAGAATAGAGACAGAGGGAGCTGAGCCAAGAGTGGAAAGGGAGCACAGTGACAAGAATGATAAAAACCAGGCGTTAGGGAGAAGGCCCAGGGAGTGACGTGCTTGTGGCACAAGCCTGATGTCCCAAGTTCAGATGCACAGACACCACGCAGAGCCAGACGAGAGAGAGGAGATGGAGTCAGGGGAACTGTAGAGAGCTCCCAGGCCCGTTGAGCCTGGTAAATGCAGTGAATAAGGGCGCCCCTGACTGAAAACAAGCTGGAAGTCAGGTGGTGGCGCACGCCTTTAATCCCA